>CAHIKZ030000646.1:3202500-3890000 GCA_903632075.3 Acanthosepion pharaonis
GAATAGTAATTGTTGGTTATTGGAATTCATTCCATATATACCAATTATATACTTTGATATATATATATATATATATATATATATATATATATATATATATATATATATATATATATATATATATATATAAATCAATTATAAAAATAAATCAATTAAAATATTATAAAATATTATAATTTAATTATTAATATAACATCTATATAAACTATAGAAAAAGATTTAACTTAAAAAAAAAAGTGGATTGAAAAAGATGCAGAATAAAGTGAAAAAAATTGAAATACTGTTTAAAAACCACAATCCCTGAAGACTGGAAATTTTACCAAGAAACATCGATATCAGGTTAAAATTGATATTTAAAAGTTAAGTGATCTTTTTGCATGTACACACACACATACATACATATATATATATATATATATATAATCTGAAGTATTTTTTTTTTTTTTGCATTTTTCTTGTATGTGAAGAAAATTTATCTTTTGTTAGGATTTTTCTGTTTTTGGACTGAGACCAAAATAGAATTGCTGCCCAAATACACAACTAATAACTACACACACACACATGTAAATTTTTTTTTTTTTTTTAAATCATTCCATGCCAAACAAAGCAATAACGACAGTAAGAAAGACAAAAGATGGAGATTGATGTTGCATTTAAATTTTTGAAGATTGTAAATAGCAGGACAGCAAGAAATCAGGAGTTCCACAGGCGAGAAGTACAAGAAAAGAAATGATGAACCCTAGTTACTAATCTAGTAGCATGTTTAAATTCGTGTAGTTGGGGCACTAGGCAAAAAAAGCTCATCAGAACTGTTGCCATGAAAATATTTGTAGAAAAGACAGAGAGAAGCCACATGTTGATCAGAGACTGAAGTCTAGATTAATTACATTACAGAGCCCTCTTTAGATTTTGTCAAGAATCTATCTCTCTCTCTCTCTCTCTGCCATATAATATGTATGTATGTATATATGTATTTGTTTAAATGTTATTTTTAATGGATACTCATATTTGAGTAAATGCTCTGTTCTCATTTATTTATTAAACACTATAATTATTTACATCTACCAGCCTGAATAGCATAAGCACCAGACAAGATGTGGCAGCAGTAGTCAATGTACAGATAAATGGGAGATTTATAAATGTGCAAGATTGATTCTAATGAGAAACATTTTTAGCATGACACAAAGAACCAACTTTCCTAACAGTAGACTTAGCAATTGATTCAATATGGTTGCTCTGCTTCATTTTAGTGGAAAATGTGAGCCCAAGAAGAACTAGTGTTGCTCTCCTTTAATTTAACATCAGCCATGCTCATAGCAGGCAAAAAATATCCTTTGTGGAGATTAAATGAAAGCAGTTTTGTTTTGGAATATTTTTTTCACAGTTCTTTTTTAAAGCAATAATGTGGAACTTTTTAGGCATCAGCAGAATTTATGAAAAGTTGTAGAAAATTTATTGGGACCTATTCAAGAAAATATTTAATTAGTTAGACTGAGAACTTTTTAGCACCTCCTTGTATAATAGATTCAAAAATAAAAATGCCCAAATGCATGGAAACTTTATATTTCTCTTTTGTCTTCTTCCATGTTTCAAAGTAAGAACTGCTACTATGCAGCTTCTCTATCATTAACGAAATTAATTAAGTTTCCTGATTAATACTGGAAGAACGAGTTTGCTCAGAATATGAATAATGTATTAAGAAAAGTGCAGTGAAAATAGAATGAAAAGCAAAGGCATTAATATAGCAAAAGTATCCTCAATGCAATAAATAAGGATATTAAAAAAAAAAAAAATGCCGCTAATGAACGAATACACAGTTGTGAAAATGAAAAATCTTATTGGTGATTTACCAAAGCTCAGTAGACAAATGAATTCTAACATAAATAGTCTATATTCTCATACATAGTGTAAAATTCTGAAGCCTCTGTATATGGCTATGACTTTTTAAACTAAAATTTTCACCTAATACAAGGCTCAAGAGCCACTCAATGTAGAGGGTTACTAAATGAGGTTTTTGTATGATTGTAAGAAGAGCCAGTTTATATATAGGATAGATAATGATTGACCATAAACTTGAAGAAGTTAAGATTGTATTGATCAATGAAGCATCCTCTCAGAAGTCTGTTCCAAAAAGTAACAGTTCTTGGGCAGGGGTTCATCACCCACAAGGCCACATAAATGCTTATGAACTCCGTCAAGGCTGGAAAGTGTGAATTGCACAGCTCCAGCCCAAACTTGAAATTTGATCTTACGGTTAGGTTGTCTTGTGTCAAAGATGATGTTTAATCTTTTTTTATCTATTTTTTTTTTTTTTTTAATACTGTTTGTACTACTCTTAGGCATGCTATATCAGTTGGGCTGTATGTGTAAGAGTGAGTGTGAATACCAACACTAACATTCAAAACAAAATTGTCACAAATGCAAAAGAAATAGCTCCAGCTTGTATCACTACTGGAAGGGATGAATAGGCCGGCCAAACATTAAGAGTGAGGGGAAAAGAATGTTATTAATTCATCAACTATAAGGTAGAAAAACATATTGCACTGAAATTCCTTAATGAGATTCATGAACAAATGATCTTTTCTTAATACAGTATCTATCTAAAATGTTTCTGATATACTTTCTTTTGAACTTAATAACCAAATCAAAAGTCATTTTATATTGATGGGTTTAACCTAATTCATACAGTCTATCTTTGTTCTGACAAAGGCAAGATTTTAGCTTTACACTTCAGTTCTGAACAATTTTACCTTCTCAACTGTAAAGCATTTAGTATTAAAGCAAGTTTAAATATAAAATCAGTTGATCAAGCATCTCCAGCTTAAGTACTATAAAATGTAATAAAGATATGTTTGTTTTCATTCCAAGTATCATCAGACAAAGCAACTCTGTCAGTACAAAAGACTGATGTTTAACACTTGAGACTTACATGAAAGTTATGCCAGAAATTTGAGTTCCTTTCAAAACATAAGCTTAAGGTACTCAAGAACGTCCACCATAAATATGAACTATTTATAAATCCTATTGTTGAACACTGTCTTAACAATATGTAGAATAGGCAGAAATAAAATTGCAGGAACTCTTAGATAAGGTAGTAAATGAAAACAAGAAAAGCCTAACTATCAAATTGTGAGAAGGTTAAATGTATGATTGTAAGCAAGAGACAGATTCAAATGTAAACTATGAATTGGAGATGTCATAGTTAAATTTCTATATTTGTTTAATTATCTGGAAAATGTTTTAACAGATGACAGAAAATGCGATACAGAAATTGGGAGGTGCACTGGAATGGTGAAAGATACTTTCTGAAAGTTAAATAAAGTACAAGAAATATGAAAATTTCCTTAGAAACAAAGAAAAAACTGCTATATAATATCAATAATCCTATATAGCATTGAATACTGAACAATTTTCTTTCAGATGAAGAGAACACTTGACGCAATTCTTTTCTGTAATGTCCTAAAGGGGCTTGACACATAATGCTGTAGCAATCTTAAATTAGATATTTACAATTGCACTCTTAAAAATTTAGATGTATAAATTGGAGAATTTTTTCTTTAAAAAAATAGAAAAGATTTCTTAAATTCTTCTGTAGGAAGATTGGGTGTCCAACCTCATCTGATGATGTGGGTTTTAAGATCTTAATTTAAAATCAAACAGTTGTACATATTAACATAAAATATATGTTTATTTGTTGAAAGAGATATTGTTGCCATTCATAAATTTATACTAATTAGTATAAATTTATGAATGGCAATAATACGCATTTCTTTGCATTGTTATTGATGAGAATATTGCTTGAATATCTTCAGTTGATTAAATGAAGAAAGCTTTAAATTATTTTCACATGGAAGCAAAAATTGTGCAGGCTTGAGAAATCCTCTTCCATTTAAAACACAACTTGGGATAATTTTAATCAAACATTGTTCATAAGAATTTTTCTTAAAAAAAAACTGAAAATTTAACCTAAGAAAGCTTTATGTAAATTTGTTTTTTTTTTTTTTTTGTTTAATTTTTTGTGTATTTTTTTTATGGTATCTCATAAGCTTTTTTACTTAAATATCATGATAAAATTTACTATTTAAAAATATTTGTACAATGAATAAAATTGCTACTGAGGCTCAATTGAATTTTTCAATTGAAGACTATATATAAGAATGTGAAAATTTTTTTTGCTTCACTCACTTCACAAAATCAATATTCTGACATTTGATCATTGGAAAGTTAGTCAGGACAATAACTTTTCAGCACACCTTCCTGTACCTGTATAATCAAAAAGACCACTGGTTAACTAAATCTTCAAAATATTAAATTTATTATTTCAATTATTTACATTTGGACTATTGTCATCTTTGATATTGTGCCTTCCAGCTTTCATCAGGTATCTGTCGATCTGAGTAACCTTCAAGGAATTTCAAACGGAACCCTTTATTTAATCTATGGGTATAGATTATTCTCCTTCTGCTGCCCATGTCTAAGGATATCTTATCTAGCTCAATTATTGCTCACTTTGTTTCTACTGAGTCTAAGTCTGTGCTACCTGGCCCAATGCTTGACCTCACAATTATTTTCACCAAATTCACAAACCAATGCTTTAATCCACTAATAAAACAATCCTAATTGTAGAACTTGAAACCATAAAACTAATTTGTCTTCTGAGACTGAAGCTGTTTTTATTTACTTATTTCATGAAAAATGAAAAAAAATAGTTATCTTTCATTAAACAGTTGTGAGCAATGTTTTGTAAAAAAAAAAACAAAAAAAAGTGTTTAAGATTAACTTTTTCTGTCAAGCAGGTAAGTTGACATTTGAATGTCTCCTGGTTAATGTAGTTAATGTTTAGAGGGAAGAGAGACGCCAACTATCTTAAATTTCTGATCCTCTTATCTATAGTATATTAAAAATAATTCTATCATTCCAGTGCAAGCATTCACCTGGTTGATGAGTCATGAATTGGTTAGCTTAATTTGACTTGGCTTAGAGTAATCTAAATTTTTGTTTATTTATTAAGCTTGCTTAGGTCATATGTGATGAGCATTCTGGTTGTCTCCATTGAATTTTTTATTTAACAATAACAGTAGGATATACTTGTGATAGAGCAGTTTGGCATCATGATGCTATTCTGTTAAAATTTCAAAATGCTTCAAGGAGAATAATCTGAGTATTGCATGAACTAGAAATTTCAGTTCAGGGCCAAAATTATTCATTATACTAAATGGGTAATCTATTTAGTTAACACCTACCACTAGTAGGTGGTGGTTGTTATCAAGGGCAAACCTCTTGAATATGGAAATGAAGTATGCGTAGCCTTTTGGTTAGACATTAGTCAAGTTTTTTTGTTTTTTTTTTCCATTAGGTATGATTTATATCTGGTAAATACAGTTAGTACATGTATGAGTTGCTATCAGAAATAATTATGTTTATAATGATACATTTAAAGCAATATATAGTCAATTGTAATTCCTACTTCATAGAAGGTGATATTAGTTTTATGTAAAATAGATACTGACCAAATGAAGTTCTTTAATTAAGGTAATTAAGATTAGCAACTACTTAAAAAAAAGTAAGTGAATGAATGTGTTTTTTTATGGAGTTCAAAAAATCAGGCCTATAACTTTTTCTGATATGGTAAAAGGAAGGCAGTGAAGCAGCCTCTCTTTGTGCAGTTTTAAGTTAAAATATGTTGTATCATCATACCAGAAAAGTTGCAAAAACTAAAATATCAGAATTAATGGAATAAACTAAGTATTTAAACATTTAAGATCTTGTATATTCATTGAAGATAAGGAAAATCTGTTTGAAATAAATTGCAAATGGATATCTTAAAAAGACTACTTGCTTTTTTATTTCTGTTTTCATAAAATATCCTAAAATGTTTCCTTGTCTATCAGTTTAGTATATATTACTTAAATGTTTTGTTTGATTATTGTTACTATATAAATTGCTAATTAAAAATAATCATTAACATTACCAAGATAAACATAAGATATTATCACTCTAATTAGAAAATAGCTATAGTTTCATTAGTGGATTATAACATAACAATAATAATGAACTCCGTGACCATTTGATTTGAAGCCTTTAAAATATTTTGAATAAAGACCACATGCACATACATATGTATACATATAGATACACACACTATATCTATAAACCAGAATTACTAGAGATTTGTTTGTATGCACACATTTCAGCTCAATTAATTAACCTTAGGAATATTTGTTTTTTGTTGTTTTGTTTTTTCAGAAACCAAAACATTAATATATCCTTATGTTCTCTCCCCACTAATGTGTTTGGTTATGTGGGTGGGTGGATGGGCCATTTTTATGTCCATACCTAATTTAAGCTTGATGATATAGCACTAAAGATGGTTTTGAACAAAAACCTCCTCAACCATAAAAATCTAAAAGCAATTTAATCTTTTTCAGCTTAAATTTAACATTCCTAAACTTTATATTATTTTACATCATCAATACACGTTACCATTTCTGTTAGACTCTTTGGTATTAATTTTTTCTTTTATTGAAATTATTGTTAAAAACCAATGAATCATGAAATGATTTTCAGTTTTTAAACATTTTATCCAAGTTATTTTGATCTTAGTAAAAAAAAAAAGCTTGAAATGGGATTTAGTATTTCACTTCTGAGATTGTCAATATTTTCTCTAGCACCTTTTGTGATGGATGATATATACAAGTTCCACTTGAGATCTAGGTTCTACTTAAGTCCCAATAGGCACACAAAGCACAGGCCCTCTCTGAGAGAACACCTATTCATCGCAATAGGCAAAAATTCATGGTCTACTCAGTGATGATGGAATGGCACTAGTTTGGTTTTCAAGGCATTGAATGTAACCAGCCGGCTTTTCCCCTACTGAGCTGTTAAAGCTAGGTCAGAAGAGAGATCAGCTGCCAGGCTCTGGTCATCTAGAATTTTGGAGGTACACTCATATACCATTGTATTATCAGCATAGATATCCACAAATGATTGGAGTATATTCTTAGGCAGGTCATTAATATAAAATAGAACAAGAAGTGGACTGAGAAGCAAGCATTGGGAGATGCCTGCATTGATTACTTGGGCCTGAGAAGGCTGGCCATTAACAACTACCTTCAAAGACCTACACTTTCAGAAAGACTTGGAAAGTGATAAAATGATCAGAATCTGGAGAAACCATCAATTCTAAGAAATACAGCAGGTTTATGCTATACCTATCCAAAAAGACAGTACAAACACTTAACTCACTGGTGGTTATTTTGAACTTTTTATTTGATGGTAAATTAACAGATTCATTTCATGAACTTTCATTTTGAATTGTAGAGGAAATATTATGACTAAAGGGTGGAGAAATGTTAAGAAAGTAGGAACTTTATTAGAAGATGCTGAGGATATCAGATATAAATAGTTGGTAACTGTTAGTATGACCAATTTGAAGAAGACTTTGATTAGAAGTAATAATATTAGCAAAAAATGTTGATTGAAACTGTACAACGCAATAGTGAAACTAGTATTGACATACAGTTGTGCTACATGGAGACTAACAATGAAGGATGAAGAAAAACTTGATTCATTCCATCAAAAAACATTTCATTGGCAAAAGATATTCCCACATCATCTCCAATTCCCACTTGTACAAATGATGTAAAACATATCCAAGCTCACTTTTCATCCTCTGATTATGCTGAAAACTATTTGGACATATGCTGCAACTTGATGTGCAAACTACTGCTCATAAAACGATGCTGTTTCATTTTGAGAAAAGCAATGCAGCACACATTCACAAAAGACTGCAATCAACCATAGAATACATACCAAATGATAATATTAAAACTTTTCACTAAAGTTCCATCATTCCTCATAAAAGTTTTGAAGAACTTTGAAGACTTGCAGCATGTTCATGAGTTAGCATAGAACAGTAGTTTGGAAGGGACTGAGAAGTTCTTTACAAACTTGCTGAACATTAGTAATCACACTCATTTTTAGTTTGTCTTCAAGTTGAAACAGTGCTGATGACGATAAGCTGAACACATTCTAATGAATTATGGATACTACAGCAGGGTGGTTTTCAAGGGCATAAAACCTTTTTGCAAAGTTAATTCCTCACAAGAAAATTACTTGATTAGATTGCATATATAAAATTGCATGGAAAATAAAATTAAAGTTTATTAAATTCAATTTTAATTAAGCAGGTAACTTTTTAAATTAAGAATTTAAACAATTTCTTTTAGCCATTTAGTTAAGCATTATGTTCTTTTTCAAGTCACAGTTTCATTAACATGAAAATGGGCATAAAGCTTCATCCATTTTATTAAATTAAAATTTACATTAAAAATATGATTTGTTATCAGAAATTAACATTTTATATATGAAAAGTAAAATGAACACAGTAATCTAAACTAAAATGTTATAATAACTACAATTTTAAAAAATAAACTTATATTATTAACTTTAATTAATTAAAGAAATTATAAAGATATAATTATATTATATTAACTTTAATTAATTAAAGAAATCATTTTGTTTTAATATTCTTCTGTTTTTCTTATCAATTCCCTAACCTAAAAGAGAAGGAAATAATAGAATTGTTTTTTATTCACTATCAGAAAAGGGTATAGTAATAGTAATAAGAATGTTAAAGCATTTTTTTGCTAATTCATCTAACTTATAACAAAGAAGCATAGATAATAGTATTTATAAAAATGTTTCCCCTCAAAATTTGATTATTAAATAGTTTTTGTTCTTCCTCAATATATTTATTTCAGTTATACATTACATTTTTTCTTGTATTTTTGTTTTTTCATGAATGCAAGAAAAAAGTTATTAAAAAACTTTGACATTGCTCTCCCAATGTCACTATTTTAACAGATTCTTACATTTTCAAAATCTATTTCTGAACTATTATCAACAAAACACTAATTAGTCATGTATCATTTCTTATCAAACGGAAACACTGATGATAATTATTGCATTTTTAAAATTCTAGAAAGTATAATCATAAAATCTTTATTATATCAATGCACTACCTACTTGATAAATAAGCTTTCATAATATGTGATCTGAAAAGGTAAAATTATTTTAATAGATATGTTTATAAAACAATCATGTTGTCAACTATTTGAATCCACCCAAAATACAAGGGTCAGTCAAAATGTAACACCTGTTGTTTTTTTTTTTTTTTGTTTTTTTTTGTACATATAACAGATTTAATAGAAGAAGCACACAAAATACTTAAAGAAAAAAGTTTCGGGATTCTAAATCCAGTTCTTAACATAGCCTCCTTCTGTGTCATTAATAGTATTTCAACATTGAGTGAGGACATGTATATCTGCCTTGTAGAAACTAATTGGCTGCTTTCTTAGCCATATGTAAGTTACCTCTTTCACCTCATGTGTATTAGGGAATAACTATCCTGTGAGTACCTTCTTCTTAGACTCAAACAGAGGAATTTTTGAGGGTACCAGGTCAGAAATATAGGATAGATGACACAAGGTTGTCCAGCTATGTGCAGTTATTGCTTGACTGGTTTTTAATTATGTTGTAAAAACATATCACTCATTTTCAAATGTGGTCTAGCTTGCTTTAAGTTTTGGCTATATACTCTCATAAGAGCCAGAAGTTATAGTTTATGACCAGTAGCACCATTAACAGTATGACTCTTCTGGTACCAAAATATGGAGGCCTGCATCAAGTACCTTGAGGAGGTAGTGCTGCCCTGAGTCAAGAGGGTGGCTGTTGGAAGACTCTCCGACTGAAAAGAGGACTCTGCACCATGCTGAACAAGCAAGAGAACCCAGTCAAGCTGTCAGATAATTTCTGTGACCACATCACCCCTTACATTGATTATTATATGTGGGGTGCAGTTGATCAAGAGACCAACAAAACTCCTTGTAACACCAAAGATGAACTAAAGGCAAGGATTATGGCAGCATTCACCAACTTAAACAAGGAGAGTGACCAGAAGAGTTGCAGGAGATTTTGAAGTCGTCTGGAAGCTGTGAGTGAAGCCAATGGTGATTTTATTGAATAAATCTACTGTTTAGTATTTAAAAATATTTTTGTGTAATTTTGATAAATATATCTTAAAATAAGATGTCTATGTTATTTTCATTTTTATATAAATTAAGACAATTTATCCATCGCACCCTTTATATAGTGCAGTTGCTGGATAACAACCACCACCTACTTGTTCATGAAGAATGTCATCATTCTGGGAACCCACTTTACACAAAACTTTGAATAACCAAGAGATTGCACTAAATTGCAGACCATGGCTCAACTTAAGGTTATCACAAAGTTTTACAATAGTGATTCTTCTATCAGTTGTAATAAAAACATTAGCCATTTTGGCTTTACAGCAACAGCTGGCTTGCCACTGTAGGGCCTGTCACTAAGGTCAGTTTTTCCCTTCTCTCTAGTATTTCTATTAACACTATTGACCCATCACCTTACTGTAGTGCAGCTTTCACTTTGATAGTTAGTAACCTCCTGTGAATGCTTGCAGTGCTTTCTCTTTTAAAAAGCAGAAATTATATGACAGCTCTTTGCTTTGTACATGTGTCCAACGGAATAGTCATTTTGAAAGAGGATTATGGATAGGAAAAGAGAAATCAACTTCAAAAATGTTTTACTTTGACTTTTAGTTGATAGGCATTACTTTGATTGGTTCTTGACAATTTCAAACTACTGCACATGCTAAAAGGTTTCTCATTATTTGTGATTGGAAGATAAAGTTTAAATTGAAAAAGCAAGTTTTAAATTTGTATAAAGAAACATTTTAATTTTTATCATAACTTGATTGTTTAAATATATTTGCCTATGTTTTCACCTAATATTGAATCGTTATTTTTTTAATGCATCTGAATGTGTGTTGGCATTTAGTAAATTTAACTTAGTCTGACACAAGTCCATGGTACTCAGTAAGGATTGAACTCCTTTGAATAGTAGTAATGCTCTTTGAGACTAGCTTGTTAGTTATTGCTACATCATAACTCTGACAAATATGAATTCTTCCACAGTCATACCAAGAATCCTCAGCCACTCTCTCTCTCTCAATATGATACTGAACAGATGTCTTCTTCTGTACCTAATTGTCCCTTGAACATTGGTTATAACTGATCTTTGAAAATGAATTCTTTCAATTTTTCCTGATGCTATGTTCAGTAAATTCAATTTCATAAAATTTTGAGTGAAGAAAATTGAACTTTACAGAAAACCAGAATCATTCAAAAAATTGTTTGATCTATTAATTTCCTTTTATATCATGTCATTTTTACTGACTTTTGTTAGTACAAATTTGAAGTCAATCTTTTCTACAGTTTTCTTCTGGCATGTAGTCTATATTGAAAAGTTGGTATTACAAATAAATGAAATAAGCACTCAATCTTTATAATGTGAATTGAAAAGTAAGAGAAGAAAAGTATTGTCAGTGATTAGAAAATTAATATAATCATTACTGATAAGCAATTTAGGATTATTATATGTATAAATACTATGATATTGCCTATAAAGAACAAATATGGATTTACTAAGTTTTCTAATATTTTTGTAGTTTTTTTTTAATAAGTATTAAACTTTCTGGTATTTTAAAACACAAACTATTAAGGGAAGTTTTGTGATTAATTTTTTTGTGGTTTCAGAATACCACCATATCATTATATAATTTTTTTAATTGATTTCTCATCAGGGGTCTTCATGACACAGTCATGCTTTTAAAATAAGTGAAGGGCATTTATGAACATTTACTGTTCACATTTTTAATTCCTCCAATATGTTGCCAAACACTTGCATCCAATATTGTCAAGAATGTTGCAGTTCTTTGAACAAGTCAAAAAGAACATTTTGCACATGCTCCTTTGTGACTACATAAACATTCACAACCAAATTGAGATCAGGTAAATTTCCTGGACAATTACCAAATTTCTCTTTTCTAATCTGTGTCCAATTCTGAAAATGGTACAAATAATGCAATATGTCCTATGAACGCCCCGCCACAAAAAAGGTGGGTGGCAAATATTTTTTGTGCACAACACTTGCATAATTGTCAATACAATGTGTTGGTAGTGTATCTGCACAGTTATTGTCAGAATAACTCTACCCACCCTGGGCATGTACCAAGATAATAAATACAAAATACCATTTTGTTCAATTTTGAGTATTAGCATGTTCGTTTCATAACAAAAAGATGGTTTTATTAAAAGAAACTGTTTGTTTTCTTTCATTAAAATTCAAATATTATGTATCCTTTGTTATTGTTGTTCTTATCTTTAGAAATCATTAAAATTTCCAGAAATGCCTTACTTTATAACTTGTCTGGGTTAATCACTTTTTTTTTTCTTTTTTATCATCTAAATTTAAGAGTACAATAAATCAGTTACTTATTATCATGCAATAAAATGTTTGTTGTTTTCATAGTATTTTTATCTCGAGTTTTAGACAGGTTCTCATTAGTTATTTTAATGTTCTTGATATATAAGTAGAAAACACTAGTATACTCTTGCCTACTGACATAAACTATTTAAAATGGTACCTATAAATTATTTTGATATTCAAATTAGCAGTTTTAAACTGGTTTTTTTCAGATTATTTTTATGCAGTATGATTTTACTTCATAGATAATCCCATGGCCAAAATTATAGATAATAATATCCTTTTAATTATAACTATGAATATAATTAATCTTCTTAAAGTTAAAACTCTTATAAATAAAAATAAAAAAAGGAGTGCAATGAGTGACAAATTAATAAAATTCAATTTTATGGTTTTTTGTATATGAAAGCAACCAATGAGCCAAGTAATTCTCTTAGGTTTAAACAAGGATAAAAACCCAAATAAACAAACATTATCTCTACTTGTATCCATGTTGATCAATATCTAATACAATTGCTATAAGTTTTCAGATTTTTATGAAAATAAAAGGATCAAATTTCTTTGAATCCTTCATAATATGTTGAAACAATATTTTGATTTTTATTAATAAATCTATAGTGGGTCATGTTGCCAGCAAATATTATTAAAGCTTAAGCTAAAATTTTGAATTAGCTTATCACATTGGAAGTTTTTTGCGATGTCAACAAATACTCATCACTTTTGAAATGCTCATTGTAGTAGAGACTTTGTAATCACAGATACAACTATAGTATGCTGTTGAACAATGCTAGTGTCAGATGCCTTCTAATAATACTTGCTCGATAATACTCACTCGAAAGTAACCACCATATAGTGATTTGAATAGAGAAATAGTATATTGAATAGAGAATAGCGGTTCATATAGTAATAGAGGAGAAATAGCGATCCATATAGTATAGGGGATAGACTAGAAATAGCAATCATTAGCCGTCAGCTACTTCATATATATATATATATATGCATTTCCTCTATGGTCATATGGTGTTATAGTGAAACACACCTATTCTATAGTTAATAGACTCTCCCACCTATAATAAGTAGGAGTAGTAAAAGTAACAAGTCAGTCGCTCAGAAAGTTGGTCAGTCAGTCAATGTTGGACAACCGTTAGTCGGATACTAAAAGTATCAGTGACCACCACTACATTTATCTGCATCATTACCTATTATATCAAGTTCCTAACGTTTTGTACGTCTAACCTATTTTAGGACCGACTTAGTGAAATACAAGCCTCCACTGTGAAACTACTCTACAACATATGGTCTATTTAATTCAATAATGGGATCACCTGTGTTTGCTCACTGGTGATCTATGTTTAGACTCAAGTGTTGGCAGTAACACTTTATTCCTATATAACAACAAAGTTAATATTTAATCATTTTTAACCTGTTATACCAAACAAATTGGTATTAAATTAATAAATGGTATTAAATTATTAAATTAATTAATAAATGGTATTAAATTATTAAATTAATTAATAAATGGTATTAAATTATTAAATTAATTAATAAATGGTATTAAATTATTAAATTAATTAATAAATGGTATTAAATTATTAAATTAATTATGAAAAAATAGAAGTTGGGCAAGTAGTGTCCATACCTCACAATTTCAAACGAATGACTATATATAGCAAAAGATAGTTGGAATATTTCTATTTAAATTACTTGTAAGGATTACAAAAAAGGATTGTTTAATGTGGAGAGATTACACTTTGTCAATAAAACTTTGAGATATATAACTAGCATGACTGACTTGACACTTGTGAGTTAGCCTGATGTAGTTTTAACCAGGAAAATTTAATAAGTATGTAGCATAAGAACCCTATATATTAGGAGACACAAGGTGTTATTCTACATGTTCTCACAGTTTCCATCTGTCTTGGAATAATTGTCTGATCCATTGTTCAGTATGAAGGATCTTTTGCATGACACCATTGCAGTTCAATACCAAATCTGGTCTTTTAGATTCCGCAGTTGACCGCATCCAACATCCTGTTGCCGATGTCTTCACCATAACCTTGACAAAAAATGGTTTCCGAGTGCTATACCCTGGCAAAGGAAAAGCCTTGAGTTGTTTGTCATAGTGTTGGATTCAGTGTTGTCCCCCTCCTCCTACACTGGTTGACTGGGTGGGGAAAGAGATGGATTCCTACTTTTCTCAAGGTTATTTGCACATAAGTGAATGTAACAAACTTGACTGGAACTAGAACACCACTCTCTAATTTCTCATTCCATTTCTATTCATTATGCCACTGCACATCATACATTTTATATATATATATATATATATATATATATATATATATATATATATAAAACTTGTTAAAGGTTTAAAAAAACAATTAAAACAACAATAAAGAGAAATTAGCTTATCAGAATTCAAGCAGCACCTGAACTGAATAAAGGATTTTGTTTACTTTAGAATCATTATTTAGAAATCCTGTTATATTCTCTTGTCTTAACTCGCTGATTTCAAAACTATAAACTTGCAGTTTGTTTATTTTATATGTAGTTTTCAGTATTTTCAGTATTCTTATTTAATAAATTATATTATAAACATACTGAATTTTTTTTGTGTCTTATTCAAATATTATTTTAAATTATATGCATCCTATATCTCACTGTGCAGATTAAGCAAGACTAAATTTAATTCACATTTTCATTACAGATGAGAAAAGGATAGTTTCATTTTATATTTTACTTATTTTTTTTTTTTTTTTTTTTTTGTCAGCACAAAATTAAATAATCGCTTCATGGTAAGATAAAACCTCATAGATTTTAAAATCTGAAGAGCTAGACAACAGTACACCAGCTAGAAACCCTCCTTCCACTTATAAAAATGGACTCACCCATATAACCATGTGGAACATATATAAAGAGGTAGTGTAGCTGTGAGTTCAGACCTGTTTTAACACTGCCTGTTGGAGGCAGAAAGAAAGGATATTCTATTTTCAAGGTGGCAACTGCTTTAGGTTTTTCTCATGCAGCAGTAGCCAGTAATTCAGATCTATGTGAAATACTGACAGATATCAGCAACTCATGAAAACTGCAGGCACTTACAGATGATGCAAGGATAGGGCTGCCATTAACTGACAAGGAGAGTAACCCCCCATTAAGGTGGGGATTTCATCAAATCATGCCCCAATTCAATGCTAATAGTGTTCAATTCACCAATCAATAATGCATTGTACTTAATGGGATTTTGTATTGGCCAATAAACATAACCTCATTAATACTATGACTTTGGTTACTGCACCACACTAAGCCAAAGAACATTACCATTGGATCATGGAAGACTTGAGCAAGTTTTTTGGTTGTGATTTTAGTGTGGAGAATTTTGGTTTTGTTTTTTTGTTTTTTTTTCTGAAAAACCTCTAGTGAAACTGGTGTCTCTCTTGGTGTATAGCATAATCAAATCTTGTTGCAGACCCTCACCATCATTCAAGGGTAACCTGAAAATAGTTCCAGAAAGCATTCAACTGACTTTTCATTATTTCATTGATCTACATAGCAGATTTAACCCCACTACAAGTTTGAGTATATATAGAACATGTTGCAGACCTTACTAAATCAACTGCAGCTACATCCAGCAAGCACACCTCTGTTATGGGCAACCCTGGGAAGTACTTGGACATACACATACACACATTAATCTTGTAGACTCCTTATGAAATATAGGGCCTCACCCTTACCACACTAGGTGTTGCTGCTGTGGCATGTGTAATAAGTAGTTTTGCTTGTATGTTTTTTTACAGAGTGAAGTTGCTAACACTACACCCAGCTAGTTTGGAATTTAGAGTTGTCTTTTTCTTAGAGTCATTTCAAACCACAGATAAAGTGCCTAATCTAACCTGCTATTAACCCTTAGCTGGGATGGGAAAATAAATGGATTCATGCCTTTCCCAAGGATATTTATGTTAAAATGGCTTGAATTGGAGCTCAACATGTCAATATCCCACTGTGCTGATAACCACTATGTTTCACACACATGGTGGATCAATAAATTTGTACCCAAACAGTGATTAGCTGAATTTTGATCTGAAATATTTACTTGATTAATGGAGAAGAATTTAGTTACATTAATAAAAGGTTTTGTGTATATAAAATAGAATTTTAAAAAAATTATTTTATTTATTAATAGTTTAATCATGTTTTCTGTATACCTATTAGATCAGAGCTTTCCAAATTGGTATATTGTGACACTTTATTACCTGTTTTTTTTATCAAATAAATTTTTTATGTAATTTCTTTTTGTATATACTTTGAGTTATGTATCTAGTTGAGCTAACAAAATTTGGTGCCATAAAAAAGGTTTATTAGAAAATGCCTCAATGATGCATAAGTTTTGTAACACCTTCATTTTAGGCAAGCTATGAATTTTTTCTTCAAATTGGTTTATATGGTATTCATTCAAATATCCTGTAAATTGTAAGTTGATTTACGGCCTAGACAATTTTTTTTTTTTTTTTGTCAGAATCTATCTTAAGTATTTATAAGACCACCATTCATCCATGCATTGAATATTGCTTCCACATCTGGTGTGGTGCTTCTGCTATATTTTTAGAAATTTTTGATAAAATACAAAGTATCTGCAATGTTATTGGTTATAACCTGGCATCTCAGCTTCAGTCACTTCCCCACCACCATAACTCAGCTTCCCTGTGTCTTTTCTATAAATACTTTTATAGTAATTGTTCTGATAAACTTTCCTCCATAGTACCTACATTTTATGAATGCAAGCATAGTACAACATTGGCAGCAAGGTCTCATCATTTTACAATTGAAATGGCTAGATGTAAATATAAGTTCTATGCTAACAGTTTCTTCTCTCATATTTCTTGCTTGTGGAACTCTCTTTCAGCTTCTTGCTTTCCAGTCAACTTTGATCCTCAAAAATGTAAATGCAATGTCAATTGTTATCTTCTTAATTTCTGTTCTTTTATTGTTCTCTCTTTCCCTCTTTAAGGTTTTTTTTTTTTTTTTTACTTCTTTCACATTTAATAACTTTCTGCATTTTAGTGGCTTTGTTACCTTTCTTGAGATGAAATGATTAAAATATATATATATAATGAACACACACTGAGGAGGAGATTCAAGTTATATCTGTCTTCACTATTCTGACACTTCAGTTTATCTTTATTTAATTTCACATTTTGATAGTTTGATAGTCTCTCCATGTTTTGTATCCTCAACACTAGTTTTTCATTTGTCATGTTTTCAAAGTTGTTTGACAACTTTCACATACCTGCTAAGCAGTGAAAATTAGAATCTTCTCAGAATTATAAATATCTTTTCTATTTTTCATTTTATGATGTACCAAGCCTTTAAACAGATGTATGCACTTACTCTCAAGTGAGTTGTCTGACACTGCATATTACTTTCTCTCCCACCTTAAATATGAATATAAAAGAAGTTCCTATTATAATTGTCTATTCATATTTTTCTCTCAATGTTTCTCACTATTCTATTTTGTATTTATTGTTCCTCACCTAACTAGAAGACAAGATTCTATTTCTAGTTAACTGGAAAAAGTTGAGTTTTTTGACCTTTTTTAAACCAACAAAAAAAAACTGATATTATTTTTAATATATATCAAATTATTACCTGCCTTAAATTTAATTTCATATTACACACACACACACACACACACACACTATATATATATATATATATCTCATACACCTGAATCTGTAATAAGTTTTTTAAAAATTCAGTTAGGTTTTTAGAAAAATTTTCCATATATTCATAAACAGATGCTTTTAAAAATAGACTGGTTATTTTTCTTAATTCATTACTTTAACCTACTTTTGATAGTCAGGTAAAAACCATGTTGCTTGGTGTTTGACTCAAATGAATGGGTCCTGATTCTGTTTATAAGATTAGGGTATTTTATATTTAACCAGCCTCTTCAGAACTGTTGCAATGAGGAATGGACTGGAGACAATGTTTCCCTGGTCACTATAATATTAACTTCTTTCAGCTGAGGGTCAACCATTATCTATTCTACATATCCTTATAATATGCAGCCTTTGCTCCCTCCCTGTACACCCTTAAAATCTACCTATTTAGTATCCCTTAAGTGGTCTTTGAGCCTTGTATTGGGTAAACAATAGTAACAAAAAATGTAGATATTTTTATGTGATTTTAATGTTAAAACAAAACATAACCATGTCTTGGTTTCGATTAAAATAAGTATGCAAGTATTTTAAAAAAAAAAAAAAATTTGTAATACTGTGTGTGTGTGTATATATATATATATATATATATATATATAGTGATGGACTCTCCTGTCAATTTTGACATATGAGGGAGGATGTGACACTTCAGTCCTGCTAGTGACCTGCATAAAAGTCCATATATTGTGCAACAGTGAGGAACTCCTGACATAGCCACAGGAATATTTGTTGATGGTTTCTGCCATTGTCTCTTGTCTCTTAGCCAGTCAATACAACTCATATATAATGACCAAGTTAACATTACCCTAAGCTTTTATAACTCTCTTTAAGGAATAGAAATGCTATACATTGGGACAGTTTTGCTTCTGCATATATATATATATACACACACACACATACATACATATATATATATATATATATATATATATATATATATATATATATATTAATCAATAGTTACTATACCTGTATATACTAAACTTGGCTTAGTCTGATCCAAAACAAATGTATTTGTGTATGTATAATAGACATAAGCATACATGTGTAGTTTATTCAGACTAGTATGTTTTGTTGCTATGGTTAAAGTCATTTCTCAATACACCTTCAGATGATGGTAACTTCTAGCGATTGTTTGTAAATATTTATTTACACTATCATGGAAATATTATATTAAAAGCAAAGATTAAGTTATTGTCTAGATAATCTCATAATGATACTTTATTTCAGAATATGTTTATATCTACGTATTTCATTATTGCAGATTTTATAGTTAAAAGATTGACCAATACTTTGATTTGGATTGCTTTTCTTTTTTTTATTCAATGTTTTTGTTCAAGATTTTTATCTTGTTTAATTTTAAATTTAAAATAGAATTTCATTGAAAATAACTGGTATAAATTCCTTTTATCTGTACTGTATAATCTGAACTCAATATGTGAAAATAAATGAATGCATTTGCACTAAAGTTTTCAATTAATGCATGCATCATCGTCTGTGAAAAATATCACCCCGATTTCAAATTAATATATCTTTACACTTTGGTCAGTCTTGTACTACACTGACATAGATGGCTAATTGATATAAAATGCAGGTTGAATATTACAACTTAAAGTGAAAAATAAATGCTTTTTAAACTAATCATGCCGTTATAAAAATAGCACTTGTCTTTGAGAAGTTTTTTTATAACTTGTGTTTATTGGTTTACTTTAGAAAACTTTGATTACCTAAAGGTAGAAATGAAAGACAAGTCACAACACATATGTATCTCTCCAGTATCAAGGCTGGTTTTGTAGCCTAGTAATTTTATATACAGTATAATCCTGTAATTGATCTGAGTTTTTATTTTGATAAAACAAAATACAACCACACTAAATATAATTGATGTAATAATGATGAATGTGTACCTAGTATAATGTGTCAGTAATGTTGCAAATATCATTTTTGTCAGGGAGTGGGTAGGAAAAACAGGAAGTAAATGTTTAAAATTTAACAATTATTTCCACTGGCATTTTAGTTGCAAATGGAATCTATCATCAAAATATATCTAAAAATCAAGGTTATCCTGTAAGAGTTTCATGTAGAGAGCGTATGAAAGAGTTCACCCAAGGTATGAGATATATATATATATCTCATACCATGAGTAAACACTTTGATATATAAAGGTGTGTGAAAATAATAGTTTTAAGTTTATTTATTGGTAAAAGTGCTCAATATCAAGGATAGTGCATATGTAAATATAAAATTAGACACCGAGGTCAACACCGAGTGGTGACAGTCTGTTTCATGCTTGAAGATTGCATTCAAGCATGAAACAGATATTAATCTCAGTATCCTCTTACCTATCTATCTATCTAATAAATATATTATTTGTTAAGAGAGTAACCTCCGAATCCTATTTAAACATATAGATACAAACATGGAGATGCACAGACAGTCTTTCTAGTAGAACCCAGAATGTGTTACTTATATAATTAAGTGCAAGACTTAAAATATTTTAAAACCACATAGTATGGTTATAAAAACTGAAAAGGTAGGTCAAAACAATCTCTCCACTGTTAATGTCCATTCCTTTAACTAGCCTTTCAAGCCCAATGAATATAGTTCACTTTTATGAACCTCTTACACCCTATATTAAAAAGCACTCAGTTTTTATTGAATATCACAATAGCAATATTGAACAAAAGTAAAATTTCCATTGTTAAAAGCAAGACAGACTGAAAATTTAGGATGCAGTTTCAAATCTATTTACTTCTACTTTTGTAACAATGTACCTCCCAGCTTACACACAAAAATGTATGTAAAGTGGTAAGAAATGTTTTGAAACAAGTTGAAAGCAAAACTTACCACCTTCTCATTTTTTTTTTTAAACTTTGTACCAGAAAGCATAAATAACAAAGCCAGTGAAAAATAATGGAATTTGTGATCATTTGAAAACTTAAATGAACAGGATAATTCAAAGCATTAATATATCACTGAGGATTTTGAAATTTCAATTTAAAAATCAGTTTTCATTAGTGATCAGCTTTTTTTTTTTGTCAAAGGTTTCCTCCACTTGAACAATTTCATTATCCCAAATGTATTTTTTTCCTTTTTAGTTAATGCATGAAATGCTACAGTTCTTACTATTTTTTTAATATCAATTTAGCACTACATATTTATTGTTTCATTTAAAAAGTTTTTGTCTACTAAAGATGAGCATAACTTGAATTATTTTAACTAGGAATTTCACATTTGTTACTGTCTGTACACTCATGTTTTATCAACTCTTCAATCTTTCTAGATGAATACTACATTTAATGACCTACAAAGGACTTGAATTTCACACATCAGCGGTTATTAGTTGGTTAAGCTAGCTCAGACATTCATAAATCTATTACACCAAACATCATGGTCTTGCATCAATGTTGGAATGTGATTAGGGAGGCATTCTGTGTCCTAACATAACTGGTCAATGTAAGTGGTTGTTGGGTGACCAATCTGTCTTGCACCATGGCTAAGTTTACAGAGCAGTAGATCACACAAGTTCTTGTTTTATTCACAAGCAGTGTCCTGCAAAGCAGATTCTTAGTTCATGTAAGATTGTAGAAATATAGTGCTAGGTCCATAGAGATGTAGTTTAGTTGGATGTTGTCTCCAAGAGATGTTAATTATAATTCTCAGTATCTGAATATAGGTTCCATCAAGCTTAGAGACAAGTTAATGTCCAAGTAGTGGTACCATACATTTAAACTGACTCTACAGTGGTGTGAAAGAAGCTCTGTATGAGGTTGTCTGGTAGATCAGATTTCCAGATTATATTCATTTTATTCAAGATGGCCCAGACTTTAGCTATGTGAATTTTTGCATCCTTTTATGTAGAATTTATTTCACTTGACAGATTTTATTGATTCATCTGAGAATTTTGCTGATGAAACTTATACATTCAGTTTTAGAGGCATTGACATAGTCCAACATCCTTAGCAGCATTTTCTAGATGATGTAGGAGAACTATGGTCTTAGTAATGGTGTCTGCAGTGATAACTAAGTCATCTGCATAGTCAATATCAGTGAACTTTTTTGCAGGAAATCAACTTGAGTCTTGGTGATAAAGTAAAACCTAGCTGATGTTTATCAAGCTCTCACTATATAGTCAAGGGTGATAACAAAGAGAAAAGGTGCAAGATTATAGAGTCTTCAAGAAAGTACCCATTTCTGTTGAAGAACACATGATATGCAAACATGTATGTCACTGACACCAACCTGATCATTCCTATCCCTACCAATAATCCAGAAATTATGGTTTGGGACTAGTCTGATCAGAAAAGTGGGACATTGATTGAAATGTGTCACCTCTTCTTTGTCACTAGAATTTGTGTTTGAATAGCAGGATATGATGGTTGTTATAGGATTGCCAGTTAGTTAGCTATGATGACTCCGGGTTCAATTTTTCTCAATGCTCATGAGTGTTTTATATTCTAGTGGACTGAGAAACATGTCAACACTGCCAATGGTAGTATCTATGAAATTTTTTCAAGCAAAGACTAAGATAAAGATCTAGCCTTTCCCAACACTCTGGTGTTTGGGTTTGACATCATGATGAAAATGAGTGTACCTGAATACAGGTGACATTAATATTCAGTTCAATGGCAGATGAGACAAGTTCAAGCAGGTGATTTATGGTTGTGTGTGTGTGTACACCGTTCTAATTCCTTGTTTAGTCAAAGCTAGTGCTTTTCCTAAGACATACATTTGGCATTCTGCTTTTGTAGGTAATTCATATCAGACAATGCCCTTCCCATAACTGTAAAGATCATTTCATAAAACAATTTGTCTAGATGAATTCACAATGCATTGAACTACCGAGAGATCAAATTTCACAACATCTAAACTACTGAATAGCTGAACAGACATGTCTCATTCAGCAGAAATATTATGAAGATTACAAAAATGGAGGGACAAGTTTATGAATAATTCATCAAGGATTCATTTGTGTGCTACACTATTATCCCAATAAAATTCTGCTCTCATTTCTGATATAGGAACTTAGTTATAAAATATCAAAAGACCTCAGAATTTTAAACAAATAGAATTTATTATTTTTGACATCTGTAATAAGTGTATATTTTTCAACATTGTTGTTATTGTTTCCAAAGAGAAAAATGATTTTAATTTAATGTGTGTGCATTTCATTTTGGTTGATAAAAAGATTGTTTGCATTTTACTCTACCAAAAATTTACTCAACAAATTAATAAATTTTTACTTTGTCCAAAACAAATCTACAAAAATAATTTGTACAAAACAACCATTTTGACCTTAATTCTCATACAGATGGAACTCTTAGGTGGGGGGGCATTAATTGCTGCACTAACACGAAGCCACAAGTCATTATAGCTGAGGGCTTGAGCATGCTGGCCTCATTCAAATTGTTGATCACACTAGATAACACGCTCTCTCCCAGAAACTGTAACTAAGCTCTGCTCAGCATATTTGCAGTATAAATCACAAATATATATATTTACTAGAAATTGAAACTTTATTTTAAAATGTGTTAAGATGGCTCACAATAGCATTTTATAATTTTATCATTTAGTACCAAGTATTATACTCGAGTCTTGTTTTTTTTTATTTTTATTTTCAAATTGTTTTAATGTTGTACAAACCTGTTTTTTGAGGTTTTAGGATGTTTATAGTAAACATTAAGTCTCTATTTGTTAATGGTATATATAAACAAGCAACTCTCTCTGTATAAAAGCTGTGACACCCACCGGTGGTTGCGGTCACACTCCAGCACCAATATGTGATGTCAACCCATGGTTTGGGTTCTTTGACAATTCTCAATTCCTAACAGGAATTCTCTTTGTTCTTAGGCCAGGAAAATTAATTACTTCCCATTTTTGGAAGACTAATCACTTGCCATTTTGGGGGTTTCTCCCTTGTCCGTGAGGGAAGGTCGGAGGAGAGTTATCCTCTCAGACTCTTCTTCTCTCACATTGGTATCTCATACCAATCCTGTCAGTGGGTGTTAACAACTTCTCCAGCTTTCTCCTACATTCACCTCTGCCTATCACCCATGTTACCAGTTGGCCAATGATCTCTCGGCAATGTGGGTGTGGCTAGACTGGCCCTCATGTTTACAAAATCCTTTTTTTTTTCTTTTTCCTTTTCCTTCAGCCAAAACATTTACAAATCCCAGATTGCCGAATAATTCTTTATCACATCGTAATTTTGGGGACACCCAAATCCACTTAGCCCAGGCCTCTATTGACTCATTAATCATTGTCAACACCCGACATTTGGCTTCTCCACTACTTGACTGGGTGGTCAAATTCTTTATTTTTCTCATGCCTTAAAATTCTCTTATCACCAGATGCCCATTTTCGAGATGCTATGTCTGACGTCAACAGTTTGAATAAGCAATAATAATGATCCCCTTTTCAACTCTTTTTTTCATGTCAAGATTCATACATATACCAGATGGCTTCCCTCACTGGAATCAGGAATTAAAGTTAAATGATACCTCTGAAAGATAATTAATAGCTATTCTCCAGGGTGGTCCCAAGCCAAGTTTTCTCCACAGCCGCATGCGTCAACCGGCTTTGTTTTTTCTATCTGAATTCTGTTTATTGGCACGTCACCCCCTTATGACATTAATTAATTTTGACAGAATCACAGCCTCGCTTTTTCTTACAGATTTTTCTGTCTTTTGTGAAAAGTATTTTTCTTTTGTAAATAAATTCCTCTTTTTAATGTCACTCAGTCTATCTTTCGGTATAGCTCTTTCTCGCCTTAAGTATTTCCCGTTTTTAATTTCTATGGTTAATTAGTTAGCCAATTACCATAGCTAAATAGTGTCACAAAACTGATACAATCTACCATCTATAACTGAAATTAAATAAACCATCCAATGACTGAAATAATAAAGATTGTGATTCAGTAAATTTTGAAACAGAATTTGGATACAGATAACCAAATCTCATTGTTTTCTCTTTCATACTTTTCACTTGAAAAGCAGCAGATTTCAGCAAACCAAGGAATGAGACTTCATGTTTGTGAATTGTTTTGAAAAATGTAATCAGAACATTTTGCAATTAAAAAAATTACAGCTTTGTATCAATGCTAATCTTTAATCAATTATACTTATTTTCATCCTCTATAAATGTTGTACTTTCCTCCTCTACCCCATTTATTTGGTGTGATGCTTACAGGTTTTTGCAAATCAGATTAATTTAATGATCCTGTTTAAAAGGAGAGTGATCACTGCTCACTCAAAGGTCAAGAGTTGTTGCCTACTACTTATGACAGCAGGTAGACTAAAGGAAAAGAGGATCCTTCAACCAATTAAACTTGTAAGTGTGTTAACAGGACTAGGTCAGAGCCTGAAAAAGTAATTGTCATCATCAAATTAACATAAGGTGTAACTGAATTAATTACCCCTATCCATCAGATTTGCATAATTCTGACCATTTTACAGCAAATATTTGCCAGTTTTCCAATCTCAGATGCAATTTGTTTCATTATAATGCTGTTTAAAATTAGATTTTTAGTAAAGACAAAATCAATTTAATTTTATTTTAAAGCTATGTATTAAGTTTTGTTGAATGGCTTTTATATTTAGCTATTAAATGCCTACAATGTAAAATTGGAATTTAATGTCTTTGTAAACAATTAAGCAAATTTTTTATTTGTTTACTTTTTAAAATGTCTGTCTCTCAATACTGATGACTTAAAATTAGTGGATTACTTCAGCTTTGCTTGTGTTCATGCATTAATGAGATTAAACCTGTTTTTCAACACTTGAATATTGCAACTATGCTCTTGAAAAAAATATTACATGTTCAAGTATACAATATTCTGCAATTTAAAGAGGCAGGAAAACAAGTCGTATTCACTTCTGTTCTGCCAATAGTTAGTACAATAACTTTAATATGGTTGATTGACTACTTTAAAATCCAGACATCTATAAAAGTAGCCATTGTTAAGTGTTTTCAGTTTAACAGATTTTACAGGAATACCTAGGAAATAAGATTAATTTGAAATCAATGAATTGATATAATACATTTGGGCATTATCAAGTTTGGTACAAGGTCATGCTTATAAAGCACCTAAAAACATCAAATCCATAATTAGTCTAGAACATTAAGCACAAGTGTTTATACTTATATCAATATTGATAAACCTCAAAATTACTTTAATGTTCATCCTTTAACAATTGTTCCGTTTGCCTTTGTTTTCATAATGTTCCTCAAATTCAGTGATTCTCAGCATCTCAGATCCTGTTCCTTCTCCATTTTGAATTGTCATTAATAAATTTTCCCACTGTTATATTAAGGGTTTTTACATATAACTGAAATTAATTCCCAATTTCTTCCCTAAAATTTGAAATTCCTGCTTTCAGGAGCCAAGTCAGTTCCTTGAACTGCTCCAGAAAGCACCTGACTCCTCCTACCATGCTCTTTACAAAAGTTTCATCAATCCAAAAACGTAGAATTGCTGCCATGTCTGGATTGAACTGCCCAATCCTCACTTTCCAGTTTTGAAAAGCATTTATGCCTCCTTATGAACAATGAATTAATCAAATTTTTGCAACTTCATTCCTACTCTGTCATTATTTGCATGGAAAATGTTTCTTAATTCTACCACTTTATACCTTTACAGTTAGGGGCCACCATTCCACATACACAAGGTTGATCATCATCTTCATCTTTTTATATTGGTAAGAAGGAAGTTTCATTCAGACAACTTCTCAAAACTGTTACTTTGTGGAACACTCCTGAGGAGACGCTACCCCAATCACTACAATCTTAATATTTTCAAGTCTAGGATTAACCATTATCTATCATTTAGTAATCCCCTACCTTGTATCAGGTGAATATTTAGTATAAAAAAAAATAAATGAAAAAGTGCCTTCAATTTGAGAAAACTGTTAGGATATTGGAGCAAACAAAATGTAAAAATAATTTGTATTATGCCATTCGACAAACAAGAAAACTGGTCGAAACGATTCTGAAAACATTAAAATAATTTAAAAAATTTAAAACTTTATAGATATACGTGAAAAAAAAGTTTAAATTAAAAACATTAAATAATGCATTTCAGGCATTTTAATAGAAATGCAGTCCTCTATACATGATAGGACTTAGGCATGCAACCCAAAACAAATTAGCTCCCTCCCTATCCACCTGATGACTTAAGTAAATATTATTTGGGGTTAAATTTATTACTAATTACCTGGTATACTGAATATTCTAGAATAAAACAGGTAGAAACATTTAACTTCTATTTGTCATAAAAACATTTATAAAAAAAAATATAAAGTTGTCATGGAAACAAGATAGGAGTTTCTTATTTCTATACATATATATTTTTGATGGATTGCTAAATAAAACTAGACAAGAACTTTTCATTATGTCTTATCTCTTATAGTTGTAATTTTTAAAATAATTTATGCTAATTTAAAAATATACAAAATAATGAAATTCTTATTTTTTCTATTTAGAAATTTTGATGAAATGTCTCAAAATGACTTTTGAATAACAAAACTAAGTTGGACATACTTTTAAATATAAGAAAAAAAATTATATATATGGACCTTTGAAAGATTCCAAAGGTCCTTCTGTAGGTGAAACTGGACACTGGCAGGAGGACACAACAGCAACCTCATTTTCACTTCAAGGACATCTGCCAAAGAGATATGATGAGTGGAGAAATGGAAGCTTGCCGACAAAGAAGCATGCTCAACAGAAGGTAAACATGGTGACATCGGAGGAGAGCATCTTCCTATGCATTTGTTGCAATTGAGACTGTCACTCCTGTGTAGGCCTGTACAGCCATAATATCTGCTGTGCCACCTCAGTACCTGAGGCATAACTCTTCGGGTGCAAATCCATGATATCTCAAGACCGATGAATATCATAACCACATATATATAATAGTGTGTATTTGGATAGCAATCCCATTTTTTATTCAAGTTTCACTGAAGACAATTGACAAGGTACTGCAATTAAGCTTTTATTAATTTTTTCTTGCATTCATACAGTTAGTCAATTATGTGCCAGGTGAACATGTATCTTTCGATACAGGACTGACAAGGCAGAATTTTTCCCGCAGTAGGTCGCCATTTCTTTCTGCAGTAGACCATTTGCCATCCAAGGCTATAGAACCCGGTCTATCCTGCTATTTACCCATAGCTGGGGGAAGAAGAGGATTCGTACCCTTTCCCAAGGGTATTAGCATTCATTCAAGTGATTTCTTTTCTGGGCATAGTGTGTAAAAACTGTACAAATGATCTGTAAAACTGAGTGATTTCAACTAATCTATTAGCCATTATCAAGGATATATTTTGTTTAATAGAATATGTAGATTTTCTTATATACGGTGCAATGGATAAATGGTTACCTAAATTATGTAAAAATGAAAATAATACTGACTTCTCATTTTAACATATATATTTACCAAAATTACACAAAAATATATTGAAATACTAAACAGTAAATTTATTCAATAAAATTACCATTGACTTCAACCACAGCCTCCAGACAAGTTTGGAATCTCCTGCAACTCTTCTGGATGGTCTCCTTGTTTAAGTTGGTGAATGCTGTCATAATCCTTGCCTTCAGTTCATCTTTGGTATTACAAGGAGTTTTGTTGGTCTCTCGCTCAATTGCACCCCACACATCAAAGTGATTGCATTCTGGGGAGTTAGGTGGCCAGATGTAAGGGGTGATGTGGTTGCAGGACATCCATGACTGGATTCTCCTGCTTGTGTAGCATGGTACAGAATTCTGTTACCAGTCATAGGGTTTTGCAACAGTTACCCTCTTGACCCAGGGCAGCATTATCTCAAGGCACTTGATGTAGGCCTCCATGTTGAGTCTGAGGCCCTGTTGGAAAATGCCTGGAGGCATATCACCATCAATAGTGATCACCCCAAACACCATGGTGTTGACTGGATATATTATCCATCTCTTTCCAAATCAACTGCACTGTCCTCAGACTGACAGTCAGACACTCTGAAATGTTTGTATTAAAGCTTTCAGCATAGATGCCAAGCAATACAGCATGCTATTTCCAAATTTCTGGTGGAGTAAGTTGCATCATGGTGCTCTTTTTCTCACAGATGGTGCCCAACTAATCCTACTAATCCAACTGACAAAATTAAAAATAAAAAACATGCATGCACTAAATTAAAAATATAAAATGGTGACAATTTACCCATTGCACCATGTATATACATACCTCTATTCCCCCCAAGCAATGTAGTAAAGCCACTAAGGCACAAGTGACTGAAGCCAACACGCTTGACTAGAACCAATAATATTGATGATTTTTCTTTGTATTTTTATCAAGGAGCTGTCAATAAATAGCAGGAGTACTGGACCATATGTAGAAACAATATTCAAAGCATGGGAAAATGATAGACATAGTTATGTAAGATAAAATAAGATAAGAAAAATTGTCTAGCACGACACAATGAACCAAATTTCTTAGCAGCTGACCTAGTAATGGATTTAATATAGTCTTTCCACATCCTGTTTGCTGAGAACATTAGCCCAAGAAGGTGTGAAGAGTCACTCTTCTGGAAGTTGGCATCAGCCATACTGATGGAAAGCAGAGAGGGATCTCTCGGATGATTAATAGAAAGCAGTTTATTTTTGGAGGTGTTAAAATTAACAAGACACCCTTTGTCCCAGTAGACAACAGACTGAAGGTCATTTTGGACATCAGCTGACATTTTGATTTTATCGAACTGATCAGATTTAGTATTGAGATAGGACTAAATGGTTGTGTCATCAGCCTAGATGCCAAGTTGAGAGCTGTTGTTCTCAAGGAAGGTCATTAATGAAAATTAAAAATGAAGTAGGACCAAGGATGGAGCCCTGGTGGACACATGCATTAGTATGAATGTACCTGGAAGAGTACAATAACTTTCATTTCATGATTTGATAGGAAAAAGTGGATCACTTCAAAAAATTTTCCGGAGACACTGTGACTTTTCAACTTGTGGAGAAGACCTGTATGCCAAACCCTGTCAAAAGCTTTTGAGATGTCCAAAGCTAAAATCCAGGTTTCACCATTCTTATCTAGAGCTTACATCAGCAGTTGACCTGGAGAAACAAAAGCCATATTACTTGCCTGAAAAAAGGCCCTGTGGTGTGAGGTGCTTAACCAATTCAGAATTGATTAGGGCTTCCAGTTCCCCAAAAAGAGGTAGAAGACTAATAGGCTGATAGTCGGAAGGGTCAGGGTTCACCCGAGTTCTTAAAAACCGGAACAACGGATGAGGACTTCCAACAAGCAGGAAAGCAAGAGGCAGTGAGACACTTATTATACAGTTTAGAATGAACAGGAGCACATTTCAGGAGCACTCTTCTTAATGACTATTACAGGGATACCATCTGGTCCACATGCTTTATTAGAATCTAGGTTAGAGATGAATACAGAAACCATAAAGTGTTCTATGCATATCACTCAACAGTGGGAAGTTAGGCAGGGATCCTCAAGATGAGTCAAGAGTAGAGTAAGGTGAATTTACAGGTGAAACATTCATCTTTATCAGCAGATGTTACCTCATATTGATTGAAGAGGTGAGAAATAGAGAACTTACACTTATTTAATACACTATTACAGAGCCACCAGTAATCGCGAGAGCCAAAGTTGTTAGGATTCATTTACATCTATTATGAGCAGCTAAAAATAGGTATCTGTTGTGACAGAAGCTGTTCTACTGGTATATCCAAAAATAGTGGTCCCTCTGAGCTATAGCTGCAGAGCATGCTGGTGTGAACCATGGAGAAGATTGAGCTTTCACCTGATATTTCTGAGATTGAATGAAAGCATTCATGCCAGTTTTGACCCAATAGGAAACCTCAGTGGTACAATTCCCAATTTGAAAGTTAAAAATGTCAGTCCAAGGGACCCTCAGAGAAAATCAGAGTGAGTACCAATCAGCATGGAAAGAGGTCTTATGAATAGGAAGTTCCTGCTTAATAGATGATTGGAATGAAGTATCAATATGTACTACAGAGTGATCCTAGTTTCCAAGCAGACAGTATTGCAAAGAGTGAGGAGAGGAGGTAATAAATGAATCGTGTAGAGATGCCTGTTGCTTGGATTTGCTAGGGAAACGGGTATTGAACTTAGTCTCTAAAATTAAAGGAATTAATGTTTTGGAATGTTTAATGAAAGGATAACTTGCAAGTTAAATGTGTATATGTAAGTTTAATTTTGTTAGTTCTACCTGTCCAAACTTTTACAGCTAAGAACTATACATAGGGTGGAATGATCCTCATTCCCTTCATATTCCATTAGTATGAAGGTTGTTCTATTTACAGTTTCTTCCCAAGAACTTCTAATTTATGGTAAACTCCCAAAAGGATGCTTCCTTGATCACTACAATCTTAACTTTTTCAAGTCTAGGATCAACTGTATTTTGTTCATGAGGATAACATTCATCTCAGAAAGTGAATCATTTCTGAGCTTCTGCTGCTTGGGTAATAGGAGCGATGACAAACATGTATTAACAAATTTTATTAGCTCTCCCATAGAACGGTTCCCACAGGCAGATACAAACAATATGAGGCATAACCCTTAATCCTTATTATTGTTATCAGTAATTACTGATGCAACAAACTGTTATACTACTTATATATCCTCATAATCTGCACTTAATTCCTCCTCTTATTTCCATGCAATAGCTTCCTTCATTAACGTTCTACCTTGAGTGGCTCTTGGGCTTTGTATTGAGTGAACATTTAGTGTAAAAAAAAAAAAAGTGGATATGTTCCTGCTTGATATTTATGGATTTTATTTTCATTGGTAACATATTGTGTTGCTATAAACTGTTTATATTAAATGGTATCTTTTGTTAATCTAAAATGATAATTAAATTGAATCACAAAAATGACAATTATAAGCTGAATTAGAATTGTATATTATTGATGCAAAAAGATATGATAATTATAATTTATAAGGTAAATCATGTTGGATAGAAAAGTCATGATTACTCAGTTTGAAAATCATTAATTCATCAGTGCTGTAAGTTTATCAGAGCCACTAAATATAGAATTTTTTTTTTTTCATAACATAATTTTTATTGAAAATAAAAACATTATAGCTGTTTTAATTTTAGTTTTTAAAAATTAAATTTCTCAGAAAATGCTTAAAAAAGATTATCTCTATCCTTGTAGAAAATGCCTACACTCAAAAGTATCATCTATAAAAGCATTGTCATTGTTTTAAGATATTCAGCTTTGCAGTTAAATATGCACTACATTTTGAAGTCATGATTTTCATTGCAATAAGATACTATACTTTATTTCCTATTGGTGGAAGTAAAATTCTTTATCCATTGTGTAAGCAGTTGCAAATAGAACATTGAACAGTAAGACCCAAGGGAGGAAAGAAGAAATAAAATTTGTTATGTTAAAATAAAGCAACAGCATTCATGTTACAAGACACCAGTGAGATAATGTACAAATACAAAAGTATTGTTTTCTTTTTGTTTTTTTATTTCTTATATCAGTGGATAGAGTTGATACAATTATTGTCCAAGCAAATATATTGTGACTGTTTTAATTTATGAAAAGAAATTAATGTCAGTCTATGGAAATGTTCCTAAAATTGAAATACAGAATTTTTTTTAAAGAAAATTTTCAAGTTTTATTTTAAATGTTAATGTAAATTTTCTATATTTGTCTATATAAATGTTTTTTTATTCTTTGTGAAAACTTGGCAGAAATTTTCTTGTTATGAAGTTGAGTGAAAGATTTTCCTTGATGGTTCTCAGTTGACACAAGTTTTTTTCTTATGCACCTTTTTTGAATGGTGACTGTATAGACATTACATATTGAGTCACAGAAATATTGACATTGGTGGCAAAAAGGTTAGGGCAGGTTGATAATATATGTGCCAACTACTGAGGTTTTTGTGAAGTTGCTTGTTGAAAGAATTGGTTTACAGTATTAAGTCACTTTTGTGCATTTTTGCAATTTGACTGGCTACTGGTTGAATCTGCATGGATATGTTAACTTTTCCATCACTCATTGAATATGTGTCTAGGTGCATGTCACCTGTGTGTGTTGGGAAGCAGGTGTTTAGATAGTCATAGCTTGACTTCTCTGATTAGCTGCTGAAAAACTTGAACAAAAATGTTTTATAGTTTGGTGAAATTTAAAATCAGTTCACCAGAGCTTAGACTTTTTTTTTTTTTTTGTTGCTTTACAATGTTATTTGATTAAAAATAGCTTCTGTTTAATTGTGAATTGGGAGTAGAATGCATTTAGGTGTTGGGATCATGATATTATAAATCTGTGCAGCAAGTTAATAGCAATTTAATTTTCATTGGATCTTAACCTAGTAATTTAGTGCCAAAAATGACATTAATTGGAAGAAAAATAGACAATTTTCTAATGATTTGGGGCCCTGCAGTGACAACTGGTTGTCCTAAAACATTGTTGTACATAAAGTCTTAGCATATTCAACTGTAAATTTTTTGATATTTTATTAATCTGGCACAAAATGAATGTGAAATCTGTTAAAGGGCAAGTCATTCTTTGCATGTAAAAGTGTCTCTTTAACAAATATAGAGTGCAGCAGAAATATCCCCCACATAATAAGACATTAACTAGAGGAAGACACCATTGCCACTCGTGTCTTACTATACTGTAAGAGGTATTTCTGTTGCAACCTGTATTTCTGAATCTTTTATTTTCATCAAAGGAAAGTGTGCATCTTGATAGAAAAATACCAAAGAAAATGGTTGAAAATGTTTTCTTGTCATTTAAATTCTCTGTTTGGATTTCCATTTGAAAAATTTTATTTTATAACATGTTGAAACTGTTGATTGCAGATAATGAAATGTTAACTTACAAAACATTTAATTGCTCATAACATTCTTAAAATGTGATGTTACTATTACATAATGATTCTTTTTTTACCAGTTTCCTCATATTTGTTTTTATAACATTTCTGGCCTTCATTTTGTCTGTTTTATTTGGTAACTTCAAACAGAATCCTTTGACATCATGATAGCATTATTTTTCTTTCTTGAGAAATGATGTGGATGGTACAGATGTGGTGTAGTGGTACTGACTCACGGGAAGTAGTATACACTCAATTACCTCTTGGGTAATAGCTGTAGCTATTTATAGTATTCAACGGTTGTTCATCTTAAGAGTCTATATTACTCACAATTTCACTGTCTAGCTCGCCTAGCTTTGACATGACACTTTCACCTTCATTATTTTCAGGCTCACTACATTTCTTCATAGCTGTCATGTTGCAATTTAATTTGGTCTGCATGCGCTAATATTCCAAAAACTGTTTTTAGTGTTGTGCACAAATTTTATTTTTTTTTTTTTGTTAATCCAGCATTTTTAACTTATTCAAAACCATACTGGTTTTCCATTTTAATTCTTCAGCATTGATAGCACCAACACAAATGTAATCCTGGTAGTATATTGTATTTTTCATATCATTACCAATAACTTGCTCTATAGCCCTTTGAAAAATTACACTTGCAGTTTTAATCCCATATGGCATATTGGTGTGATTATTGTTGTAACTTCTTTAAAGTCTTTATCAATAGGTATTTGATGGTATACGGACTTTAGATCAATTTTAGAGAATGTTTTCATACCAGCAAGGAAGTTCAAAGCCCATTCTACATTAGGGATAGAATGTGAGTCTGTACATATTTTGTTGTTGCACATATTTTGTAGTCACCACAAATGTGCAGATCCCCATCCTTCTTTCTTAAAATTACTAATGGGGAGGCCCATTTGCTCCCTCCTGGTGGAACTCGTTCAAGTAGATCTTGTTCCACTAATGTTTTTAGTCTTTCCACAACTATTGGTAATAGATGTACTGGCACTTTTTGTGCTTAAAAATATGAGGGGGGGAGGCATTTTCCTTTAATCTTAACTTTGCTTTATAGTTTTTGACATTCCAGTTTCTTCTGCCTTGACTTTTCTAATTTTGTTGAATTTAAGTTCAATACATTTCCTTTTAGACCATGATTCTTTCACAGTTTGCCACAATAATTGGTAATATGTCAAACTTAATTTTTAGTCCCACATAAGCTTCAAAATACCGTAACATTTTTCTCACAGGTTCATTGAAATGGTTCAATTAGATATGGCTTTTCTTTAGTCTTGGTTTTCCTAATTTCTTCCAGAAATTTCTGGGTATCAGCATCATGTCACTTCCTATATCTAACTGCATGTCCAATAAAATATTGATTTGAATTTATAATAACCCTTTTCCACTTTTTTTTTTTTTTTTTTTTTTTTTAAATGAAGAAAAATGTTCATACTTATTTCCTCTTCATTTTATTAGACCATCTCTACATTTCTCTTTTTCGATTTATACATACATTTAAAATGATTCATTTTGAAACACTTTTCACATCTTTTTTTTATATGCTGGACTTTTTTTTTTTTTTTTTTTTTTATTCTTTGATGCTGATAACCACAAAAGGTAGACATTATTCTCTTTTTTTTTTTTTTTTTTTTTTACTGTGTATGTGTCCATTTCCTCTACCAGATCCATCCATAACTTTTGTGCAATAAAATTTTTGAATTAATACTTTTCCTGAACAAATTCAACATGCTGTTCTAGTGACAACTTTCCCAGTTGTAAATGCATTAGTCCTTTGCCAATACTCTTCATTTTAAAGGCCATTTACCAATTTCATTTGGAACAAATCCTCTTTAACTGGTTTTCCGATCCCAGTTTCTCAAATTCACAATATTTAGCAACCTGTTTTAAATGAAGAACATATTTGATAACTGGTTCATTCATTTTTTGAGAAATACTGATAAACTTAAACTGCATTTTCTTCAACTGTCATGGGTGTGCAATTGCTGATAATTTTATAATGGCCTCACAACCAGCAGTTGCCAAGAAAAGATCAGTTATTTGGTTTTCTCCTCTGACTGATTTTAAATCCTTTAGCTTTTTTTTATTCTGGATTCAGCTGCTCGTGCATACTTGTGTATATTCGTAATTATCAAGTGATAATGTCCCTTTGTTTCTTTAGATATTGGCAACTCCTTTGTAGTGTGGTGTTACTGACTCATTGGAAGTAGTATACATTCAATTACCTCATGGGTAATAACCATAGCGATTTATAGTCTTTGCAATTTTATATGTAAATGTATCACCTCAGTTAGAAATGTTTTAACAGAAAGAAGTGGAAGTAAACAATTTTAAATAAATCCATGCTTATTTATTGAGCTGGTCTTCACATATTTTCCTGTAATAAAAAAAAAAAAAACAAAAAAACAAGTCCCAGTATAAATGTTGTATTTGCTATCCTGCTACTAAATAGAATAAATGATGAAACCACTTTAGTCATACATGATTTTGTCCCCCATTTCCCCAACAACAATAAAAAAATCTTTTCACATCTCATTTTTACTTATCAACTACACCTGTTTACACAGTAGAAACTTGTAATAGTAAATATTTTTTGTTTGAAGAACAAACCATCCTGAACCTTCATTTTTCTTTTACTAAATTTAGGATTGATACTGTGAAAGCCTTCTTTAATATTATCCAACACAATCTTTAAAAGTAAAATATTATACAAATTGTGATCATTCAGTTTATTTATAAATACATGCATGTGTATATATGATAGGTTCAATATTCTTACGTTTTCCCAAAACAGATTGCCATTTCTATCAAAAGTTAGCATTGCTACCCAAGTTAATGATTTGAAACATTGTGAGGTTGGTCAATAATATTGACCCCTTGCTAGCATAGCATAATATGATGAACTTTTATGCAAAATATTTTTTAAACTGAAAACTTCAATCCCATGACAGTTTCCAATAACTCAGTCTATTAAAAATACTGCAATCATAAGTCACATTGAAAACAAGTGTCTGTTCATTAATATAAAACTGTTTGGAGAGTTTTCACTTTCCTCTAAAAAGTGCTTGGTAGCTTTAACATAATATCTAATGCACAGTGTTTGTGGCTGATATTTTGAACTTCTCTTATCCAGCTTTGCAATCTGACAATTATGCCAGGTTTTGCTCTTGTATTCAAATTGCATGTATTGCAGATTATCTTCTCTGTTTTATCATCTGAAGAATAGAGATGCCTTCAGCAATACTTAGACTGATGATTAGGCAGAGTAAGAACTATTGATGATCTTTGCCAAAAGAAAATGAAAAGCCTATATGGAATTTTTTTAATTCCCTTTTCTCTTTCATTCTTTCTTTTTTCTCTTTCATTCTTTCTTTTTTCTCTTTCATTCTTTCTTTTTTTCTCTCTCTCTTTTTTTCTCTCTCTCTCTTTTTTCTCTCTCTCTTTTTTTTTCTCTCTCTCTCTTTTTTCTCTCTCTCTTTTTCTCTCTCTCTTTTTCTCTCTCTCTTTTTTCTCTCTCTCTTTTTTCTCTCTCTCTTTTTTCTCTCTCTCTCTTTTTTTTCTCTCTCTCTTTTTTCTCTCTCTCTCTTTTTTTTCTCTCTCTCTTTTTTTCTCTCTCTCTCTCTTTTTTTCTCTCTCTCTTTTTTTTTCTCTCTCTCTCTTTTTTTTCTCTCTCTCTCTCTCTTTTTTTCTCTCTCTCTTTTTCTCTCTCTCTTTTTTTTTCTCTCTCTCTTTTTTTCTCTCTCTCTCTTTTTTTTCTCTCTCTCTCTTTTTCTCTCTCTCTCTCTCTTTTTCTCTCTCTCTCTCTTTTTCTCTCTCTCTCTCTTTTTCTCTCTCTCTCTCTTTTTCTCTCTCTCTCTCTTTTTCTCTCTCTCTCTCTTTTTCTCTCTCTCTCTTTTTTCTCTCTCTTTTTTCTCTCTCTCTCTTTTCTCTCTCTCTCTCTCTCTTCTCTCTCTCTTTTTTCTCTCTCTCTCTTTTTTCTCTCTCTCTCTCTCTCTCTCTTTTTTCTCTCTCTCTCTCTTTTTTTTCTCTCTCTCTCTCTCTCTCTCTCTCTCATTTTTGTCTCTCTCTCTCTCTTTTTTGTCTCTCTCTCTCTCTCTTTTTTCTCTCTCTCTCTCTCTTTTTCTCTCTCTCTCTCTCTTTTTCTCTCTCTCTCTCTCTTTTTTCTCTCTCTCTCTCTCTTTTGTCTCTCTCTCTTTTTTTTCTCTCTCTCTCTCTCTCTTTTTTTTCTCTCTCTCTCTCTCTCTCTTTTTCTTCTCTCTCTCTCTTTTTTTTCTCTCTCTCTCTCTCTTTTTCTCTCTCTCTCTTTTTTTTTCCCAACATAAGATGCAGAATTTCATCCTTTTTTTATAGTACTTGAAATTCTGTTCCACTTCTTTGGGCTCATTTTTCACTTCCTGATCAGATGTTGAAGGTTGTTCATCTTCACAAATTAATAATAATGCATCAATTGTTTTAGGAACATATCTTTCCTCTTCCTTCTCTCAAAATTAGAAACATATCTTTAGTGCTCCCTAATTCACTTTTGTAAAATTTAGAAAATATTCTTTTGTCAACCATCTTTATAGTATCAGTAATATTAAATGGGTTGAATTCCTCTTGACCCCCAACTTAATGCTTAACACTTTCCTCATAATTTTTTTATAAATTTCTCTCTACCTAATAATTGTCCTTCAAATTTCATATGTATGTGTAGTAACTAACTAGACTTTCTATAAAAGCAGTATGAACTTCCTCTGACTGTTTTATATAAGACAGAATATAGGTATTTTTTGTCTCTTTTCTTTACTTTGTATTCTTATCTTATGAAAGAAAATTCATCCTGTTATTTAAAGAAAAAACAAATCTATATCACTTGTAAATTAAAATGAAAGTAATTTTAGGAAAACAAAAAATGTTCAAAGAGGTTCTGTATTTTGTATTTAAAGATTAAAAATACTTATTGATAAATATTTCAATACACATTACCTACTTTCTGAAACTTTTAGTTTTTTAGGTTTTTTTAAAAAAAACAAAAACTTTAAAAACCTAAAAGATTAAGATTTGGTAAAATAATCAAATTAGATAGATTCAAATTATAATAGGCATATTAATAGAGCAGTTTTTACTAATTTTAATTGAGTTTAATTAGTTTCAATTTAATGAAAATTATTAAGATACAATATTCCTACTGAGTGAGTACCAACTTAAAATGAAATTTAGTTAACTTATAATTTAAAGATAAAAAATTACACAGTATTTAAAATATACATTAGATTATTAATCAGTAAAGTTTCTAGTTTTAAAAAAGTATGATTATTAGAATTCATGTGTCTACTATTACTACTATTACATACCTGATATAAATAAAAGAAAAACATATCAAGCAGTCAGTCCAAGTAGCAATCAAAGTAATAGCTTGAGTTGAAGTAGTAAGAGGAATCATTAAGAAATCTGCCTGTGTCTACTCTATTTCCTATTGTATGAAAACTGTATTATATTTTTAGAATATAAACATTTTGGATATAATTTTTATAAAATTGTATGTCTTCATTTTTTCCTTTCTTTTTAAATTTTTATTTTTACAAGACCAAATTTTCACCCTACCAAACTTACGATTTTGTCTAGAGCTCTAAGTAGATGTGAAGTATATTTTTAATAATTATATTTTGAAGTTGAATTATTTTTAGTTTACAAAATAAAGCAGAAATTTATTAATAACTAAAATTTTTGTACCAATTGCAGGAAAAATGGAATCTATATCATACTAAAAGTCTGACATTGTATGTCTGTATGTACTCTAAATAGTCTAAACTGTATTTTAGCCAGAGGTATTAAATCAAGCTACTCACTAAAATCTACTAAGTTAAGAAATGCAAAAAATCCAGGTAATTTACAACTGAATGATAATATTGTAGGGTTGGTATTTGCACTGACCTGGAAAAATCATTTTTCAAGTGAGATAACTATTAAGTGCTAATTATAGAATACTATGTATTATTTGCAAATGAGTAAAAAAAGAAAAAAGTGGTCACATAAAAATAGTTCTTTTTGCATAATTTGCTATTGAGTAAATTCATTGATCTTTTTAGTTTTTTCATCTATTCTACTTTTTCTGTCAGAAGATGACCAGAGGTCATTCTCTTTGAAAGGTCATAGGGTTGTCTCATACACATTTTTACTTTGTTTATCTAAACTGATTTTTACTGAAGTTTCCTGTATCAAATCTTCACAGAATACTTAGATTATAGCAAAGATTGAGAGCAAAGTAAGCATTTCTAACCCAGTAAACACATAATTATACATATTTTATATAAATAAAATTTAATTCTCGTTTACTTAACTACAATATAACTTGGAATATATTTATTTCTTAACCATGTTATAATGTGTGAGCAAGTTCTATGGAAATTCTTGATTTATTTTCCATGTGTTAAATTGATGAAAAATTTATTTTTTGTTTAATTTTGTTAATATTTTTCTTCTCTCTTGAAAATTAACTGAAGACACTAGTGTCTTTCATAAGAAATAAAATCTTTAATGAAATTATCTCTCACTAGTAAGTAGTGGTAGATCTAACCTGTGAGTCATGGCAAGCTTTGCTTCAGCATTAATAGAATTTACCTGGTAAAGTTATTTAATTTAGTGAAAAAAGTAGTTATTTTTAGGTGGGATATAATCAAGTGATAAATTCCAGACTTACCCATCTACCCCCAAAATCTTTATTTCCTGATTCATACTGTTTAATTTAACCTAGAACATTGGTTTAAAAAGTAACAATAAAATTTTTAAAAAATAAGTCAGTTATAGGACAAAGAAATTGATTGTTCTTTTTATATATAAATCTAGTAAATCTAAACCAAAAACACTTCATCATTCTTTCATTTTATTTGTTATTGTTAAAAATTGTGGAATTTTAAACTTTTCTTTTTGAAAGCTACATAAATTGGTTTTCTTTCTTTTTCTATGTTTTGTATTTATTAAATACATTGTGGAATTAAATTTTCTTTTATCTACTCCACTAATAATTCTTTGTGTTGTCTAATTAAGAATAAAATTTTAACCTTTACAGTATGCCCACAACAAGCCTTAGCTTGCTAATCACATATAAAAATATTTGGCTTATATATATATATATATATATATACCAAAAAAGAAAATACTTAAGGTTTAAAGGCTATTTTAAAAAATGAAAAATCTTAATTTTTATTTTAGTTTTAATTCAAGTTATAATTCAATATTAAATTTAATATTTTCAAAATACTTTGCTGTATTTCAAACCAAATTTAAATTGATTGGAATTATTTTTTCTGATTATCAATAAAATCTATAAAATCATCCATATTGACAAATCTATCAACACAATATAATTCTCTTCATTAAAAATCATTTGAAAATAAAATATACTTTTTTAAATGTTATATGAGAAATATTAGCTGATTTAAAGTTTAATTAATCTGAATCAAAACAAATATTACTTACTTTTAGTTTAAAATGTCACAGAAAAGCATTTTTTTAACATGGAGGTGAGTGTTTTTAATGGGGTGTTGACACATTTGTGTCAACCTGATGTTTGCGAAATTTAAATAAGGAAGAGATAATTGTAATAAAATTACATGAATACAATGTAAACACCCTTTTTTATATAATTTTCTTAACTACCCAGTAATATTAAAAAATTTAAATATTTAAGCAATCTAATATTTTATTGAATTGTATGTACTTCAGCTTTATGGTCTTACTTAGCATATGCTTTTTGAGGAAATGTTAAAAAATTATCAATAAATTTTGACTTTACTATAGTTACTACTCTTATTTTCTGATAATGTCATGTATGAACATCTGTATTTACAAAAATTGGTATGTTCATAGGCACAAAAAAATTTTTTTAAATATTTTTAAAATACTGCGGTCACTGAATTATAGTTAGCTTTATTTATGATTGGTAAATATTTTTTATTTAATAACAATATCACTCAACTGCTACAAATTAATACAGAATTTTAAGAAAAAAATGGAAACCATTCTTATAAAAATTAATTATTTATCAAAAACGATATTTACATTAGAAAATAATGTTCATAATATATTTTATCTATAAAAGCAATTACAACCTTTTCTAAGTAAATAATGTCTTTGTTTTTATTGCACTTTTTATTTTACAATTTAGAGTAGATTTTCTGTAATGCAGTGGGTGGGCGGGAGCTGTTTGACCCCAAAAATTTGATTTAAATTCTCCAAGGATTTGTCATATCTACTACAAAGATTAAGCACCACAAAAACTTTTTGAAATTTCATAAAATCAAGTATGTGGAAACAGATGTAAAAAAAAATTTACCAAGATTCTAAAAAAGAAAGATTTAAAAAATAATTTAATTCATTTGTGAATAAGTCCTGAAAGTTTCTGTAAAATCTGACAATTATTTGATTTTTGCAAGAATTTCCAAATCCACATTTTTCACTGTAGAAAGATGTACAAATTTATGGTCTGACATTGACACTAGAAAAACAAGATTTTTACCCAAAATTTCGAAGGTTCTAAAAAGTAAGTTTACATTAAAAAAAAATCCTTTGGTCTTTTCCTTTTAATAACTTTTTTATAAATTTTGAGCATTTTTTCACTATGTATGCTTAATTTTTTATCGAATCTTTGGAAGTACCTACCTATATGTAAATACACATAAATTTTATATTAGTATTCTTACATACTAAGCAAAAAGCAGAAATATTATTGAAATTTAAAACAAGGGGCTATAAATGAGACTTAAAAATCAATTATTTCAAAAATTGCATTACCTTTGTTATTACTTTTACAAATAAGCATGAAATAAGTTGTTTTTTGTTTTGTTTTTTTTAATCTTCTATCCTTGATCACCTACTGACTTTTTGACTTTATTTAAAAACTACACTTTTTAACTCTGATAGATATTTACAAAAAGGTCTCTTTGATTAATTTAGCAATCATTTAATTCAAGTCTGTCTTTCCTTCAATAATTAATTACTAACAGTTATACTGTCTATCTGGTAACTCGGAAATTGTTCACAAAGTAATTCAAATTTAATTAAAAGGAAATACATATTATGCAGTTGTTTTGAGTTGTCCTCATAAACATTTTTTGGCACTACTTAAATTGGTCTTTTTTTTTTCTTTTTTTTTAATATATTAATGTTTACCCAATAAAAGACCTAAAAGCCACTCAAGGTAGAGAGTTATTGTGTGGTGTTGTATGACTGTAAGAAAAGGCTACAAGTCCAGTTCATTAGGCTATGTAGGATAACGATTAACCCTGGACTTGAAGAGGTTAAGATTGTAGTGATTGGGAAAACATCTTCCTGGGAATCTATACCATGAAGCACCAATTCTTTGGAAGGAGCTGTCTGAGTGAAACTTCTTACTAATAGAATATGAAGGGAATGGGGATGATTCATCCTTGTTTAATTGGAATAGTCTATTTACAAAAAAACAGGAAAGAATTTTGGGGGTAATAATAATTTTTGTAGATTAGCATTCATTAGACCTTCCACTATCCGCAACATTTGTCAGAAAAAAAAACAAAAAAAATGTCTTTATGTTGTCCTTTTCCCCAATTTCTAATAGTACATAGTTATCAGTGACATAAGCACAGTTGTAAGCTTGACATTTTCAAATAGAAACAAAGTACAGCTAACCCTTTTAAAAAGTCAGATTGATTAGACACTGTATTTATATTATGAACAGGATCCCCCACCACATACACTTCTAAAATGGTAAAAAAATGAAGATCTAATGAAAGATAATCTATAAGAATTGCTAAAAAATTCTTCCCTGTTTTGGGGTTTTTTGGGGGGGTAGGGGGTTTACAAGTGGATCTGTTAATTTAAGTAGTTCCCATTTTTAATACTTTACTGTTCTTATTTGTTTTACTATTTAAACATTTTCTTTGTGTAAATAAAAACTGATATAATAGATCTTTGTGAAAGATGAGATAATTTATAATTAATGCTTACATTTTGCATTTATATACCCCTTTATAACTATATTATCATTGTATTTAATTAATATATTAATATTTTTCTTGATTTCTCTTTCAGATTCTGTTTTGCACATTAAATTCCCACAAGGTAGACATGACTAAACTTCTTGGTGGCCAAATTGGACTTGAAGATTTTATATTTGTTCACTTGAAAGGCCAACCAAAAGAGATTGACATCACAAAAACAGAAGATGCTTTAGGACTGACAATTACAGACAATGGTAATGGCTATGCCTTCATTAAGAGGATTAAGGATAATAGCACAATGCACAATGTGTCACATGTCAATGTTGGAGATCACCTGGAAAAATTAGATGACAAGAGCTTGGTTGGGTGCCGACATTTTGAAGTTGCCAAGATGCTTAAAGAAATCCCCAAAGGATCTACATTCACCCTCCGACTTATAGAACCTCTCAAGTCTGGATTTTGTAAGTTAATTTATTTTCTTTCATTTTTATTCATTTTTTTTTTTTTTCCAGTTTCTATAATATAAAGAATAAGCATTTTGAAAAAAGATCATTATAGCTGGTCAGACATATGTCGATTTTCTAAGCATAGCTTAGATGTGGCACAAGGCTAATAGTATGGGGCACCCAGTGAGGATCAAACTCACTACTCAGTCAGAATTGTTCTAGCAAGACAAGCTTGATAACCACTACACCACATTGAAGTGCCCATACTAACAATCTATCTTGATTATTTTGTGTATGTAGCCCATGATTAACGTAATAAAATTTCATGACTAATATATGAGACCTCTTCAAATTTAGAATGAGAAAACCTGCTAGATTTGACTGTTATTAAGTTAGTTTCATCTTTAACTAAGATTTTTAATAAATTTTGATCATGTTGACTTAAAAATATTCTCCTACTCCCACTCCAACCAAACAAAATTTGTAACTCTTCAGAAAACGATTTTCATACAAACCAGTTTCTATTTTAAATATACTGTACTCTTGCAGGGTATGCCAATAAAAAGTATTTTACTATAAGCAATGTTACTATATTGAAGATGTCCTGGGTATGGCAAATAAACTACATCCAAATCCTGGGTAAGATGATAAACTACATCCAACGGCAAGGCCTCTGATCAGGAGGTTTTGAGGAGCATGGAACCACCTCTTAACTGCTGATGTTCCCAGGTTCACCCTGACCCGGGGTGGTAGCACCTGTTAAGCTCTCAGCTATGGGCAAATAGTTAACCCTGAAACTGGGGTAAAAACACGATGAAAGTATTTCTTGTATTAAAACCTATTTTCAGCAATAAAATTTTGAAGAAAAAAAAAATATTACCAGCTATACATTTTTGAGGAAAAAAATATTACCAGCAATAATTTTTTGAAAAAAAAATTATTACAGCAACACATTTTTGGAGAAAAAAAATTATTACCAGAAATAGATTTTTGACAAAACAAAATATTACCAGCAATGAAAATTTTGTCAGCATTAAATAACCGATTGGGGTTGATATGCCGAAAAAAAAAAAAAAAAAAAAAAAACTATATTGAAGCTAGTTTTGACATAATTGGCATGTAACTTAAGAGAACAAATTTTCTTTACTTTTTTTTTCTTGTTAAGTATGAGAAAAGGCAAACAGAAAGTTATTTTCCATCCTATTTCTTTGTCCTATACAAACTATAAGCATTAATATGCCAGAAAATCATGTTCATAATTTCTCCATAAAGGTTTTACATTTTAAAATATGTAAGCCTAAATGCTTTAGTGTCAAAATTTATTTCATAAATCTTCCACCAAACTGATTTATGATCATTTAAATTTCTACATTAATGATTTTTTTTTTTTTTTTTTTTAAGATATACCGTATGATTTTCCTCATGATCCATACATTATCATGAGTTGGCTAAAGTATCATGAAAATACTTCAATATTTCAGCTAAAGGACTCTAGTTACAAGAGTACACTTAGTATTCATAAATAGTTAAAACACTTATGGGTGTAAAGAAATTTAACATTGATACATGCATACATTCACACTCCTAAAATCAGCTCTAATCTTAAAATGAATATTCTTTACATGTATCTCTTTCTGAGAAAGGGCTTTGTACAAGAGGGGATTTATAAGCTACTTTTTGTAAAACTGCAGAATTCAAATTAACTATTATTAGAATGTTTGCTTTCTATTCATTGACAAACTGCCACCTATCTATTCCATGCTGTGATAAGTGAATGCTTACATTAAAAAAAAAACAAAAAAAAACTCACTGTCCAATTGTTTATTTTATCTTTATTGTCCTTAATACATGGATAATGTATAAAGTAAAAAAATGTTTCTATTAAGAAAATACATGCAAATGGTTGGCCATGGTTACAGCTGACCATCCATTAGCCTGATCTCTGCAGGCAGTATTATTTGTAGCCATCTGATTGTTATAAACACTAACCATTGTCTTAACTTGCTTTGTCCCCCCCCTCTCTCATCTCTCTTTCTCCTTGATTGGTCGTGTGTGATCAAGGTTAAACTAATTGCAGAGACTGATCAAACTAGACAGCAAAATGTATTCTGCATTGAATCTATGGCAACTTAATCTTTGAGTCTAATTACAAATCTCTATCTATAAAAGGCAGGATGTGTGTGTGTGTGTGTGTGTGTGTGTGTGTAACGAATGCACGGCCGCAATTTTTGACAGATTTGCACCAAAACTTACATGCACATGCTACAAGTTAGCAGGAAGGCCAAGACTGACTTTGCATTTCCCAACTTCCATCGATAGTGGAAATAATCGATTTTTTTTCATGCTTCTACAGCAGTTTTCATGTAGTTTGCAGCCATTTTCTACTGGCCAGAGTGAGAGCCTATAGCTGGCTTCCACGAATAGGCAGGAAGATTCTATTGGCCAGCATGAGAGCCAACAGCTGACTGACATGAATGTGAACTAGCATGCTAGCATGCAAAAAAATTCGATAGCTGTATTTGTCACAAGTGGGGAAAATTTTAAATCTGCATGGCACTTTACTCCAATTGGCTCATTCACTTGCTTAAACACAACGTTGATTCTGATTCCGCAGAACTGGGTTGGGTGTGAAAAAGTATTTATTGTTAACATTCTTTTTTCATTTGGTTTTTCCAGTTACAAGTCCTTTTTTAAAGCTGATCGTTTTGTGTTCATTTTGTTTAGTTCTTTTTTCATAACAGATTTAATGTTTAGTATAGTGCTTAGAAAAAATTTGCAGTGTGAGATAGGCAAGAAGTAAGGCATGTAGCAACATCAGCATGGCAAAGGGCACTCCTTTAAAGGCAAGGAAGGGCAAAAATATTTTAAGTCAAGTGATAGCAATTGCTGTATGAGTCGTACGATTTTTTTAATCAAGCACAGGCAACGCCGGGCCATGCTGCTAGTATTTAATATAAGGGATGATAAATAAGTATGTAGCTTCATATGTAATTATATTATATTTTGATCTGAAGCTTTCACTGTATAATGTTCAGTCTATTTGATTAATATTCACCACTGAATTAAGTGCATTGGCAAGGAGACTGTTAAAAAAAATTGAATGTTTTGTTTAAAATAAATGCTTTACTTATGTTTTGTCATAACTGAGGGGATTTCATAGAATTTTGATGTCCTAGTTGATCCTGGCCACCAAATGTAACCTTATATGTAACAGACATGCACATCTTCCAGTCATTGGTTTAGTAACGTTCAGGATTGAAATGAGGTGCCACACAGCTAAATTTGACAGATTCCCAAGACTGAATAATGAAGATAACCAGAATACATTTAACATTTATTGTAATTTTTTTTTAATACGTTTCAGACTAGTGTCTTTCCACAATTCTAGTGCTTGACAGTAGTACACAAGTGTTTGAATTTTGAGTTGTTCATTCATAGCCAGTTTGTTGGCTAGTTCATCTATGTGAGAGAAACTTTGATACTATGATCTGACTCTCCCATATCTCTTGCATTTACTCACATCTGTTTTCTCCTTCTCTCATTCTTTGAAGGAAGGTTGGGGTATTGTTCTTACCATTGCTGTTATGTTCTGCCTTTCTCGTATCTTTCTCGATCTCTTATATGCTCTTTCTTTGTTAAACTAGTCAATGTCCTTGTCTCTTCTCTCTTTGGTGTTTTAATGGACTTAGTTTTTTATTTATATATATATATATATATATATATATATATATATATATATATATAAAGAACCCAACTCACTAACTTCTCATCAATGATTTATTGGTATGAATTGATCATTGACACTCCTAAGGGTTTCCTTTGTTTCACAACTGCATGCTCCATTTATCCTCTTGACCAAATTTTGATAACCAATTTCCTGATATTATTTCTAGACGATAACAAAGATATCTTTATGTAAATAGACCCCATGGGCCCATTGATTTTTAGTTGAGTATTTTTTGTTTCTTGAAAGCCCTCTTCTCCAAAACTTTTCTTCTAGAAAACTACATCAATATATATTCCTATGGTTAAGTCTTTATGTAAGCAATATTGTCTCAAGTTTTTTTGATTAATTATTCATGATTTATTACCTGTCATGATTGTTTTGTTCCACATGGCAAATGTAGCAATTTAATATTTGAGTTAAGAACCTTTCAATTTCTCATGATTAATTAGCTTTCTTGATTAGTTATTTTTGCACACTTAATTCTAGAAACCATTAAATGCAATAAAAAGCCTTCTCTTGTGTATCTTCCTCAGTTGTACACAGTAACACTGGGCCTTTCTACATTTAACTGCTTCCTTGAGGTTCTATTCACCTGCATATGTAGGTCACAACTCGCTTTCATTTTTAGGCTAGACAAATTGATGTACCCACATAGGTTTAGTCATCTAGAGAGATGTTCACAGCTTCAAATAAATTCAACTTGGTGCTGCTTTGAATATACACTCAAATCATCAAATGATGTGCAGGTTGTGTAATGAATAACAGCTTGGAATGAGAAATTAGAGAGTTAAGTTTGAATTCCACTCATTCATTATATTCACTTAGGTGCAAAGCTATGAATCCATCTCTTCTTCCTCCAGCAGGGCTTATATCATAAAAAACCTTTTTATTTCCAAAAAATTCTTACAATCTAAAAATATGATTAAATAACCTTAAAAAAGTTGATAAGCTGTAAAAAAAAAAAAAAAACAACTCGGTCTATTAGAATAGACACCCTTCAGTAGCGAAAAAGAAAAAAATTTTAAATCTTTATTTCAATACAGTTTTTTCTATTTTTTATGACTTGGAATTTTCACATTAAATTAAAAAAAAAAAAAAAAAAAGCAAAGCTTTTATAATGAAAAGAAAATGAATCTACTATATATATATATATATATATATATATATATATATATAGAACACTAAGAAACATTAAGTCCATGTTTCTTATTGATAACTATCCTTAATTTACTGGATTAAAAATTATTAATATTTAATTATTTTTTATAAGCTAAAATGTATAAGTTGCAAAGTGTACGAAAATATTTTTGTTATTTCTAAAATGTGCTCCAAACAAGAAAATTTTAGGTACTACTGCTTCAAATGATTGGTAAGCCTCAGTCAACCTAATAAATGCAAATATAAAAATACAGCTGATCAGCTAATATTTTAAACAAAGTATTGTAAACCAAAAAGTTCACCTCAATGACCTTGTATACATTATCTTATTATCTTATCTGCAGTTTCTTTAGCGACAGCAAAGAACAAATTTATTTACTGAATATGCTTTACCAATTCTCACACAGGTTTATAAAATATATTAGAAGTATTAATATTTTGCAGCATTACTTGTCTGTATTGGAGCACAAATGAATCTGCATTTTGCAAGATCTTTAAAACTCTACAGAATAAGTTCTGTTCATTTTAAATGAAACTGTAGCATTTACATTCTGTAGTAGGATATAAAATCTTATCTAAGATGTTTGGATTTTAAGTGTTTTATATGAGAATTGATTTTCAAACCACAGTAAATATGCTAATTTTGCACCAAAAATTTGCTGTTCAGAGTACTCTGTCAATGACCTTGTGCCGGACTTAATAAATTAAGTTGGATATTCTTTTGCCAATGAATAACTTTATATTTGCAGAACTTAATATTGAACACTGTCTTACCACAGATTCTTGAGTTGGAAGTAACATTGATTTTCAATTTCATGCTCTGTTAATGAAGATTATTAACATGTGTAACAATATCAATTTGCAAATCTCAGCCTTTTGGATGGTAAACATCCACTTGGTAGTGTTGTCACCTGTAATTAAAAGTAATTCGGAATAAGTATCAGTTTGTAACAGATGTTTAATGAACATTGGTTTGTGAAAAGAGCCAGTTTTCCAGTTTTAAGTGATTAGTTGCTTTTCAAAATTGGGAATAATGTTATATTTTTAGCCTCTGAATTTTTTATTAACCAAAGGTCAGATTAATTGCAAGATAAATTTGCAAGTATATTTAAATGTTTTTAGTTGTTTTCCCATCCACAATCACTTTAATAATATTAACATTTCTGGATGTTTTGTTAGAGCATATTTTACATTTTTCCAATTATTATCTTCAAACTTAGATTTCAACATTATATTTGTCTGTATTTTATTCTGTAGGTTTAATGTGGTATATTTTAATGTAACATGCTCTCTCATCCATCTGATAATGGAGCTGTATATATACTCTGTTACAAATATTATAAGCATTTCTCAGAATACAGAACATGTAAGTTCATGAATATTTGTTGGATAGGGTTAACTTTTCCACAAGGCTCTTTCTCTGGTCGACTCTCCTTTACTTTTTCTCTGGTTGTCTCTCTTTCCTCTCTCTCTAGCCTTTCTCTTCTCACTCCCTAATCCTCACTCTTTTCCTGTCTCACTCTCTAATCTCTCTTTTCCTGTCTCACTCTCTAATCTCTCTTTTCCTGTCTCACTCTCTAATCTCTCTTTTCCTGTCTCACTCTCTAATCTCTCTTTTCCTGTCTCACTCTCTAATCTCTTTTCTCTTTCCTGTCTCCTCTCTAATCTCTCTTTTCCTGTCTCTAATCTCTTTTCTCTAATCTCTCTTTTCCTGTCTCACTCTCTAATCTCTCTTTTCTCCTGTTGCTCTGTAATCATATCTTTTTTTCTTTTCTCTCTCATCATTTCCCTTTTCTCTCTCTCTCTGGTTGTCATCTCCCTTTTCTCTCTCTCTCTGGTTGTCATCTCCCTTTTCTCTCCCCCTCTCGTGGTCATCTCCCTTTTCTCTCTCCCTCTCGTGGTCATCTCCCTTTTCTCTCTCCCTCTCGTCATCTCCTCTCCTTTTCCCATGCTCACTACATTATGGGATTGTTCATTTATCTATTTTTTTTTCTTAATTCTTGTCTCTAGCATTTTTCTAATCTTTTTGACACATAAAACTGTTTTGCTTGTGTGTGTATGTCTCTCTCTCACTTGTCTGTCTTTCACTCCACGCTATCTTTACTTTTGTTTATTCTGTTATCTCACTTTGTCTTGTTTTTCCTCTATCACTGTCTTTGCACTCATCTTTTCTAGTCCTGGCAAACCTTCCCATGACCCCTCTTAATATTGCATCAAATATCTTATGAATGTTTCCATTGTATACTATCTCATCTCCCTATCATTGAATTTAACTAAATATTCTGACCTATTTACATAAAAAAATTTTTGCTCAAAGCAAAAAAAGTTTGTTTGCTTTCCCACACACTTTGCTAAGAGTTTATATTTTAAACAAAAAGAAAGGTTTCTAAGGTTAATCATAATTAGATGGCTGATATCTTCAGATCATGAAGCTGGTAGTAATGGGAGCTATGAAAACATGCATCAGTGAAACACATACACTTGTGGATTGACTTCAAGGTTATTCCATTACTAGTCTCTCTACCTAATTAAAATTCTAAATCTGAATATTTATGAGTGTATCTCATACATGTTAAGTTTCTGTCCTGTGCTTTATGATTAAATGTATGTGATAGTATTTAAGATTATTTGGATATTTCAATCAGTGATTATTATTACTGTTATGAATTGGCTCCTCACTGGAGGCCACAAACTTGTGATGTTGTGCCAAATAAAGCTAAGATTAGTAAAATAACTTAATTTTATGAATATAAACCACTTTATTAATTCAAGACTAATTGCAAAAATGTTTTTATCATTTGAATATTAGATTTGCTTTTCTTGTACTGATATGCAGGAAAAACTTCATTTTGTGCTGGTGAAAAGAAATTGAACATTCTAAACTATAACATTAATCTATGTATGGATCTTATAATGATTATTTATGACTTTGTAGCAAATTTTCAAGAGAATTCAACACATGAAGGAATTAAGTATTAAAGAACAATTTAGCTCAAAAAAGAGAAAGAAAAAAATTATATTTACATGTATGCAGATAGCTGAAGAAAGAAAAACATTTAAGTACTTAACTGTAGCGTGTGATGTCCACATGATTTGTTTGAAATTAACCAGTTAGTTTACTAGGAAAGAAATTTCCCCTGGCAGAGACAAGACCTGATAATGTTGCTATATCGTGGACAAAAAGAAAAAAGAGAGGAAGAGGGTTCATGTCCATTCCTTTTCTAGTCTTGGATGACAATAAGTAGGCATCCTGTAGACAACTTCTAATTGTGATAGTATTGGACTGTATACTAATATTGTGATAGTATTGGATTTGCATTTATCCAAGTGAGTTAAGTAATAAGATGCCTCATTATCATAATCAATGATTTGCAAGTTTCCATTGGTATTTTACTCCATTCTTCTTTGCATATTCTTTTTTGGTCCAGGATATTTTTGGAGCTCTTTTATTAACTTGAATTTTTAATAAACACCACAAATTCTCTCTTGGATTCAAGTTTGGAGACTGCAATGGCCATTTGAGTATATTGACATTATTTTCATTAAGCCATTTTTTTCACAGATTTAGCCATATGTTTTAGGGGTCATTCTCTTGTTACAAAATGTATTCATTTGGGAGTTCAAGCTTTGACTGACCCAAACAAATTAGTCCAAAACATCTTGGTATATTTTTGAATTCACTCCACCATCTATTATCTCTAAATTACCTGTACCATTAGCAGAAAAACACCTCCAAACCATATTTCCACCACCAAATTTCACCATTAGGATTGTGTTCTTTGGTGCAAAGGTGTGACGTCTTTTCTCCAAATGTGAGTCCTTGAATTACACCCAGATAGTTCAATTTTTGCTTCATCTGCCCATAAAACACTTTCACAAAATGTTTCAGGTTTATTCTTATACTCAAACAAATTTTAACCTGAGAATCCCTATATTTCTTCAGTATTAGTGAAGTTTTTCTTGGAGAATGTGATCTTAGTTGACTTCTTATTGTTCGCTTCATAATAATAATACCTGATGCTTTTAATTCTTCCTATATATTTCTCTCTGAGTAGTCACTGGATTTTCTTGAATTTTGTGCTGAATTCTTCTCTTTGATCTGGGAGTAATCTTGCATGGTGCACCAGATCTCAATTTGTTCTCAAAAAGATTTCACCTTTTTATACTTAGCAATAATGGAACTAACAATAGTAAATGGTATATTAGAGATATCTGCTATTTTCCTATAGCATTTGCCTTCCTTCCAATGTTTGATGATCAATTCTTTTTGCAAATTTGATAGTTCCTTGCCTTGACCCATGATGATAATTATTGTATATGATTTGCATGCAGAGATAACCTTATATAAGGAATGAATTATGGAATGTTCTAGATTGTTTCAGCAATAAGATAATTGGAAGAATCATGCAAAATCTTAAAGAATTATGTAAATAAAGGTAATATAAGCCTTTTAATACTAAAAACATTTTCTACAAATACTTTTTTGCCTCAAAATTTCATAAATAATACATAATATCAAAGTTTTCTTATTGTATTTTGTGTATTGTAGTTTTTTCATAAGTTATAACTATGTTAATAAAAAAAAAAAATTTCATGGTGTATGAATATTTATTTCTCCCCACTAATATATATATATATATATATATATATATATATATATATATATAATTAAAATCCCTAGTACTGTTTCATTTTCAAATGATATTTGGAATAACTTATTTTGAAATTTACTGAGTTTATAAGAACACGCATTCTTGATATTAGTTGCTAAGATTACGGGTTAATTCAATTCAATCATTTTGATAGGGGGTGGTAGGGTATTCATTTTCATAGACAACCTATGTATCAAAATAGTTACTTTCAAAATCAGGTTAAATTAAGGTAGGGTAGGGGTGCCTATTCAATAAATGATGACATCTGTTTTTTGCATGTCATCTGGGTTTTTTTCAATGACAAAAAGTTTCTTGGTATTTTTATTTTTCCATTTTAATTTATAATTGTATACACAAAGATTTTTTTCAAAAGGGTCGTTTGAATATGAGTATGTTGTATTTTTTAATATTCAAAATTTATTCCTACAATTTTAAATTATTATTAATTTAACCTGATTTTGAAAGTAACTCATATTTTGATACACAGGTTGTCTATGAAAATAAATACCCTACCACGCCTTATCAAAATGATTGAATCCCCCTTGTAACATTAGCAACTAATATCAAGTATGTGTGTTCTTATAAACTCAGTAAATTTCAAAATAAGTTATTCCAAAAATCACTTGAAAATGAAACAGTACTAGGGATTTTAATTATATATATATATATATATATATAAAACTTTTTTCTTTTTTCTCAAGGCTTTCATGATTGAAAGTTGCTTTTTTTGTCAAAAATAAATAAAGCAGAAATTTTATTGCATGGTATTGCAATAAAAATTTTACCACAAGTGGAAAGAAAATCTCTTCATAGGAGTAAGAAAGAAAAAATTTGCAAGTTTAAAGAATTTTATTTTCATTATACACTGAAAGTTATTGAAGAAAAAAATCATTTAAAAAAATTTGTTTGAAGCAATGCAACAAGTGGAATTTCTTGAAGAAAATCTTTTGTCATGGGTCAAGAATTAAAGCAAACCCCACAAATTTTTCTGACTAATATTCAAGTAAGATTGTTGCTCAAAACCTGTTAAGCAAGTTGGATGCTATTTTTAATAGCTTTATGCACATAGTAGCTTCCTTGAATAAACATTGATAGACAGGCCTTTATTATTTGTTTCTTTTTTTCTTTTCTTAACACTCTCCCCCCACTAAACATGCTGGGGATAGTGGAATCCTCAGATTACACTTTTAGGCTTTCAGCTCTTGCTTTCCGTGACCTCATCAGGAATCTGTTCATAATATCAAACCCACCCTGAAAAAAAAATATATAGCATTTAAAGTTGTGTGAATATATATATATATATATATATATATATTACACTTGTATACATTATATTTTAATTAGCTATATATATATATATATAATACACTTGTATACATTATATTTTAATTAGCTATATATATATATATATATATATATATATATATATACACACTAACAGTAGAGTCCGGCGTTGCCCGGGGATATAACAGTAAGAGATAGATCAAGTATCCACCATCATAAAGACTGAAAAATAAAAATAAAATTGACAAAGATTATTGTTTAAGGTTGACAGACACATATGTCTTAATTAGTTTTTTTTTTTTTATTTTTTTACGAATTGGTCAAACTCAAACAAAAACATTGTTTTCAATCGTTATGAGTCTACCGATTGAATAGAATTTTATTATAAACAATTGTCTTGTAAATGGAATTTTTAAAGCATTCTGAATGTAAAAAAAAGAAAAAAGTGTGCAAGACAATAAGAAACACTACATGCCAAAAAAAAAAGTGAAGTTTTATTTGAAATCGGTTGAAAATGTAGGTTGCCTTTCTGTAATCTTTTAGTTTTTACAATTTATGATTTTTACTTATTGAATACAGTAAAAAAAATTGCATATTTTGCTTGTGGTGATTCATAATTAGAATTCTGATTTGAATATATTTTCCACTCGTTGTTTCTAATACAAAAAATATTAACTTTATTTGGATTTATTAATTATGATTTAACAAATCTTATTCATTTAGTAGCCTTTCTGTAATAATAGTCTTTTACAATTTATGACTTTTACTTATTGAATACAGTAAAAAAATTGGACACCATGTGTATTTAAAGTAGTTTCCCGTTCCGGTTATTATTTTTAGTTAGGACTTGTGTATGTTTAGATTTCATTATCTTTCCCTAAAGATAAAGAATTTATCCGATGTTTGTATTCGTACAATCAGTATAGATCGTTAGATTATTGTTTAAGGTTGACGGACACGCATGTCTTAATTAGTTTTTTTATTTTTTACGAATTGGTCAAACCCAAACTCAAACAAAAACATTGTTTTCAATCGTTATGAGTCTCCCAATTGAATTTTATTATAAATAATTTTCTTGTAAATGGAATTTTTAAAGCATTCTGAATGTTAAAAATAAAGAAAAAAGTGTGCAAGAGAATAAGAAACGCTACCTGGCAAAAAAAAAAAGAAAAAAGTGAAGTTTTGTTTTATCGGCTGAAAAATATAGGAAATTCGGTCCCATATTTAAAGGAACCCACACATACACACAAACAACCCGATGTGAGTTGTCCCCCTTCCATTTTCACAATGTCTCTTAATTGTGTTTTTAAATTGATTTTGTGCAAAAACAATTATATTTTTCCCATTTTTGGCACTGTTAGAACCACCACAAGGTAATTTTATGTAGTCCTGTGAAGTTTTATTGAAATCGGTTGAAAAATGTAGGAAATCCGATCCAATATAAAAATGTTATAGACACACACACAATCTGCGTTTTATAATGAGTAAGATATATATATATTACACTTGTATGCATTATATTTTATATATATATATATATATATATATATATATATATATATATATATATATATATATATATATATATATAAATAATACACTTGTATACATTATATTTTAATTAGCTATATATATAAATAATACACTTGTATACATTATATTTTAATTAGCTATATATATAAATAATACACTTGTATACATTATATTTTAATTAGCTACAGAGAAGTGTCTGGTTAGAGAATGCATATTTTCTATGAAATTTCTCGAACATTCAGGACAGTAAATGTAATTAATGATGTTTAATTAAACACAGAGAATTTACTTAAACTGTATCTATAAAAATAATGTGTAAACAGAAAATATATTAAATAATTGTCAGAGTTAATCCATTTCAATATATACATTATTTTTATAGATACAATTTATTTACCTATACCCAAAACTTTGCTAAAAAAGAGCATACCCTGATAAAAAAAAAAGCCCCAAACTTGATTAAAAAATTTTGTATTGTCTAAATGTTTGTCATTATTAAGAAGAAAGACCAAAGTATTTTTTGAGTATTTTTAATCCTTTCTAGCAGGTCCAAAATTTTAGCTAAAAAACTTGATTTTTTTTTGATTCATCAAAATTTACATAAAATCAATCATGTCAGCCTTTATTGACAGTTTTATAAACAAAAAAGTCCCATTTAAAAATCTTGTAAAATTCAATTATACTTTTTCAAAAGTTATTTTAGGAAAATTAGAAAATTTACTTAATGTAATTTGAAAGAAATATTACTTACTTTCTTATCAGAAAAATTTTTAAGAGACATTTCCAACCATGGTGCTTGTTTTTTGGGGCCTGGTTGAGAGGTATTAAGTTTAACTGATGTACATCAATATCTCGACAACTTACATCAGGGGAATTTATTGGATGGTAGGACAGAAGTGAAATAATTTATGCTAACCAGATCTACTAACCAGTAAGCTTGATTAGTAGATCTATAAAAAAAAAAAATACAGTTTCCAAAATTTTTTTTTATTACCTTATATTTGAGGGAGATTTCTGGAATAAAAATAACATTTAAACTTTTAACATATATTTAATTTTAACAAAAATTTCTGGAATAAAAAATAACATTTAAACTACAAAAAATACATTTATAATTCAAATTTTATAAGACAAAAAAGAGTAACAATATTGTTATGTACACATAATTTTTTTTTTTTTTTTTTTTTTTAATTGTAAGTGGTGGGATTTATTACAAGCTGTTGACAGACATTTATTGCTGGTTGGCTGGCTGGCCAGCCTTTGACCCCTGACACATCAAAGTCAAATTGGCTTAATTTTCCTTATCACTAATTTTTTTTTTTTTTTTTTTTTTTCAAAAAGGAACTCCTGGTTTCCGGTGGTCAAGAATTGTGGATAAATCTTTTGCCTTTTTACTAAAGATTTCCGTGGCCAGGTGTCAATTTCTTTAACCCCTGGCAGCCATATAACTGAAAATTACCAATGTTGTTTTCCTTCAAACTCTCAATTATATGCCTGAAATAGTTTGATTATGATTTAGGTTTCTGATTTTCCAAGAAAAAAAAAAAAAATAACTCTAGAAGATGTGATGTTTTTTTCAGAAGTGTGCATCCATAGTTTTATCAGATGATGTTAATACATTTTTTGGTATAATAAATTATTTTTAAAATAGATGCAAATAATAGATTTTAATAAGCTTTCTAATTTATGATCTGTAAAGAAATAACTTTTTAATAAGAGCATTCCCAGAGGTTTATAGTTTCAAATTTAATTTTAAAAGGATTATCAATTTTATCACTTTTTTTATTTATAATTGAAGAAAAAGAAAACAATTCTTGCAAAAATTCATTTTTCAACAAAAAAATTTTGGCTTCAGACAAAAACGTCCTTAATATATATTATTGATAAAAGCCATTAAAAGCTGTTTTCATTAAATAATGTCTTAGTTTTCTTGAGTTTTGTATTTTAAATTCAGAGCTAAAGTTTGGGTTGTTGCAAATAAAAATTTTACATGAAATTGATGATTTATATTCCTCAAAGTCTTCTTCATTTAATTAAAAAAAAATTACAATTACAGTTACTAGTTTTAAAGTTTTCATAAAATTAAGTGGTGGGGTATCCGACATAAAAATATTTTTACCATGACTTTCTAAAAAACAAACATAAATTCATTCATTTTTTAAATGTTCTGAAAGTTTCATTACATTCCGACAATTATTTGGTTTTTGCAAGAATTTCCACATTAATGTGTTTTCAACTGAAAAAAAATGTAATGCTAAATATTAGGTAACCTCTGTTAAAAAACAAGATTTTCAACCAAAATTTCAAACGTTCTAAAAAGGAATAAAAAAATTTTAAAAATAATTAAAAAATACTAAAAAATTTGGTTTTTATTAAGTTTGGGGCCTTTTTCATCAGGGTATGCCATTTTTTTTAGTGAAAAATTGGATAAACTTAAATTTATGTAAGTAAATGCCCTGTTTTTAATTAAAAAGTTATATAAAAAAAAAATGGATTTTTCCTTTGTTCATTTTTTATTGTTTTTTTTTTTTTAACTTAATGCATTATTATTTAAAAATAAATAAATAAATGCTCAACATGACGTGTGATAGAGAAGAAGGGGAAAACAAGGGTATTGAAAATGTATTGGTCGAGGGTTTTTGGCCATTTATATCTCTTCTGCTTTTGTAAGCAAGTGCTTCAGTTTTGCAAAATCCATCTAATGGACATCTACTTTTATTTCTATAGTTTCATATTTCGCTGTTAACAATGTTTTGCTATACATTAGTTTTGAAATTTCTGGCATTTTGTCTTGTGGTTTCTAAATTGCTAGTACAGCTATAACTTAATTTAACTCTGTTTTTATAAAGTATTTTATGTAATTCAGAATTTTCTGCAAAGTGTTTAGTAAGTAATTTGATAAATATTTTACCTATTTTACATTTAGCCTCAAAGTAAAAAGTGGAGTTAAACCAAATAACATTTTTTCTTTTCCTTGAATTGTTGTTTCATTTGAGGTTTAGATTCCAGTTTGGTTTTATGCCCTTCTTTTAATGTTTTCATATTTTTTTCTTTTCATATTTTTTTCTTTTCATCTTCAAAAATTATTTTATGAGAGGAATTTCTAGATAATTTGTGCTTTATGATACTCACAGGATGGTTGGATCTAACATTCACATATTTTAATTTAGTGTTGGGTTTCATGCATGGAGAGACACTGCCAGATTGCAGATTTAATTTTACATCCAAATATTTGATAATTTTCTTATTCATATCAACTTCTATTTCAAAGTTTAGGCTTTTGATGAGTTTGAAAAGCACTTTTCTTATATTGTCATTTGTTGTTCTGTTGGCTGGCACTAGCATCAGTCCATCATCTCTATACAGGCTATGTTTTTATATATATATATATATATATATATATATATATACACACACACAATCTTTTTTATTGTAAGAGATTATAACAAAAACGTTGAAATCACTGCAAATAGCTTTCGTGTTTCAGCAACTTTGTGCTTCTTCAGGCAATTGTAAGTGACTGGTGATTCAATTATTATTTTTATTGTAAGAGATTATAACAAAAACGTTGAAATCACTACACAATAGGTAGGTTTTCATGAGACTTTTTTGATAGGTACCATAAACCCTACATTTATATGTGCGTACATTGATGACAACTTTTCTATTTTTGATTCTGCTGGAAGAGCCACTGACTTTTTTGCAGAACTCAATTCTCTCCATCCATCCCTTCAGTTTACTATGGAAGTTAAGAGTAATGGTACTTTGCCCTTTCTAGATGTTCCTATGGAATGCAAGGATGGTGTTTTTATCACCAGTATCCTTCACAAACCCATTTTTACAGGCTTGTACACAAGTTGGAACTCTTTTCTTTGGAAGGCCCACAAAATTGGTCTAGTTTCTACTCTGATTCATTGCACTTTGATGATTTGTTCTCTTAACTTGTTAAATGGAGAACTTGCAAGAATCCAAAAATTTTTGAAGGTAATGGTTATCCTACTAAATGTCATTAAACACATTATTGATAGAAAAATTAGATGGTTTAAAAACCAGTGGTTCTAGAACCTAGCCAGTGCCCAATTTACCTGAAATTACCTTGGTTAAGCAGGAAGTGCCAGTTGCCTGCTGACAGAATTTCAGTTTGTGTTGCTTCATGCTATAATGCTGTCAAGTTGCGTACTATGTTCCAGACGAGATCTGCGTTTCCATCTTTCAGCAAGGATCCGTTGTCCTATTTTCTGAATAGTTCAGTAATATACAAATTTAAATGCTGTTGTGACACAGTGTATATAGGACGGACCAATCAAAGGCTGGAAATGCATATTACGCAATACATACCTGTCTATTTGCATTCTAGTAGTCAGTCATGTTAAAAGAACCACTCAAGCAGTGCATGACACTTCTATTGGGTAGCATTTACTGGACTATCCTGATTGATCTGCCAATTATAATGACGCATTTTTTTTCCATTTTTACATGGTCCTCACTCAGTTCACCATCTCTGAATTCTTGAGGCTGTTTATATTAAGTTTTATCAGCCAAGCCTATGTAAACAAAAGGAACATTTTATTCATTCCTTACATTTGATCAAGGGATTATGAGTAACTTTTTTCTATTTTATACTCTTTTTGGCACTTCGTATTTTGTTTTTAGTCGTTAATTTATTTACAATTAAAATCTATTTTAATTGTGTTCCGACTTTCCATCCCTATTCGTTATTTACTAATGTGGCTTTGTTTCCTGCTGTTCGCCACATCCGCTTTTTGAGAAAGTGTTGGCCAAAAGGGTCCCCTCAAGGTAAAATAGTGATGTCCATTTTATTTAAATCTATTTTCTTCTTCTGTGAGTACAAGTCTTTGTTTTTGTGTGTGTGTGTATATATATATATATATATATATATATATATATATATATACACACACACACACACTGGGCATTATCAACACTGTAGAGTTACTGTCAGTTTGACACAATAAATGATCATCAGATCATCTTAAGCCATGAAACAAACAGCTATTATTATTGATTTCTATGTCAACATTGTTTATAAACACTCTATGCCAAATATTGAACATTCCACCTCCATAGATATAACAAATTTTAAACATTAAATTTTCACCATCTGAACTTACACAAATGTGTCAGGTATATTTATCTGTCCTCCCAACTAAGGCAGGATATGACACAAGGTCATTTTAACATGGGAAGTGACATACACATCTGTATGCATATGGGCCAAGGACAAAAACACTGGTTTTGAGCAACTGCCCATGACCACTATGACACTGACATCAATATTACACTGATCCCTCCTTTCTTACTACAATGAGGAAGGTGCTGTCACAGGGTTGGAAACCCGGAGCTGAGCAACTTCTCCCATTTAAATTAAGGAGAAACATAGTTCCATTTACAGTACATTTGTAACAACCATGCCTCAGAAAATCCTCATTGGCTATGGTTAACTCCTCAGGTAAGTCCTGTTCCAGGTAGGGACTTAGGCAGAACATGCATATATTCTGAACCCAAGCAAACGTCTAAATCCATACACAAATAATCTCAATATTTTTAGTAACTTGCCAGTAATAAAATAAACTAGTAACTTCCTAGCTACTATTTGAGATTGTTTGCATTTTATGGCTGAAACTGATACCTATCTACAGGTAAATAGGTAAAACAATTATATAAATATTATCCTTTCTATTTCATAGAGCTCTTCACTAGAGAAATGAGACAAAATATATTCTGATTGTTATAAAATGAAATAAGACATATCTCAGCTGATTTACAGGCAAATACTCAAGAGCGAGAACCGGATGTGAACGTGACAAAGCCCCGTCACAAAATGACCATTATCTTTCTTTACAAATGTTCCCGACACATGTGTTCCGGTCGAAAAATAAAATATTTAAAGTGCTCTATTTTTCGTCCAATAAAAATGCTTCCCTCCTAATTGTACTCGCTTCGTTTTTTGAACCTGTTAAGCCATAAAAAACGCTATAAAAGGGGTCACACGGAAGTTCAACAGGCAGTCCACAGGTGGCCGCAAAACAGACCGTCACGGTCAGGCCGAACGATCAGCAGCAGGAGAGCATCAACCACCGTCAACATGTGTGAACTACTATGAGAGATCGACCTAGATCCGAAAGCCGGCGTATGAACTTTACCACAAGGTAGCTGTCCCGAACCCTCACGTTCCTGTTGAAATAAACCACGTAAATCTATTTCTACTGTTGTCGTATTTCTTTCTTGCAACCATACGCTTGTCTATAACATGATCCATAGGTCTGTAAAATGATAAATAATAGTAAACCTGTGCAATATATCAATAAATTAAATATCCATAATGGATTACAGCCACATCAAATTGAAATACCAGTTCCTGTATGATCACTGAAGTTAAGCAATGTCAAGCCTGGTCAGTACTTAGATGGATGTTCACATGGGAATACCAGGTGTTATTAGCTTGGATATGTGGGTGGTGTAATGGATGATGGCTTGGAATTGATAATCAGAGAGCCAAGTTCCAATTCCAGTTTGGTTCATTATATTCACTTAAGCACAAATACCCAAACATAGGTATAAATCCACCACTTCACCTTTCCAGCTATGGGATAATTAGTAAGATTTGTATCACTAACACCATTATTATCACCAAAAATATAATTGTGTACAAAATATTTAGATTTTGGCATTAAATAACCTCTACTCAAAGGCCTTTGACAAAGTACAACACAAGGATCTGTTGGAACTGCTCAGCAACCTTGATATATTCAGGAAAGATATTAGAATAATAAAGAACCTATACTGGCAACAAACAGCATGCATGCACATAGAAAACAAGTTCAGCGAATATAGAAAAATAGTAAGGGGCATAAGGCAAGGATGCACCTTCTCACTCAATCTATTCAACCTGTACAGTGAGACAATTCTGAGAGAATTGGAAATCCTACTAGGATTCAATATTGGTGGCCACAATCTTAATGACATAAGATGGTACAGTACTGATAGCAGACATGGAAAAGAAATTACAAAACTTCCTACAGAAGGTAGCAAAGGAGAGCAAGAAAAAGAGACTAAACATAAACTACAAGAAGACAGAATGCAGGGTCATCAATAAAAGGATGAGCCCGAAATGCAATTTGCAGGTCAGGGACACTGAAATCAAATGCAGAAGTTTAAATATCCTTGACAGAGTACAGTAAGGGCAACATTGAGATCTGTAGATGTATTGTGATGGCCAGGAATGCATTCCAAAAGCTGAGCAGAGTATTGCAAGACAGGAGGATTTCTTTGGTAACAAAGAAAAGAGTACTGAGCTGGTACATGACATCTGTCCTCCTTTACAGCAGCGAATTTTGGATGGTCTCCTTAAAGAGGAGACTCGAGGCAACAGCGATGTGGTTCTACAGAAGAATGCTGAGGATAGCATGGACAGTGTGTGTGAGCAACGATGAGGTCTTGGAGAGGATGCAAACAAGTATGAGGCTTATACTTATCAGGAAGAGGTAGCTGAAGTTTCTAGAACACATAATGAGAAAGGAGGGCCTGGAGAATCTGATACTTACAGGTCAAATAGAAAGAAAAGGAGACAAGGGAAAGCAATGCATGAGATACCTGGTGGGCTTAAGCAAGTGAATGACGGAACGTGGTCTGTGGGAGGTGGCAGAGGGATGAAACTTATTGAGAGCCACAAGGGATAGGGGGAAGTGGAGAGCCATGATCGCCTACATCCTGAAATGACACAGCACATAAAAAGAAAGATATTGATATACCACTAAACAAAAATGACCAACCAACCAATTAAAAAAAAAAAAAAAATTCTTACAATCTAAAAATATTTTCTGGTTTTAAATACCCTGAAAAGGGTTGATAAGTCATAGAAAATGAATCAATCATTAAATATCTATACATAGTTTCAGGTCTGTTTAACATCCCACTGTCATGCAAAAGTGTTATCAAAATTCAAGATGGTTTAAAATTTGAACATTTAAAAAAAAAATCTAGACATAATTAGAAATACATTTAAAAGCTCTATAAATAAATCAAAATATCCTATTTTTCACTACATGGCAATGAGAAAAGCCCAAACTAGAGAATTTATAAACAAACTACAAACAAAAAAAAATTTGACTACAACTCTGTCCGATATGCCATACAGTGCAATCAGATTTGTGAATAATCCCTTTATCATCAGTAAAGGGACCACAGTTGTCTGATTGCTTTTATTTATTTTTGTCTTTCTACATTAACATGAATCAAGTACTGGATTTAGATATTAGATTAAGTTAATCTTTTAAATAATTCCCATAATCACAAAATAGTTATCTTTCTAGTATGAAATGAAATTTGCTTTCTTTTCTTTTGGTAGAATCATATACAGTCTGTGTGTATTTTTCCTTTTATAAAAATGAAGTGTTTATAGATCATATTTAAACAATATAGATAAATTTACCTACACTGAAGTACATCCATAATTGGGGAAGTGGCATTTGATAAAACCACCACCACTACAAAAAAGTTAAAATCTGATGCTCACTCAGAGATTTAACCATTCATTTGATCATCAGTTGACCATCCTGCTGCAGTAAATTTATTGGTGTTAATTTTGGTTCATCATCATATATGTAAATACATGAAGATAGCAGACCAAAATCAGTTTGATTTCCACCATTAGAATTGAACAGTTCCTTCTATTACACCTTAATGAAGTAAATATCATCTTCCTAAAATTTCTATTAAATTTGTCTTTGACAATTTATACATTAAATATGTTAACACTTTTTTTTAATATTATGTTACCTAATAAGTAAGATATTTTCATTTTTAAAACCATAATTAAATATATGCTGAAATATTCATCACTTTTTTTAAAAGCCAATGAATAGAGAAAGGCTTAATGAAAAACATAGTAGTAATATTCTAAATATGAGTTGGTTATAAAAAAATTACCTGTATAATAGTAATACACATACTTAACCAATTCCTTAAGTCTGCCTAGCAAATGCTTCCTTTGTATTATACAGGTAATGGTATAAGCAAGAGCAAGGAACTAAATAAGCATTCATGATATAATTGTTAGAAAACACAGAATTTGGACTCATAAGAGGGTTGTAGCAATCTCAACATTGATTATTGATGTCATGTGATTATAATACCTTTGTCAAAGATACTAATTAATTCCTCGTGTCCCTCATTACTATGCTATGTGCATCCCAAATAGCATTAATAACCGAGTTGTAATTACAAGTAACATCCTTGCTATAATTATATGCATTTCGTATAATCTAAAACAAATGACAGAATGGGGTCCTCCTAGTTCACAATTGGATAAGTTCTCTCAGAGGCAGATATAAGATCAATGTCTATGATTTTATTTTCAGTCTTTTATGACAGAGCTCACAGGTTAACTTCATTTTGATGATTTTAAAATGTAGACTGATGAGATTGATACAATGCAAATTATGGTATGAATACAACCATATGATACAATGGTGGTTTAAAGGAGTTACATTTTATTAAAAACTATCATGTTTTCTCAAGTTACTTGTATAATTGGCCACAAGCATTTCTGTGGACGTGAAAATGAGACTAACCTCAGTTCTCGGCATAAGAGGGTTCGTTTGTGTCTGGCGTGTAGGGCAGTAATTGGTCCGAAGAAAGAAACACCACCATTACGGTGAGTCGGACTTATGGAAACGCGATCTCGTAGCCGCGAGGATTGGCGAGAGGAGAACTTGGGTGTATGCAAATTGGTTGGTGTTCGCTGGGATAAATGTGACGGCGGGAGACCACTCGAGACAGTGGTGTGTAGCGAACTACGAGGCGGTGTTGGAACATTTGAGTGCAAAGATCTGTGGAGTTTTTGTAGCTGGATTGTAGCTGTCGTGAAGCTGAGGAGTGTTTCCGGAAGTAGGCGGTGCCGGGCCAACCCGTTCCCTTCCTATTGTTTGGACCTAATTTTAATACAAGCTATTTCGGCATAATGGGGACAGATTCGACCTGAAATTGATTCCGAGTTCGATGGCTCAACCCCCGGTACTTGACTGGAGTGGAAAAAGTGGAACTGCATTGCCTCTTGTCTGGCATAAAGAGCATTGAACACGTAATTCCTCTGCGGCTGTCTGGCGGGGCTTTCGCTGTGTATCAACAGCTCAGTGTTGAGGAAAAACAGGATTATAAGAGAATCAAGGCAGCACTATACAAAGGCGTTTGCTATATCGACCCCGCCACTGCATGGGGAACAATTCGAGGCAAGAACTTTACTTCCAGGCGAAACTGTCGACGTGTATCTGGCGAGCTAACGAAGTTGACGGTGTTGTTCGGTGGGCTGCCCGAGCGGGCCGCGCATGGAAATTTCTGGCAGGGCTCCCAACCCGAGCAAAGCAACTCCTGCAAGTGAGCTCAAGCATAGACTCGTTGTCCCTTAATGACCTGGTAGACCGGGCCAGGACTGTGATGAAAGATAACTCTGAGGTGAGAGAACGGTAGTCGCCGCTGCACAGTCCACACCGGTGATGATAGACCGTATCAGGGGCCCAGCCCCGTGGTGGGCTCATATGTTATAGGTGCGGTGGCCAGGGCCACATTGAGAGGAACTGCAGGAGGCGACTGACAGCTGTTCGCTGCTACCCCGTGTAATGAGACTGGACATATGGTCGGGATTGTGCGAGAAACGGGCCGGGACAAGGTGCCAGCGTCGACCTCTTCCCCAAGCAGAAATTAGATGAGGCGCTTCGATCATTCAGGTCTATATTAATGAGACATTGTGCTCAGCACTCCTCGATTCGGTTGCTCCCGCACCATAGTGTACACGGACCTCTGCCCACTTGGAAGAAGAGGAGTGTCAGGGGTGACCACCATCAGTGGAGAAACACAGAAGGTGTTGCGGGGTGCGCCAGTGAACATCCGTACAAGAACTGGAAACTTCGGCCAACATCGAGGCGCTAGTAGTGCTTTCGAAAAAACCACTGAGTTTTGACCTGCTTCTAGGCTATGATGCCATCAGAGCTTTAGGTGGTGTTCACATAACGCAGACGGGGACAGTACAGTTTCAGGAGAGGGCCCCAGTGTGCGCAGCTCTGAGGATCGACCACCCGGACTTTAGTGTCGAATTTGACCAGCAGCAGAAGACTTGGACCACCTCATGGAGGTGGTCGGAAAACCAGGAACCAGCCAAACTGCGGAACGAGGTAGCCGAGTACCATGTGCCCGATCAAATAAGGCCTGCATAACGAAGGGGAGCTCCGTGAATGGATCAAGGATGGCTGGTTGATTCCTTACCCCTATGAAAAACTTGGACCTCCCAAAGGCCTGATCCGCTGATGGCGGTTGCTCAGCACAACAAAGCAAAGGTGAGGCCAGTGATGGACTACCCGCGAACTAAATGCGCATGTTGATGCGTTCACGGCAGATGCTGACGTTTGTGCCAGCAAGCTACGAGAATGGCGCCAGCAGGGTTCCAATGTGTCCCTGCTGGATCTAAGAAAAAGCGTACCTGCAGGTCCGGGTCAGCGAGACGATGTGGCCATTTCAGGCGGTGGAGTTGCCCGGCAGGAGGTACTGCCTTACTAGGCTGGGCTTCGGGCTGAGCGTGGCACCCCAAATAATGAAGACCATCGTCAATGCTGTGTTGTCACAGGAAGAAACAATAAAAGGGGACATTGGCGTACCTTGATGATATATATGTGAATGAAGGCGTTGTGTCATCATCACGCGTGAGGTCCAAACTGGCTGAGTTTGGTCTGACTTATAAGGACCCAGAACGTTTGGAGGATGGCGCCCGTGTCTTGGGCCTGAACGTTCAACAGGAGCGCGAGACCTTAAAATGGGGGGCGGAACTGCAGTTCCTGAAGTACCCGATGTCTTCACGAGACGAGCTATATTCTCCTGTGTGGAAGACTTGTGGGGCATCTACCAGTGTGTGGATGGACTCGTGTGGCAACAGGCACCATAAAAAGAAGGGCAAGTGCAGTCACCAAAGGCTGGGACGATGAAACAACGGACAATCTGTTGGTTCGCATGGTGAAGGAGACCATCGCAAGGGTAAAGCAGGATGACCCCGCCAAAGGAGACTGGTGCGTGCAGGGAGACGAACTGAGCGATGTGGGTGGATGCGAGCTCTCTGGCGATTGGTGTGCTGTTGAGAATAATGGGGCTGCGATTGAGGGCGCCTGCTGGTTGCGACCGGTGAATGACGCTGCTCATATCAACCTGGCAGAGCTCGATGCGGTGATAAAGGCATCAACCTGGCACTCCAGTGGAAAGTCAGGAAATTACACATACACACTGATTCGCCTATGTGTGTACCACTGGATATCGGACACACTGACAGGCAAGGCCAGGGTGCGTACCAAAGGCGGCTAGCGAGATGCTGATCAGACGGAGGTTGGAGACCATAAGAAAGCTGGTAACAGAGTACAACCTATCTATGGATGCGGTGCTTGTCACCTCAAACTGCAACCTTGCTGATAGGCTCACTCGTGTGCCACAGAGATGGTATGGCGCCATGAAGAAAGAAGCTGAGCCAGTGCCGTTACTATGTGCTGCCTCTGTTACGGGTTGATACATCACAACAGTGGGCACTCCGGAGTGAGACGGACATGCTATTTTGTACAGTTGACCAATCCGTCAGTGTCCAAAAGTGAAGTGAGAGCGGTGGTGAAGGAATGCCAAACATGCCAGTCAATCGACCCCGCCCCAGCTAGATGGCGGAAGGGTCGGCTGGGGGTAGACACGACTTGGGGCTGACTGGGTATGGACATAACCCATTACGGCAGCCAGCATTTCCTCACACTGATAGATTGCGGACAGACGAGGTTCGCGATCTGGCGCCCATTAGTAAGACAGGACTCATCCAGTGTCATCCATGAATTGGAGTCCATATTTTACGAAAGGGGGCCGCCTGAAGAGATCCTTACGGATAACGACCACGGCCTTCTGCAGCGGGGAGTTTAGGCGTTTCGTGAGGCGAGTGGGGATCGGCTCAGACACCGATGTGCATATGTGCCGAGTGGCAACGGCATAGCAGAGCGGTGCCACCGGCGTGAAGAGGATCGCGGCCAGGAAGCAGTGCAACGATAGCAGAGGCGGTCTATAGATATAATGCAACACCAAAGGATGCCGTGACTGCTGCAAGCGCACCGCCAATGCAATCCATCGCTACCAAGTGCGCAACAAGGGCATTGACGCGTGTCTGCCTGATCGGTGGGAAACACGAGGGCCGTATAAGTTAGGGGACACCATCTTGGTGAAGCCTCCCAATAGCCGGTGCACCACCAGCTTTCAAAGAAAACGAATCACCGGCATCGTCAATGAGCAAGCAGTGCTGGTCGATGGTACTCCATGCCATGTGAAGGATGTCCGGCCTGCCCTAAATACGAACCAGTTGACTAGTAGCAGCAGTGGTGAATCATCCAACGATGAACTGTGGATCCGACCTATGCCCCTCGGGCCTGATGGTTTGACTCTGCGGACCCCGACGCTGATGCTGATAGTTCTGACGCCCTTCTGAGAGCCCGATGAAGAAGTCCAGACAATCCCCTTCGTAGGGAGTGCCCGCAACAAGCGACCACGTCCGCAATGCCACATGTGTGATCATGAGACCAGGGGGGTGTGGACATGAAAATGAGACTAACCTCAGTTCTCGCATAAGAGGGTTCGTTTGTGTCTGGCGTGTAGGGCAGTAATTGGTCCGAAGAAAGAAACACCACCATTACGGTGAGTCGGACTTATGGAAACGCGATCGTGAGGTGAGGATTGGCGAGAGGAGAACTTGGGCGTATGCAAATTGGTTGGTGTTCGCTGGGATAAATGTGATGGTGGGAGACCACTCGAGACAGTGGTGTGTAGCTTAACTACGAGGCGGTGTTGGAACATTTGAGTGCAAAGATCTGTGGAGTTTTTGTAGCTGGATTGTAGCTGTCGTGAAGCTGAGGAGTGTTTCCGGAAGTAGGCGGTGCCGGGCCAACCCGTTCCCTTCCTATTGTTTGGACCTAATTTTAATACAATTTCTTATTGTGGTCAGCATTATACTGATTGAGAAGATCAGAACAAAACATTTCTTTGTATTTTTAATTTCTGTTGTTAATATCATCAACAATTTATTGAATTTATTTTTATTGACATATTCAGGTCTTTGCATGCTGTCCACATTTTTTTTCTACTCAAAAGCAATTTCTGAGAATATTGAATATACATTTTCCTGCAGCTCTATTGTGTCATTCTTTATATATGACAAAAAGATACCAAAATCTGCATGTTCATTTTGGTTAGCATTTGTAATAGACCAACTCTGATTATTCCTTTAAACAAGAAAAACAAACTTCATTGATCTGTAAATAATAGGTGACAGCAGTTGATTTTTTTTTCTTGTAAGACAAAAGCATGCTGAAAATTTTTTTAAGGGTTCCCTGGTTATTCCAAACTTTTCAGCACCATCTTCTACAAGTTCAGTATAAAAGTCTTCAATGATATGTCAGCAATTTTGATAGTTCATGTTTCTTTTTTTTCTTTTTTACTTTTTTTAAGCTTTATATTACTGCAGCAAAAATGGGTATACCAGTATATAACTTTTTATGTCCTTTTTTTTTTTTTTTTTTTACTATGATAATAAAATTTTGTACCTCCAGGAAAACATATAGGTTTTATCTTCATTTTAAGAAGGTTGTTGACTTTATAATATTAACAGAAAATATATTTATATAGATAAAAGTAATATCTAAAAATTATACTTGCAGGTAATCAATATTTGATTAACAAATAAATATGAGTTATCATATTTATTCTTATCCTCAGAACAATCAACTTGCGTGTAAATGAACATAGACAAAAAGAATGAAAGATATTAAACCCTTAACTGCCGATGACTATAATTTCCATCATTACAGTTCTGACTATGAATCACACAATTTTGTGGCTGCAATTAATATTGATGAAATTAACAGTAGTTTTTCATTAAGTACTTATTAAGGAATAAATATTGGTGAGAAAGAGAAATGTGGAAGTTTAAAATTTGAAGATTAATAGATTCTAAATTGGAGCCTGTACAAGAAGCTTTTTATTATAAATTTGCTTAAAAGGAATTTGGTATTTAACCTAAATGAAACTCTAGCAAGAGATTCTTTTGTTGTATAGTCAGTCATTTGTGTGTGTGTTACAATTTATAAAAAAAAAGTTAAAAGAAGAAAGTAAATAAAGGTAGACTCCATTGTGACATCAATAACTAGACATTTTGAGTGACTAATGACTTTGAAATAATCCATACCCTTTCAGTTAACTTTCACTATGGATGTAGTTTTAGGATATATTACAAATATGATTTATTGTTGTGGATGTTTTACAGTAAAAGAATTAATAAATCAAACACAAATATCCATTTTTTTCACTATGGACTGGAATTTTTTTTTTAAATGGAAATGTAACTCAAAAGCTTATTATCTATGTTTTTATATTTTTATGAGTGAATGTCAAGGTTTATCTGGTAAAGATGTTTGTTCATAACTAGTCATATTTGTGTAAACATTTAGTTTTTGTATTTTTCACCCCATGTACATTGCAATCAACTTGTTTATACACTGTTAAGATCTATAATATTCATAGATGTAAATATTTGCTAATTTGGATTTTCCTTTTTCAAGTTCTGGCTGTGTAAATTTTGGTGATGGATAGCAATTTATTTCTATCTGTCTTCATTATTCTTCATACTAATTAGTTGATACAACAACTGCAGATAATCAGATTAACAATGAAAGTTTTGTTTTTTTAAACAAGAGATTAGAATGATAAATTTTCTACAGTCTAGTCTATTCATTCTGAGTAATCTCTAAACTGTTGTGTAATATCAATCCTCTTGTATGGCTGTGAATACTAGACAATCTCACATATGAAGAGAAAACTGGAGACAACAGAAATATGGTTCTACAGAAAAATATTGAAAATTCTATGGGTAGAGCATGTAAGCAACAAAGAAGTCTTAAGGAAAATGGGCATGAAAAAGACTTTCAGAAAGAGCTGAAATTTCTTAGAGGAGGGATGGCTTGGAGAATTTGATACTCACAGGACATATCAAAGGCAAAATAAACAGGGCATGCAGCAGATCAGCTACCTGATGAGCTTGTGTAAATAAATGGTGGAATAGAGGTAGGAGGCTTGGCAAAGAGAAAAATTTTGCTAATGGCTATAAGAGATAGGAGGTGGCGGAGAGAGCCACATCCTGATGAAACCTGACACATAGAAGAAAAGAATTTCTAGGTGTAGTATTTGTAGTACTGAAGTCACTATACAAAATCTACTTCAGAAAATACTACGAGGAAAAGATACCTAAAGAATTTTTTTTACAGTTGCTCACTGAAAAAAAAAATCCTCAATTGTTTTTACTATAATTTAATAACTTCATGAAAAATTCTTTCTATAGAGTTGTTTGCCATTTTTAACTTAACCTACATTATCTTTTGTCCTTGGTTTTACAAAACAGCAAGAATTTGCATTGCATTCCAAGTATTTCAATGAGACTTGGGAAAAACCTCATGCTGTGTTTGATCTTATGTATCTATTCATATGGATGAAATTGATCTCACTTGGTTTCTGTAATTAAAAGCTTAAAAGACAAACCCATCACACTTTGTGTATTTGAGAACATATCTTTAAAAGGCTATAAATGAAAAACAATGACCTAATATAATGTTACAGGCACATACTAAATTTTAATGTTTATCATTTTTGAGAACATTAGCATGGCAGTTTCCAACCGGGCACAAGAAATCAAAAGGCTCATGGTGCTCTGTCTGATCCATCTCCAAAAATCTGACTAACTGAATAAACAGCAGAATTTATTTTAGAATTTTCTTAGTCCAGCTGAAAACTTCTCAGCATTTCCTTGCTTTTGAGAAACTTGCCCTGAAACTAAATCTTCAAAAAGGAGGCTCTTTGGAAAGTGATGCTTCTATATCACTATTTTTCAGAAATATCATTTGCCATGATATTCCTGAAATTGATATGTATTAAACAGTTGACAGTATACTCTTGGTTCAGCATTTGGTTTCATATTGTTTGTAGTTGTTGATAGAAAATTACTATTTATATCCCCTACCTCTCTACTTTTAACTTATTGCCTATTGATAATAGGTATGTATTGACAAAAAAGGTTTTTAATGCAAATTCTCAATATTCAGCCTAATATCCAAGCACTTTACTATGTACATTACTCTTTTAGTTTGAAGTTTTTTCAGACAAAGTATAGAATTTTATAATAATCAAAATTTGGATACTTTAAAATAAAAGTGTATTACATTATTTTTTTTAAATTGGGAAATGTAAATGGCATTATATAACTATTATATAAAATAGGATATGTTATTAAACTAGTTAATTTTTGTTTTAAAAGTTTGGAGATACACTCTGCAATTGGTGTTAGGCAGTGGAGTACTTGGGAGCTAAGGGTTTTAATAAGCTTGAGCAAAGTGAGAAGAAATCCTTTACTACAAAAGTAATATAACTTGATATTGTTATCACTGAGTACATTCTTGTTTTATATTCAAACCAATGAAACTACAGCAAGATAAAACTAATATGTCTTCTACTTGATTGCATCTGATTCAAATTAATATATTCAGCTGAGTTTTTTTTTTTTTTTTTTTTTTTTTCAAAGAGCAATCTCTTGTCTGCTATCTTTGTCAATGCAATTGGAGTTGAATAAATTCAATGACATTGTCAATATAGTCATCTCACTGTAAAGTTAAATAAGACCATATTCTCACAGTTTTATTCTGAGAAGTTTTTTATATATATATATATATATATATATATATATATATATATATATATATATATATATAATCAAAAATTGCAAATGGGCATTCTTTGTAAAAACTGTTTCAATTAGCTAACTCCTAAATTATCCCACAATGATAATTGTTGTTTGTTTCATTAAGTTTACTTGACTTTTTGCCAGTTAAAATGACTTCCAAAATTATCAATGACTTATTTCCTTTTCTTGATTTTTACATCAACATTCAACAAAGCATTTAATGGATTAATTGGTCAAAATTTTAAGTGGTTTGAGCCCATATTTTTTTAGCAATCCTTCATAGTTCAGATTGGGATACTTAGTGCAGCAATGAAATATAAAATGCATTTTAGTCACTTAAAATTAAGTGCTTTGTCTCTTAAGTTTTATAACAACAGGAAGAGAGAATAACATGCATTATTATACCTGTTGAAATTATATATATTTATGAATTTATTGCCTCATTTCATATGACCTATAACATGTCAATTTAAACTTTTATGCAAGATCTTGATCATCTTTGATTTGAACTTCTGATATCTCAGACAGGTTACATAATATATTTGTTAAAAAACAAGCTAAATTGAAATTATAAACTCTAAATATATTAATAATATACATAATTTTTATATTCTAATTGTTTTCCATAACTTGATACATCAGTTTTTTTGGGTTTTTTTTGTAAATATTCCCAAAAGCTTTCTATTTTTAAAACTAAAAGTGTTATAGAGATATTACTTGTAGAGTAGATGACCTGGAGAAATGTGGCAGTACACATCTATATCCCATATGGTTAATGGCATTAACAATGTACTTGTATGTGTGCATGTGCACACACACACATATATATATACAGAGTGTATCAAAAATACTTTTGCAAACTTTGGAGGCAGTTTCCTCACACCAAAACAAGGACAAAAGTCTATATAAACATATGTTCGCAAATCCTTCAGTTTTGAGTCAGTAAGTTTAAAGAAAGTTAATGCTGTGTTGCCATGTAGACTAAATTATATTTGTCATTTGTGTACATTTGTGTCTAGTCTGTCATATTTGGGAATTATCTCCCTTGTAGAACTCTTCTCTAGAAATAAAAGGGCTAGTTCAAACACAGCTGGCTAGCACCATACATTTGTCTTAGTGTTCTGTCAATCTGTTTACATGGTGGCAGTGATTTTAAAAAAAATGAAAACAATGCACAGCACAACAAACAAGGGCAGGAGTGAGACAAGAATGAAAACAACACTTAAAAAAGGTTGTATAATAAAAGAAAAAAAAGAAGACATAGTCAATCCACATGGTGGAAAATAAAAGATGAGGACTATCATTAACGAAAAAAAATCACTCATGAAAAAAGATCCTCACTGTCAAACTCTAGGTACAATATTATCATTATCTGTCATTGTGTTATTTGGAGCAAACCAATCTATTGTCAAAAAAAAAAAGTATTAATCAAAAAAAAAAATACAGAAAAGATCAAAATGTCCAGACTAGTGATCAAACCGGTCATATCATGGACGACAACCATGAATGTGATTGAATCATTCAATTTTGAAAGAGGCCAACAAACAGGATCTGGATGTGATATGGGAAAAGTTCCTAGAACAATTAGAGCCCTGAATAAACTTCAGAATTGCCCATTTTTGCTTAAAGACATACATTCAGGAGGATTTTGAGAATATTGATAACGTGTTCTGGTAAGGTGCAGTTTACAGGCAAAGAAATGTAAATTTCAGGATGAAAAAGAAACTAAGGAGTGACTAATCAAACAGAATATTGTTGGAATGAAACATCTTTAGCTACAAAAACAGCTCTCGACAGACCAGATGTCTATACAGGAAGTTCTCAACATCTGCAAAGTACATGAAGCTTTGATACACTACATGAGCCAGATTTGATATACAGGACCATAAAGGAAAACGTATTGACATTATAAAGCACACCCCAAGTGATACCAAATGCAGATACTTCATGCAAGATCTTGACACCATCAGCAATACCAGCTCTCCAAGAAAACTGGTCTTCAGCTAGTCTCCCAGTTATCCTGACCAATATTGCACTTGTATAGTAACTCTTTAAGGCAATCTTTGTAATGAAGTTTCAGCTTGTGCAGCAGTCTTTTTCCCATTTTCAACTCTCCATACATTGTTTTGGAATTCTGTCATCCACCATACAGACATGGCCCATCCATCACAATCTGTGCGTGTGTATAATTGCTTCCACAGAGAGTGAATCAGCCCTTTGTAGAACAACAGTATCAGGTGTGGATTTCAAGCACAGACCAAAGGCAGCATTGATGAAAACACTCCAGTATCTTCAGATGTCTGTGATAGACTACCCATGTCTCACATGAATATAGCAGAGATGACATAACACAGGCATTATATATTTTAATTTTTGTCTACTTCTGCTTCTGACTCCAGACATGGAACTTGAGTGCTGCAAATGCAATGGAGGCCTTCTTAATCTGTAACACTATCTCATCAACAGAGCAGTGGCAGTTGAGGGTGCTACCAAGGTATACAAATTTGTCTACTACTCCAAGTTGATTACCATCAACATAAATTGATGGCTCTATATACTAAATTCCTCAGGTAGGTTGATACATCACCACTGTCTTGGACAGTCTAAAAGCCTTACATGGCCCTGATAGTTGATCCAGGAACTCCTGTGCATGCTGAATTGTGTGTGTGACCAGGTCACAGTCATCAGTATAGAGGAGGTTGCACACTAAACTCAAAAAGACTTTTGTCCTTACTGCAAACCTATGTATCTTGAAAAGCTTGCCAGTTGACCTGTACCTTATCATAATACTATCATGGCAGTGCCCAAACACATCAAGCAGTACAATTGCAAAGTAAATAGAAAACCATGTAGAAGCCAGAAGATCTCTCTGCTTGACTCCATTTTCAACCTTGATGGGCACAGTAAGCATACTGCCAAAACTGGCACAGGCTTCCGTACAATCATGAAGGAACCTCAGAATCATGAGAAACATATTATAATGAAGTAATCATACAAAGAATTAATCTGTAAAGTTAATGCAATTAATGACGAATTCACTTCACTAACTCATTTAATAAAGCATTAACTTACTAACCACTTGCTGAATGATACAATCCATATGTTTAAAATTGTAAGATGGATTAGATCTGTTGATGCTAGTACTTTTGTCATATTACTATATTCAAAAAATGTTCTCACTTGAAATATTTAAAATACAACTCTAGCGTTAAAATACTGCACACTCCAAAATTATGTAAGCATTAATAAATAACACACTCTTTAAAAAAAAAAAAAAAATCTTTCAGCCTGCAATACATTTATTTTCATCTTGAAAGTTTCCTGAAAGGAAAAAAAAATACTAATGAATGATGAAAATATATTGATTTTTGAAAGTACTATCATCTACAAAACATCTAATCCATCTTGCAGTTTTAGACATAAGTGTGACGCGGCTGTCTCAGGGTTGATCCTGGTCACGGCACCACTTGTGATGGTTACACACCTGGCCCAGGGTCGAATCCCTTGGTTACGGCGCCAACTGTGACGTCGCTCCTCCTGGTCGCTCCTCCTGGTTCCAAGCGTGCCGCTCCAACCCTTGGTTGGATGATCACCAACCTCGCCTTTCCCAACTTGCTTCCAATACCTGGTTACTGAAGCAACTGTACTGATCTCGGTCTGTCTACCCACGCTGTGTTTAGATCTTAGACAGACGGGACCAGCAGGATTGGGGCCGATACAAGTTGAGTCCCGCAGGGGGTGGCAAAACACAAGTAAAAAAAAAAAAAAACTCACGAGACAAAAATTACTGATAAAAAGGGTGACAACCTTTTTATATCTAATGTCCGTTACATAAAGAAAAATTGTTCTTATTTCCCGACCGCTTTGTGGACTATGGCACCAAGCCTCTATCATACAACTTAAAGATTTGAGTTGTCTACTCTTCAGAATTATGTATGTCGGAGTGTGGTCTAGTTCGACACTGGGGCTAATTTCTATCGATCATTCAAGAGTTGATTCTTCTCGACTTGAGTTGTATTTCTTCTTCTAAATTCTAAGATAGAACTTTTCTTGTCTAAGATGGCTGCAACTTTTCTTGTCTTCGACTTGGCTGCAACTTCTCTTGTCTTCGACTTGGCTGCAACTTCTCTTGTCTTCGACTTGGCTGCAACTTCTCTTGTCTTCGACTTGGCTGCAACTTCTTGTCTTCGACTTGGCTGCAACTTCTCTTGTCTTCGACTTGGCTGCAACTTCTCTTGTCTTCGACTTGGCTGCACCTTCTCTGGGCTTTGGAATCTTCTTCTTGTCTGCTTGGGCTGGAAGTTCTCTTGTCTTGGACTTGGGCTGGAAGGATTTCTTGCCGCAACCAGCAACTCTCTGTCGTCCGAGGTGATCTCTTTCGCTGCCGTCCGGGCTGAACTCTTCTGTCTTCGACTTGGGCTGGAAGGATTTCTTGTCTGAGGGATTCTTTTTGCCCGCAAAGGGGGCGAGTGAATCGGGCCTGATGCCCGCGTTCAGGCTCTATCCCTGCCAGCGGTCCAGCTGCAACTCCACTCCAACTGATTTCTGTCGACTGGGGTCCTGCTTTTATTGACGCCGCAACAAACTGGGGTGGGTCTGTCGGCGTCAGGGTTTTCTCGATAACTCCAAAAGTCGCATTATCGCTATTGTTTTCACCCCTGCTTCCTCACAGTGCCCTTGGTGGGAAGGCGCACACCCATCTTTCCCGGTCCCTCGTATGTCAGGTGACCGCTCTCGACCAATGATTCCTGATCGAGCACTTTTTTCTCTTCTTTTCCGCAGATCACGTGACCGTTTCCGACCAATGGTTCTTGATCGAGCATCCTTTCTCTTCTTTCCGCATATCACGTGACCGCTTTTTCGCTAATGAGATTGTGGTTGGGCGTGGTTTACATCGTTCTTGTTTTAAAAAAAACAAAATCTAATTTTGCCTTTTTTGCACGCACGAAAAAAATGACAATCTTGGCTTTTTCTCACCTGGGCTCTGTCAAAACAGCCCGCCGCTAATTAGATGTGACTTCAGGGAAGAATATTGGCGCTATCTGTGAACTGAGACAATCGTTTTCACCTCTTGTCTTTGTCAGACCCGACAGTCAGAAAAATCTTAATTATCTACATTGAAAATGTCCTCACTTTATTATCGTGGGTTTCCAATTCTTAATAGGTCAGAATCTGTATACAGTTCCACCGGTCACTCCCCTCAACCCAAAAGACACTTTTTTCTCCGATTAAAAAATTTCGTTTCTATTGTTCTAAAAAAAAAAGATTCCCCTTTCTCCAATTTGACAATGAGTCTTTCCACGCAAAAGTAGGCTAGGTGCTTTGACCGATTTTCTTATCAATTGCCAAAACACTGTCATCAAGCCTGGTTCTTTTTCTCCTCTTAATGATTTTCATTTCAAATAACAATTCTCTATTGTCCTTTAAAATTCGGCCACACTCAGGCCAAGATATCTTTCTGACACTTATCTTCGCTTATGACTGGGTCATGCATCATCCAACTCTCTTTCTTTTTTTTTTTTTTTTCTTCCTCTTTCTTTTCTTTTTCTTTTAGGATCGTCTAAGTACAATCTTAGTGGATTATTTTCAACTCAATTATTTTCCGTTAAAAAAAAAATCAACAACCTGTTTAGTAAACCGAGTAAAAAAAATTAAATCATATTTCTATGAATATTTCTAATAATGCAAGGTGCCACATAAGGATCACGTCATACAATGAGTGGTTACTAAGTTAATGCTTTATTAAATCTGTTAGCAAAGTGAATTCATTATTAGTTTCATAAACTCTACTGATTAATTCTTTGTATGATTACTTCTTTATAATATTATTTATACGGCTCCATTTAACAGATATATATATATATATATATATATATATATAAAAACAGCAAGTATTCGTACAAAAAAGTTCTGTCTGTTTAATTTTTTTATTGTATTTTTAAAATTTCTGGATAAGGTGTCATGTATTAGGATCAAATTTATGGATAAACTGTCTGAAATTCATGTTTATGCTGTTTTGTTCAAGTACTTTCCACCTTCTGAGTCTTGTGTGTGTGTGTGTGTGTATATATATATATATATATATATATATATAGATAACTAGACTCGTTTCGAAAAACCCTCAAATTTTTGATTTGCTAATAATCAAATCAATCTCGAGGGGGGGGAAAGGTTTTTAAAAAAGAAAGAGCTACAAACATGAACTTCTGTCGACAAAAAATCGCACAGATGCAGGTCTGAAGCCCAAAGAAAAAACCCTGATACAAGTAAACAACTAACAAAAGCGCTCGATACAACCGTAGAGCAAACCTAGATACACCTAGTGAGCCAGACAAACCTACCTAGGTTTCACCTAAACGGATCGTCAGGGAAAGTAAGGCTGACGAGGCAAAGAGAAACGCATATTTATAGGCGATAGCCAAAATCATACCACATGACCAAAGAACCACAAACACAAACCTAAGTGGGTGGGGGGTAAATATTTATTCAACAAAAATAGGGGGGGGACAAACATCAAGGTGGAATGACAATAAACGGGGAAAACATCTAATCTAGTAGCCAAGATTTTTTATGTCTACATACATTAAGTATTTCAGTTTTAGAGTTTAATAGCTGGTTAGGTTGATCATATAATGCTATGGCTAATTTCTCCTCTGCACATAATTTACAAAATTTATGGCCTGCTTTATATTTTGTGCATTTTTTTAATATTTCCCATTTAAGGATGGGGTTTATATTATCTTCCTGTTTGGTTTTCCATACATAAGTAGATAGCGTGGTACTATGTTTAATTTTTGCGTTTTTAAAACTACTCGTGTGGTTATAATATCTTTTTTTAAATTTACCCTGAGTAGCACCTATGTATGTTTTAGGTTAGTATCCTCACTATTTTTGTAAATTTTCACTTGATAAACCACGCATACTTGCTGACATTTTCCCTGTAATGGACAGATGTTTTTGTTTCTACAATTACAAGTAGGAGGATTACTGCGTGGATTATTCCTAGTTTTTTTCTTATTCAATCCATTTATTATAGTCCCTATGTTCAGCATGCAACAATAACTAAGTTTTACATTGTTTTTGTTGAATATTTTATGTAACTCAGTTTTTTGGAGGAAATGTTGCTCTAATAAATTAAAAAATATCTTGCCAATTTTAGTTTTTACTGCTAAATTAAAAGGGGGATTGAACCACAAAATCTTTCTTTGCCTATTATTATGTTTATTCTGAGTACTGTTGTGGTTATTTATATTAATATATTCTAATTTATTTTTATGTCTACTCTTAAATAGGGCTTCCTCATAACTTATTTTATTGGCCTCAAAAATGTCCCTATTGGAGGAATTAGTAGAAAGTCTATACCCAACATTTTTAGGAATATGCCTTATGATATGGGCTGAGTGGTTAGATTTTATGTGTAAATACTGGGTTTCTTGGTTTTCTTTTTTATACGGGGATATTGTGCCATTTTGTAAATTCAACGTAATATCTAGATAGTTGGTAATTTTCAAATTAGTTTCTATATGGAGATTGAATCCGAATTTTTTAAAAAACCAGTGCAGTTTTTTACAGATAGTGTCACATTTTTGAGGGTTACTATTGTCCACTATGATTAAACCGTCATCGCAGTACAACCCATGGTTATTAAAGTCTATATATTCATTAAGCTTATGGAGCAGCAGGCACCCTACTATCTTGCACACCTCTGCTCCATCATACGCTCCCATAGGGTTGTCAAAACCGTTAATATTATCTTTTTTTATCCATAAAGTATTATCGTGAAATAGCAATGTTTTTCTACAATGTCTAATTAGATTTATTTTATCATCAGAAATTTGGATGTATTCTTTGGCTAAGCTGAGGGCTTCGTTTAGAGTTTTCTCTGAAATAGACAGATAATATTTTATATATATATATATATATATATATATATGTATATATATATATATATATATATATATATATATATATATATATATATATATATATATATATATATATATATCTCTTTAATTCATTTTACTAAAATCTTGAACATGATCCTCATTTCTTCTGATATATAACTTCAGGGATACAATTTTAAAAGTAGATCTTTTGCAGAATGATTTCTAATTATTTTTTTCTTCCTTTTTAAAATTCTTATGTATTTAAGATTTTTAAAAGCTTGTATGACAATACTTATAAAAATATCTCTAGCAGCATATTTACTCTTGAACAAAAGATCCTTAAAATCTCCATTATCCTTAACTTAAAGAAGATACAGTAAAACCTGTTTGTTTTTTCCCATACTACAATTTTAACACAAATTTGGATTACAATGCAACAGATCAGACTTCATTTTTGTTTTTCCTTCTTTTTTCTATTCTAATAGTATTTGGAGGGTTCCTTTTTAAAATGACATTTTGCCAAACTTGCTACAATCATTTTATAAGATTATATAGTTTTAAACTTTGATAAGAGACAGATACCAAATAAGATTGTTTTACTTTGTATTATCAACATCAGAATGAATAATTTTTTATCTCTTTCTAGATTTACTTTTGCTCTACTGTATTTATAAATAGCATTTTAGTATTATGGTAGGTATTATTATGATATACACTGAATATTTTTTCATAGTACTTTTAAAATCATTAAAATGTTGTCATTGAAACTGGTAAAATTATTTTTTTTATGCCAAAAGTTGAATAAAAATTTTAGGCCTTCAGCTATCTTTACATGACTATTTAAATGTACACATTTCACTAATTATTAAAATGTTAACTAAAATGTATCCACTAAAAAGACTGTTCAGTCAACAAAGGAAAAGACATGGGTTAAAGTTATATCTTTCTTTTAAATTTTATTTTATTTTTCTTTTGAAATTTCCACCATAATCTGATACAAGCTTGGTATTTATTACTTGTTATAGAATCCCTAGGGGGCAAAATATGATGTACATCTTTCTTTTTGTTTTTCCTCACCTCATTTGAGTAATCTTGTGAGCATGAGCTGAATTAATCCCAGTGTTAGGTTTTTGGCCATGAATGAAAGAAAAAAAGCAAACGTTTTTATTTCTTTCAGTAACTAGATTCATATATATGGTAAAGTCAAAGTTGTAGATATCAGTTTATGCTTGAGCTAAGTTGTCATCTGTATTAAAGTGAAAATAATAGTTACAAGTGAAGTTATTACAAGACTGTTAAAAGAATAATGAATAATAGGTTTATTGCTTTTTTCAGGTGTCCCCATGGTGTTATATTAAGCGTATGGTAGTAAGAGAAATGAATAACGAGGATTAGAGTGAAACATTTATTGTTGGGGGAGAGTACTGGAATAGTGATCAGGTGTATACATAGTGTTGGGAGTTGAACCATTTCTTATGCTGGCATGGCCGAGGTCACAGGATATGGTTGGTGCACATTTGGTGCATGTTGATAATGATTGTAGGTCATCTTGTCGGTTGTTCAACCTGTTGTGTTGAAATGGAGTGATGTCGGATTGGTATGGTCTTGGTAGCCCTGTTCTTTAGAATGGAGGTTGCTGCATTGACTGTGAAAGGAATTCCTTGTAAACAAGTCAAGGTAGAGCTGTTCAGTGGAACAAATGTCACTGGGGTTGACTGCAAAGTGAATGCCTTGTAAACAACTTGAGGTAGGCCAAGGTGACGATGGGTGTGGAATGGAGGTCGCTGCATCGACTGTGAAGAGAATGCCTTGTAAATGAATCCAGGTACAGCTGTTTTGAGTCAAAACTGGATAGCAGAGGTGGTAGGTCAAACCAGGTAGTGATAACAGTTGTTGAGATGTATAGTAATGTTAAGTTGGCGACGATAGTGGTAGTAGTGCTCTGCATGGCTGCCAGTCCACAACTCTGTTGTTATGGTGGCAGAAGCAGCAGGAGCAGTGCCCAGCGTGACTGCCGGTGCACAGGCCATGATTGTGTCTGGTCGTCTTCAGAGCCTGCTTTTTAAGCAGGTCTGGTAGTCCCAAGGGGTTTCTCTTTTACCAGCAGGTATGTTCACGATTGGTCACCACCAGAGTTAACTTTGTAGACTGGACGTGGTACGTGGAACCCAATGTGCAGAAAATGACTTGTTATTTTGTCTTCTGCTTTCATGGCGGTCACATCTGGCCATTCTGCAGAATGAATCAGAATGAGATCTAATTGCAACAGAGTATAACCATTGCAATGATTTGGTCATGGCAAATCCACCATCTTAGTCAGAAGTCAGTCAAATAAATGGGTGTTTAACCAAAGTTTACTACAATGTGATGAATTTGGTCATTAATAAAAAAAAAAAAAAAAAAAAATTAAAAAACCTTGAAAGTAATTACAACAGTAGTCTGATGTAGACATCACTGTGAGTTGGGTAGGGAAAGATTGCAGAGATGCATTTTTATAAAACTGATTACTATCAATTCTAACACCCCTTCTTTTTTTTTTTTTTTTTTTTTTCTTTTTTTTTTTTTTTTTTTTTTTTTTTTTTTTTTTTTTTTCTTTAAGTGGATCCTAAAGAAGTCCAAGTGCAATGGAAATTGATTTAGTTTTTTGTACTGAGCTCTGATTGGTCAGAATGATAGTGCACTTGGATTCTCTTAAAATAGTAAAGTTATTAGCATCAACTCTATATAGGAAAAATTCTGCTATATCTACAAGAGAACACGAATATTGGGCACATGCACTCAGATAGTTTTATGGGCATTTTTCATATACACTTACAAGTATTTATTTTCATTATTTAAACTTGAATCCCTTTGTCATAATAAATTTTTACCAGTTGTAGTATTTTTTTACAGGGTTTTATTTTAACAAAATACAATAAAAAAAAAAAAAAACTATCAAATCAAGGAAAAATATAGTTTTCATAAAACCCTGATGAAAAAATTCTTTAGTGTATGATAGTAATTTCCCTTTATTGCGTGGGTGCATTTTCATTTTAATTTGGAATTGTGGTGAGTTCAATAAAATATAAAAATAAAAATGTACAAACAAATAGAAAAGAATTCAACTTAAAACAAGGCATTTGCTTTCTCTTAAAATCTTTATCACTTTTTCTATTTTTCACTCTCTTTCTATATATTTCTCAATCAAATAAAAAGAGGAAGAAAATGAAAAGACTAACCCCGACTGAAAAACATCAGATATTGATGGCCCAGTGGCTAAATAATTTATGGCAAAAACCATGTTTGCAGCTTTTGATAACTCGAGGTTAAATTTAATAATACACACACACACACACACACACACACACACACACACAGAAAACATTTGCTTCTGCTATGGCCCTGTTACATGACAAAACATGCTAAACACTGCTCTCTGCCAGGTATCCACATAGAACAAAGAGATTAAATAAATGCATGGACAATCTACTCTTCTTATCAGACCAGGAAACCTAGTTTCTCTATCTATTTCCTGCTGTGACAAATATTCAATGAAAGTTGAATTGAGGCTTTCTCACTAACCACAAAATCAACTTGAGTGACCAGGAGCAACAAATAAAAAATATGTCCAGGTTTTGAACCTTTCACCAAAGCTAATAGGATTAGCTAAGGAAATCATGTAAGACTGGCAATATTAAGTCAAAATCATAATAACTTCATTTGTCAATACAAAAATAATAGTGTGATTGTTTAATGAACAATAAAGGTATTAATGATATTAAAATATATATATATATATATATATATATATATATATATATATATATATATATATATATATATATATATATATATATATATATATATATATTGAAATGGATTAAGTCCAACAATTATTTAGTATATTTTCTGTTTATACATTATCTTAATAGATACAGTTTAAGTAAATGTCCTCTTTTTTTTTTTTTTAAAAAGTAATGGCATATATCGGCCTGAATATCATACATATATTAGAGAAATTTCATAGAAAATATGTGCTTCTCTGACAGGAATTGAACCTGTAACCCCCAAAAGGAACCATCATTTGATCTGATGTGCTTTTAACCATTCAGCCACAAAGAAGCATCTAGTTAGCAAAGTCTGAATTACTGTTTATAAGATTGTTGAAGATTTGTTCTTTATGGAAGTAAAACCTTTTTACTATCAACACCAATTCAGCAAATACTTAAATGGATTAATTTATTTATTTATTCTTGTCACTGTGCATTGTTCAATGAAAGTGGACAGCACTCCCCGGGTGTGTGCGCAAACACGCACACACACAGAGCATTGAATGCAGAAAAGTAGTACATTTAAAATACATGAAAATTGTCAGCATAAGGCAGTGTTCATTTTACACAGGACCAAAGATAAAAGTTGTTCTTCAAATGCTTTGTCCTAGAACTAATAGAACTAAAATATTGCTTTGAGGGTAACAGTTCAAACAAGTGGTGCCCAGGTTACGTGCTGTCTTTCATTATGTTTTCTTCTCTGCTGTGCCAACAAGAATTAGAAATGTTCTTCAAGAAAGGCAGTGAGCAGCCAATTATTTATTAATGGTCATAGCATTAAAATGGAACATCAGGTTTAAGTGCTGACCTTCATACTAACATTTTACCACATAAACAAAATGAATTTGTTTTACAGATTTTACAAGTACAATACTGACTTTTTCTTTTTACCTATCTCTAAGTACTTTTCTTGCTGATAAAATCTATATATTTTTATTCCCTTTTCTTTTTTTTTTTTTTTTTTTTAAATTAAAAAAAAAAAATACATCTTCAAATCTTATATGTAAGCTAAGTTAAAGAAAATATGAAAATTATTCTTATAGCTATCCTTTAAAAGGATAAGATGAACTGAATAAAAACTATCATAAATAAAAAATATACTTCTAAGGACTGTGAATGAACTCATTGAAAAATAAGAAAATAGATTTTATGACATCAACAATCTTGAGATTAAATCTCTTCAAAATTTATGTTCTCAGTAGGGCTTCTACTGAAAACATAAATTCTGAAGAGAATTACTTTAAAAATATTTCATAATTTTCTCTAAACTCATATTATGGAATATGCATTTCTTGTTTCAGTTTTCTGAAGACCAACTTGTCCAGACATCTGAATCACATGTCTTTATGTTTTGCATATTAACTGGAACATTCCTTGGTAACTGCACCAACAAGTTTGTCAGTTTTTTTTCCTTCCAGTAGACTTCTTGTTGAATTATATTTGGTGTCTACTGACTGTGAATACTTTGATTATAATGTAATTATAATACAGATGAATAAATCAACTACTCTTAACCTATGATTTCAATCTCTCTCTCAGTAACTAAACACTTGATTGTACCATTGAAAGTATATTCAGGAGTAATTCCTGAAAACATTTCAGTTTAACTACTTAAAGAAAAAAACAGCCTTGTCTAAAAAAGAAAATGGATATAAAGATGTTTTCTAAATACAAAATACTACTTTTTTTCTTAACCCTATAAGACTAACCATCAATTAAAGTTACACCATTACTAACCATGGGTATATCATACCTGATTTTGAAAATATCAAAAAAAATATTAAATATAAATCTTTATTTGAAATATTTTACATGCAGGCACTTCAAACTTTGTACTTTGAGCTAACATTAATAGGAACTGAAAAACATTATTTAGGTAAGAAAATCAGGTACTGAAAATTGTAATTAAAAATAGGAAATTTGTACTGGGTGCTATATACTTATTGTTAGTGTTCTAGGGTTAATATGCAATAAATGGGGGATTTTAAAAGTGAGGTTGGAAAAAAAATTAAATGGTCAGAAAGAGTAAAATTAATAAACTGGATGATATTGGAAAGCATGGTGGGAGTGTCAGTAAATTTCCTGAAAAAGAAAAATTCTAGAGTAATTGGTCATGGTTATATGCAATTGGCAGAAATGCCTATCAAAATTGACAAAAGTTTCCAATAAATAATAAGTAGAAGAAAAAACAGGACAAAAATACTATAGATACGAGTATGCACAACCAACAAAATGCAAAGTAATTTCTTTAATTTATTATAGAATTTTGCTTCAGTCATTTAAAGAATAAAAATAATTTTACTTCTCATCATTTACACTATTTACATTATTCAGACTATTGTCCTCATCTTTGTCGCCATATTTATTACAACGTTTCAGCCGTTGTATGCACCAGCCTTCTTCAGGTGGTTGGAATGTCAAACTGAACCCTTTATTTCGCTCACTGGGGTAGATTTAACCAGTTAAGGCAGTGGAGAACTTGGAGAGGAGAATTAACAGGAGATAACTGATAACTGACATCCATTAAGCATGGCACTTGGAACTAGAACAGTCTGCTTATTTGATGTGTTTTGTCACTAATTTCCTCATCTCTGAACGAAAACTGGATATGTGTACATGCTTCTAAAGTAGGATTCATCAACATTCTAGAAAACAACAGATACCTGAAGAAGGCCAGAGAGTACACAGCTGGAATGTAGAAAAACACAAACAAGGAAATTAATCAGAAGAAAACCACATCTGCTGGTTAAAACAGGATGTCTAACAAGATTCAGACAAGAACTAACAACTTTTACAAAAATAAACGTTTTTGTTGTAACATGTAAACCTGCTACTTACATAATTGATTGATGAAAACTTAATGATGCATTAGATATAGTTATTAGCAGCTAAAGCGCATTTATCTGGACATTGTATTTCTTTGTTTGCTTAGATCTTTTAATGAGAATCTCTGATGTTTTAATAGAAACTAAAAAATTAATATACAAAAAAATTTGAATTATTTGATGACGTTAGAATTGTCATATTTGGTCAAGAAAAGTTTTAGCCTCTACTTATTTCAGGAAATGGTTTCTATTTTGGAATGTTTCATTAGGGAATTACTGACAGTTATTTTTTTGATTTACAGCCCATATAGGACCTCCTGGGTCAAGCAAAAAGTCTGGAGGCATTGGAACTGGTAAACAGACACTTCGATTACGTTCCAAAGGACCTGCTACAGTGGAATCAGTTGTAAGTTGTTTTTTTTTCTTTGTAGACAATAATAAATTCCTCCTTTCTTAATAAGTTTGAAAAGGGTTCAGAATATATTGTATTTTTTATACTAGTAACTACACAAACGCATACAAATATTACATTTTCTTTAAGATTTCCTGAATTCATAGGCTATGGATGTAATACACACTGTTTAATAAATAGAAATGGGGCATGTATTTCAAATATGAAGTATCCACTATAATAACATTTGAAGTAATAAAAATGTTGAATTAAAAATATATCCATTAATTCTTTAGGAATTGGCTTGTTTACACTTTCGATACAAAACTGAACAGATACGAAGCTTTTGAGAAAATGATCTAGGTGAAGAGCATGTCCTTTCCTTAAAAAGGGAAAAATATAACCTTGCATGCTATGATGTTCCTTGTGATCGAGTGGTAAAGTACAACAAATCAAACAGTAGTTTTTCCTAAAAAGGTGGATGCAGCTTCAATCCCTGTTAGAGAACACATTTTCTTGACTAAGATTTCTCTAATGCACTAATATAATGCAAAGTACAATGGGTAAATTGTCGCCATTTTATATTTTTAATTTTGTTGTACATGGACATTGCTTTTGAGTTTGTCAACTGCACAATATAGTAGGGTCAATTGGGTACCATCTGTGAGAAAAACAGCACCAAAACACAATTCACTCTGCCAGGAATTTGGAAACAGTATGTTATACTGCTTGACATTCACATGAGAAGCTCCAATATGAACATTTCAGAGTGTTTGGTCATGTTGATCTGAGGACAATACAGAGGATTCAGAAAGAGTTGGATGAGTCTATTAGTGATTACGAAGGTACAGCAGCTCAGAAAACTCACTCTGATCATTTTGATAAGAAAAGAACTCCCAAATTTGTTGGTGAGGGCCTCAGATTCAACCTATATCAAGTGACTTGAGGAAGTAGTGCTACCCAAGGTCAAGAGGGTGGCTGCTGGCAGACCCTATGTCTAGCAACAGGACTCTGCACTATGCCAAACAAGCAGAAGTACCCAATCATGGCTGTCAGACAATTTCTGCAACCACATCACCCCTTACATCTGGCCACCTAATTTCTCAGACTGCAACCCCCTTGGTCATTATGTGTGGGACACAGTAGAGCAAGAAAACAACAAAATTCCTTGTGACACCAAAGATGAACTGAAGACGAGGATTATGACAGCATTCACCAACTTAAAGAAGTAGTGTATCCAGAAGAGTTGCAGGAGATTCCGAATTCATCTGGAGGACATGGTTGAAGTCAATGGTGAATTTATTGAATAAATTTACTCTTTAGTATTTCAAGATATTTTTGTATAGTTTTAGTAAATATATCTACTAAAATGAGATGTCTGTGCTATTTTGATTTTTGTGTAATTTAGACGACAATTTATCCACCGCACCATCAGCATCCCAACTAGAGTTTCATAGGCAGATTTGTCCATTCACTATTCAGGGGGTATCAGCAAGTTGCTCTTGACTAAAAAAGAGAAAAAACACGTATGACTTTTAAAAATGGTGTTTAATATTTTATGTTCTTTGCTTTAAGTGTTAGAGTTTAAAGATAGAAATCCTTCAGAATGGGTAGAAATTAGTCACAAGCAATGCCAGTTTGGGAAAAATATAAGATTTCATTATTTTAAACCCACACAAATACATACACATGTAAGTCTTTTTTTCACCTTTGATCTGATGAAGTATAATTGGTGAAATGCGTAGTAGGATGTTTTTGCAAAACGTTATACTTTCATGAACTTTTCAATTGTCAATAATTTATAACTCTGTTGGGATCATATACCCAAATTTATAACACACTCACATGCACACATTATACTTATATATCTTCACTAGGCTATTATTTTGTTTTTTTATTTGGTTTGGTGATATCATAAATATTAATTGTACATGGTTAAGTTTATAATTAAATTTTTATGTATTATTATTTGGATTTATGTCCATATGTCTTACCTATTTCCTAGTGTAACAAATAATTATCTTTTGAAAACTGACATGTACAAGTAATAAATCCTAATGACAAGAATCTTTTTAAAAAATCACTTCCCTTTTCTACTGATAATGTTGATTAATAACATGTTACAAGAAAGTTGATATCTATATGATTTTAACACAAGGTGATACCTATCTTTGGATTTATCTTATATATTATATATATATATATATATATATATATATATATAGTGTGTGTGTCAATTTTCAAAAGCTTTATATTTATCTCTGTCTTTATTTATATAAATCTCATTTTCAGATATAACATTTTTCTTTATTTCTAGACTCATGACTTTTGGGAGCTCAAGAAGCCAATTTGAATCTACTCCACTCTCCCCAAAAAATGAATTACAAAAACTTTTTTTTTAAGTAACTGTTTTAATGTTACATGTCTAATAGAAGAGCTGGATAACATTTCCATCCTTCACTCTCAAGCTTATTAAACCCCCACCCTATTTTTAATTTTGCACTTTTAACCTTTTAAAAATATTCTGACTTCTCCAAAGTAGATTATTACATAGATTTTACAGATATTTGACTAACACTGCAAAAAAAAAATGCTTTGGGTATGGTTGAGGCCTTGTTGGAATCATATTAGCAAGTCCATTCAGAAAAGGGACAAAATTTTAAATTTTCCAATAATCTGGGGATTCTGGAGCTGAATTTTCATATTTGAGCCAAATTGGAATAATTTGAGTAAAAAATGCCTGGGAGAGGTTGAAGGTTCATTTTATTTGTGTTAGTGAGGACATTCTGAAAGTGATAAATGTTTGGAATTTTCTTAAAATCTGGGGTTCTAACTGAATTTTCATATTTTAAGAATCTGGGGATTAAAACCCCAAATTGGGATAATTTGAGTTAGAAAAATGATTGGAGTTGGTTAGGGCTCATTTGAATTGGTAGAGCCATTCAGAAAATTTTTAAAATGTGGTTGTTTGGGGCTGAATTTCCCTATTTGGGCATGAAAGTGTATATTTTTGGTTCAACATTCAAAGTGTGTTGGGCTTACTGAATGAATACCTATAGGACAACTTAGAAAAACTAGAGAGTTTCTCAATCATCTATCTGACAGAAAATGAATGAATTAGTAAAGTTTTACAAAACTTATAGGTTAACAAACTAAAACAGATAAGCAAAGGAACTTTCTAGTGGGTTAGTTCATACTTGAATTAATTGGGTGCATTCGACTTCATCATTTGATATTATGCACAATCTGACTTAGTTTCAATACATGATTCATAAGATGGAGACTTTTCAGTTGTCAAAACTTCAGATTCAACAGGTCAACATGAAGGGTAAAAATATTGAAAATATAATCTCTACTTATATATATAAGTGTAGCATATTATGCTTTGAGGATTTTTTCCTATTTTCCATTCATGTTAAAAAATATTGTTATTTTGGGAGTAACAATCAACATTTTTTTGTGGAATTTTTGGCAGAAAATCATTAAAATATGGTTATTTTCTGGGTGATTCCTGAAAATTTAAGGGATTGAAGTATCAAAACATATGTGATGATTTCAGGAAGTCTGAGTTGATTTATAGTCTTTAAGAATTTTATTGCTCATTTTGACCTACTTGTATGCACACATGCAGAGAAAATCATAAAATATTTAGGCCATGATTTCTTTTTTTAAATTTAATTTCCAGAAGTCATAACTTTTGACTGTGTATGAAAAAATGTTTCAAAACTTTTGAACGGTTTTCAAGATTTTAGAAATGTCTATAGCTTACTTAAAAGTGACAACTTTAAAAATTGCTAATGTCTGGATTTAGTCCTCTGCACCTACCAATTATTAAAATCCCCACCTTGTATTAGGCACCTAATAGTAAGTGCTTTGGATTGACTGAGACTTTTACAATACAAAGAATGACTGCTTTGCTATATATTTTCAATAAACAATTTTTTAAAAATGAGAACTGTTAATGCAAATTGTTTCAATGAAAATCAAAAATGTCTATATCATATCATTGTAAAATGTCTATATCATTCATTTCCTAGGGTATTTTTATGTTGACCTTTAGTTTTGCACAATATATACTTATATAGTTCAATGTTAAATTCAGTAGCTCCTGTGACCTTTACTACATTGACAGATTTTTTTTACTTTTGTTTGGAAGTACTATTCAGTATGTACATTTAAGGTTAATAGTTTAAATGTCATACTTTATAACAAAAAAAAGCAATGCAAAAAAGATTGCTAGGTTTCTTAATTTAAATTGTTATCATCAAAAATTGACTTCAACCTAAATTATGAACAAAGTCCGATTGTCATATGCATATAAAAATCAATTATTTCTTTCATGACTGTTATAAATCCTAGGTCCAGTGATATCATTTTCATGAACTAACAAATTCAGAACTTTATAAAGAAAGGCAAGGTTTTCTATCAAGTGAAGTAAAAGAAAGAATGCTTAGCAGGATTTATAGCTATTTTTATGTGGGATTTTTAAAAAAAACTTTTATAAATATTCATTTTAAACTTACAGAAAACAGCTACATTGATAAAGAGCTTAAAAATAACATCTGAAACAAATAATATAGACCTTTTCCTATTTTTAAATTGGCATTTTGAATATGTCCTTTTTCCTGGATGACAACCAATAAAAAAAAATTTAATTTTTCCCTCTCATCACCACAGTTTTTAATTTTTTTTTTTTTTTTAAACATTTCACCCAAAACAAGGCAATAAAGCCACTAAGATGCAAGAGGTTACTGAGTGTAAGATAATAAAGAAAAGATTATTATCATGTAGAAAGAACACTAAAAGAATAGGAATTAAGAATACAGAAGATAACAATTGACATTGCATTTAAACTTTTGAAGATCAAAGTTGACTGGAAAGCAAGAAACCAGTCACTCTCCTAGAGGTCAGCATCAGCCATGCTGATGGAAGGCAAAAAAAAAAAAAGGGTTCTCTCAGATGATTAAAAGAAAGCAGTCTTGTTTTGGAGACACTAAAATTATTAAAAATTTAAGGCATTAAAATTAATACAATCCAAAACCAGACTTGGAATGAGAAATCAGAAAGCCAAGTTTGAATTCCACTCAAGTTTGTTACATTCACTTATGTGCAAATACGCTTGGGGGGAAAAATATGAATCTGTCTATTCTTACCCAACTATGGATTAAATAGTAAGACATGTATCTAGAAAAATTGCTATCTCAAAAAAAATTGTTAATGCAATATATATATATATATATATATATATATATATATATATACACGCACAAAAAAAAAAAGAAGGAATTATTCTTACAATCTAAAATATGTTTCAGCTCTAAGTAACCCACAAAGGCTTGATAAGCCATAAATAAAACAATCAATTCAGGAAAATCTGCAAATTAGTTATAAAAAGGAATGCCACAGTATTCAGGTTATTGAAAACATTTTCATACACATTGGGTAGAGATAAAATCTTAAACTGTATGCAAATATTTTTATCCTACAGAATTTTGAAGTAGCAAATATTGTATAAATAACAGGAACTGTTGCAAGTTTGTTTTTTTTTTTTTAAATGACACTGACAGGCCAAAAACCTTGGAAAGCAGTATATAAAGGTAATGGCAGGTGGTGCCACCACCATGGAAATGCCCAAACCTATATCAATCATATTCTGACATCTGATGAGTTAGTGTGAACACTCACTAGGCTGTTCATAGAAAGGAAATGTAAATTATTGGAGTTTGAATAGAGGTATGATAATGAAGACAGCAACTCAGCTGAGCTTGTAATATTGCTAATTGGATCTTGAAGGACTGGCAATCTGTTCCAGTTTTTTTGTGCTGATGTTAGTTTGGGTAGAATGCAATTATCATGATGTCATGGATGACAATTGTCAACAAGGTACTATATAAATTGGTAACAGCTCCATATAGTCTAATGATATGAGTTAGGTCTGATGGTCCACCAAATCACCACTACAGGTGACTGTAGTATTGCACCGTTTCATCACCATTTGCCTCTATTCGTGGACTCTGTATACCAAAACATTGTTTTATTCCAGCAATAGCCATCATTGGGCCCAATTTTACCAGAATTGATTTTAGGAACATTTTAGAGTCTTTCAACAAATGGTGTGAACACCATGTTTACCAAAGATGAGTCTAAACAATAAATAGCATTCAAAGGTTGATATATGACCCTTCTCGCCAGTTGCTCCTTGATCAATTCCTATGCTGGTCAATACTGCCACTGGTTGTTGAAGTGGCTGTCCCAATCTATGCTCTGCTCCACCACGTTATGCTTTTTTATCTTGGAGCTGGCAAAGACTGAGTTGTCGTCATTATGTCACAAGGGGAAAAAAAAACGTTCTTAGCAGACAAAATACAAGAAGACAGGAAATTCTTCAGATCAGTTTTCTATGTGATTTATATCATTCTTTGTACAGAAATATTAACCTTTCCCACTTTGAATTCTATCGTGACACTTTGCTAATTTTAGTTAAGTCTGAAACAAAGCTTAAGTTGAGAGTTCTCTTTGGCAGAAAGTCAAATGGGCTTCGGCAACATGATCATCTCTCATCATCTGCCTCTCGAACTGGCACTGGTCACTTCAGTCTTCTTATATTGACTTTTACTCAAGACCAGCATGAGGCTGACGGTATTTGGAGATTCCAGGCTTTCCAACAAGAGTTCTTTGTTGTCTGGTTTTGGAAAATTAATTATCCTTCCAAATTTGGGAGAGCCCTTTTCCATGGGCTATGGTCATGTGTACTGACCGACCCATATATCCAATATTGATGCTTTGCACCATTACTTCCCAATGGGCATAGGCAATTCCTCCATCTATCTTGGTATCTCATCTAAGCCTTTTGCCATGATTGTCATTTTGATAAATCTGATTTTTTAAAGTACGTAGGCAAAATGTGGCATGGCCTAACCCCCAGTCATTAATTGTAATTGTCATTTTAATTTTCAAGAAATTTTTCCCAGTCTGGTCTTGTTTATATAATCAGAAATTTACCAGCTGTTTCCTCTGGCAGCTATCTCCATATCTTGTTGACTCAATTGCACTTATGTACCCTGGGATGGGTCTTTACATAAAGAAATTCTATATTTCAATTTGTTTACAATTTCCACTTTTTAATAGGTGAAATAAATCAGTTTCTTAATTCTACATTGTCTTTAAAAGTTATCAAATATTATCTTCTCAATTGACTTTCTTTCCTGGCTAATCCTTAGATGTTTTTATAACTTCTACTTAAAGCCAGCGCCATCAATGATCAGCCCAGCTTTTCCAAATGGCCTCTTTGGTAATATCATTCCTCAAAACAACAAAGTCATTTTCTTCAAGCCGTCTCTACTTAAAAAAAATATGCTTTCAAAAGTAAAAGAAATTTTGATTCTTCTCTTATTTTATCTATCATTCCATTCTTTAACCCTTTTCATCTTGTTCAAATTTATATTTTAACTTAACCCTTTTTTTGTTCTGTTCCAATCTCATATTTCAACTTAGCCATTTTTTTCATTTACTAGTGTTACAGATAAGCCTTTAAAAAAAACTCAGTCAATCCATCCTTACAACTGATACTATTACTATAGGCGATTTTAAAAGCTGAACAAAAAAAATAAATTTTTTCTTTGCCAAGTAAATGAAAAGTTACACCTTATTTTGAAATTGTTATCTGAAGGAGATAAAAGGAAAGAATTTCAAAAATAGTACTGATGAGATCAAGGCTAAATGCAAATGTCATTCAAGATACATTTTGCAACTATACTCAGCCAACTTGAAAAATTAAAACATCCAATAGATTAGATTGAATGATAAATAAATTACATGAATATTTTTAATGTTCATTTCATGCAAATCAAACAGTAAAAGATATATAACAATTTTAAAATATTTTTTGTTGATTGTTTGTGAATGTCTTGATTAGATGTTACTTTAATTTATTCCTTACTTCTATGAGAGTGATTAAAGTAATTTTAGTAACTGTTGTTGAAAACTACATTGAATTATAAGTAGAACACAGTTGATTGGCTACTAGAATAAATAAAAATGAAGTTGTTTACCGTTTTTTAGTGCACAAGTAGTAGATTTGCTGAACCTTAAAATTTAGAATATCTTTAAGATGAAAGAAATCGACCTAAATTTTATTTTTTCACTACTAAATAAAAAAATATTAATTTTGTTCCATTTTAAAATTCTTAGCCCAGTGTTAAGGTTGGAGCCTGCCATTTTGTAAATGATCATCATTAAATTTCCACTCCCACATTGCATGATAAACTATTATTGTTCTTATAACTGAATATAGTTTTCAACAACAGTTAATAAAATTACTTTAGCCTCCCACAGATGTAAAGTATAAATTAAATCAAGACAATTTTAAAATGCTGATGTTTTTTTTAATAAGCCTCTATATTGAAGCAAAATGTTTAGTTCATTCAGTCAGGTTTTTGACTTTAAACATTATGTAAATATTATCTTATCCATCCTCTTCTATTTTTATTTTTTTAATTTTTCAGCCAGATGCTGTGGTTAATATAGCAATAGACAAAATCAATTGTTTACTGGAGTCCTACATGGGTATCAATGATACAGAACTGGGTAAGTGTTGGGTGGAACACATGTTCAATCTTCTGTTTACTTGTCATTAATAGCACTTATAAAGCATTTAGTAGGCATTCATGGCTACTTACCAGAAAACCAAGTATCCTGAGGACATCAAGCTGAATAGTATTTAAATGGTAGGTATATGCAATTTATACAAAAGTGATACTTGGGTCGGTAATAAAAAGGTTTTACAAGTATGTGAACAATTACAGTATACATGTATAATAAATAAAATGCTAATTACAATGCTTACATGACTGAAATAGCATTTATGCCATAATATATATAAATGTTTGTGCGATTTAATTCAATGGTTATTGTATTTAATAAGTGTTTTGTTCATTGATCATCTTTTGTTTCATCAAAAATATAATATTGACATAATAAACTTATGTGTTATAGGCAGCTGAACACTCTTATCTGTGTAATGTTGAACACAATAGCAAAGGTACATTTGAATTATTCTCTGAAAAACAATACTGTTATACAAAATAAAATTGGTACATTGGCTGATGCATTATGGGTTGGGAATTCATTGTAAATAGTACCTGAAGATCACTTTTTGAGTGAAACTTTAATCCCAATTTTATGATAGCTTTCATTTATTGTATTCTTAGGCGTATATAGTAATCTTATTCTCTACATGGACCAACTCCATATAATTCTGATGCAGAGTTGGCTCTTTTGAAAACTTGATTCTTCTATAACTACATACCTAAAAAAATTATCCAAAATTTTAAAATATTCAATCTGTGAACTTACACTAAATTAGTAGATTCAACATCACACAAAATTATATACTTAATTAAAAGTATTCTTAAAAGAGCATATTCTGTTTTGTTTTTTTATTAAGATTTGTGAAAAGATTTTTAGTAAAGTTCATTTCCATTATTGAAGGGAACCACAAAAATGTAAAATCTACAAAATAAAATGTTGCAAAGGAATTAAGATGAACTTCTGTTTTCCTGAATACAGTGAATGATTAAAAAATATTAGCATAGTAATTATTTCTCACTTCTTATGGTTCATTCTTACCATGAAAATTCTTTTTCACAATGTATTGTTATCATAAAATGGCTATGTTGTAGCATGTTATCTTAATACTAAGAACCACATTCAGTCATTATCCTAATAATCTGAAAGTTAACTTTCTTTACACAAAATATGCTATTTAGTAGGTACTTCCAAAGATTTGTTAAAAACTGAAAATACACGATGAAAAAATGCCCTAAATTTAGTAAAAACAAAGTTTTATCATAAAAATCTTTTGTTATGAAGAAGAAAGACCAAAGGATTATTAAATTATATTTTTTTATCCTTTTTAGAAAATTCGAAATTTTGGTTAAAAATTTTGTTTTTCTTGCATCGGCAGGGTACCATAAATTAATATAGGTAATTTTAATGTCTTTTTTCAGCAAAAAAAAAAAACATTAATTTTGAAATTCTTGCAAAATAAAATAATTGTCGGATTTTATTGAAACTTTCTTGGACTTATTCACAATTGAATAAAGTTATTTTAGAAATATTTCTTTTTTAAAAAATCTTGTTAAAATCATTATTTTACATCTATTACACCCCACTTATTTAATTTTATGAAATTTAAAGAAAACTTTTTTTACTATTTACTGTTTATATTAGTTAAATGCAGATCTCCTTGGAGAATTTAAATCAATTTTTATTTTGTAAAACAGGACCCCCAGTTAATGAAAATCTGCTCTGAATTGTAAAATAAAAAATGCAATAAAACTAAGACATTTAGAAAATCTTTTAATTGCTTTTATGAATAAGATATATTATGAACACTATTGTCTTAAGAAAAATTCTTTTTTCAATTAATGATGAATTTTTACAAGAATTGTTTTCATTTTTAAAAATTTTAATTGGAATAATTTATAAAATTTTAAATATTTTAAAATTCTGTTTTAATTTTTGCCAGTTAGATGATATTGTTATTAAATAAAAATTACATTTACTAATCCTAAATGGAATAACTTACTACAATTCAACAACCACCAGTATTTTAAAAAGAATTTTGAATTTTTTTTGGGGGGGGGGTATAAATGTACCAATTTTTATAAATATGGACACCCATACATGACATTATCAGAAAATAAGTGGTAACTATAGTAAATTTAAAACCAAAGTAATTAAATTTCAATAAAACATTAGATCACAGAATATTTTCCTAAATTTTTAAGATTACTGGGTAGTTAAAAATTATATAAAAAAAGGTGCTCATGTTATATTGCTCAAATAATTTTTACACATATGTCCCCCATAGGAGAAAATTAAACTTCTAGCTGATGTCAATCTGTCAGCACTTAAAACACCTACCTCTGTGTTAAAAAATGTGTTTCTGCAATATTTTAAACTAAAAGTAATATTTGTTCCAAATCAGATTAATTAAACTTTAAATCTACTGATATTCCTTAAATAAAGTTTCAGTAAAGTATACTTTATTTTTGAAAGATTTTTTTTTTATAAAAGAGAATTACATTCTGCTGACAGATGGCTAAAAATGCCTAAAATTAACAATATTTTTTTATTTTTATTTTTTTAGCAATTTAAAAAAAGTAAAACCTCCTTCCAGTCAATTTAAATTAATTTTGAAATACAGCAAAGTATTTTGGTTACTGGAAATATTAAATTTAATCTATTAGCTTGAAGTTAAAACTAAAATAAAAGCTTTGAGAAAGATTTTTCATTTTAAACTATGAGTACCATATTTTTTTATCTTTTTTTTTTTTTTTTTTTGCGGTACTTACTATTTAATGTTAATATAATTAAGCAGTAATTTTTCTTCTAAGCAAGTTTTATTAAAAAAAAGTTTCTATGACTATTAAATTTATCAATCATCTTTTCCAAACTATACATCCGTTTTCATGAGCCTAGCTGCTGCAGATGCAAAAAAATCAAAGTTATGTCCCAACTTTTGACTCGTAGGAGTGAAGAAAAAAAAAAGTGAACGAAAGAAAATCAAAATTGTTTTAAGTAGGTCACTTTTTCTTTAGGCATGGTTTTATAGAAAATCCAGAAAATCATATCAGTAAAGTCTAACAGTAACCTGTATCAGTCACATGCAATGACATGTATTTAATTTTTATGCATTGAAATACAGGAAGCAATGGGTAAATTGTCACCATTTTATATTTTTAATTTGCATGTGCATTTGTATTTTGGATTTTGTCAACTGCACAGTATAGTAGGATCAGTTTGGCACCATCTGTGAGAAAAGAACACCGAGAGGCAATTCACTCTGCCAGGAATTTCGAAATGGCATGCTGTACTGCTAGGCATTCATATCAGAAGCTCAAATACAAACATTTCAGACCGTTTGGATGTCAATCTGAGGACAGTGCAGAGGATTCAGAAAGAGTTGGATGAGTATAATGGTGATTATGAAGATACAACAACTCGGAAAACTTATTCTGGGCATTCTGATAAGAAAAAAACTCAGAATTTGTTAGTTAGGGCCTCAGACTCAACACAGAGGCCTGCATCAGGTGTCTTGAGGAGGTAGTGCTGCTCTTGGTCAAGAGAGTGGCTGCTGGAAGACCCTATGTTTGGCAACAGAACTCTGCACCATGCTACACAAGCAGGAGAACTCGGTCATGGCTGTCAGGCAGTTTCTGCAGCCACATTACCCCTTACATCTGGCCACCTAACTTCCTAGACTGCAACCCCCTTGATTATTGTGTTGGGCATTGTTGAGCAAGAGACCAACAAAGCTCCTTGTCATACCAAAGATGAACTGAAGGCAAGGATTATGGCAGCATTCACCAACTTAAACAAGGAGACCACCCAGAAGATATGCAAGAGATTCCAAAGTCGTCTGGAGGCTGTGGTTGAAACCAATAGCTTTTTTTTTTTTTTTTTTATTGAACAAGTTTACTCTTTAGTATTTCAAGATATTTTTTTGTAATTTTTATATATATATATATATATATATATATATATATATATATATATATATATATATATATATATATATATATATAGCTTGTGTGTTAGTTTAGTACTACAAATATTAATTTTTTTTCTTTGTATGGAACTAGAAATTTATAGAAATAATGAAATATCTTCAAAATTCTACTTATCTAATTTCATTCTGCCTTAATAATCTCTTGTTATGTTTGGGTTTTATTTATTACTTGAAAATTAAATTTTCTTTTACTCAAAAGCTGCTGTTTTGTATTATGACATATCACTGTGCCAAAAGTCTTTCATGGCAAAAGCCAATTTATAGTATAAGAATTGAAAGCTGATGCTTGGGTAGATGCCACATGCATAGTTTATCAAGCTGGCCTTAACTGATCAAGATTAGGGGTACATTAAGTAAACTTTTATCCACAGAATTTAAATAAAATTTATTGATCAAAAACTGAATAAGGGTCTAATTTAGTGTGGAGGAGAAAGTGCAGTTGTAATAATCAGTCTTTAGCCCTGAGCAGATTTGGCATTCTGTCTTGGCACATAACTTTCTTTGGAACACTTCCCATTATTGCATTAAGGGCTGATTTCTTCATGAAGAAAACTTTAACAAAGTGGCATCTGTATTTAACCTTTTCTTGACTAAATAGTACATTCTCTATTTGTTATCTGTCTTTGATAAAATCATCAGTTTCAAACTTACTTTACTAGTGTATAGCTTATATATAAGTGGACACTACATGCTTGAACACAATCTTCAGACCATCATATAATAAATTTAGGATCATTCCATATTCTAACACTTAAAGAAAAAAACATGTTTAATGTTTGCATGAATCTGAATCGGAGTGAAAAAAGTTTAAATTTAATTCAGTTATCTAGAAGTTATGTTACAAGGAGTGCTGAAAAGTTCTCATCCTGTCTAAGAAGGGATTGGTCATTTAATCAGGTTTTGGGACCAGTCAAGAAATTTTCAGCACCTTCCCATATATGTTTGTGCTTTAGATCATGGAATTAAATGCTCTTGTTTTGCATTATTCAGATAATCATTGATCATATGAATCTTATTCTTGTATACCCAGAAGATTGATATAATTCCAATCTTCAGTTTTTAAAGAAAATTTTAAAATAGGTCATTTGTGATATTAGCTTCTATTTTGACCTTATTGAACTGATCAGACTTATTATCGAGACAGGAGTAAATGGTTGTGTCATCAGCATAGATATCAATTTGAGCTGTCATCAGGAAGGTAGGACTAAGGATAAAACCCTGGGGGACACCTGCACATAAATTAATCTATAGAAGGTTGAGTAGATGAAAATTTTGGCTTGAAAAAATATTCAAATCACCCATTAAGAAAGGAAAAGAAGAAAGCAGATAATGTGTAAATACAAAATTTTTATATTCCAAAAATTGTTGAGATGCTTTATAAAAATTGTTTCCTTTTTTTCTAGTTTCTTCTCATGAAGACAGTTTCTGTACAACAGGAAATAAACTAGATATTAAGATATCTTAATGACTCCTCTTACTACTTCAACCAGGACTATTACTCCAACTGCTACTCAGGCAAATTACTTGATATGTTGTCCTTTTATTTATATCTGGCACACAGACATAGTAGAAACATGAATACATGCAAATATATAACAAAAAAAATCCCCAGCTTTATTTGAATGTCTGCTAATTGAAGGCTATAACATTTCTAATAGCTTAATAACTATACATAAGACTTAATAAAATTTTATTTTCAATTGTTATCCAATCTATTCGGATGTTGTATCAATAGTTTTTAATAAAAAGAGTTTTTTTTTATTTTGTTTGAAATTGTTTAATTAATAGAATATGTTCTAATAATTTGTTCACTAGAATTTAATTTGTTTGTTTTGCCAAAGCTTAATTTATCAATTTTATTTTTCTTCATGCACTACAAATCCTTTTTATTGACAAGTTTATATTTTTATTATTCTAGCTCAAAACATCTGGGAAATTGGTAACAAGAAGGATAATCCTCATGATTTTGCAACGGCTGTTGATGAGTCAGAACTAGAAGCCTTTGGTTTTACAGATGATTTCATCTTTGATCTCTGGGGTTCTATCAGTGATGCTAAATCAGGACGACTCAATAAACAACAAGATTTCTCACAGAATTTCTGAAGTTCAGATCAAATGAATTCTACAAAATGTAACAACTGATATAGCAAGAATTTAAGCAAGGACTGAATCAACTCAATTTTTTTCTTTAATATTTTGTTTATCCTTCATTTAGTTAGTTTGATTTTAAAATAGAGTTTAACAAAAACATTCAACCACATTTTGTATTAGAAATCATTACATGTTTCTTTTTTTAATTATAGTAAGAAAAACACTATTCTACTAATCTTTCATACAGTAACTGTTACATTTTTTAAGTGGAGGAATTTGTTTTTATAAAACATGCTGAAATCATTGTTTTTCAAATTGATATTTTGTCGCAAAAAAATAAGTTTTGTTGTTGTAACACACTACACATCAACAACCTCACATGCAAATGCAAACATTTATCATTTGTTATGCTTTTTATACCCCTAACCACTTTTCTTTTTTTTCTCCAAATCAATGGTGCCTTAATATTTAGGGGGGAAAACTGTCAAAAATTTAAGCAAAATAGGTTTTGATAAATAGTTTTTTTTTTTTTTTTTTTTAATTTTTTTAATCCTGACATTATAAATTCTAGATGCAAATTTTCTGCATGAAAAAAAAACACTCTCTCATACACACACACACACATATATATATATATATATATATATATATATATATATATATATATTTTTTGCTTTTACTTACATTTGTTGTAATGCCAAAAACATTGATTATCAATTTTCTTCTTTGATAGATTGATCAGAAATATCCATAATTAACTTTTTGAATATCTCAAATCTTTTCTTGCTTATTTAGCTTGGAATCAGTCACCCAAATTGATATTCTAAAAATGTTTGTTTTCAAACCTTGATTATTTTTTTTAATATTTATTTAGACAAATATCCTCAATTTAAAATTGACAAACATTTCCAGTTAACTCAATTTCTTTTTCCTTGTTGAACAATCTTTAATATGTAAAAGAATTTAACATTCAGCTACAGGTTGTGAAAAGCTATTGAAAAAAAAATTTCTATCAAAGTCTTTGATATTTGTTTAAAACTATTGGTGGAGGGAACTTTCTCTGGTACAACATGACCATTATATAGGTGTCAAAATAAACTTTTTTTTTTTTTTTTTTTTTTTTTAAATAATTGTGTCAAGAATCACATGGTGTCAGCTGAGAAGACATATATATTTGCAAGCCAATTAATATACAATATTGTTTGTTTGGAGTTATTTACAACCAAAATTTTGACATAAAGTAAAGCAAGAGGTATGATTGTTTACAGAGCAATTTTCTTTATTTTAGCAATTATTATATCATCACTGTTTATCATTGAACCCAGTATAACAGATGTAACTAAAGACTATACAGATACAGTTATTAAACTAACATCAAATTGATAAGTAATAAATAATCAAGTAATTATACAGGCAACCAAAATAAGATGTTGATGGTTGATGAAACTGTATATTTAACATCTGTGATACATATTTAAAACCTTGAAACATGAATACTGTGTGTTTCTCAAAGGAAATTTAGATTTAATAATAATATATGCAAAATGACATTTTTTTTTCTCTGAATACAAGATTACTACTTAGAAAAAAATATTTTTTAGTTGACAATTTTTAGACAATTTAGAATTTTTAAAATAAGGATTTAAATGTTCTCAAGTATTTTTTCTCCCCAAAGTTCCTAATTTGGATACTTGGGTGCATTTACATTCTTTAACCCATTAACTGTTGCAGAAATTTCCATCATTTGCAACAAATAGCAATAAAAGAAATTGGCATCACTTGCAGTTTATGATTTCTGAGTCTTGTGAAAGTCAAAAAATTTTTAATTAATGTGAAGTAAATGTTTTTTCTTTCCAACAAAGTACAATATTTTGATTCTAATGCCTGATTTACTCATTACTCCCCCCTACACACACACACACACACACACACACACAATACCAGATGCTTGTAACTTTCAATACAGGATTTAACATTAACCAGGATATTAGTCAATAATGTAGTATATAAAAACTTGCTTCAAGATAATCAAAGAGTTTGTTAATCATACCAGAATTATGGGGGCAACCCACACAAAAAAAGAAGAAATGAGGATATTAGTCTGAATAAACTGAATGTCAGTGATACCTCATGTTACAAATCTCACATTATGCTTTCTTTTAGGTCACACTTATGTAACATAAAAATAAACAGTTTTTTTTATTTGAAAACAAACACAAAACAAGTGGAATGTGAAATAAAGTTTGTCTGATTCAGAACAAAAAAATGTGTCACTTCATTTCTTAATTTTTTCTTTTTCTTGGAGTAATAAATAAAAATCTTTAAAAAAAAAAGAAAAATGACAAGAATTACTATAATGATAATTCTATTTGCATTTTCTCTACTTTAAACTGCTACTTTATATAATTTAATTTCTTTTTAAATCACTTGTATTCAACTCGGTTATATTATTTGGGTATTTTGCCATGATAATACCAAAATAGACTTTGCACCCAATGTCACACCAGACGATTAAAGAAGTCAAATGCATCAGCAGTTTGATCTAAGAAATGACTTCCTAGCCAGAGAGAGATCTAAATTTCATATGATGTCAGTGACTCTCCTCAATATGAAAACATGTTCAACACAGCTGTACTTACAATGTGCACATGTGGAGAAAAATACATAAACACTCACCTGAGAGAAGTCTACATGAGAATGTAGGGTCAGTATTTGTACCTACTGATTGACAGTAATTGATGAAATTCTGAATTGAATAGTATAATGTTACTTATGAGAGATTCAGCCTCATACTATTGTTTGCAATGTATAATGAATATATATTATATATGAATGTATATTACATTAATGACTTTATTAATGAGATTATTATTAATATATAGCAACTTTGGTTCTTGATGGGTAGTTTGCACAATTTGCCTTGAATCAGATTGTTTAGTAAATGTGTAAAAATTTCTGTGAGAGTATATTTGTAATAGGACAATATGAATAAAGATGAAAGGAAAACTTAGCTGACATTTGCTTTAATAAAGTCCCTCAGAGGACAAAATGCAATGGCTAAAATAAATTTTCCTTTTGTCTTTATTCATATAGTAAATGTCTGTCTTTATTTATTTTTGTATTAGTCATAAAGGAGAACTTCAGCAGAAAGAAAATTAGATTATTTGATACTCGTTATGCTATGAAGTAACGTCTGTGTTTATTCCATTTTATATAAAGTAGGGTGTTCCTGAGTTTGAGTCTGCTATCATTATGCACATATATTTGATGATATCACCTGCCTTAATAAATTTATAGAAGCATTTTATGTTTCACTTACTCCTCTTTTGAAGAAAAAAAAAACACTTTCCAAATATATGAGCATGAAATTTTGACTCTGAACCACTTCCCAAACCTGAACAAGCACCATATTTTTTACTTTGTAAAGCATCTTGGTCAGGCTGTGAACTTTGCAGCATCCTATCATATAGTGGTCAGGTGTGGTCAAAGGCTTTAAGATTCAAGTCCCATTACCAAATTGTTGGGGGTTATTAGTTTCACATAATACGAAATTGATTTCAAAGTAAGGAAAAATATTCCCCACCCAGCTACCACAATCTTATTTTCATGCTTCCTAAATAGCAATTATCGAATAACCCATAAGAATACATTCAAAATATTGCAGTACTTATCTGTCTATCTCTCTCTCATATAAATAAATATAGTTTTAAGGTGTGCTATATTTATGGGATAAAGTGATCAATATCAAAGATAGAGCGTATGTAAATATAAAAGTGAACATAGAAGTCAACACTCAGAGGAGACAGGCTGTTTCATGCTGTACACAAAAAAGGCAGCCTGACGATTGTGTCCAGCATGAAACTGCCTGTCACCTCTGAGTGTTGACTTCAATGTTCACTTATATATATATAATGTGTGTGTGTGTGTAATATATAATTATTTATTTAAAAATTATAACATAAATATGTCATAAAATCACTACAAAAATAGCCATTTTGTTTCAACACCTCTGGTATCTTATCAAGTGATGGTGTTGAATGTAGAATAAAGGGTTTTAAAAGGTTTAAATTAATTAAGGGAAATCGCTGTTACATAAGCTGGAATGACCAATCAAAATACAAGAATTCAAAAAAACTTGACAGCAAAGTATGGTTATAATAACTATTAAATGCTTTAAAGTTGGGGTTATCCTAAAATAGAATTTATTAAAGTATTAAATTATATGATAAAATTTGAAATTAAAAACTACCCATTTTAAAATCTAAATTTAATCTCTATTAAGTTTAAAATTATAAAATTACTGAGGAAAAAAGAAAAAATATGTTGTTCCATTTATTTTGTTTTTACTGAAATTACGTTGGAATAAACGTTAAGATCGACTGCTCTTAACTTCATGACAACATGGATACAAATGTGGGCAGGGGATGATGACATCGTGCAAAAGACAATATATACACAATCAGATTATAATACATAAGCACGCAGACACATTTAGATATATACACACACAAAAAAAGTGACGAGACAGGAAATATCTCCATGACTCTTTACAAAGAAAAAAAACACACATACACAATGAAATGTGCATGCAAGTTACTATACACATAGACACCGATAAAGACACATACATTGACATAGACACTCCAATACAACACCCAAGAAATATTCAAGATTGAAGGTGTTATTAAACAAATTCTAACCACTTATTAAAATATAACTTATATGGGCAAATATACATAGAAAAAAATGGTCTAATAGAACAGAGAAACAAACAATGAGGAAAGAAAGGACATTAAAACAGATATATACATATAAAAATAACACCATCTAACATATAAAAAACGAAAATTCAAAACACACAAATATATATAAAAATATATTTTTCATATATGTCTATATATGCCTTATTGTACATTAGGTGAAAGAAAATAAGAACTACCTACAAATATGTGTACAGTGTACACATTCATCACTACAAACAGCACAGAAAAGCCAACTTATAGACAAACATATATACACATATATATATATATATATATCTATACATATACACGCATACACACATACAGAAGCAAGCATAAAAATATCAACCCACACAGCAACTTAAAAAAGTAAACAAACCAAATATATATATATATATATATATATATATACACATACATACGCATAGATATACATATATATATGTATACATATATAAACTTAAACATAAAAATACATATATACAAAACACACACACACATATATAAAAAAAAACACATAAACAGAGACTTAAACATACACATATATACACACATACACACCCATATATATATATATATATACACACACACACACACATAAATAGGTGTATACATACATAAACCTACACATATTCTAACAATATTATCTTATTAACGATATAGTACAGTAGAGTCTATAATAATTTTAAAATGTAACAAGACACAATTGTTGATTGAGTCTATAAGCAATTAACAAACCCTTATCAAACAAAAGTAAATTTTAGTTAGTATTGATGATACATTCAAAGACACTAAGATATACATACATATACAAAGAAATACGAACATACATCCACATATACAAATATATAATCATGCATAATTACCCATATCAACACATCCACATATACACATCTATAAGTGTGCACACATACAAGCATATATATATATGTGTACATACACATGCAGACACAAACCAAAGTTTACATACCTACACATACACACAAACAAGCTTACATATGATAGGTGTCCACACACACTCATATACACACATACATATATATACATATAATTACAAGTACATATACATAAACACATACACATTCAACCATATACATACATACATACATATGCACATATACATGTATCCCTACATACATACATAAACATATCTATACATATGGAAGTACACGTAAATAGAGATATACATATATATATATATTATATGTGCAGATATATAGAAAAATAGGAAAGAACACGTGAGGTAAATAATCCGGAGTTCTTTAGTATTTTTGTTTTTATTTTTAAAAAACTGTGCTCCATACAGAAGTAGAGCTTAAATTATAATTATTTTTAAAAAGTAATTTTTTATATATATATATATATATATATATATATATATATATATATATATACACACACACATAGCGTGTGTGAAAACATTCAGATTTGAATAATTCAGGCAATAAATGCAATATATCTGTGAAGACAATATAAATAAAAGACAAAAGGAAACTCAAGACCTTTAAATATTTAAAATAATGCATAAATACTTCAGCAAATTAAAATAATAATTATATTAAAAAAATATTCCACAGCATCTACTCACTTTCATTTATTAGGCAATAAATTACATCACTTAGTGCCCTCTATAATTTACCTTTCCTTACCTGAATGTTTTTAAATAGTCTCATCAGATTGAGACTTTTATATGTATGCCATGCATGGTGCCAAACCCATCCAGAAATATTGAAACTGTCAGCTATATACAACCACTTCCTAAGAACAATGGTGAAAAAAGGCTTTAAATGAGTAAAGCCTGAAGGTCTTAGCAGAGATCATCGTTCTTTGTACATTGTGATTCTGTAGTGCCAGTTTACAACCAAAGCACTGTACCACATCAATTGTTGGATGCTTAAACAGCAGCAACAACTAAAATAGCACATATAACTCAAAGAGAAAATAATAATGTTAACATCCCATACTATTTCAAATAAAAAAGTTCAGAAGGGAACACCCATCAATACTGGAAAGAGAGATAAAAGCTACTGGACTTGAGAAACTTGGTTTCCTAAAAAAAAGTGTTTTAAATTTATAAATTTCAACTAAAAACAGCAGTGGCTGCTCCATCAATGAATTCCAAATGTTTCCTTGTAGGGAAACTGCTAATACCATTATGTAGCTAGCTTGAAGAATATTTTAGTACATTCTTAAATTTAAAATTTGAAAAGAATATTTTTCCTTAAATGCCTTCTTGATTGGGCTAAAAACTTTCTACATGGAAAGATGCAACTAAAAACTGATGAAAGACAAATAACTTTCTACTATACAGACAGGGTGGAGATCATAACCTACAGTTAACACCTGTCATGGCTTTGCATTAGGGAGAAAATCTCTAATCTTGTAGCCATGAAAGTTGTTGCCATGGTTGCTAATGATCTAAAATGGTTTCTTCTTGATAAGAATTATAAAGCAATAGAAACAATTTATAATTTCTTTGATTTACAAGGAACTAAAGCCTTTTGTCCAAGTGAAAATAAATTATCTACATTGTAGATAATGTTGATAGAAGATAAGTACTTGCAGGTATAGGTTAGTAGTAATGCACTAAAACTACAGACTTCCAGTTCTTCTTGATACCAAGAAGAGAAATTGTAAACTTGTTTATGAAAATAAAACCTGATTTGAAATGAGAGAAAAGAACTCTTCTCTCTTTAATTAGTTCCAGATTTATAAAATCTGTAACAATTGCAGAATATCACTAGCAACTAAAAGAAAATCATACAAATCAATGCTTAATGAGGATGGCTTTCTCTCAAGAAAAAAAAAAAAAAAACTAAGCAACTTGTCATTTATGAATTGATGCTAAAATGTCTCAGCTCAACCCACTTGTCAGATTTGTTTTCTAAAGTGCTTTTTTAGTTGAGCTAAAAGATTTCAGCACCCCTCACATTAAATTTAGCTTAGTATGGCACAAGGCAAAATGGAATAAGAAGATTGTATTTTTCCAGCCTAAGTTGGGAGTCTTTTTGTCTTTTATATCAATTTCATATTTCAACTGAGTATAAACAACAAATTCTTATGACAATGAGAAATACACAATAATATTAGCTATGTGTTGTTTTTTTTTACCATTTATAAAATATCATATCCTTTCAAGATGTGGGTGATCATGACTCTCCACAGACTCCTTTTATTTATTATCTTCAAATTGCCATGCTTTTTTGGAAAGATAGTGTGGTTTCCTTTTTTTTTCTTCATGATTTAGAATTCAGTTATCCTTCCCTTAGACTGGTTGCCACTCAATGCTAGAGAACTAGAAGAAGTCTTTGCTGCTATTTAACTCATGGCTGGGGTGGAAAAGAGACAAATTCATGTCTTCCTGAAAAGTATGTGTGTAAAAATGAATAGAATTTGAACTTTCTAGCTGATTCTGTTTTCCATTTCAACATCTGTTATGCTGTGGAATCTTCCACGTCAGCCAGTTACACCCCTGCATGGATAAATAAACTATTCCCTGTAAGTGAATATATGACAAGCATTCATTGGTTAATCACCTTCAATCTAGCTTGCTGATTGGTCAGTTCCAACCAATCAAACTGCCTGCACGCGACAAATCTGTTTTCCCGCATTTTCCATCTGAGCCAGTCACATGATTCACGATCATATATAAACAAAGACACAAGTGATTCCTTCTTCAACTTCTTCTTACTCTCCCTCTTGCATCTCATTCCTTGCTGCCAAGTTGTAATCTTCAAGAACTCCTGTCTTAACTAATGCAGTCAGACGTTAAAGACCATTACCAACATTCATGCAAGTACAAACTCTGAAATCTCTTCTGAACTTTTACCAACTTGTACAATACACAATTCCAAACATGCTAAAGAAACTTTATTCTTCTAAACTACAGTTTAATAATTACTTTCACTTTATGAGCTTAGGTACAAATATTACCTAGTTGAAGAGACACAACTCTGTCTGACTTTTCAGTTCACATGCATGTATTGAAACAATATGTTTATGAATCATTATTCTCTGTCTTGTATTAATTGTTGTGGATGGAAGATTATTGAATACACACAATTTTAAGCCTTCTGATAATTAAAACCTTCTATTCCTCTCCAACACACATCCCACTCATTTGCAACAATGCTACCTAAACATCTGAGTCATGTGGTAGGTTCAGTTATTGTCATATATAATTATATATAAAAATGTTTATCTTCTGTATGTGCAAATATGCTTTATCAGACATTTTTGAGACTTTAGATAATGCATCACTTAATTATAAATCTTGTAATTCTTTGGGGCAGGGGAAAACAATGCATAACAAACTTAATGATCTTGAGAAGAATGGATGATAGAACAGGATTCCGAAATAAAAAAAAACAATTTATTTAGAGCTGCAAGGGACAGGAAACTGTGGCGAACCATGATCATCAACATCCTAGAGAGAGAGAATTCCTTGGGGTCTAATTTTCTAAAAACATTACTCTTAATTGTCAAATTTATAACACAGCAATTATTTAATGCTCATTAAACAAACTTGTTTAAAAGAGCACTGAACTATTATGTAATATCATTCCTCCTAAATCAAGGATGGACAACCTGTGGCGCATGCGCCATAAGTGGCACATTGGATGCTTACAAGTGGCGCATTGCATCCTTTTGATGAAAAGAAACTAAGCCACTTCTACTCATTCATTTCAGTGATTTTATATTTATTGCACAACTTATATTTATTTCAAAACTCCTGGATACGCCCCTAGTCATAAGCATATATTTTTCAAATAAATAGATTTTATTATAACTTTAAAATATGTCTATATTACAACACGTACTGAAAGGAAGTGAATGTTTGTGTGGCGCATTTAAATTAATCGTACAAAATATTGGTGCATGGAATCAAAAGGTTGGCCACCCCTGTCCTAGATGGCAGTGAATAGTGGAAAATCTCACAGATGAAGAGACTTGAGGCAACAGAAATACGATTCTACAAAAGGATGCTCAGAATAGCATGAACTGAACATGTGAGTAATGAGAAAGTTTTAAAGAAAATGGCAACAAAACAGACAATTTTACTTAGAATCAGAAAGAGTTAAAATCTCTAGGGCACATAACGAGGAAAATGGCTCGGAGAATTTAGCACTTACAAGACATATTGAAAACAAGAAGGACAGGAAGGCAGTGAATAACCTACCTTACAAGCTTGTGTAAATGGTTGGCAGAACAGGAATTAAGAAGAATAGCAAAAATACAAACCTTGCTAAGAAGTAAAAAGGACAAGAAGTTGTGGAGTACCATGATCACCCATGTCTGGAAGGGATGTGGCACATAGAAGAAGAATCGTTATGTGATATGATAAATCATCTATGCAACAAAAAAACTTTTTTCAGTGTTTCAATTGCAATATCATCTGAAAATGATCAGCAAATAGATGGATCCAAATGAAAATACAGATTACATTGAATATGACAGCTTAAATAAAATTTAAAGATGAAAATATTTTTATCATCAAATCCTCCATATTTCAGATTTTTTTATCATGAAAGCAACTTTTAAAACAATTTGAGATTAGGGAAAAATAATAAGGCAAAACACAGATCTGCTTTAATATAAGAACTTTGAAAGAAACTCACTATATTTTCTTCTTTTTTTTTTCTCCAGTACAATTCACAATCTTGTCATGTGAAGTTGGACTGTTAATACTTATTACTTTTATGAAAATTTAATTACATTCAAAATTTAATAATTAAAATATGAAGGTTGGCTGAAAAGTTCATAGGCTGACTATGAAGGAGTGATGCTAGAGCAGTGAATTCTTACATACATTAATTCAAAATCTTTATTAAGAACACTGTTTCTTTCCAGGTAAACTGACACCTGACTGTTCAAATAAAACTTCAAAGGTAAATCCATGCTTAGAATATTGCTGCCACATATGGTCCGGAGCCTCTGCTATTTACCTTGAGCTCCTTGATTAAGATCCAAAGAAGAATCAGAAATATTATTGGTCCTGATCTGACAACTTGGCTTCAGTCACTTTCCCACTGACATAAGATTGCTTCTCTGTGTCTTTTCTATAAATACTTTCATGGTAATTGCTTCGATTAGCTCTTTGCTATGGCACCTAGACTTTTTGAATTTAAGTGCAGTACTAGACTGGTATCAAGATCTCATCAATTTACAGTTGAGTTGGCTAGATGTAGCCATAAGTTCTATGCTGACAGTTTCTTTTCTTGTGGAAGGAACTTCCTTCCAGCTCCATGATTTCCAGCCAACTTTAATCTGCAAAAGTTTAAATGCAATGTCAATCACTATCTACTGTTCTCCTGACTACTCTTTTCTCTCGCCACCCATTATTAATGTTTCTGTTCCTAATTCTTCAACAACTTTTAACTCCTTGAGTCTTAGTGACTATACTGCCTTGCATGTTGTAATACCAATTAAAAAAAAATAGTAGTAAGTTGGCATCATGGCATTATCAAATTACCCTCAAAAAAAAAGCTTTATTGGATCCATGACATGGGTTAAACATCAGCAGGTTATAATAAAAATGCACAAAAGACAAATAGAAATGTTTTACTAGTTTTAAAAATAATCAGAAACAGTTGATTCTAAAATCACTCACATGAAATGTCCACCCAGATTACTAATTGAGCCACATTAACTGATTGTCACATTGGTGATAGCCAACCTGGACTTTTCTCCTGCAAACTCTAAGTACTGACATAAAAAATATATTAACTTTCTTTATATCAAACACATCCATTGTACAAACTTTTCAAATAAGTCTTTCTATGAAAATTCAACTTGCACACACCTTCAAGCTTGTCTTGCTTGATCAATTACGACTAAGTAGTTAATGTGATCCTCACTACGTACTCTATATACTTTTATATCACATCTAAGCTACACTTAGTAAATTACTACGTACAAAAACTTTTTTGTAAATAAATTGCAGTTTTAAATTGTAACATAATTATTGGAAATTTATTTACTTGTATAACTGACAACACCACTCTAATAATTCTTCTTTTTGTTCATTTTTCCTAAATGCCTAAAAACCTCAATATTATCAAAATTTCATGTGCTTTAACCTGTACCTAAACATAAAAAATAATTTTTCAATGTTTTTTTTTAATTCGGACTTTTTTCTAACTAGCTTTGTCACTTTTTTAATAGTTGGAAAAAAACTACTTGTAATTGGAAGGGAGATAATTTTGACTTCAGTAAAACTTTATTACCTCCCCTCAATAGGCTCTCGTAAAGAAAAAGGTTTCAATTTTTTTTTAAATTTCATTACTTTATGTTTATTAAACACTTTCCTATTATAATTAATACAATTTAATTTATACAATAAGAAAAAAAATCACATTATCGTTTATTTAGTTAATCACAAGATAAAAGAGATGAAAGATCTGCATCAATACTATTTCACAACAAACTGCAGCGGAAAGGAACATCCAAAAACAGTGAAGGGTAGAAATATAGAAGTTCTAAATGTAAAAAAGATGTCAAATGAATTTGAGTATGAAATGAAACATTTTTAAAAATATTGGATACTTTGTCATTATTTTCTTAATAATATTTAGAATGTGATAATAAAGAAAGATTTTCTGGAGATGATTTCTCAAATTAATGAGTAACTGATTAAACCAATTATAATCTTTAAGCATTCTACCCTAAATCTGTACACAATCGAAACTTAAAGAAGAGAATGTGGTAAATTTTTCTTATGTTTTGATGTTTACTGATACCACCTTCAAACCTTTTATTGGACATTGCATCTTTTATTCTGATAGAAATAAAAGATAAAATTTATAAAAAATACTAAAAATATAGACACAAAGTTGAGATTATGAAGCTTTGAAAAAAAAATGTTAATAAAGTCTTTGCTGTTTCTATCACAATTTTTCAGAATTTTTTTTTTTTTTTTTTTTTGCACAAATTCATAAACCAACACTTTAACTGACTAGACTGTTGTATTAAAGCATTAGTTTGTGAATTTAGTGACACAGTAATTGTGAGTTCAATCCCTGAGCACAGTACAGATTCAGACTTGGTGAAAATAGAGCTAGTAATAATGAAGCAGTACTGTTATAAAATAAAATAAGACATATCTCGGCTGATTTGCAGGCACATAACATACTCAAGAGCGAGAGCCGGATGTGAACGGGACAAGGCCTTGTCACAAAATGACCATATTTACGCGTTTATGCATATTCCTGACGCACGAGTTCCAGTCGAAAAATAAAATAATATTTTAAAGTGTTTCTATTTTTCGACCAATAAAAATGCTTCCCTCCTAATTATACTCGCGTCATTTTACGAGCCTGTCAAGCCATAAAAAAACGCCATAAAAGGGGTCCCATGGAAGTACAACAGCAGTCAACAGGAGGCCAGGGAAGAGACCTATCACAGTCAGGCTGAGTGGTCAGCAGCAGCCAGCAGCAGTAGCGCCACGCAACCAGCGAGAACTACTATGAGAGCAACCCAGATCTTCAGCCGGCCTATGAACTATACCACAAGGTAGCTGTCCCAAAACCACACGTTCCTACTGAAATAAATCATGTAAATCTATTTCTACTGTTGTCGTATTTCTTTCTTGCAACCATACACTTGTCTATAACAGTACTAAAAATGAACAATACAAGATATCCCTAAGCCTGGACTATGAAATGGGAACACTCTATCCCTGTAGATTAAAGCGCTCAGTTCAAAATTCTCTAGCATCTCCAAAAACCTAAAAGATATGTTATCATGCACAGATGGACGTAGCCAGGATTAAACATTACTTAACAGATACATTTAGACATCGTAAAGTACACAATGCACAGACCTAATTTCTGTAAAATAACAAAACTAGCAAATCAAAAATAAGGATTTAACATTGGCCAATCAAGCAGAAGATCAAGAATCTAAAATTCTGCTCAAATTGAGCCCATCTTTACTGATATAAGTAGAGGAGAATCAGCATTTAAACAGAAGTATAGTGACAGAGGAGAAGCAATCACATCAACAAACCAGGAATGACACATCTGCTTGACACATTCGTGACATGAAATTCCACTCACTACTCCAAGACAAAGAATTTGACACAAGAACTAACCCTTTGCTGATAGATAATTGGATTTATTTGTAAGTACGAGCTTCGCATACTAAGACCAAATATGTTCCAAAAAAACTTACACATGTGATTTATGACCGATGCTTGTCATTCCCACAACAAACTAATTGCTCTTCCTTCTTCTTTTCCACAGAACCAGTGTTCTATCTAAAAAAATAGTTGTCATTGTTTGTTCTATAAATTCATGTTTGTGTTTATTCATGTTTCTATAGTTAGAAATGTTACTACCTATCATACTTTCTACAATTCCTTGAAGGTTACACAGAACGACAAATGCAAAAGACCTCAATATCAAGTTAATATATATATATATATATATATACCAAGTATATAATAATTGGTATATACGGAATGAATTCAATAACCAACAATTACTATTCTTAAAAGAATGCTCAATACAAAAAAAGTAGATTATTTATATAAAATTATTATTTATGTTATAAAAAAAATTATAACATACTCTATGTTATAATGATCCTACAAATAAATGTTTTGTTTCAAATTAACGATCCTACAAGGGAAAGATCAAAAGCTAGAATAAGATAGTTGATCGTTAATTAATCTGAAACTTTTAAAAAGTTTTATTTTCTTTTCAACATCATCACTTGATAAGACACAGAGTGTGTACAAAACAAATGGATATTTTTGTAGTGATTTTATAACATACTTATGTTATAATTTTTTTAAATAAAATATATATATATATATATATATATATATATATATATATATATATTTATTGGTGAACATTTTTTCTCTCCCCCAGCCTATCATCAAAAATGGACTGTGCCTGCTTATAAATAGTTTTTGTTTGTACTGTTTTATTGTGCTGAATAAAACATAATTTGGGTTACTCTGTTCCATGTCTTTTATAACAATTTATTCGGCACAATCATAAATACTTTTCTGTAACACTATCTTGGTCTCTAAGAAATATGGACAAAATTCTGCAAGCTCAGATATTTGAAACTCTCCCCAGTTCGAATTATCATAACCTCCATTTTGTATATTGAGTCACATATGCAGACCACCAATCAAGATGAATGATTATGTCTGTAGTCCCAAATAAGATTGGAGGGATGTTATATATTGAACTGAGATGTGGGGTTGCGTCCCTTTATCTTGAGTGACCCAACATCTTGGGTTATCTGCCCAAGCTTAGGGAAAACCTCTACTCCTGTTCAAAAGACAAGGAAGAAGTATGAACCAGGAGATAGGCAAACATATTTACTCCTATTGAAAAAACAAATAAAAATATCAAAACAAAAGAAAAATATAAAAACAAATAAAGATATAAAAATAAATATAAAAATAAAATTCCATCACCAAAAAGTGATTCCAGTTTTGATTCAACATTTGTAACGTTTACTGTTTAATAAAAATATTTCAGTCACTGTTTTTGTAAAGCAGATTTCAAAGTTGTAATCTTTGTGTCTTACAGAATCATTGAATATATTATCCAATTATTTATTCTTCTGTGTTTCACTCACATTCATATCAAATTCCTGCCATAAAGTAATGATAACAACTTAATCTCCTAATGCAGTCTTGAACAGAACGACACCTAGTGGGAATCCTGGCAGTTATGGTGGGGTAATCCCTACAAGTAATTTGCATTAAGTCTACAAATATTGCTCTTAATTGTTTAAGATATTTAATTTATTTTTCTTACATATAATTTTGGAAATTACATAAAAGTATGATGCATTAGTGGTGATACCAAGAGTGTTCATACTTCTGGCATGACCACTGACAGCTGTTCATAGCTGGCAATAACAATTTGAAGAATGAATTGTTAAAAAATTGAATTGTTGTATTTTTGAGAGTAAGGCTTAAGACACAAGAAAGATCAGTTTACCAAGAAGCATTTATGATTTTACATTGATTAATATGCTACACATGAGTTCCTTCCTTACTTCAGTCAGCTAATGAAGTGCCATATGTGATACATGTTTATTTATTTTTAAATTATTATGTTTATATAGAAAGAATTTATATCTGTCTTGTCAAAATCTTAGGTTAGAAAAAATATCAGTGTGTTTACATTCAAAGTGAATATGATTTAAACATAATCTTACCTTCTAAATAAAGGGTGTTTCATTAAGAGGGATTATATATAAGGGTGCTTCATTAAGATGGATCAAAGTCAGCAGTAAATAAATCCGTGTTATTGGTGAAAATTTAAAATCAGTCAAGTTATTGGAATACACTTTATAAGTTTTTTTTTAAGAAACAGACATAAAAAAAATAATTTTTTTAAATTTCACATTAGTATAAATTAGTGGAGCTGAAAAAAATTTACAGAATTATCTGAATAAGTCAAAATAATCTGTTTAATTAGATTTTCTTAGAACTGTACCAAATTATTTAAACAAGTGAAAAAAATAGTATCTTTGCTGAATTAGTTTTTATTATTATTATTATTATTAATTCTTCTTCTTCTATGGACTATCTTCCTTCAGGACATGAGCAATCATGGCTCTCCACAACTTTCTATCCTTTGTATATCTTAGAAAGTGTCTTTTTGCTATATCTCCTAATCCCTATTCTGCCAACCATTTAGATAAGCTGGTTAGGTAGGTTATTCACTGCTTACCTATGTCCCTTTTGTAGTATGCTATTCAAACATGTTGAAACTGATAAAGACCTGATAAAGACCACAAAAGACAGAATAAAGACCACAAAAGACAGAATTTACTTAAGAGAGCAGAAACATTGCATAACTCTCATCCATGTTATTCACTGTCCTTCTCTTTACATTATGCACTGTCCTCATCTTGTCTACACTTTTGACGGGTATGTTCTGCATTTAAAATATTCTTTGTTTTTAAATGGATATTTGTCAGCAAGGTTGGTGGTGCTCCCACAATGGTAGCATTCATGTTTCCCTGGTAACCTGTGAATGGGTGTCTCAGTTTCGTTTGTCAGTGTTTCCTGCATTGCTTTGGATAACTTCCTGGCAGATTCCATAGACACTGATATTTCAATAGCCTTTTCCAATGTTAACCTTTTCTCACCAAATAGACCCTCTCGAATTTTCTCATTCTTCACTCCTACAGCCAAATGATCTTATATGTGCTTGTTTACTTTTTCTTCAAAATTGCAGTGCTTCAATATCTTTCGTAATGCAGTTACATATTCACTAATAGACCCTTCGTCCTTTTTGCCTCTTGAGTTAAACAAAATCTGTTCATGAATTTCATTAGAAATGGGCCTAATGTTATCTTTCCATTAAAACACATAACTACTCAAAAGTTTTCTCCTCTGGCCTGTTCTCAGCAACATCTATCAGGACTGCATAATATTTAGCACCAATTACAAACAAAAAACTTGCACATTGATTACTTTCAATTAACACATCATTCGCCGTGAAGAAAAATTTTATTCTCTCAACATAATATACCTATTCTTCTGCTGCACTGTCCCATTTCTTCATTGTTTCCAGCAGGGCCATTTCTTTGTCCATACTTTGAAGCAATTTGTTAATCCACTTTGCAAAGTTGTTGTTTCCCCTGATATTCTGTTACCGTATTTTACTGATAACCCTCGTTCATTTAACTCATTGCCAATTCTAGTGTACTATCCAAACATGCTGAAACTGATAAAGACCACAAAAGACAGAATTTACTTAAGAGAACAGAAATGTGCATCCATCCAACATAGTGGCCTTTCATCACTGCTTGTTTATTCTTAGATACCACAAAAATATGCTCCCCATAGGGGTAAAGGATAGGTAATCCATTATGTTGAGCCACCCAAGACAAAGGGATGCAACTCCACATCTTGGTTCAATATATAACCACCTTGAATATGCCTTGTGAGTGTCAAATTCTCCAAACCTTCTTTCCTCGTTATGTGCCCTAGTAATTTCAATTGTTACTTTCTGATTCTAAGTAAAAGTGTCCTTCTTGTTTACATTTTCCTCAAAACTTTCTAGTTACTCACATGTCCACTCTATGTTATACTCAGCATCCTTTTCTAGAACTATATTTCTGTTATCTCTTCTCTCCTTCATCTGTGAAGTGACTGTCCAGCATTCACTGCCATATAGGAGGGCCAATATTAAATAACAGTTCAGCACACTTTTCTTTGTTCCTAATTACATTTTCTTGTTTCTTAATACTTTTCTGAGCTTTTGAAAGGCATCTTTCACTTTTTAAGTGTGCTTTCAGATTTTGGTGTCACATTTTTTATCCCCTGTTAAAATATTTCCTAAATATTTAAATTTTCATACTTGCATGATTTTGGTGTTTCCAACTTATAGTTTGCACCTTGAATTTTTCCTTTTTCTAGAAGCCATACATTCTCTTTTCTTATAATTAATATTTAGTCTTTCTTCTCACTTTCCTTTATTATCTTCTGTAGAAGTTCTTGTAATTTCCTTTCTGTATCTGCTATCAATGCTGTCATCTGCATATCTTATGTTGTTAAAATTTTGGCTGCAAATAATGAACCCTGGTAGAACTTCTAATTCTCTAAGGATTGTCTCACTGTAAGGGTTGATTAAGTCTAGTGAGAAGACACATCCAAGTCTTCCACACCTTTCTATTTTTGTATATTTACTGAATTTGTTTTCTACCGGTATGTGGGGGGTTTGCTCACAATATAATTTCTGCATTATTCTAATATGTTTTCTAAATAAATTAACCCTACCTAGCAGTTCAAATAGTTCTTTGTGTCATACCTTATCAAAGACTTTTACATATAAAAACATTTTAGATTTTAGTACTGTAAATTAAAATTAGCATTAGTTAAAAGGTGTAATAAATAAATGTTTTAATTGTCTTGGTTGTGTTTTTACACATATTTTTGAGAAAAGTGGATTGTAAATGAAATCCAGATTGTTTGTTAAAAAAAAATGTTACAGCTGTGTAAATCTCTTCTTTTTTTCAATTTAGCAGTTAAAGAACCAGCAAAATTACTTTGTGAATTGTTGCAGATCCACTTTTTGAATTTGAAAAAAATATATATACATTGAATTTGAAAAAATATATATGTATTATTGTATTTACTGACCTATCAGAGATGTGATCTCATCCCCTTGTAAATTCCAGAATCAAGGGCTCAGGATCTTCCTCTTATTGCATAAAAGAAGACTGACCTACTGATAGCATCAGAAAGCATTCAGAAGTACCCACATCAAGGCCAGAAGATTTGTTCAGCCAGGGGGTCATAAATCACCACAGAAAAGAAGGGCTGACAGCAAATCTCAACCGGAGAACACTGTTACATGTCCCAAGTCTTAATAAGGTAATCTATTTCAGCTGCTTGCAGAGAAGAATTTCAATGGAACCAAAACTCAAATTGAACTTCTAATAAAGGATAAACATAAAAAAAAAGCTCAACCCCAACCTGTTCAAACCAAGACACCCATTTGTGCTATTCTGTTATACAAATTAGGTGGATCCACTTTTGTATTTTCTACTTTGTCCAATTTTTGTTTCCTCAGTTTTTTCAGTTTTTTCATTTTCAAAAGGTGTAATAATCTATTTTGTCTTGTGTATTTAATTGTTATCCAGCCTTATTTTTGTATAAGATGTATAAAAGGAAATTTTTGTACAATACTCTTGTATTCAAATTTTGTATTTACTTTATCTGTGTACTACAATAAATGTTTGTCCTTTTAAATTTTGCATAGTGGTTGAGTGGTGTTTGTTTAGCACCTTATTCAAACTTCAGAGATAAGAGAGGTGCATGTTTCCTTTTTCTATTATTTTTTCCAAATTTAAATTTTTACACATAATCAATAAATTATTATTAATACAAACAAAAATTATTTTGAGCAATTAAAATCATTACAGGATTATTTAAATATACTGAATTTTAATAGCATTTGGATTTTCCAATTAAATCCAATTAAAAATGCAAATATAAATGTAAATAAAATAATTAACTTTTTTACATTTAAATGAAAAAAATATTTGAGTAAGCAAAACTAATCTGTTCTTTAATTAATTTTATTATTATAATAAAGTTACAAAATTTAAATAATCTGTTGTTGAAAACTTTAAGGATGGGTATGCCTATTTGGCAGTGAGTAATCGACAACTGTCCGTGAGGTCGTTGACAGAAAAGCAGTCATCTTCAAGAAAGAACTACCTCTATGGTCTGTCGAGAAAGAACATTGGCCCACCACTAAAAACTAACTGTGATCTGCCTTCTTGCCCCTAGAAGAAATCTGTTGCTGGCCTACGAACTCACTCAGAGAATTTGTATCTTCCGACAGTTTTCTCCTATACAAGAACTCTGAACATATCTGTGAGTGTTTTAACCTTTAACAACAATCTACTACTCACTTAAAGAACTTTTTTAGGCACTCAGAAGAATATTTTGAGCAAGCCTTTTTTTATAAGCATTTTTTCTTCCTTTAAAGTTAAAGGAATTTTCTTCTCCCTTTCTTTCTCACATAATTGTATATATCCATATACCCTTTTTTTTGTGTACATGTCTTGTAAATAAACATTTTCTTCCTTTATCGTTACACACTGAGCAGGAGTTTGAGTCTTTATTCTTCCGTCTGAAAGCGCTACCTAAAAATAGAGAATTGTCCACTCTAAATTTCCCACGTTTTGCTCAAAATAGAGAATTGTCCGCTCTAATTTTTCAAGCTGTTGTTGCTTTTTTCAATTTTGCTTTTTTAACCTCAATCCATTCATGTGGAAAAGACGGGACAAATTTTCCACATTTTGCTCAAAATATTTGTGTGCTCCTAAGAACAACATATTTGTTTTCTTTCAGAAGACTCTAGTGCTCAGTGTGTGCGTTAAGTGGAGGAATTTGTTTGTGATATACTTTGTTTTCTTTCTTTAACAGTTGTTTTGGTGGTTCTCTTTTCCTTTCTGGATATTTTTTACAGAGTTTGGGGAATTTTGTAGTTAATTTCAGAAAGTATATACACCTTTCAAAGTGCCCATGAAAAAATCTAGCATACTGGGCATGATGCTGAATTGCATGAGTGACTGGAGTATGACTTCTAACTACTCTGGTAGTAACGTAAACATTGATTTACTAGGCATCATTGTGGGGATTTGTACCCTAAGGACTCCAGAATCATAGAATTTTGGGCTGGTATTGTTTCCTCATTTTAGGACTACATAGTTGAAAAACTTTGGGCTCAAAATATATTAAGTAAAGTTTAATTTTAATTGTAAACTTACATTCAATTTTATCCTTTCTCTGGCAGGATAGGTTAGATTACTTAAATTAAAACTTACACATTGTTAGTAAGTTCCCTTTAATAAAATTTTGGAAAATGTACTTGCTCGTTGGAAGCAAATTTAAAAATTTTGATTAACTTTGATCATAGGTTTCCATACACCCTAAGGCCTCCAGAATCATAGAATTTCAGGCTGGTATTGTTTCCTCATTTTAGACCCACAAAGTCAAAGAAATTTGGTGTCTGAATATGTTATAAGTTTAATTGAAAACTTACATTCAGTGTATATATTCCTTTCTCTGGTGGGATAGGTTAGACTTAAAACTTATGTGTTGTCATTAAGTCACCTTTTATAAAAATTCAGTAAATGTACTTGCTCGTTGAAAGCTAGTTTTAAAATTTCCTAATTTTAGGCCCATAAAGTCAAAGAACTTTGGGATTCAAATGTGTGATTAATTTGATTTTCTCTTTTAAAATAAGTTTAGTAGTAAAATTATTTCTATATTTTTTCCAGGTGGGATTGGTTATTCATATAAAATTAAACCTTATGCCTTATATAAGGTTTTTTCTCAAATGCTTCTAAAATAAATGTATTTTCAAATTAATTGGTTATAATTGGATTATTTCATCCATATCTTACTCCATGTGAGCAATCTTCGGGGTAGAAAAATGGGATTTTGTTTCTGTAACTGTAGCGGTATTGACGGCCTAAATCAACCCATATATTTCTTACTTTACGAAGGTGCAAGCAAACACAAAAGCAACAAGAGAAACAACAAGAATAAACACAAAACAGTTTAACAACAAGATTTATATTTATATTCGTATAATGATGGACAACCATAGGGGTTACTTCCCTTTGACTGGATTTAAAGTTTGTACTAATGGAATACTTTTTTATCTGAGCTCATAAAAGGTTGAATGAACTTGCCACTCAAATGTTCACTGTGAGAGAGTTGAAAGATTTCTGTAAAGCTGAGAAAATGTTGAGTAAACTTTTAGCTTTAGAAGAGTTGAAGGAGTGAATGTTCCATAATGTTTGTAATTAAGTTTCCATTGCTTGTAATGTTATGTAATTAAGTTTTGTTGCTTGTAATATGTTACTTTGTAATGAAGTTTGAAAAGTTTTGTATGTATGTGTATGTGTGTGTGCGTGTGAATATGCTTTCATGGCATCCACCCGCAAAGGGTCGAGACATGATTTCTTTTACAACTACATTAGTAGCGAGAGAAATCAAGAGAGAGAAAGAGAATAAACTTGTGTCTGGTATTTATAATCAATGTAATCACGTGGTAGGTTCCTAGAAAAGAAGCAGGAAATTTTGACTTGGTCATGTGCTGGAAAAAGACTTGTACGTGGGTGGATTGTAACGCCTACTTGTGTGTTTACTGACCAATTAGAAGTTGAGGTTTTCTGAAAATATGTATGAAGCTGAATAAGCTCTGTGATCTGCTTTTTGCACAGATTTGCACAAAATTGAACAAGTTATTTTTAGCTATTGAAATGATGTAGAATTAAAATTCTACACAACAAACTTAAGTTTCAGCCATATTTTTTTGAGGGAAAAGTATTAGAATTTAATTTGAAAACCATGACTACAATATATTACAGGTTCACATTCAAGCCTCTTTTCTAATTCTCATTCCAACTTATTTTCCCTATTTTCAAATCCGGCTCCCAAAGTCTTGATTCTTACCAGAGATAAGAATATATTTTCTGACAAATGAGATATCTGGAAAATATAAAAAGGAGTTTGAACATCATTATCATGTCCATGGTGCCATTGTTGAGGTTTGTTAATACATTTGACTATTTGTAGATACTACAAAATATGAAACAATAAGAAGGAACAAAAGCGGTTTTATAACAAGAAGATTTATATTTATTTTTTGTTTTAATGATGTACATGCTTAGAGGTTACTATTTTGTTCGGGTTATGTCCCTTTGACTGAATTCAAGTTTTACTGATGAAATTGAAATATTTTTATCTAAGCTCACAAAAGTTGAATGAATTATAAAGCTGAGAAATGCTGAATAAACTTTTAGCTTTAGAAGAGTATTTCAAAGAGAAAAGTTCTTGTTGCTTGTTTGGAAATGTTTCATATGTTTGTAATGTAGTTTGGAAAATTTTGTACGTACATGCATGCATGACTATATTTTCATGGGTGTCTGACCGCACATGGTCAAGACACAAATCCTTTTTATAACTACATCTTGTAGCAAGAAGAAGAGAGAGAACAAGCTCATGTCTGCTATTTGTAATTAATCTAACCATGTGACAGGCTCCCAGAAAAAGAGTGGGAAAACTTGACTTGGTCACACGATGGAAAAATATTTGTACACGGGTAGATTGCAATGCCTACTTGTGTGTTTATTGACCAATTAGAAGCTGATATTTCCTGAAAATCTGGATGAAGCTGGGTAAGCTCTTTGATCCCCTTTTTGCACAGATTTGTACAAAATTGAAACATTGATAAGAAGGTGGTAGCGGGATGCTAAACCATGAAGTCTGGGAGAGGCACTCACAGCTTGTCAGACCATTGCTGGCCCCCAAAGCCTGATTCTTATCAGAGATAAGAATATATCTTCTAACAAATGAAATGGCCAGGAAATTTGTATAGCAATTTTTGAAGGAAACTGTTTCTGATATTTTCTGAGCCTCCTAATCTTCATAAATACGGATAATTTATGCATGTTTGGCAGTGGGTAATCGACAACCGCCTGTAAGGTCGATGGCAGAAAAGCAGTCATCTTCAAGAGAGAACTACCTCTATGGTCTGTCAAGAAAGAACATCGGCCCACTACTAAAAACAAACTGTGATCTGCCTTCTTGTACCTAGAAGAAATCTGTTGCTGGCCTACGAACTCATTCAACTATGAAATTCATATCTTCCGACAGTTTTCTCCTATACAAGAACTCTGAACATATCTGTGAGTGTTTTAACCTTTAACAACAATCTACTACTCGCTTAAAGAACTTTTTTAGACACTCAGAAAAATATTTTGAGCAAGCCTTTTTTTATAAGCATTTTTTCTTCCTTTAAAGTTAAAGGATGTTGCAGGTTGTAGCTGAGTGAAAATGTATCAGAAGGTAATTTATGTAAGGCAAAGTTTATGCATGATTATTATGCATTATCCCACAACATGTAGATCAAATAAAGAATATAAGGACAATTTGCATTGCAAGAAATTACTAAAAACACAGTGGTTAGAGCTCCAAAATTAAGAAATTTTTATATATACAATAGATATACATGCAAGAATAAAAGAATGTTTGTTGATTGTGGCAATTGAGACAAGGTTATGAAAAATGTTCATGCAGAAATTTGGTCAATAAAAGTTAATGGTTTTGATTTGTTAATGAAATTAAAAATAATTTGGATTCTACAAGGAAAAATCTCAAATGTGTTCATTCAAATATTAGTGTGTAAGCATGTGTTACTTGTTAGAATTTAAGTTGTGAAGAGTTGTTTGCCTTTAACCGTTTGGCTAAATTGATGAATTGTACAATTACTGTTTGTGTAGTGAAAACGTTCACTTTTTAAGTCAATTGTAATTTGATTACCATGCGGAAAAGGGTCAATTGAGTGCTGTGTTGAGCTTGTTAAGAATTTTGAAGTGATGTTGAGTCAGTGAATTGACACGCATGGAGTTTTGTAGCATCTCACAAAACTTGATGACTGACTGACTTGAATTGAGTCATGTGGTTGTTTATATAGACTTTGGTGTCTAAAAATCGTCTCCAGGGGGCTTCGGCAGGAAAAAGAATCTGTTTTGACTTTGCTACAGTTTAGTGTTTCTTAACCAATAGAAGATTGAATTTACTGAAACGAAGTGGTGATTGGTTAAGGCTTTTTTTAGGGAAGAATACATCTCTTCGAAAGGGGTGGAAGGCTAATGTGGAAGATTCCACAATGAATTTTCTTCTCCCTTTCTTTCTCTCATAATTATATATATCCTTATACCCTTTTTTTGTGTGCATGTCTTAAAAATAAACATTTTCTTCCTTTATTGTTACACACCCAGCAAGGGTTTGAGTCTATTCTTTCACTTGAAAGAGCCACCTAAAAATAGAGAATTGTCCTCTCTAACCTTTCAAGCTGTTGTTGCTTTTTTTCAACTTTGTTGCACTTTTAACCTTAACCCTTTCATGTCGGAAAACCAGCACAAATTTCCCACAAGCATTTTAAAATTTTGTTATGCTATTATTAGAAACAGAAAAGAGACAATTTCAATCTAAGAAAAATATTACTGCAATTATGATAACTTTTAATGGATAAAATATCTATGACTGAATTCTAAGTTCTACTTTTTAATTCAGTAACCTAGTTAGACTAAAAGATTATCATTCGCACAAGTGTTTCTATTGGTTAGAAAATTAAAAGTGAATATTCAAATTTAGTCGGTCTGTGCTTTCCTTTTTGCATAAACAAAAAAATGATGCAGCGGAAATTAGTCTGTCACATTGCATAATTCCAAGTAGGAGACGGGAAGCTTAGATTCATGACATTTTTCTTTTTGAGTTATATGCCGAGTGAATTAGCTTTACGAACCCAACGCTTCCGATGTAGCTTTCTGCTTTACAATACTATTTTTTTAGTTTTTTGGCTTTGAAAATCAGTTTGGAGGGGGAAAAGACAGTCTAAGAAATATGTATTAAGGGTATTATGAAAAATGATTATTTATTTATAAATAACTGAATATTGTAAATTAGAGTTTAGTTTCAGAATGCCGTGGGAAAAATGCTGATACGAAACAGAAATACTATATTTCTCTACAAAAGTTTTCAATGGCGCCTGTTTTAATTTTAACCAATCAGAAGCGAGCTTTCACTTCAGCGCGAATTCGTTACTTGTCAAAGGGGTTTCCCCGGAAGTTTTGTGTAAAGAAGAAAAAAATTACCTATGGATACCTATATGATTTCTTCTTTGGTTGTATTTCACTGTTTTTTTTTTTAAGTTGATCTAATATGCATTTTGTGTTGTATCCATGAGAAGATTTTTTATTTGAACATTCAATACGACGTCAAAAAAGTACGTACTAATACTTCATCCATCGTATTTCGCAGTTGTTCAATGTTTTTGTACTCTTCTCTTAAAATTACTATTATATTTTTATCAAGCATCCCTTTTCATATTTTTAGGAAATATAATTAGTCTTAAAAAATAATTTATTTGGCGATATACAATTTTTATTGAATAAAAAATGTTTAATGTTTCTCTATTCCAATGATCTATGCTTTTATTGTTTGAAATTATTTAAAATTTTGATACAAAAAAAAAAATGATTGAGTATTAATTTAATAATATTATTGTCATTGATGATTTTTTTTTTTAATGCTACTTATGAAGAAAGTTTTATGCTCTTTGCTGACTTTGATCTCTAAAATATTAACCCCCCAAAAACAAAATGAAAACAAAAAGTTTAATTTTCTATAGAAATCTTAATACATTTTTTCATTCGTTGTAACATTTCATCTATGATTTTTGGAGGGATTTTTCATATGAGCCTTTGTTTACATTTTGGTTTCCTAGCTTCTTAATTATTACAGTCCATTTTTTATTTAAGAAATGATTTTTCACAAATTACAAATATTTGGCTTTGTAAAAACATCTAAAATGATATTGTCAAACTGAAAAAAAAAAGATGCTGTTTTGTAAGTTCAAGAAATTACGTTTTAAAAGAAATTGAATTACAGTTGAAATTTAAAATAAGAATTATGAGAGCATTTTGTTTTGTTAAACCTCGTTTCCTTTAATTTTATATTTTATTTTGTTTTCTTTCCTTAAAATCTGAAAACGTGGACTTAATTCAGTCTATGTAATAACGAAATGCTATCATCCGTTTCGCTACATTTGTATGTAAACATTAACTGAGCAGCTGCAAAAATGTTACTACGCAGAATAAATTGTGCATACACAAAATCTGTGCCAATTCATAGTCTAGTAAGAAAGAATGTTTTTTTTAATTTTATTTTGTGATTTTAATAACTTGTATTTTTTATTTTACTTTAATTAATAGATTTCTTTTACGATAGATGTTGTGCATGTGTTATTTCTTCGTTTAATTTGCGTGAGCATGTGATTTGAATGAATAAAAAAAACAGAAGCTATTTTGTTTTATTTTTAACTAAGTGATGACAAGCTGAAGATATATACTCCTTGTTTTCCAAAAATGTATATTCTTTAGATTTATGATGCGTTTGATTTATTTCAACTGGTGAAATGTACATAATGTAAAAGTGAGACCCATTATTTTTGTTTTCTATCTGAAATATTAAATATTGATTAGTGGTCCATTCAAACGAGTTTTAGTAGCATTGTTTTATAATTTCACAGTCATAAACTCCAATGACTATATAGTCTCGAAATTGTAAGCAGGAATTTTTTAAATGTACCCTCCAACGCAACACAAACGTAAATAAAAACTTTTGTCGAAAACAATGACACTAAAACGGAAAAGCTGTTTGGAGTATAGGGTCAGTTCCAACGTCTGGGCATCGAAGGATGTTAACACTAACAATCACATGTTTAAGGAACATTGGCATGTTTGTGTCAGGTATTTATCTGGGAACCTTTTCATTTCTGAACATTTTTTCCAAGTACATCAACATAATTTCTTTTCTTATTGTATATTCTCTTCATGTTAGACAAACATATTCTTGCATTTCAATGTTGCTATTCTGTTTTTTGGTCCAGAGATTGAACTCAAGACCTTGCATAGACTAGAGCTTAAGATTTGCTAACACGTTTTCATTTGTTTGTTGCTGTATATGAACAAAATAACACGTGGCGGTTGTTCAAATAACAATATTTGTTTTTCTTTAATTACAACTGATGTATTCGAAACATACAAAACATGTAAAAATGAACCCAGACATCTAGGGTTTCCAAATCTAGTCCTTAACATTGTCTCTTTCTTTCTTCAAAATGCCATAAATGTACCAAGGTGTTCTATTTTTCAATAAGGACATGTATACCTGTCTCAGATAGTTTTGTGGTCACTGTATTAGCCATGTTCAAATTACGTTTCACCTCATTATCTCTGATCCTTAGAGTTTGTCAGCATTATGGTGATCCCTTTTAGACAGACCTTTGGCCAAGATACTACACTAAACTGAAGGCACTATCATAGCTCACTTGAAGGCTAGAGTTGTACAATAGTGATTCTTCTCTCACTATAATAAGGACATCTGCCTGTTTGGCCTTATCCTCATTCATAGACCTGCCACTGTGGGGCCTGTCACTAAGGCCAGTTTCTTCTTTCTCTTTAGGATTGCTATTAACTCTACTGATACATTTGAGTACTTAGTTGTGGGGTAACAATTGATTTCTTTGTGGAGTAATGAGCTCATCTGCTTAACCATAACTACTGAGTGGTAAGTTCAATCATAATTGAATGCTGTACATATGTGACAGTATGACAAAACTAAGCTACATTTATTAAGGCTACCTCAGGATAGGGTAATAGTGGACATCCCGCTGACCATTATTACTGAGTAATGTTCAATCTTCAGTGAGTGCCCATACTTTCAGCCCTGTGCGAAACAAAACTTTGTCAATTAAGACTCCACTGGCCTATTTCTTTACTTTATATCAAATGTAGCTTTTTCATAAATGTTCATTAACCTCTTGAAGTTGATGCTTCATTGGTGATTTCAGCACTCTGCTACTCTACTCAGTAGCTAGAATATTCAAACCTACTTGAAAAAAATCCACTACAAAAAACTCTGAGGATGGAGATTATGAGGATTCTTGAAGAGCTAAGCAATAATGAACAGATGGAGAACATGGAAGTTGTCATAATTCTATCAGCAAGATGAATTGACCAATCAATGGAATCATTTTGTTTTTATTCAAATCATCTTCGATTTGAATAAAAACAAAATGATTCCATTGATGATGTAACTGGGATTTATGAAATATTTGTTACCAGAAAAAAATTCACTACAATTTATGCAATTGCTTCAGAAGATGTCATTATCATCAATTTATTCTGGAAACCAGCAGGGAAATTTCTGTAATCATCAAGGCAAAAAAGATGCACTGCAAGATGCATTGATGATATCTTTAAGTATTTATTGTGTTGATAAAATTCTTTCTCGGAGTATCATTTATTCCAGGCCAAAAGAAAAAAATGATCAGATATTCACTCCTGATAGAAATTAATTGAAAATGTTTATTGGCATTTTACTGTCTATTTAATATCAAAGTTCCACAAGAAGACATGTACTGAGAAGAGCTTTCAAATGGAAAAGGAGCAATTATTGATGATGCTTTGAAAAGAACTAGATTTTAAGAAAGTATCTATTTTAAAATAATAATACAAAAGTTAACAAAATCAATACAATGGCAGAAAACCATATTTAGATAAACTAAAATTTAGTTACATGCAATTTAAAATTTTGGAATAACATGTATCATGAGACAATGATGTTCAAATGTTAGGGAATGTATAAAACAAATATATTTGTATGTAGTAAGCCAGTTAAATTTTGTTAAAAGTTTTGATGTTTGTGCAGCTTTGATAGCTACCTATTTGTCTTTGATCCTTAGCTTGAAAAAGATGACTAAAGTAAAGATACTTTGGGTGCGAGAGTCATAAATATAGTAAATTGATACTAGCCAAAGGAACTGAAATGTATGAAGTATTTTTTTTTTTTTTTTTTTTTTGACAATTTCTTCACAAGTATTGAAATAATAAAAACTCTTGGAAACAAAAAAGGCCACAGTAACAACTCATAAAAATCACTCAAAAATGCCCTATGATGCAATCAAAGCAGATACAGAAGGATGTCTGAGGATTCATTGATTACAAGTTCAACACAGTGACTGTTATTCTTATAACAATGTGGAATGATAAAAAACCTGTTTGAACAGAAAAAAATTAGAGCCATGTTTCCTACAGTTAGTATCAAACACTACTCCCAAAAAGAAAAAATACATTAAATAAAAGGTAGTTTTCAATTTCGCAAATTGAAAATATTCCAATACATAGTGTAAGGATAAATTAAATACCACTTTCATTCACTTTTTGCTTAACTTCCTGCAATACAATATACTTTAACAGTTTGTAGCCCCACCACCACCAAAAAAAAAAAAATATATTTTCATAGCATGAATTTTCCCCAAGAAAATTGTTTTTTAATTATTACATCAAATTGAAGCAATAAGTATTGACAGGTCATTGTATGTGGTTTGTTCAGATGAATTTCCTCATCTTTGTTACTTGTTTTTTTATAATGTTTTGGCTGTGCACACACCAGGCTTCCTTGCATGTTGACTATGTTCTAGAATGTTGTTAAACTTTGTTTGAAGGGTTGGAGAGAGATGTGCATATGTTCTCATCTACATCATGTCAAATTTCTGCATCTTTATATTCTTCGGATTGTTTCCTCATTACTCTTGTGCTGGCCTTGTGACCTCCTGTTGAACTTTGTATGCATCTCACAGGCCATACCATTGGAACTCCAAAATTCATTACCTGTTCTCTCCTGATTAATAGTTTGTACACGTTACTGATGTCAGTACTTGGTATGATTGAATTATTTGATTATAGTATATAGGCAGGTTCTTTCAACTTTCTCCTGCTTACTAACCAAGGAAGGTTGGGGTGTATATGATCAATATAGTGTGAACAATAACAAGAAAATTAGTCAAAAAACTATAGGCATTGGTTAAAACATTCCATCTAACAAAATTCTGAAAAGCATCAAAGATTCTCAAAAATTAATCAAATTACTTGTCATCATAAACGTAAATGACCACACTGATATTTTCATATTTTTTTTTAATTTGATTTTTAAACTTACAGAAAAATAAGGATTAGATTATAGTAATTTGTTAATTTGATTACATTAATTAACTAGTCTGGTGTTTGTTCCTACTGGTTATCAACAGACAGACTTCAAAGTAATAATAATCATGTTTAAACAACTATTAAATGGACTTCTGAGACTTAAAATGCAAAAGCTAAAGAAAGAAAAATTGTATGCATGCATATTCAAAATAAAAGTTATTCAGTAAAACTGCCCTTAAATTTGAGGAAAGACTCATTATGCATTTGAAGCAACTACATACCTGGATCAAGTAATTTTCATATTGGCCATCTAGTTTGACAATAACAGCTTTCAATGAGTCTTTGATATTGTCTGCTGGTTGATCTCCCTCTCAACAATGAACCAAATATAGTAGTTCAGAAGTTTCAAATCAGGAGAGCTAAGGGGCCACATGTTGGGGATAACATGATTTTTAGCTAGCTATATTACTCATGTGAGAGGAACCAGTCCTACTGGAACATGCATAACCATTCTGTCAACCCAGAACTTGACCACCATTTTTCTTAACACAGTGTAGATGGTGGCCTTGACCCTGAAATCCTGCAGGTAGAAGTGGGACATTATAATATAGCCATCATTATCTGTAATAGTTAGGTAGGTTGTAAGAGTGTTGGTGTGGCAACACCTGTTGTTCCACCTGTTCACCTAGCTACTTTCAAGAAGCTGATTATCTTTGAGTTGCTGTAGTTGGCAGCTAGTGTCAATGTGTTTTTTATTTTCTTTGTCAGAATGGAAACCCTAACCCTATTAATGCTCTCTATACATTTGAAAGAAAAATATGAATGTTAAAATTTGGCATATAGGTGTGTTTTTAAATACCTGGCATGTTCTTTATATAGTTCTGAAAAATAGTCCCGCATAACTTTTTATGCCAATGTAAAACAAATGTATAACTAGATATAGATCATATATGTAATTAAATATACTTACATATGAGAATAATGAATACTCTTTAAAAAACAAATTCATGAAGATAAAATTATAGCAATATAATAGAATAATTAAAGATTGAAAATATAGCATTTTAAAATTTAAGCATTGCCATGTGTTTAATTTTACAATTAACATTAAAAAATTAGATTAAAATAAAAATAATAAAATACAATATATACATAAAATAATTTTAAATTAAAATAAGATAAAATAAATAGTACATATATGATGATAAATATTTGTAGATAATATTTACAGAATTTATTTTAATACACAATTAAATACAGTCACAATTTAGCCTAGAAATTTGTTTGATACTTGCAGAATATAAATTGAATGTATAATTAATTTAAAATCAACAAATAATCAATAAGTTTGAATATTACAAAGGTTTCTATTTTCTGAATTATGTGATAAGGGAATTTGAAAACTTTTGCATTAAAGCCTGGGTCCAATAAACATGCATACCAAATGTAAGAGCTTGACACCAAACAGTTTAACTGCATACAATGAACAAACTCTTTCTTACTTCTGTATAGATTCCTACACTGTGTAGCAATCACAACAATATATCTTCCATATTTGCTGACTTTTGAATTTTATTCTGTTTTCACAAAATTAATTTTTTGTCCTTTCCTTCTGACTTTCAGAGTTTTAATCGATATCTACCCATGTTTAAAGGCAACATTGGAACGTAAGTCATTATTATGCTTGTACAGTCTCTTTATTATTAGATTTAGTTAATATCTTGTTCTACTTTTGATGTTGTGATTTACTACTTCGTCTTACTCTCTCTCTAATCCATGTATGCTTGAACAGTTTCATATGCATACATACATACATGAGTGTATGTAAATATGTGTTCTGTTGTTTATAAGCCTTTAGTTATTATATATTCATGTTTGTGTATGTGTGCATATGCATGTCATTTCAATAAATGTGGAATTATTTTCCACACTGCATCATAATAAATTTAAATTATATATTCATTTCAATCAACTCCTCTTAAAGAATATTAATTTTTTAAGCTATGTTAATTAAAATTTATGATAATTTATAATTGTGTTTATATTTTAAGATAAATTTTTGTTTTAACCATTAATATTTTTTATTCATTTCAAACAGTTATGGAAAATAATTTTATTTCTCAATACAACTATTTAAAATAAAACTTTAAAAATTTCTATAATTTTTTTCACCCAGATTTACAAAAAATACATCCACATGACTTTTATCATGTTTTATGTGGAAAGAATCAAATATCAGTTTCTATTAGATATAAACATAAGCAGTAAGAAAAGATTTTTCTATTAATAGCTGCAATGAAGTTAGTAGTATTTTTCAGAGGTCAGGTAAATTTGTTGATCATATACACTGCCATTTTCTTCAAAGTCTGGCTGTGGCAATACAGTTTGGCTTCATTCTTTATTGTCAACATTGTAATTTTATCATTAGAGTATATTATATAACTAGAATAACTGTAGGATAGAATTACCAATATAATTACTGTAGAAAATGTCTTTTTATGTTAAGGAACTTTTAATAATTGGATACATATTTATGGTGGTTAATTGAATGACAAAATGGATGAAAAAATCTTCAAAAGGACTTCTTCAAAGATTTTTTTCCGTCTATTTACAAAATTTAGATTTCCAGTAAAAATTAAAGATTTTCTTTTAAAATATTCACAAATCAAAAATGTTTTTGGTGTCAGAGAAACTAACCATTCTATTGAAAAATATTTTATATATAAATTATGATTTAGAAAATCATGATTACCAAAAGTAAACTTAAAAAAATTCAATAATTACTTAATTTTTAATTATTTTCATTGAGTGAAGGAAAGTCTGAAAGTTAAAACATAACGAATCATTGTCATATTGCAAAAGTTGGCTTATTACCACCCCCATCCACACACACACAATTATTTTCTTTTTTTTGAAAATTTTAACTCCATCTTAAGTCATGTAGTGAAAATATTAATTTTTACTGTATTAAAGTCTTAATTCAGAATCAAGTGTTTTTACTGATTTTATGTCAGAACCTATAATATAATTCTCTCTGATAGTGCTGACTATTTTTGATAGATTTATATGGTGTTTATTTGCTTTAGAAGATATATTTAATATTATGATACTAAAGTAATAAAAACAAAAGAGCCAAATTTAATCAGTGACAATGTCGAGGTTAATCAAATAATTAGATAGTTTTTTTTAATTACTTTTCATTCTTTCTTTTTCTTATGAATTCAAAAAATCAAAATAGTGCTTATTGGTTGGTATTTCCTTCAAAACAGGCGGACTGGCCGAAATGTGCTTGAAGGCAAAGAAATTCACTGTGACTCGGCTGGATTTGATAACTTTGATGACTACCTCACTGATTCAGGTGAGCTGTATAATTTTATTAATATTTTAAAAATACAATAAATTTAATTTTGTTTCTTGTAGAAAATCATCAGCAGGATCAATTGATTTGTTTTTTTTACAGTTTATCAGTCTTTTGCAGGTTATTTAAAGCCAGAAAATATTTTTAGATAGTAAGAATTTGGGGGGGGGTAATGATTTTTACAAGTTCAACTAATTAACCCATAGTGGGGGGGAAGAGGAGGATTCATACCTTTCCCAAAGTATTTAAGTGAATATAATGAACCTAACTGGAATTGAAACTTGGTTTTCCAATTTTGAGCCATTATCCATTATACTACCTGCACATCCAAGCTTACAGCACCTGGTATTCTCAAGTGGTCAACCATCTAGGTACTGGCCAGGCTCAACATTGTTTAACTTTGGTGATCATATGAGAACCAATGTTTCAGCATAATATGGCTGTAAGCCTATCAACAACAGGAATCATGCCAAATCTTATTGGCTATGTTTATTGTTACGACCCTCCCCTGTCCTCTAACCGGATTGATAGCGGAGATAGAGGAGAATCACAACCTGTATTATTATTTTTAACATTTATACAATTCTTATAAAATATTTCCATCCCCAAGGGTCTCTTTCCAATTGATCAGACACTGCTGAGAAGAAATGATTAAGGAACAAACACAATAGGTGACAAACAACAGGAAGCCAGATATAGAGACAAGTAATGAATTTATTTTCAAAGCATACAAACAGGGAGAAAATGAAAGGCAGGTAAAACAAAAAAGCAATATGTCAAAAATAAACATTGTGGACAAAATAGTGGGAAGGGAACCTATACACTCAGAAAGGTAAATTACAAATCAACATATGATCTTGTGCCACATTTGCATGAATTTACCAAACATGAAAAGGTAAAACAAGCAGAGAGAAACATGTAATAAAAAGATCTCATGCCAGGCTTGCATGAAAGTACAAACAAAAAAATACGTTAAACAAAATGAAAACATATAAGGGAAACAACAAACTTATCTGGTCATAATAAAAGTTCTTCTTTTTCTTTAATGTCTCTTATATCTATTTCTTTTCTCTCTTTCTTTTTCTTTTCATATAAGTGTCTCTTTTTTTGAGGTCTTTTCTTTCTTTCTTTTCATATAAGTGTTTCCTTTTGAGGTTTTTTCTCTTTCTCTTTCTTTTTCCTTTCATTAGGTCTTGAATTTCCCTTGAAGTCTTTCCACACTTTCCCTTTTCATATAACCAAACTTCCTCTTTTAAGTAAACATCACAAAAAATGTGTAAGTTAGATAAAAAGTATATGAAGTCTGATTTTTCAACAGTAATTTTTAGTGATGAATCTACAGTCACATTGGATGAACTTGATGGCTGCTTTAGAGGTTGGGTCCTTAATGGAAATAATCAATCAATGTCACAGAGAAATGTGTAGTAATGTTTTGTGTCAATATTTTAGGCAGTAAAATAAGAGATCCTTTTAAATTTGATGATAGTATCAACATAAATGTAGTGAGTTATTGTAAGTTCACAGACAAGGTGTTTTGTACAGCTCCCAACTAAGATGCTTTTAAGTTAAAAAGTATATTCATGCAGGATAATGCTCCTTCACTTTTTGCACCTTGCCAAAAAAGATTTCAAAGACTTCACATCAATAGAATGCCTCCAGCCTTTCCATATATTAATAATTGTATAAAAAATTTGTTTTCTCTTTTAATCAAAATAGCATTCCTGATGTCAAAATTGTGGTTTGTTTTGTTATGGTGAACAACCAATGCATTTTGTGTTCATATACTCTCTTGTTTAAACTTCTTGAGATTTCTCCAATGTATTAATTCTGGCAATTCCTGCATTTGATGAATAAATTTCTTCAAGTTTTGGCTGGTTGTTTTGTTTTTTATTAAGTCTTTGATTATTTTCAATATAGTTGTGACAAATTTTATGTTGAGTTTAGATAAATTCTTTTCAGTTTAGTTGTGATAGAGTTAGTGGATAGAATAATATATTTTTTAGATTCTTTAGGTTTGTCAGGAAGGACAGCTCTTCTATTTTGGAATATTTTATGAACCTTTTGTTTTGAAAATGAAATAGGTTATTGAAGGGTCTTTAATGTATTTTCAATATATTTCTCCTCTCTATGTAAATATTAAGGGCTGCAAATTCTGAGTGCTCTTAAATAGAATCCAATGATCATTCTAGATTTTATTTTGTTGTTATGATGCGAGTAGCAGTTTATTAAGTCATTTTTATTGATTGATTTTTAGTGGACATAAGTTCTAGGCTGTTGTAAACTCAGTGTAACATAATGTCTAAGAAAGGTAAAGTATTGTTTTTTTTTCTATTTTGTATGTGAATTCTATTGTATGTTCAGTTTTGTTTAGTTTATCAACTAGATCCAGTAAGTTAGTATCACTATATATATATATATATATATATATATATATATATATATATATTAATAGACAATTATTAATATATTGGAAGTAATTTGATTGTTTAGGTAAAATGTTTTGGAAAGAAGTAGGCTTGAGAAATTCCAAGAAAATACATGCCATCATTCCACTGAGAGGGGATCCCATCAGTAATTCAGATTTTATTTCTCACTAGGTTCTTTAATGCATTTAGGTGTCTCAGTGGTAATGTATTTACATTGTTGGTTTTTATAGTAGTAGTGATTATACTTTGAATGAAACCTTTAGTGAACTTGGAATCATAATGCTTGTGACTTTTTATTATTGTGTCTACTATGTCTCCTTTGTGGATTCCAGTTGCTGATTTTAAACTGAAACTAGGGGCTTCTTCTGTATTGGAAAGCATTATATCTGATAGATTTTCTATTACATTGGGATTCCCACTTGCTTGATGCATAGGTTGGTTAGTTTTTGTCTTGGGTTTTTGTTTTGATTGTACACTCATTCATTTGATATTTTGGTGTAGTTGAGTCATTTCCAGCTTTTTATAATGTAATTTTGTGGAGTTGCATTTTAATGATTCTAGCTTTTAGTGTTTAGTTTTTCCAATACTAGTTCAGATGCTTTTAGGAAATTCCATGCATATTTTGTGTGTGCATAGTGGGATCACTTTTTTCATCAATGCATTTCAGCAAGAAACCTTTTTGGTTTCTAAGTGAGTTGGCTGATGTTAACAGATTTCGCATTCTTTAAGAATTTGGAGATTTTCCATGTTGACAGAATAATATAACAATTTATAATTTTGTATAATTTTATATGTCAACAAACAGAATTTTGAAAAAAATGACAAACTGGAAAGGTTTTTTTGTGGTGTGTTTCATCTGTTAGGATTTCATTGAACTGGGCTTTGTTGACGTTGCTACATCTACACATGTACACAAAACAAGTGACATAGGTAGTTTCAAAATTGGTTGTTCACCATAACAAAACAGACCACAATTTTGACATAGGGAATGCTATTTTGATTAGAAGAGAAAATAATCCACTGAGACAAAATTGTTTGGAAAGTGCCTTGATCGCTAGTTCAGCCACAATAAATTTGCATCTGGACTTTTACAATATATCACCATTCACTGGTAGCTTTTATTGTCACAGTGTGGGATAGTCAGGGACAAAGGTGATGAAGAGTAAAAGGAAAAGAATACAGATGAATTTCACTAGATTGAGAGAAAATAAAATATTCTTTGAAATATTTTTAAACTATATGGCAATGTCAATAAAGCCCAGTCTAATGAAACCCTAACGTATGAAGCACATCACAAAATAAGCTTTCCAGTTTGTCATAATACTAATTTTATTGTAAAAATATTGACTTGTATAACAGTGTATTCATTTCAGAGAAATGAGCTGAGGACAACATGATCTTTATTCCAATCTTCTATCTGCTTAACTTTTCCTCAATAAATAATCTTACTGCCTACATGTATAATTGCGTGTATGTCAGGCACAGTTTTTTTTTTTGTTTAACCATGAAATTTCTTTTTCAGCTTCCAGTTCACCAGAGAAAAGTATTGATACTGTGGTAAGTGTAAATTTTATCCTACTTTCAACTTAAAAGTTGCTTTTTTAAGAAATTACGGAGGTTACTGTTTCTCTAATTACCAATTGTTGCGTTATCATAGCCAGATTGCCTATAGTTGAGTTGGTAGCACTTGTATTTTGTTGATATTTAATTACATATCTAACCATTGTATATACAGCTTGACATGTCTTAATTATCAGCTGATATTTTTCAATTTTTAATTTTTTGAGGGAAAATTATGTTTCTACTTTCAAATGTTTTCCAAATATGTTGTATCTTTTAAAAATAAAACTTGTAAATGGTATAATGAGTTATCATACTCACTACGCAAAATTATTAGGTTCATCATTCACTCTCTATACTAAGTTAGTTGCTGTGTTATGTTTACCAATAACTTTCTAATCTTAGAGGTAATCTCATGTTTCATGTATGGTGTACAATACACAATACCCTGTATTACTCTGTTATATTTTTCATTTTTATATACTTTTGGCTATGTGAGAGTCAGTTTTCAAAAAATGTCTCCAAATAAAATGATGCCAAAAGGATCAAAACATTCAGCTGTAAAAGAATTTATTTTGAAAATGTTCCCTTTTACTTACCTATAGAACAACATTTGACACGGGTGATTGACATGTGTTATGTTCCAGTGGCTAAACGCACCATTTTTCTATTAGAATAATTAATGAAGACTTCATGACTAATCTGTTAATGACTAGATTGTTTGGTTATTATTCAAAAAATGAATGCTGATTTCCAGATTACGAACCACATCAGTTATGACTTGAAAAAATATGCTCAAGTACTTCAACTTTTAATTTAAATTTAAATCAACTATATAAAAACTTGAATTCATGTGATTTTCTTTCTTAAAAATAATGAGTTTACAAAGGCAGTTTTTTTTTTTTATTTATTTTTTTTTTTATTTATTTTTTTTTTCAATATTTAGATATTTCTGTTATTCAGATAGAAAAGTTTGTAAATATAAAAAATTTTTGGTTTATCTTTTTTCACTTGTAAATAATGCAGTGTGTCCCTGAATGTTAACAGGTTGCCTACACTGATAGAAAATTCATCTGAAAATGTACTTATAAAAGTTATGATATCAAAATCCAAAATATGTTTAATTCAAATACACGTTTTATTTTAAGAAATTTGCTGTGTCCTAAATGAAATAGACCATTAGAGTGAAATTAAGCTGCAGTCATAAACATATTAATCTTGGAAGCCATTGTAACTGGGTTTCATGCTTGCTTGAGAATTTAAAATTTGATATATCCTTCTTAATTCTTAGTTTTAGGATATTCTATGTGTGCATGTATTGCATAATTATGGGCTGAATAAAAAAATCTATATATAAAAAGACAACAAAACAATTGAATACATTGCATTAATAGACATTTTGAACATAGAGCCTATAATAAAAAAAATATTCTAAAAATATGTCTATATTCTTGCTAGTTAGGTTGTTTTTTTATACAGTGAGATTTCTGCCCTAGTGTATTTGTTAATTTTACAATCTTAAATATTGAAAGAGAAAGAAAGACATTTTCATCTTTAAAACCTTTAAATTGCACTTTTAATAGGAATCAATTCAGTTTTGTTTAGAAACAGCATATCTTTACCATTGTTCCAATAAGCTCTACTCAATGAAGTTTTGCTCTTTAGAATAAGAATAGATGAATTTGCAGTGCAAGGAATATATATAAACAAATAAATACTTCAAGAAAAATTCTTGGACAAAGTTTTCAAAATTTTCAAGTAGTCTGCTTAATCTATTTATGTAATAAAATATGTACCATTTTATTTCAGCGTCAAAATGCAATTAAGTCATTTTTAAATGCAGAAAAAACGGTGCAGGATGGAGAATCTCCTCTTTCAAAACTACCATCCAAGAAAAGGTATGAATTATTATAACAAATTTCCATAATTATTAAATGGTCTTGAAATATGATGTCTCTTATCTAATTTGCTTAATTAGAAAACCCATTAATTATTAAAAATAAAAATCAATGAACATGATTATTAATAAAACAAAGCTGTTGCTTTTTTTATGTATGTTTTTTTTTTGTATTTTTTATATTTTCACTTACAATAGACAATGTATATAATATCATCAGCAGTTTTAACTAATTTAAAATTCTTTCTTTTTTTTAACACATCAATAATCAGGTATACCAAAACCATTTTTGGTAACAATTTTCTAATTATCATATCATTTTTGTTCAGTTACACATGCAGTCTGTATGAAATGCATAATATATTTATTGCATTTTTATTAACTTATGTAGCAGTAAATATTTTGTTATTAAGAATGAAACCTTTCTATCTTGACATGCCTTTCATCTGAAGTTCATTGCATGTTTTTAGTTTTCCATTATATGTGTTTCCTCTTTTCTTTCCTTCTGTATGTTCTCTTTCTGGAGGTATCTTTTCATTGAACTAAGTTAGTACCCACATTTCACATCTGTTATATAACTATCATTAACTCTAAGATATGTTTTAAATTGCTGCTCAACAATTTGAACTGTGCAAAGATATTAATGACCATCATGTTGAACTCTACTCTTGATCATTCAATACGTTTTACTAATTTTTCATTCTATAATTAAATTTGTTATACTTTCAATGTATGATTAAAATAGAAAAAGACTTTATGGACATTACATATTAATATTTCTTCAAATCTGGTTTTTGTTTTTTCAGATTATCCTTCAAAGCTGATGCGACATCAGATTCTGATTCTTCTAGCATCACTTCGTGAGTATTCTTTATATTAGTGATGTAAAATCAGAATTTAAATCTAATGACAATTATGCATTTGCAACTATTAAAATAACTGTTATTATTAAGCAATACAACAAAAAAAATTGGAACTAGCAGAAATAAATACTTTATTTTCCATAAATGTTCATTGACAATTCTTAACCTTTATTTTCTAATGATAAAAGCAAAGGATGAAAAATTTAAGCTCTTAAAATGTAGTACACCATGGGGTTTTTGTTTAACTTTTCCACTTGTTAATTTGTTTGATGTTTTATATTTTTTATAAGTTTATATAATTGTTATCAATATTGAAAATAAAAATCTATCTACAGATGTAAATATGCCAAAAATGACTCAAATTTGCTTATATGTCACTTTTTAACATAACCTGATTTTATCAATTTCCCCCTATTATGCAATTATCTGTAAACTTGTAATGGAAACTGATTTTATTGAACAAATCTTGAAAGGAAAGAAATTTTATTGTTTATTATGTAAGGCTTATCAGTCCCCTCAAACCAGCAATGAAGTCACTATTTGAAATAACCCAATAAACTAAAACTATTTTTTCACTGCAGAATTTGTGGTCAGTTCTTAGAAATAGTAATTTTCATTTTGTTGCAGCTTTCAACCACGAAATCGGCTTATCAGTAAGCGTGGCATGCAGTCTTTTCCTGGAGAAGATGAAGAAGAAGAGAAAAAGAGTTTGGAGCGATTCAGCCCTCTTGTTGTTCCATTCAAAAAATCGCCCTCCCTAGGCAACAAAGTTTATCTCCCACATTCCCATTCAGAAACAAAGTATACAAAAAGAATTAGTAAACGAGGAATGAAGTCTTTTCCTGATGATGATATTGATGATGACTTGCAAGTTTATGAAATTGTCAACAGCCCTGATTACCTCAATGTAGAACCAATAATAATGGAAAAGATGGTTGAAGATGAACAGCAAAATCTTTCACCAAATGGAGGCAAAGGTAACTTTTAATTATTTTGAGAAAACACAACTTTCTTTCCTTTGAATTGTATATATAAATTGGAGTGAAAACACATTTTCAAAATAGAATCACATATTAAAGGATTAAACATGGATTTAAGTTTACTCAAAGAATACAGTTTCCACAGACTTCTATAAACCTTCCATAAGCCTAATCATGGCAAACTACAGGCCAAAATCCAAAATCAAATTTCTTACAGTAATACAACACAAAATAAAAAAAAAAACAACAGAATTCCCCATAACAGTGAGTCCTACTTCATTGTTTATTTCTCATCTTATTGAAAAAAGGCTTGACAATTGCATATAAGCATGAAACAGACAGTTGCCACTGGGTGTTGACTTCAGTGTCCACTTTGTGTGTGTGTGTGTGTGTGTGTATATATATATATATATATATATATATATATATATATATATATATATATATATATATATATAAAGCCTGGCGTTGCCGGGGATGTAGGGATGTAACAGTAAGAGATAGATCAGGTATCGACCATCATAAAAGACTGAAAAAATAAAATTGACAAAGATTATTGTTTAAGGTTGGCGGACACGCATGTCTTAATTAGTTCTTTTTTTTTACGAATTGGTCAAACTCAAACAAAAACATTGTTTTCAATTGTTATGAGTCTATCGATTGAATAGAATTTTATTATAAACAATTGTCTTGTAAATGAAATTTTTAAAGCATTCTGAATGTAAAAATAAAGAAAAAAGTGTGCACGACAATAAAAAACACTACCTGCCAAAAAAAAGTGAAGTTTTGTTGAAATAGGTTGAAAAATGTAGGAAATCCGATCCCATATATAAACGAACACACACACACACACACACAACCTGGGTTTTATAAGTATAACTCGATATGAGTTGTCCCCCTTTCATTCTGGTGACAGAATCGTGTTTTATCGTTTTTCAAATTGATTTCGTGCAGAAACAATTGTGTTTTTCCAATTTTTGGTGCTGTCAGAACCACTGCAAGGTAATTTTACGCAGTCCTGTGAAGTTTTGTTGAAATCAGTTGAAAAATGTAGGAAATCCGATCCAATATATAAACGTACAGACACACACACACACGATCTGCGTTTTATAATAAGTAAGATATATATATATATATATATATATATATATATATCAAAATTATGTATGTTATTTTTGAATAAATAATATTTGCTCTACTCTGTATTGAGCACTCTTTTAAGAATAGTATTTTTTGGCCATTGGAATTTATTCCGTCTACACCAATCCTACACTTGGATAGATATATATATATATATATATATATATATATATATATATAATTAAAAAAAAAAAATCATTGGTGGAACCAACAAACATCTTGCCAAAACCTAAAACTCTTATACAGTCTCAAATAAAAATGAAAATACTGAAAAAAGAAAGAGAAAAAAGAAAACTTAGTAAAGTACTTGAAGCCCAGATTGCCTAGACCAAGTAAAAAAACACTTACCAACATTAAATCCTATGAAAATATAGTTCTAGTCATAACTTGAATTTCACGCTTGCAAAATCTTCAGACATTATATACTAGCTTAAAAGCCACCCTATCAGGCTCTTGATTGGGCCTTCATCAATAGGCAGAGACTAGCAGATGCGACAGGCAACAATAAACTACAGAAGTAGTCAAAATTGATTGCTGCATTTAAGTATTGATTTAATATTTAAACTTACCTTTTAAAAGTTCATCGATAATTCTTTTGCCGCCACTAAATTTAAAGACAGTTTGATGTACATAGATCCTTATTTTCTGTACAAACAATTATTTTTATTTCCTGGATGACTTTCACTGGATTTTGCAATTAATTTTGATTATTCCCAAATTTACTTCCAAGTTATAAAAATTGTTACTGTACAAAAAGATTTGTCACAAAAAAATCATGTAAAAAAGTCACCAAAAACAATTGCAATGAAAACTTGAGGATCTAAAACTTCAGGATTGCAGGTCCAGATCTAGCCTGTAATGTTTTTAATTTGCTCATGGAGTTGACTTGATTCCAAAATGGTATATGTTGAGAGTAAAGTTGTAAAAGTGTGATGCAGTGACATTCACATTTATTATATAAAGGTAACTGACTAAAATAATCATAGAATCTAATCACAATATTTTGACAAGTACACCTGAGGCCTCAGTGAACAATTGGATTACAAAAATTGAACTATTGTTACTACTTTATCTACTGTTAATTGTAATATGTAATTGGAGATTAAATATAATTGCTTATTAAAGGTGGATCCAATACAATAATAGGTGAGGATATCTTATTTAAATTATTACTTGTTATTCTTAAATTTTCTTTGAATTCAGTCTTTGCCACTGTAATTTATCAACACTGTACATGTATTTATCATTTCTATTTAGTAAAATGTTTATTTGTCATTGTCTTCCTCCAGAACTATGTGCATTGTAAACAGTAGTCAAGCCCAATATTCAGTTTAGTTATGAAATATAACATACAAATGAGGAAGAGTCATGTATTTATTCACAAAAATAGGTATATTGAACTCTTAACAAAAGTTAACAGTATTTTGGTAAAAAATATATATATATATATATATATATATATATATATATATATATATATATAATGAAATGGATTAAGTCTGACAATTATTTAATATATTTTCTGTTTATACCTTATTTTTAATAGATACAATTTATTTAAGTAAATGCTTCATTTTTTTTTAAATAAATAGTATTAATTACATTTACCGAAATTAAAAAAAATAAAATGGCAACAATTTACCCATCACACCCTGTGTATATATTTGTGTATGTGTGTGTGTATATATAATCAAAAATAATAAATTTGATGTTTGTTATTGTTATAGTTTTATCACTTTGCAGTGCTTCAAATGAATGTATTTTAGACAATTTTGGCTGCATGGCCTAATTTAAATTTCTACAAAAATATTACTATTCATAATTTTACTGTGTTACATTTGGAAAAAAAAATGATGGCTAGAGATATTCAAATGTTTCAATGTCAGATGCTAACTCTAAATCATAACAATTGAAAGAAACTATGGCATGTCATTCTGCCAGCTATTTAATAAAAATTGCCAGAATGTTTTTCCAAGTTTTGTTTTCCTTTTAAAAATTAACATTCCTATAACTTAAATTACCTTTCAGAAAATGAAGAAAACCTTAGCAAGATCCAGAATTATGAAAATACCAAACAGTCGGTGAGTTATGAATCTAGATTTGATTATATATCTTTGTATCAAAAGAATAGATTTACTTTTTATTAAGATTGGATAGTGGAGAGATGTGAATGTAATTCCTGTTCTCTCGCATTATGTTATCGCCATTGCATCTCCATTGTTAATTACATAAGTCTTTCATTAAAAAGAAAGAAAAACTAAATTATTCTTGTGCATTTTAAAATTACTTCTAATGTTTCTTGCACCTTAGGTATCTGGCATCAGTAATCTTTCTTGAACTGGTTGTAATCAGCTACAATGTGAATAAACATATTTGAAAAAACAAGATATAAATTCAATGCATTGGGTCAAATTAATTTTATTTTTGGTTTGTTTCAAATAGATGACTGTGAATTATGGCACAAACCTCAACAGCAGATATCAAATATTAAATTACTAGACTGACAACCATTCCTAACACTGATTGGGTTTCATTACTATAAAGTTATTTTAAATTAGAGCAGAAAGTCAGTCTTGTATTTGCACAAAGATAACATTGATTTGAGTCTTGAATTTGTTTGATAAATCATGTGATAAAAAAAGCAAGTAGCTTTTTTAATTTTTTTAGTCATTATGAAAATAGAAAATCTACATATTTAAAAGATTTTGAATTTGAATTTTTTTTCTATTTTTATATAGCATCAAAAGTCATATAGTCATGTATCATCGCCCACTATAAAAGTGAACACCAAACCTGGAGAGAAAACAGCAAAAAGGTATAATGTTACTCCTCCTTATTTTTATTTATTGGAAAAATTTATGTTGAGAATAATTTTTCTTCATTGTGAGTGGTCCCTTAAAATCTACTTATGTTATTATGCTGTAAGGTTCAAACCAGTGACTGTATTTAATAAAAATTATAATGAAATCAGATGTTAACATCAGTATGCATTTTATAGAATAACTGTTCTAGATTAAATCTCATAGTTGCACAAAAGGATTTACTTATCTTTTATGTACTGCAACTACAAGCCTTAGGAAACTGGTTATGCGCAACCAACAATCCTGTATCAAGATTCACTCCCTGCCAACCAGAGCATGACAAAAACAGGAGGGGACACCCAAGAATGATCTACATAAAACAGAGAACACAACACAAGAAAGCTTTGGGAATGTTGATAAGAATAGAGAAGTGTGGTCAAATTATATAATCAACTATATTAAGGAAGAATCTGTAGCAAAACCATTTGTATAACTAATATTTTATTTCTGTAGGTATGTATATTAAAATTTAATTGATGTCATTATGGTTATATTTTACTATTGTTTCAAGTATTTAAATTACTAGTTCTCAACTTTAGATAACCTGAGGTCATATTCTCTTTTTTGCAATTCCAATTTTTCTCAATTCCTCACAAATTTTGGATTGTCATTTTGTAATTGTTTGTTGTTGTTGTTGTTTTTTTTTGTTTGTTTGTTTTTTGCTATTATGCATATTTATTTTTATTTTACAATTTATACTTATGACTAAAATTGCTCCTCTTAAATTTGAATTTATTCTCTTTGGAGTCAAGAGCTCCCCGTTTGAGAATTATTAATTTTGATGAAGATGATTCTGGAGACCAAATGCCTTGTCGTAATGGTTAATATGTTGATATTGCAAACCATTGACACTGGTTTTATTCTTCATTCTTGGGACAAATTCAGATTTTAGTCAACAAATAATTTCTTGGATAATTATCATATTATTTATTTATCAAAATCCTTAATCAATGATTCTTTGAACTGATATTATTATATATATATATATATATATATATATATATATATATATATATATTTTTTTTTTTCTGCTTTCTTAAATAAAACATGTATAAATGAAGGATTGCAATTAAGCTTTTTATTTAATTTTGCTTGTGTTCAACACAGTATGTAGAAACTGTCCAAATGTTCTTTAATTCCAAGTGCTTTTTGCTATGCTTTTAGCCATTATCAAATATGATTTTATTTTTACTTTTTAACTGGGTATATGGGTTGTGTGTATGTTTTATTGATTAATTGTTTATGACTCATAGGGATGTTTTATTTTACGAATACAGCACATTGTGGCCATGTTCATAGTTAATATTATTGGGTGTTGGCTTTTTCTATTTTATTATTAAGGCCTCCATTATTTTTAATCTTTTTTTTTACATGTGGATGAGGTTATTATGTTTGTATTTTCTATTAGTATGTTTCAGTGGAGTCTGGTAAGTTTGTGTGTGTGTGTGTTTAAATGGGTTCTAATGGAGTTATGGCTGGATAGGTGTTTCCTTAAGAATCATTTGAACTTATAAATAAAGTTCGTTCATTGTAATTTTGATTTTGCTGGTCTGTTATTATTTTTGAGGATAAGATTAGCTGTTTTAAATTTTTTTGTAGTAGATAATTAATTTCATTTTTTTTTGTTTGGGTCAATTGAGGTAGTGTATTTCTTTATGATATTTCTAAGTGAAGATTCATCTTGTTTGTAGTTGATGTGCATTTGGCTTTTGTAGAAAATATGTTATTTTTGACTGTACGTTCACTATCATTATTTAGTTTGGGAAGAAATAGTCTAACTTAGTGGTCTATAGGGTGGTTAGGAAACCCATTGTTAACTAGTGTCTGTTTTGCATTGTTGAGTTTTTTAAGGAAGAGTAGACAAGAGGATGAATTCTGGTGTGCTCTTTTTAGGAAGTTTTTTACCACTGGTATTTTGTATCTGAGTGGGCATTCACCCTTAAAGTTAAGGTGGCAAAAGTTTCTACTAGTGAGTTTTTTATACAATTGTGTGGTAAAAGTGTATTTACTGTATTCTGTAAGAACATCTAAGAATGGGAGTTTATTTTTTTGACTAGGTTTGTAGGTAAACAAAGGACAGTTTTTTTTCAAATGTGGTCTTGAGAGTATCCATTTCTTTTGTATTATTCGCTAAAATAAAAATATCATCTACATAGTGGACATATATTTTAGGTCTACAGACCTGCTTAAATATTGTGTTTTCTACATGGGACATGTAATAATTGGAGAAGCCCAGGTTAAGTGGATTTCCCATACAAACACCATTAGTTTGGGCATAAATGTTGCCATTATGATCATAGAATGGGACTTTCGTTGTGCAGGCATGTAGTAATTTTTTTAGCATAAATGGTTTGATGGATGGCAGTTATTAGTGTGCACAGAGTTGAGGATAATGTCCATGGTTTGATTGATGAGGAAGTTTGTGAATAAATTTTTGACATCAAGTGACACTATGATATCTTGAGTTGGTTTTGTACTTTTTTAAAATATGGAGGAATTTGTAGGTGGATGTGATGCTGTAATTAGTGGGTAGGTATGGGGTAATAATGTGATTAAAGAATTTTAATAGCTTGTAGATAGAGATTGGGATCTGGGAAATGATTGGTTGTAGCAGGTATCTGGGATTGTGTGCTTTTATATTTCCATATAAGTATCCACAGTGGTAGTCTCCAATGATTTTCAGAGAACTGACCAGCGTTATTTGATGTTATGTGTTTGTTGGCAGATCTTTTTAGGGTCTCCGTGGGGTTTCTGTTTAGTTTGGTGAATTTAGTTCGGTTCATCAATGATGTTTTGTAATTTTTTATGGTAATCAGCTTTATCCAAAATTACATATGTATTAGCTTTGTTGGCTCAAAGAATTAAATAAAATGCTTAATCACAGTACCTTGTGTGTCATCTTTAATGAAACGTGTGTGTGTATATATATATATATATATATATATATATATATATATATATATATATATATTATAATTTTATCATATAGACAAAACCTTTTTACTCACTACAAAGATGCAACTTCGTTTCAGTGCATTTCAACTGCACTTCGACAGGTGAGAATCAAAAGTGGTTATGAACAATCCTGCTTGTAGCCAAGCCGTATGTGAAACATCACTTCCTTTTTTCCATTTGTTTGAGAAGAAAAATATACATAAAAAAAAAAGGTGACTGAGTGATATTTTTAGATAAATCATTTTACATCCATACTTATTCTACATGCTATACAGTCCAGGAATATTTCAAAATTTGATTATAAAAGGTTATATTAGCATCCCTTATTTTTTTTAGAGGAAATCACCATTTCTAAATTTTAATCCACAAAACATATTGATTCATTGATTACAGAATTAATAGATTAGATAACCCCAACATAAATACATGCAATTCAGCTCTAGAATTTTTATAGTAAACCAAAAATAACATTCCCAATTACTACTAGAACTGTTGCTACAATTTTACCTACTCAAATGTAATATCTCCGTCTTTCCTCCCCTACCTCTCACTCTGAGGACGCTTTTGAGATGATGTGCCTAAACTTTTGACCGTTGTTTATCAGCAAAAAAATTTCCACAGACCAGTCAACATTAAATACCCAATCCATCCTTCACCAAACTACTATCAACAAGCACTATTGTTTCACTCCGTCACTTTTTTTTTTTTCATTTTTTTTTTTTTATGTATATTTCTCTTCTCAAACAAATGGAAAAAAGGAAGTGATGTTTCATATACAGCTTGCCTACAAGCAGGATTGTTCATAACCATTTTTGATTCTCACCCGTCAAAGTGCAGTTGAAATGCACTGAAACGAAGTTGCATCTTTGTAGTGAGTAAAATGATTTTGTCTATATGATAAAATTATAATAAATAAATAATTATCGCTCTACTATCGGTATCGAGCCCTCTTTTGGATTAATGCTGTGAACGTTGGAATTTATATATTACTTTCATTCTCATCGGAGATATATATATATATATATATATATATATATATATATAATTATTATTATTATTATTATTGCTTATCATTTTGTTTGTCATTTGTTTATACACAGCATGCCGCCCAAGAACTGGTATATATGGGAGGATAATAGTCTCACTGATCGAGCCAAAATAATAATCACTCCTTATGGTGTACATGAAGATACAGGTATCAAAAACAACTTTCAAAATATGGGAACTAATTTGCAGGTGATTGATGAAGATGAATCTCAACCACCCTATAAGAAAAACTGGAAATCAAAATTGCCTAATCTTGACATTTGTGAAAATAGTAATGTTGAATCAAGTGAAAGTACATGCGAAAAAGAAACAGCCCAAGAGAAGACAAAATCCTCCCCTGGAAAACAAGCCACAAACCAGAGAAAAAGTGCAGTCCAACAAACAATGAAAAAACTTCAAGGATTACCATTCAGTAGACTCTCATTACCAGTCAATGAGAAGCATTGTGATAGCATTTCAGAGGCTGAAGTCCCATCAGTAGTTGAAGAAGAATTATCAGAGGTTGACGTAGTGGTGACCGATGAGGTGATATCAATTGATGAAAAGTCACTACCAAAGTCTGAAGATTCATCAAAGAATGAAGTATCAAGTGATGTGACAACATCAACAGATGAAGAGCGGCAAAAACTCAAGAGAAAAAAAAGAGTAGCAGTACGAAAACTTCGAGTATCGCCTCGCAGACAGAGGACATCTCTGAGAACAAAGTCAACCTCACCTAAAAAGAAAGCGTTACCAGCGAAAAGAAGTCTGGGATCAATGGGTACAAGATCTGCACCATCTGAAGAGAAGAGAAAGAGTACAACCTCATCAACAAAGAACAAACAAGCTCTCCCTATGAGCAAGAAGAATGTGTCACTATCTCAAAAAAAGAAAAGTTCTTCAAATCTTAGAAAGAGAAATGTTTCTTCTTCACAGGAAAATAAACCTGTTGAAACAAGGAAGCGTAAAAGGGCTGCAAGCAGTAGTCCCAAAAATAAAATTCCTGCTAAAAAAGCCAAAATAAATGAACTAACCACCAGGACATCAAATCATTGGACCAGATCATCTACTTTAAAAGTTAAAAAAGAAAGTATATCACCTGCTAAAAAACAGAAAAAAATGATTTCTCAAAAGCCAGATAAAGTGGATACCAGTTCAGGTAAGCATATCCAAAACTTCTGGAATTTTAGTAGATATTAAAAATGATTGAATAGTCTGATTGCAATTTATTGTTTGAGAGTGTCTACATTGGTAATGCTTCAGTTCAAATGCTTATTTAGATAGATCATGACAAATCTTTCAGATTTTATATACAGTGTGTGATGGATAAATTGTCGTCTAAATTTCATGAAAATGAAAATAACACTTGACATCTCATTTGAACAGGTATGTTTACCAAAATTACGCAAAAATATCTTGAAATACTAAAGAGTAAATTTATTCAATGAAATCACCATTGGCTTCAACCACTGCCTCTAGACAACTTTGGAATCTCCTGCAACTCTTCTGAACAACCTCCTTGTTTAAGTTGGTGAATGCTTCCATAATCCTTACCTTCAGTTCATCTTTGGTGTTAAAAGGTGATGTGGCTGCAGAAATTGTCTGGTAGCCAAAACATGGTTCCCCTGCTTGTGTGGCATAGTGCAGAGTCATGTTTCCAGATATAGGGTCTTCCAGCAGCCACCCTCTTGACCCAGGGCAGCACTACCACCTCAAGGCACTTGCTTTAAGCCTCCGTGTTGATTCTGAGGCCCTTACCAACAAATTTGTGTGTTCTCTGCTTATCAAAATGATCAGAGTGAGTTTTCTGAGCTGCTATACCTTTATGATCACCATTAGGCTCATCCAAATTTTTCTTAATCCTCTGCACTGTCTTCAGATTGATACCCAAACATTCTCAAATGTTCATATTGGAGCTTCTGGTATGAATTCCAAGCAGTACAGCATGCTGTTTCCAAATTTCTGACAGAGTGAATTGCGTCATGGTGCTCTTTTACTCACAGATGGTGCCCAACTGACCCTAGTATACTGTGCAGTTGACCAAATAAAAAATAACATGCATGCCTGAAATTAAAAATATAAAATAGCAACAGTTTATTATTTACATTATTCGGACTATTGTCCTCATCTTTGTCGCCATATTTATTACAACGTTTCAGACGTTGTACACTCTGGCCTTCTTCAGGTGGTTGGAATGTTGAACTGAACCCTTTATTTCGCTCACTGGGGTAGACTATTCTAGTTCCACATGCCATGTTTGATGGATTTCAGTTATCAGTTATCTCCTGTTAATTTTCCCTCTGAAAGTTCTCCACTGCTATAACCGGGTATTGAGCTCACACTCTTTGGGTCCTGTCACTGGATCTAACCAACGCCTTTATCCACTGTGCCATGTTTCCTTGAGGACACATGGCACAGTGGATAAAGGCATTGGTTAGATAACTGATGAGATAACTAATAACTGACATCCATTAAACATGGCACATGGAACTAGAACAGTCTACCCCAGTGAGCGAAATAAAGGGTTCAGTTCAACATTCCAACCACCTGAAGAAGGCCAGAGTGTACAACGGCCGAAATGTTGTAATAAATATGGCAACAAAAATGAGGACAATAGTCCAAATAATGTACATAATACCTCATCTCAGAAATGTAGACAGAGCAACAGTTTACCTTTCGCATCCTGTACACCAAAGCAAGTCCATTTGTATCCTTGTAAAATTGGCTGTAGTCAAGTTGAATAAAATGTTTTAAATATGTTCAAACAAATTTTTAAACTTTGGCCAATATAAAAAAAATATCGACATTCCAGTAAAATGTTTCAAAATTACTCCATAACAGTTTGATAAAATATTGTGCTCTTTATGTTATTAATAAAGGTTTTGTTAGTTCAAACTTTATTCAGCATAGATTAGGCATCTCAGAACCAATTGCAGATTAAGCAAGAGAAATGTGATATTAGCAAAGATAATATTAAAATTTGGTAATCTTTAGTTATTCATTTTATTTGGACAGTATGAAGTTTTTAGAATGACTAACCTTTGAGATTTTTATAGATTAAACTCTAAAACAAAATATTCTTAAATCATTTTTTTCAGCATTTGTATATTTTTTAATGAGTGATTATAATCTATTTGAAAAAGATGTTTCTATATGTAATTATTTCTCTTCTGTTAGTATTTTTAGATTTAATTAATTGGCTATTAGTAATATTAAATTATTTAATTTAAAAAAATTATCAAATATTTTCATCTTATTACATTCTTAATTTCAACAATGATATTCCAAACTTTTAATCTATATATGAACATAATTCAGTTCTGTAATTAACTGGTTCATTTTCTATAATTAGAACAGTGTTTGTCTGTCAGTCCATCAAATATAATTATGCCCCTTCCAAGTATCAACCCATCAGAATCCAGTCAAGGTAAATAATTACTTCCATCCAAGTTTTTTTTTTTTTTTTTTTGTGTTCAAATAATCATTATTTCATTTCCTTTTTTTTCACTAATGCTAATTTTAAAATTACTTCAAGTCAAAATGTATATTTTTCATTTTTCCATGTAATTAGAACCAGTAACATTTTTTACTTCCCTGCCCCTATATATTTTACTGTTAGTTGGAAGGGGAAGAAAATATTTTATATCTAAACAAAATTTTTAAATGAGAAAAAGCATAATTATCAGATTCTGATTTTAACAAGCTGGCAATCATTTTTCTGTATAATTATGTTATCTGATCAAAAATATCCTGTTGCAATATAAATATGACATTAAAACTTTTCTTTCAGGAATAAATGTCTTGTAGAGATGTTGCTCTCATCTGGTGGCTTCCAGTTATTTATAACCTTTTAGCATTCAACCCACCCAAACCCACTCCATAAATATTAGCTCTCGATATTCAATCCACTGTAACCTGCCCCATGTATATTCTGCCATAGCATGTGATGGCATCATTGCATATAACACTGGAAGTCACGTAATCAGTGAGACTTTGACCACAAACTGAACTTTGTGAGCTGATATTTGTGGGGTGGGTTTCACCATGATGAATGCTAAAGTGTTAATGTATACTTTTTTTATCATACTTTATGCAGTAATTCATCATTCACCAGCAATAATTTTCTTGTTTGTGAAATTAAGTAAACTCAGTTTTGTATTTATTTTTTATGGACTTTATCTTACAAGAAAAGCTTTTCCACTTGGCATGAAACTTGTTTTATGGTATAGATTTGAATTTACCTTAAGTTAATTTATGATGGAATGCCTAAAACTATATAAAACAGAATTTAACAACCAACCCCACATAATGAAATGTAAGATATTTAACATATCTTAGTCTATAAATATAACCAGATTTTGTAATATAACTGTGACATATATCAAATGCATAGTATATTCTGCATATAAGTAACACATTTTATCTGATAAGTAAGGATAAATGCTAAAACATGGATAATAAAAAGAGTGTGTATCTCCTTCTTAAACAAACTCTCCTTTGTTGGATAAATAGGTGTGAGGCAGCAATTACATCCCTTAAATTCTATGCATGGATAACGAAATTGGTCAAATGAGCCACTATCATGTTGGAAAACATTGCAGTGAATTTAAAATTAACCTAACTTCTCTAAAATTTGATTTTCCTTAAGAAAAAAATTGAAGAATTGATTTAAAAAAGCTAAACAAAACAAAGTAATAAACCATTGACAGTGTGAAGTTGCATAACAGCAGGATTAAGAATGAAATCAACAAACTGAATTTGAATTCCAGATGAGGTTTCATCTTTTATTCACTGCTATCTGTCTAACAATCTTGGGAATGGCATAAATCTTCTTCTTTTCATCTATCCCAATATCAAACATTTTAACAATGGTCTTGTTATTGGCATGTCACATAGATTAAAAAACAAAGTCAGGTCAGACTCTTCCTTGCTGCTGGTACTATGTAACCTAGTGTTGTTCGATCACATGATATTTGGACCATCATGTAACTCCTAACATCCTATCCAAAGAATTATGCAAATTTGATATTCTTTATATTTTAAAAGTTGATTTCAGTGCTTAATATTTGGTTCATAAGCTTCAATTTTTAAAGAAAATTGGAAAATATAAATATTTCACTCATTACTCTAAAAACTGTAAAGAAAAAAATATCAGTTTTTGTTGAGAATTAAAATATGTCTAAATCTTTTACTTATTTAACAAACTATGTTTTTAATGTCTTTTGTAAGTGTACACTGGTAGATTTGAGATAAAATAGAGAAAGGAGAAATACATTTTCTATGAGAATATTACAGCAGCCAATATTTAACTTTCTTCTATTGGCTGCTTGTGACAATAATATAAGCAAGAGGTGAAAGTTGCACAAAATATTTTCTTGAAAGTTACGCACATTTTTTTAAAACAACATAATTATATTATATACTGATTAAATATAACAATAGAAGCTAACAGCATTATGATGAAAAAGCAAATTTATATAAAATATAATTGGTTCTAAATAAAATAGCAAGATTGTTCTTTAATTTGTAATCTTTAAAATAATGTAAGAGTTCTTGTAATATAACATGAAGCAGTTACTAACATATAATTAAGGCTTTTGTCTTCTGTACTTACTATTTATTATTGTATTACATGGAAGAAAATATATATATATACATTTTTTATATACTAGAACAATTTTAAGAAAATTAATGACAAAGTGGAAAATAATTTTTTGTATGACATGTTTCATCCAGGGTTTCATCATTGTATTATGTTCAGTTTTGGTAAACAGGATGGAATGGAACAAGAATTATCAGTATGCTACACCATAAGTCATGTAAAAAAAAAATAGGTTGATGCTGTGTCATCTTTTGCAATATTTTAACAAAATCTGAGAAATGTATTTGAAGATTACTCAGCTCTTTTTTGCTTGTACACCCAATCAACTGTAATACATCATTTGCAAGCTTTAAAACATTCATAAGCTAGAGAATTGAACTTAGAAAAACAAACTTTGTTAAGCATTTAAAAACATTTTTCTTTTCCTTGACAGAAAAAAGTCATTTTTGAACAAGTTAATCATAAGTGATAAAAAGTTATTACAAGAATTTGAAAAGTTGACTTAGATCCAAGTCAGCCTCCACTATCTCAAAAGGAATTTATGAGGGAAAGAATTCTCATTGAGATTTAAAGGGATTTTTTTTTTTTTTTTTAATCATGGCTTGCTGGTATTTGATAAACTGTTAATGTGTAATGACCCTTGTCTTGTCAGCCCTTCCAAGTTCAAAACATAAAACAATTCCTTGAATAATTTATTAAACCAAAACTGGAATTATTATTTTATGATAGAATATACAATTTATCTGAAAGGTTGGATAGTATCATAGAAAGTCACAAAATATGCTTTGATGATTATTAATTTATATGAATAAAAGATATTATTAAAAAAAAATGCTGTTAACTTTCACATTAACTCAATAAATTGAGTCTTCACTCATAGCATTCCATTATTAAGCATTATGCTTGAGTCAACCATAAGAAAAATTAACCTTTTGAACTTTCTTGTGTTTTGTTTTTAAGTAAATTTTTCAAGTCCCTCATAAAATTAGTAGCAATACAAAACAACATAAAAATTATACAAAAGCTAGAAAGACCTGTGAAAATTTCATGGTTTTCCTATTTTTATATTCTGATGAATCTTAATTCTTAAGTTAATAATTGAGTAAGCTTGTGGCGAATTCTATGTCAATAAAATATCCATATAGAAATTCCCTTATCATATCGTTAAATATTTGAATTTAACAACTTTAACAAAATATTGCAATGACAATCTTAAATATGAATCTAGCAGGTAGCATCACTGATATGTGTTTTATTTATCAAAACAGAATAGTCAATTATTTATGTGATATTGGCAGGAGATGTTAAACACTTACCTTCTTTCTTTCATTTTCTCACTGAAACTAAATAGTGCCTTTTCTTCTCTTTCCACTTGATCAAAATGGAATGAATATTCCTTTATTTATGAAGTATTGACAGGATATAATAGTTGTACAAACTAACAAAGAGAGAGACAAGCACAATTATGAGAGGATATTACCAGAGATCTTTATTGAGTTTTAATCTTTTGTAATATTACAAACAATTAAGTCATCATTTAATAAGGTTAGAGGAATTGAATTTTCAGTTTTTATTTCATTAACAAAACGTTGGTATTTTGTTTTACTTTTTACTTAGTATTTTTACATATATCAAAACAAGCACCCAAAAATTTCTGTGTTTTTGCATGGTTGTCTCACTATATGTTTATATTTTAGAATGTTTTCATGCTCTGTGTGAGTGAATTACTAATTATGCTAGTCAAGAATCACAGCAAAAATGCTTATCAAAACTAAAAGTTTCCGTATACATCATCTTTAGAAATTTCAGTTTATCCTAGTAAAGGTTTTACAAGAATTCTGTATTTTAGTTACCACCCACTTTACATAATATTTAATTTTGAAAATATATTAATTCGACAGGTTCATGCAAAAAAAAACAAAATGCAGACCCAATAATTTTTTTAAAACACTAAACTATATATTGTTTATACAAATTCAGTTATTGTTTAAGGAAAGAATATATCTTGTGTGCAAATTTATAAATGGTAGCATAAGGACATTTTTGTTTATTATATTGCATCACTAAAAAATGATATTTTTCATGACTAATGTAGGCATTGATTTCCCAGAAAATCATATATATTAGATGTACCAATATATATATATATATATATATATATATATATATATATATATTCAAATAAATTAGATTTCATGAATGTTTATAAATGTTATATTTAATAACTAATTTGAAAATAAGTCACTAATTTTAATCCACCTGTCATGAGAAGAGCACCTGCAATATGGGTTAATGGTATAGAATTTGACATTGTCTCATTGGTTGCTACCACAAATTCTGAAGACAAAAAAGAAAAAAAATTCCTAAAATTAGTATTTACTTGTAAAATTTGCTATGTGATATAATAACTCCCTCTTAAAAAATAATATGTATAAATAGAAACAGTAACTGCTGTAACACTTCAAAAAAAAATAACAAGAAAAAGATAATAAACCTAGTAATGTAGATTTTCTCATTTTTTAAATAGATATACATAAGAGTTTGTAAGCCAATGTAAATGGATATAGATCCGACATAAGAGTTTATAACAATAATTTTAATAGTTCAACAATCCTACTACTAATATGAAATAATTGCTCTAACGAACTATTATAATAGCATTGGATGTACCTAAAGTTATGATTATGATCAATTTTATATATTTTTATGGTTATAACTAAAAATGCAGTAAGGAAATTGGAATCCACTACTCCAACAATGCATTTGTTTCTATAATGCTATATATTTTAAACTTTGAACTTTTCCTTAAATAATCTTATTTATTATAATAAATTATAATAAAAACCTAAGCATTTGAAGTAAATTTTGTTGCCTAGTGCCAATAAAAAACATACAATCAATAGTAAGAAAAACTGGCACAAATGAAAGTTTGTTTTACTAACATTCAGTAACACGTTTTTTACTGCTATTCAAGTCTTTCAGGTAATTTCTATCAACTGCAACCTTAGCAAATTCTCAGTACGTAATTTTTCAATTGTTTTATCATCAGATTTAATTATTTTTCTTAACTTTATAAAGATCATTTGCTTTAATCTCTAAATAATCTGGCAAATACCCTTTTTGTTCATTTTTTAATAAATTATTTGGGACACAATATATATTGTATTTTTTTCATAAATTGTTTGATACAAGAAATATATTGAATTTTTTACTAATCTGAAAGATATTTTACACTTTAAAAATGCCATTTGCATCAAAGAACCAATGATACAAGCAGAGTGACCTAAGCTTCACTTAAAGTTTAGAACACAAGGATTATTATGTTTTAAAATTTTGCTTGTGGCTACTTCAAAGATTAAAAAGTAATTCTTTCCTAAATCTCGTTATGTATTTGGTATGAATGAAAAATAAAAATCAATTGACAGTAGAAGAATTATTAAGTTAAGAATATGTTTGTATTCTTTCATAGGAATAAATAACATCATCTATTTTATAAGAATTTTCAGAAATATTTTACATAAACATGGCTTTTGTTATAAATGTGTATTTTTTTTTTTAATTTTGACTGTTTGACTAATTCTGCATGCATCCTAATATGGAGAAATTTTGGTTTCATTTAGTTTAAATTTTAAAATTTATAAGTTGTTTGGAAGATTAGATCAGTTGTCTAAAGATAACCAAGTCTTAGATTCAATCTTTTCGCATTCTTGTAATATAAATAATACAGTTACCTTTATGAATTTGTTCAACTAACTTTTTTTTCTTCACTGCAGTTTAATTTTTTTTTTAATTATAATTATTTTATCTAAATCAGTTGGTGATGCAATTGTTTTTTATTGTTTTGTTCTTCTTTCTTTGTTCTCAAAGAAATACAATGTTGAAGTTAGTATTCATCACCATCATCATCATCAGTAATATGACTAAAATTCTAGAACTTACAAAACGTTTTTGAAATCTGTATGATCTTCAGTCATCATTTCGTGATTACAGTTTATAGCAATATATGAAAACAATGTAGTAAATTATATATTACATATTATCATTTCTGCAATTTTTAAAAGATTATTTATTTGCATTTCTGAACTTCTTTATTGTTGGCTGCTTCAATTTAACATATTTTTTAACATCATCTTTTGATATTTTTATCTGAAGAGTTTAATTGCAAACTATATATTTTTTTCTACTTTATAATTATTGGAGAACATTTCAATGAAAATTTCAAGAAAGCAAAAGGCATAAGGATAATAGTTAAAAAGTCCCTTAGATAAGTGAGTTTTTCGGATGATTCTCGTTGATAATTCTGCAGCTTTTTACGTTTGCACTTCTTTCCCTTTAGATATGCCTGACAACCATAGTCTACTACAATCAGAGACAGAAAATTTTGAAGCCATTTCAATTGGGTTCAACTCTCCACCAAGCAACTTCAATCGTAAAGATGCTGACCTAAGTAGCAAAGGATCAGATAAAATTAATTCCTCAACAAATTCCAATGACAAACTAGATATTTTAAAAGTATTTGATTCAAAAGAAATGAACCCAAAGATAGATAAAACCAATGAGAAAAATAAAAATATATCCTCACTTTCTCAGTCAAATGCAGAGGATGGTAAGTAGTGACTTCATTCAAATCTTCAATTTCAAAACAAGCAATGAAAAAATTATGTCAAAAAAAATGTTACTTTTTTTTTTCTTCCCCTTTTTATTATTTATTTATATTAACTATTTTTTTTTTCATTTTTCAGTGTTTTATTACATTTTGTTGAATTTGGTTGTTTTATAACAACCTAAAAGCATTCATCTGTGTTTTGTAAGATTTCTGTTTTTGTTAAATTCTGTCTGATAACTTTTATTCTGACAGTTTAAAATATATTTTCTATTGTCTTTCATTGCAGACGTTATGTGTTTTTGTTTCAGCAATAAATTTTTACTTTCATCTACTTACAACATCCACCTAACTGATCATAAATTAGCAAAATACCTAAATTTATGCATGCATATTCATCTGTTTATTCTTGCAAGTTGCTAAAGTCCAAAGCAAACACGTTTTTACAAGAATAAGAATATATTTCCAGTTTTCAGATTGAACAAAACCACTTTTTAAAGTTTGGTATAATCTTCTATCATAAAAGGTTATACAAAAGTATTTTATTGAGAATAAGTCATTATTTACTAACATGATCAAGATCTTGAAAAAATAGAATTCTCTCACTGTAGAAGAATATTATATTTTCTACAGTATAACTTTAACCATCGTCAAATAATGTTTTGTTAAGGTGTTACATTACTTTGTTTATACAGTGCTTCTATTTTTGTATCTTAATATACAATTAACAGCTCTTATGGATATGATTTTTACTTGGTACCAATATTTCAAGGAAATTTATAGCATTGACATTGTGTTTGTATAAAATTTTAAAACTATTAAAAATCTTTTTCTTTTTGTTATTTTTCTTACTTTAGTACCAAAGATGCCACTTCAAAAGCATGAGAAAAAACGTTCTTCCACTACTTTAGTAACTCTTCCAAGAAGTAAGTTTTATAATTTTCTGTTTTTATGATATGCAATTGTAAAAATAAAATAAAAATCTCATTTGTATCTATTCAGTCTTTTCCTGAGATTAATTATATTTGACAGTTGCTTCTTTCTAACATTTTTCATTCATGGCCTTCCATAATTCATTTGGGTTCACTAACTTGCTATTACAGATCTAGATAACATTTAATCTTAATCCACCACCAAAATGGATGTACTTGTTTGCCAAATTTCTTTCTATGTTTACTTGGAAAGCTCTGCTACTAGAAATTACTCTATTTCTACACGTGCATATCATGAAGCTATTCTTGCTGGCCAACCTGTCTTATCAGCTTTTGCTAACATCTGATTCCCCCTGGCCATGTTCACTTGATCATTTGGCAAGTTTTTGTTATGTTTCTTCCTGATAAATTGCTGAGATGATTTCAGTAATTAACCATTAATTAAATTGAATGGCCACTTTTTTAAGGAACACATTTTAACATTTCTGTGGGAGTACCTTTATGAGAAAAAAATACTCCCATAGAAGGATTAAGTTTGTTTTGTTTTTTTGTTTTATCAACTGTGGAAAATTCTAAGACAATTCTTGCTGACAAGAATTGTAAACAAGTGGAGACAGTTCAGAATTATATTATCAGTTTCTGCTTTTCTAATAAAAGCATTCCTATAGAAGTGTTAACATTTGTTAATTACTCTGTGTGTGTGTGTGTGTGTGTAATATTCATAGGTACACATCACCAATTAAATATAATAATCATGCAAGATTATTCATGCCTGTTGTTATCATAATGCATAAACATAATAATAACTTGTAACAAAGAAGAAAGTAGTGGCTCACCTCACTGAACAAAATACTCTCTTCTTCTCAAGCTTTCTTTTATAGGGAGCCCAGTAGCTTATCCAAATTTGGGTCAACCAATTGTGGGTGTCTTGAGGTTACTTTTTTTTTTTTTTTTTACAGTGACCTAGTAGCTGAATTTGAGAATCAGCTGACATGTGCTTTAACTTTAACTATTTTTTTGCCACTTGAGTACATTTAAAAATTGAAATATAAAAAAAAACTAACATCTATAATGAGTTTTTTATTTTCAACCATTAAAATCTTTATAGCGGATAAATTAATAGCAAAAAATGCTTGATTACATAACCACCTCACTAGTGGCTTTTGTTGATTTTTTTTTTTTTTTTTTTTTTTTTTATAGAAATGAGAGCATAAGTAATAATACACTTCTTGTTTGTGGCCTTGAATTGAACATCTGTTAATAAATGATTAATTACTACTTAAATACACTCTGACTCTATGATGAAGTGAAAAAAAAATTTCATGTGATGTGTTTCAACGTTTGGGACTTAAGTAAACTAAAATGATGTTTACATTAATGTGACTAGATATGCCCGCAAAGGAGAGGGGACACTGAAATTTTAAACTTTTAAATTAAATTTTTTTTTTTAGTATATGTTTGGAGTTTTTTTTTTTTTTTAAGCATCCTGGTATATAAAAATTTATATATTGTTTTCATACATTTTTATTACTTTAAGCATCATTTTCAGTGGCTACACAAGCATGTTTGAGTTGACACTATGTTTAATTTTAAACTGTATTATTTTGTCTATTAGCCTGCATTCTCAAGAAACCTTAATAAGGAAATGTGCCCTCCAATACATTTTCTTAAGTTTTCTCAGCTAGACGAAATAAATACTATTAAAAATTAAATGGAGTGTCTACTCAAATACAAGGGTCCACTAAAAATAACATTTGAAGTAATAAAAATATGTTTGATTAAAAAAAAAAAAAGTAAAATGAATTAATTCTTTAGAAATATGTGCACATACAAGAGGGCTAATTTTCTACTTAATGTACATGATAAACAGGATTCTTATATTATGCTAGAAATTACATAATCTTTTTTTTTTTTTTTAATTTTCATGACATGTCTTGGGTGTATAAAGATTTTTTTTTTTTTTTTATCCAAGTCATCATAAGCTTTCATAGACTTAGCTTAGTTCTAGTCTATCAGAGACCAGCAGTTTTCATGATATGCTTTATGTCTCCATAAAGTTTCAAAGTCTAAATTCAGCTTTGTATTGGTATTTCTGGTAATGTCTTACAAGTCATATTTATTTGAACTTTTAGCAGTAACAAGATGGTTGGTTCATGTTACTAAAATTATAAAGAAATATACCTGATATTTTTTTTGTCTTGCTATGAGTTTATTTTTTTTATTAATTTTTCCCTGAATTGTTTTAGAGAGGCGGACAAGTGGACCCCTTTCCTCAGAAGATTCTCTAGTGATTTGTAACAAAGGTATTTTTTTTAATTTTGTTTTCATTTTTTTTACTAACAGTTAAATTAATAATTACTTGTATCATTATTTCACTAAAGCAGTGTGATTTTCTTTGATATAATAGCAAATATGTTAGTTCGACTGAGATTTCGACATGAAAAAATCATATCATGAAAATCTTAAATAACAAAAAGCATTGGTTATAAAAAAAAAAAATCATGATGAGAGGATGCTCTAAACAAGTATTGCTTTGCCTTGCTCCTTATAGATCAACAATTTTGCCTATATTTTTTTAGTTGCTTCAACTGTCAAAATGTCAGTGCTAAAATTTGACATTTCATCTCACAACTGCTCACCCTCAATGTATTTTTTGTTCTTACCACTGCAAATATTTCTTTGATTACCAGTACAAGAGAATAGATGCAGAAAGTCTGTTGACTACTGTTTATTCGATATTGAGAACCCATGATATTCTAAAGCTGATTACTGCTTAATAACAACAAAAGAATATGAAGATTAATTACAATACGAGAGCATAAATGTAGAGCAAAGTTCATTTGTAGTCTATCAATTTTGTTTCAGAGCATCTTTGAAGAGTTATATAATCTTGGCTTGTCAACATTACGGTGCAAATTGTAGCTGTCATGACTTTCGCAGAAAAAAAATCTGTTTACGAGTTTAGTATACTAGCATTCAGTATTTAATTCATTATTATTCCTCCATTTAAAAAATGTATTCTGAATAATTTTCTCTTTTTTTTTTTTTTTTAAATTTACAAATAAAACTAATCTACAAGAAGCCATTCAGAACTTGACAACTTATTTGGACATTTTATAATTGCTTTTATTGTTAACTAATTTCTACAATTATTGAATATTCAATTTGAACTTTTTATTTTTAATAAATAGAACTAATTTGTATATAAATTTTGCAGTCATGATGATCTTTAATAGCATGAAATTTTATATTTAAATATTTTAAATGTTTTTTAATTTCCTTTGCTAAAATTAATATAAGAATGCATTCCAAAAACTTTTCTCAATGCTTTCTTAAATTTTTATTTTCTAGGTAAAGAATTTAATTTAACATTATTGAATTATACTTTAAATAAGATATTTATCTTTCCTTTATCTGAAACCACTATTGTTATTAAATCTTTTGGACACAAACATTTTTTCAAACAACTCTTACCATCTTCAAACAAAAAAGAAATTAAGATTTCAAACATCTCTGATTATAAAACTATTTTGAATAATACAAGACATTATTCATATTTTTTTTTTTATTTTCATTTAGTAGATCATCTTTCACATGGCAGTATGATAAAAAAAAAAGGGCCTAACTAAAAACTGAAATTTGTTGCATTGTTATGTTTTATATACAGTGCAGCATTGAATGAAAAAATTTAGAAATCTATTGGTGCTTTATAACTAGCCATGTCCTAATATGATTAGTATATGCACTACAATATATGTGATCGTAAAATTCAAGTCTCCAACTGACTTTGAAATTTGAGTTAACCTACGTAACTCTAAAAAACGTTCATTGTTGTTTTTACTTATTTTTTTATTTATTTCAGAACTTTTTCCTGGCTTCCAGTACATATTTAAATATAGATTATCCAATGTACATATATATATATATATATATATATATATATATAAAGTTGTATTTTAGATGTGTGTGTGTGTATAAATGACATTACTAAAGTAGTACATCCTCTTCTTTCATTAATTAAATGCGCCCTGTCAGGATTTAAGAGATCATGGATCACCACAATTTCCTTTCCTTGTTGCTCTAAGTAATTTTTGTCTCCTGATTTTTCCTCCCACTCTGCTATCCATTTACATAAGCTTCTCAAGTAGATTACTTGCTCTTTCCTTCTCTGTTTCTAGACTTCACTGGGTCATTTTGACACAGAAAAATCCTGTCACTTAAGTAAAACTCCTTGTTATATGAATAGGTAATGAATAATAAAACTGGAAGAGTGTCTGCTCCAGTTTCTCTGGTAAATATAGGAATTCAGATACACAGTCAATTTAAAAGAGGATATATCATTTCTCATACTTCATTACCAATAACCAGATCTATAATGAAAACGTATAAATACTTTCCAAGGTCTTATAGTATAACAAATTAATAATTTAATTAGTACTTTGTATCCCACTGGATTACTTATTTCTTGACCTTTCCCTCTAAGATAATCTTACATATTTCTTTAAAATTAAAAAAAAAAAAAAAGAATTAATGTTAAAGTTTATGTAATTTTTTTTCCCCAAAATAAGAAATTGATTTTTTAACAAAACTCTTTTTTCATTCAATTGTGTAAATCTCATATACTATATTTGATGATATAAATTAAATCAGTGAATAGTTATTGGATTAACTATTCAGCCTATCAAAATTTCTGTCTATATTTCTGAGATGAGGTATTGTAACTATTTACAGTGGAATTAGAACAATCTACTCCCATGGACTAAATAAAGGGTTCAGTTCGAAATTGCAATGTATATCACCTGTAGAAGACCAAAATGTTGTAGATATTGACGATAAAAACAACCGTCTGAACAATGTAAATAGTATAAATACTATCAGAACTTATTTTAATTAAATTTCATGATTTAAATAGCTATTAGCACAATGCCTCAAAATACTATGGAAGCACTTTACTGCAAAAAATGATTTCAGTTCTTTGTAGATAAGTTGAACTAGATCACCTTAAAGATGCACTATTTTGTTTTATGAATATTTGATAAGGCAAGGACCAAAGTTTTCTATTTACACAAACAGGTGTCTTTTTTTTTTTTAATATCAACTTTCAACATGTTCAGATAATGTACATTAAAATATCAAATTATCACAAGATTTAAATAAAAGTTGTTTATTATAATAATAATAATAATTATAATAACAAACCACAAAGAAAATTTTTATTTCTTTTTGTTTGTTAGTTTTTTTATTTTTTGTTTTATTAATTTGAATTTTCTAAATTTTAGAGAAACGAAAAAGTGGACGCCTTTGTGAAGAAGATTCTTTAGTGGCATTTAGTCAAGGTATTTTTTTTAACTAGCCCATACAATTTATAAACTTACATTGAATAACATAATTTTTTATTCTTACTTCTAAAGGCATCAACTACTTGGGATTGGATTGGGATATTTTTATGTGCCATTGGGGAAAACCTCTCATCATCCACTCCAGGACAATCATTGATTTCACTGCCCTCATTACCATCTAACAATTGTCTTGAATCACTGATTCAATGCCAAAGTAAGAATACCCAAGACAAAAATATCTAATTCATGTGATATCAGATCAGTTGATCCCAAGTGGTTATCCTTTATTTATAATCAATTTACTATACATTTTATTAATTATACTAAACAATAAAGACCTACCTGGTTAGCGGTTCAAAATTTCTTAAATTTTACTAAGTTAGTTGAGGTTATTTGGCAGCACAAATAATAAAAGAAAAATGAATCTTAACTAGATTAGAATCTTTATGAACTCAGTAATAAAAATATCAGAATTGATAACCTCTCAGAGAAGTAAGGAATTAGTTTTTATTTGTTTTGTTCTTTAATCTGAAATAAAAGAAATATAATTTTACCATAGGCTTTTATGGGCCTCTGAGATTTAATGATCAAGTATGGTAAGAAAAGTATTGACATAAGGACATTCCTATCTAAAGCTAGCGTTTTATAATCATTTATATATATGAAACAATATTACCATTTTTTTCCTGGATAAGGAGCATTTAGATAATTTTATTCAATGCACATAAAACAGTAATGACTTGATAGATGTAGGAGAGGGAAGGTAACTAGTTTGACTTTGTTATATTTTTTGTTTTTAACCAAATGTATTTATCATGTTAACTTGGTTACAATCTGTTATTTAATTTTTTTACTAAGATCTGTAAAACAACAGCCAACCTTAACCCATTAACTGTGACTTAAATGAATTCCCATCATTGCAGTTCTATGATTCAATTGCAAATAATTTATTTTTGCTGGATTAAGTTCAGTGTCCTAAATATTAAAAAAAAATTGAATAATATATTGATCATTTTGTAAACTTGTAGTGCTGAACCGACTTGCACGAAGGATAAAATATTGTTCTGTTATTTTTCCTGTTTCTTTCAAAATTTTTCCCATAAACTCAAGAAAATTACTTAACTCATAATTTTACAGTTGAAATGGTTGGATCTTACCATACACTCTATGCTAACAGTTTCTTCTCTTGCACTTCTTGCTTGTGGAACCCTCTTCTGGTTTCTTGCTTTCTGGTCAACTTTGATCTTCAAAAATATATGCAATGTCAATCATTGTCGTCTCTATTAATTCCTGTTCTTTTATTGTTCTCTCTCTTTAATAATGATTTTTCTCATATTCTCTCACTCAGTAACCCCTTGCCACTTAGTGGATTTATTGCTAAAGCCAATAAGAGATTCTATATTATGTATTTAGTATTTAAATGCAATAAACTCTGTTTTTTTATCATCTCTTATCAAATAGGGTACTCCAAAAGGATTTCTGCTGAAAAGTCCAAAAGTCCTGCCAAAACAAATCATGTAACAAGTAAGATCATTTATGCTATTTACATTTACATTATTATTATTATATTTTCTTTTCATCTGATATTTACATGAGCAAAGCTCAGTAGATTGGCAAATGATAGAGTGAATGATTTAAAACTTCATATTTATTTAGGTGTAGTCTCATTAACATTGATTGTTCATCCACTGAACTAAATTTGGAGACAAGTAAGCTTTTAGCATTTTAAAAAATGACATTAAATGTAAATATGTACATACATAAACACATATACACAACATAGATATGCATACAAAATGTATGTTCAATGATGATGTTTTTAGGGATTGTATTTCAGTTATTAAATTTGTTATTAGATCATCCTCTATGTCAAACTTCTAGCATATTGGATTCCATATTTCTATTTATTTATTATGCTTAACATAATCTGTTACAAAGGACAAGAATATTAACCAAAAATGTATTTCTTAGCACTAATATATTGGCCAGAAAGGCAAGTTTGCTGTCATAGGTATTCATTGTGAACAGCTATTGTTCTAGGCAATATTCATTTTATAGCACTCATTGCATTTGACAGGGTTTGTACAGGTCCTGGAAACCTTAAAATGTCCTGGAAAATTGACAGAGCCTTTTCCAGAGTTCACACTGAAAAATAGATACATTACAGATCCCGTGTCAATGTGTAAACTATATTTCTCTAAATTGTTGCCAAAAGTAATAAGTTTAAGAATCAAATTTGACTCAAAGAAAATATAGACAGGAAAGATGAGAGAATGAAAAATGTGACTTTGATGTGTCTTAGAATACAAAATGCTTCTTTGAAAAACTAAGAAGAATGTTATTTTTAAAGTTTGCAGGTTAATAATGACCTGTATCTCTAGCTTTTGTTGTAAGTGTGAAAAAATGATGAATTTGAAATATATTAAAACTTTCTTTGGTTTTTATTGCTTGGCTTTAAAAGTTCAATCTGGTAACCCTGTCCCTTTACTTTTGTATTTCTGCCATAGATGGCTAGAAAATGTACAAACATATGAACAACTCCTAGACACTTGGCCAGATTTCATCAAATTTGTGAACTTAAAAAAAAAACAGAAAAATGTATCCAGACCAAGTTCCCTGTAGTGCTGCCAAACATGAATGGTGTTTTATTTCCAGTGAAACTGCAAATTTTTGCATATGCTTCAAAAGACATTGAATCATTTTTGATAAAATATCAGAGTGATAAACCGTTGCTTGCTTTCCTTGCAGATGATCTTTTTAGCATGATCATGAAACTGTTAAGAAGATTTGTAAAGAAAGAGCACACTAAAAAGATAATTACATTTTCCAAACTGAATGAATTTGTAAGAACTTTGTCAAACCCAAACATGCATAAAAATGCTGCAAAGATCGAGTATGGATTTCTGGCAGATAGGGCTATGCAAAATTTATCCACAAAAGGAAATGTGTCAACAAAAGATCTGTTTGCATGCAGAATTGCAACAAAGACAATGTTCATCACCATCTTTGGGAAAGTTCTGACAATTTCTCCCCTTAGATACCCTCTTATAAGGTCACTTGCATGGCTGAACCCTGAGTCCATTTGTGAAAAAAGATTTGCCACAGAAAAGTCTAGAAAGAAGTTTTCCCACATGATGAACAAAAAACAAGTCAGCACGTCTGATTGTGATGACATCATCAGTCAGTACAGATATTTCAAGGAAGAGGCTGCTGGAAATATTGCTTTCAAGAATTTCAGCAAGCATGAAGACCATCTGGACACATTGTTCTACTCTTCTTTGTCAAGCAACAAAAAATTATAAAATCTGTGGAAAGTTGTTCACAAATTGCTGGTACTCTCTTATGGACAGGCCTCAGTGGAGAGAGGTTTCTCAGTCAATAAGGAAATTTTCACTGACAATATGAAACAGCATGCTCTGGTCCTACAGTGCATTATCACAGATTATTTTGGCCACAGTCGGAGATGCTGGGAATGTTCCCATGGCTGCCTGGCATTGGAAGCAAAAAATACTGGGTTTTTTTGGGGGGGTGGGGGTTGTAACTATAAATTTTCCACCCTGAATCAGGTGAAAATGTATTTTTGAAAGTTACTTATTTCTATGAATGTCATTGATTTTTATGTTGTCTTGTACTTAGTATGAATAAGGCAACTATCATTTTTGCTTATCTTCCCCAATCACTTACACTTTGGCAGTCACCATCTTTTTAATGCCATTTGTTGTCATTTTAATAAAGTAAATATGATGGCATGGTATTCTTGGTTAAAATACCATTATTTTGATTTATATTTTTGATAAGCCAGTTTTGTATTCATATTTATGCATGACTTCTTCACCTTTATGTAATAATCATTCTAGATATTTCAATATTAACTGGTATATAACTTTTTATAGTTGGTTAAATGGAATATTGAGTTGCTTTGAAATATACACAACTGTAGAATTTGACCTCTGATACTCTATACAATGCCTACAGGAATTGCCTTCAGAGTACCCATAAGTATATGAAACAATACTTGTTGGTTGTAACTAATTATTTGAACCTTATTCGTTTAATTATTGCTTATATGTTTAACCTTTAAAGCACTATTTATGTATTGTATTACATGCCACAATTTGTGTGCATTTTATTATGTCTATATAAATACAGTTACATAAGTCAGCTATCAGCTTAAAATTTCTAAGTCTTATGAATCAAGTTGATATCTTTCTTATTTTTCTCGGGATATAGAGTTTTTCCAAAAGATTTGCAGCTGATTTCAATATCATTTCAAATCTGATTGAAATTCTATAAATTAAGTTTAAAAACTGATATTCTTTGTAAGAATCAGAAAATTTTCTTTATTACATTTTACTTATCAGTTTTGTAATGTGAATAATTCTAGTATTTTTTGTATTACAAATTCAGTTGGTTAAATTCTATGCTTTTTGTGTTGATTTTCTGGAATTGAGCTTAAAATTAGCTTACTTTTTTTTTTTTATAGTTTTTTATTATTCATGATTGAATGAAAAAGATGAATTTAAGATTTCCCTGACTGATTCTAAATCTTGTAGCTCTTACCACAAGTATTTTTGTATGGCATACCTCCAAGAATAAAAGATAATTCATCTCTATATAAGTTCTAAAATGATTTAAAAGTGAAAATATTTGTGACACTTAGAATAATATAGTTAATATCTTAGAAATTATTTTGTTGCATTTACATAGTTAAGTATATGCATAGAATGTAAACAAAATCAAAGCAGTAAAGTATAAAAGGGTTAGCATTTCCTACATGTAAATGATTTAAAACCAGTTTAAGATTTCTTTTTCGCCTGATTAAAAAAAAAGTTATTTTTGTCTAATCAACAGAATTCAAAGAAATTACAAAAAAGTAATATTGTACACTATTATGGTCTTAAAATTCACTTTTAGTTTAATCAAAGCATTGGAATAATCTGCTTTTTTTTTTTCTTATTTTTTTAATAATGAACATTTTTAAGTGTTTTGATAGTACAAAAAATGCTGCAGAAAAATCTTTTTAATGGATGCTAACAAACATGATGGTGTCCATAATACATGCATTATATATATTTTATATGCCTACACTAATACATATTTTTTGTTTTATATATGTATAAGAATTAAAATTATTTTAAGTTACATACTTGCTAGTAATTTGTATGTGCATTTAACAGATATTTATATACACTTAAGAGACTTATTTAGTGAAATATATACAGACATTTTTGCAACAGTTCTTGGCTGAAATACTGGCTCAATATTTGTATCTATAGAAACTGTTTTTATTGGTCACTATAAATTTTCCACCCTGAATCAGGTGAAAGTGTATTTTTGAAACTTACTTATTTCTATGGATGTCACTGATTTTTACACTGTCTTGTACTTGATATGAATAAGGCATCTATCATTTTTGCTTATCTTCCCCAATCACTTACACTTTGGCAGAATCAACACTAGTCCTCTTTTGCCATCATATTCAATGTAGTTCATGTAGTTTTATGTTTCTGTCAAGATCATCACCATCTACCATATTCAGATTCATCAAGTTGTTAGCACCACATTTTTTGCACTCTCTTTACAGAATACAAAAGGAATAAACTTTCATGTTCCTGCAATTCAATCATCAACATAATCACCATGATCATGTACAGCATTCATATTCATCAAGTTGTTGGCACAACCTTTTTGTTTGCACAGTCTTTACATAATAGTAAAAGAATAAACTTTAGGAACATGGCTATAAAATGTGTGATAGTATTTCTAATAGCCTCATAGATCAGTAACCAACTGTCAATGTTTACCACTATTTTGGCTGTTTTATTATATATGTTTACTGTTTGACCATTTAATTTTAAATTGCTTTAAGTGGTTGCTAAATGTCTTTGAATTTAGTTCCCTAGTTGCATGCAATTTTTAAGATGTTCATTCTTTCTACCAGCATGGATTCTTAGGAATATTTATTCCTATTCTTTTGCATCATCTGATTTTTCTTTTCTCCTCCTTTTTGGAATTAATTTCACCATCTATGAATGCCAGGATGCTTCCTTGTTGAGAAGTGAGTTATCATTCATTAGTTCAGACTAATATCTTTATCTTCCTTATATTTGGAGAAACCAATTTTGATATTATCCCTTCTGTATGAAATATCATAAATAGGTGGTAGTGTGTATCTATTTGAGAAATACATTATCATTCATAAGATTTTTGGTTCACTATGCACATCTTTATATTTATTACTTGAATACACAGAAGCCTTACAACCACATCACATTGAAATACCAGTTCCTGCATGATTACCAAAGTTAAGCAGTGTTGAGCCTGGTCTGTATCTAGATGAGTGATTGCTTAAAAATACCAGGTACTGTAAGCTTAAATGTGCAGGTGGCGTAATGGATAATGGCTTGGAATTGGAGAGCTGAGTTCCAATTCCCATTACATTCGTTATCTTCACTTACATGCAAATACCTTTGGGAAAGGTATGAAACCACCTCTTCTCCCCCCACCTATAGGTTAATTAGTAAGACTTGTGTCACTATTATCTCAAAAAAAAAAAAATTACAATCTAAAAATATTTTCTTGCTTTAGATGACCTACAAAGGGTTGATAAGCCATAAAAAACTAATCTACCAATTGAATATAATGGATTTACATTTTATTTAAGCTATAAATTTATTTTCTACCTCTACCCTACTATTTTTTAATGTAGAAAATTGTTTACAACAAACTAATTAAAAGGAAGTAATACAAAATACTTGGAAATTAATGTTTTTCTATTTGGTAAGGACAGAATAGAGAATTTGAGATATCTATGGTAAAGAGACGAATGTGACACCTTCTGGGGGCTGATCCTAGGTCACAGTCACTATTAATATGGTACCTTCATCCATAGCACTTTTTGGTGCTGTGACTGTTCTCAGTCACAGCACCAAAAACACACCACCTTCTGAGTTCTAAGGTCTTTGGTCGGATCCAAATATGCAGTCCCCAAGCCCCAGGCTTGTCTAGGATGTATGATGCCACAATAAGTTACCGAAGTAACCTGTTCAGTCCCAACCTTTGTCCTATCCCACATTGTGAATTTTTAATCATAGGATGGTCAGGTCCACTACAGTGAAGGTGCGCATCAATAAAAATGAAAAATAAAACAAAATATGACACACAGTTAATAAGTTTTGGCATTAGTGTAATACTACTTTTCGGCATTATCTGAGTTCTGTTTTTCGATGTTAACTTCAAGGTGCTTTTCATATTAACTTTGTTGATACAAGGGTGAAGATTACTTCTTGGTCTTAGCGTAGTTTTTCTACAAAGTTGAAGTTCTTGTACTTGGCAGGAATCATGTGGGCAGTCTGGTCGGTTTTAATTACAGACTCTGGAACAATCTGTGAGACGAACTCCAAAGTGAACTGTCTTCTCATCCTCATGCGTTTGTTTATATGGGCCCTTACTCCACACTGGTGTGAGGCAGGACGTAGGCTGGGGCCTTGGTAAGTCCCCTAAATCCAACAAAGGTCCATTGTTTAAAATTGCTTATGCTTGCAATTTTTGATACAACCTCCTCTTTCATGGGGTATGGTCACAGGACATTGATCCACCCACACTCTCCCTCTCATCTATCAGCAGCTTACACTAACAACTTTTGAAGGGCGTTAATAAATTCCCCACCTTTCCTGTTGTCTTAACTGTGCCCGCCACTATGGCTACCACCCAGCCAATGGCTTCTCAGTCGTCTTGGCATGACTCAATTTACTTCTTCAGTTAGAAGACCTTATCTCCTCGATGTTTTGCTTATATAGGGTTCTCCGGCTTGTCACAATTAAGAATTAAAATTATCATTCAGAAATTTACCTACGCAAGTCTTTTTCTCACCTTGTCAAAATTCTGGTATTTAACACATGGCCCTTCTTGATTGGCCATTCCCTGAATTCTATACTTGTTTATGAAGAATCTCTGTTCTCCATTTCTGGACAACAGATTGTATCTTCATTGATTCTGGCCATTCCATATGTTGAATCAACACTTTTTTAACGCCCGTCATACATCAATGCCAAATTGGCATTTTACAGTTTCATCATATTTGAAAATGTCATTATCCATCCCTATTTCTTGCCCTTCTGCTTTCTACTGTGTTTTGATGACCAGCATTTTTAATGATTATCATTTGTCAAGATTGCCTATTTCCTATTTATAAAATTACAGTTTACAAACTTTCTTGTTTTATAAACTTAAGACTATTGTTCTCAGTTTCAGGTCCTCTGGTCATTTTCCTGGCTGAGTCAGCTTATCTTGATTATCTTCAGTGCCTTTCGTAATTAATTACTTTTACACTTGCCACATTGCTTTATTATAACATTATCCTTTCCACAATTCTCATTCTCTGAGAATCTTAATTTCTTCTTAAAATGAAAATCTTTAAGTTTCTTCATTGTAGTTGATCAATCTATCCTTCATTATATCTTTTAACCCTTATTTTCCAACATTAGTGTCACACACTTATAAAAGTGATGAACACCAAATTGTTTTATGTGCATCTTATCCCTTTAATACTCAGATGAGTCATTTCGATACACTTGTGAAGTAATAATTAATTTCCTTATCTTTGGTTTCATCAGATTAATTAATCTGAAACAAAATTTCCTTTAAATGATTAAATTATTAATCTGTTTCAAGGTAATTTTTTTATTAAACACAATTTGAATATTTTGAAGCATGTGGCTTGTAAGATAAATTTAATCTTTGAATTATTACTAATTGAATTTTGATGAACAGATTAAATTAGCATTAGGTAGAGAAAACTAAAATAATTTTGTAGAATAGAAAACATTAATCCCATGATTCAATTACCAGGTCTTTAGACAGTAAAATATTATAAATCTTAATAGCAACAATTAGAGGGATTAAAAATTGTGTCATGCTAAGTTTAAGTTTTTGATTTGAGGAAGTCTTTGGCAAAGCTGGTTGAAACACTCTCAGAAACAAAGTTGGTAATTTAGAGAAAAAAAATAAAGAAGTTTGCAACTTTCAGAACAGACAACCAACACTTGCTTGTAGAAACAATAACATCAAGTTTGTTTGTCAAGGGTTACAGTTTTATAAGTTTAACCCTTCCCAATTCTGTCTAACTATCTAACTACAACCAGTTGACAAGTTAGTAGATATTGGTTGGAAAAGCTCTTCCCACCACTAATAGCTTGGGTTCATACTGGCTACATAACCAGTTAAATTCCCTAAAACAATTAACATTACCTGGTAAAATTATAATTTTTCCAACATCCAATTTTCCATCTAACCATACATTTTTAAACCTTAAAATTTAATGATCAACAACAGCAAGTAATCATTTGTCCACAAAGAAATCTTTGTTCATCTTTTATCTATCTTAATCCAACTAGGATTTTATTTCATGATCACTTTTCTTTCTCCACCAGTCTACTTAGAAAGTTTAACCATTGAGATAATTCTGTTTTCTTTAGGCTGACATTTTTTCTGAGTTTCTTTTGTATCCAAACACCTGACTCCTTTATAGTCAATGTCTTGTGAAACATTATGTTCATATATCACTTTCTCCAAGCTCTTTAATTCAAAATGTTGAATTCCATTTAATAGGAAAAACAAATTCCAGAGTACTTCTGGTATGCTAACAAAATTCAAATTTACTAACTTGGCCATCTTGGCTTTTTTCATCAACAATAACTTCTATGCTAGCAGTTTCTTCTCTTGCACTTCTTGTTTGTGAAATACTCTTCAGCTTGTTGCTTTCTAGTCAACTTTGATCTTCAAAAATTTAAATGCAATGCCAATTGTTATCTTCTGTCTTCTTAATTCCTCTCCTTTTATTCTTCTCTCTTAATGTTTTTTTCTCATATTCTCTCACAGTAACTTATTGCATTTTAGTGGCTTTATTGCCTTGCTTGGTGTGAAATAATTTTAAAAAATTATCAAGTTAATTCCTTCTCTAATCTGCACAATGTATAGATTCACTCACTTATAAAATCCATACCCGTAATTCTGTTACATTCCTCCCTCCACTACAGCAGTTCCTATTCTAAACAGTCAAATATAGCACCCACATCAATTACTGTTACAACTGATTGGTTGCTATCATATTGTTGGAGAAAGACTTTTGTTATATATTTGTATAACTGTTTTTTAAAAATAAAATCTCAAAGAACAGTACAGTTTCTGAAATTGAAGTAATTAGCAAAAATTCAAAAATTAGACTTGGAATTTTATAACTAATATATAAAATCCTCATAATGATTAATATAACTGCAAAAATAACATCATTAAAAGTTCTCTAATGCTTATGTGAAATGCTTTTGGCTAATTTTCTTGAAGTTATTTTGTTATTTAACTACTGCAATTTAAGAATTTGAAATATCTGGACTAAACGTCTCTTACAAAACTTATGAATGTGAACGATATAGATGCTGGCTGAAGTGTGTAAACTATTAAATGCTTCTTTTGTTCTAGAAGATCTCAATGTGTCTAACTTGAACTCTCATGAAGGACCACCTGATTGGCTATGCCAAGTCTGCAATGGCCTCATTCCCCAATGTTTAATGACTTGTATTTTCTGTGGCTTCCGAAGACAGAGTCATGAAGGTAGGACATCTAGTTTGAGAACAAATTGTAACTATTATGAACCTAATAAGTATAGTTAAGTGAATTTGATTTAGTTTCATTATTATTAAAATATATCTTTATTTTTGTTTAAACCAAATGTAGCAACTTGTTATTGTTAGCCTAAGAGAAATTCTTACACCTTCCAATCTTTTTTAGATGATTTTTTCCCTGCTAGAAGAATATTATTCCTACTTTAAGAACATGTTTCACAATATGAAACATTGGTTCATTTAGTCCACTTACATGATCTTTGCTCTTCACTTTATTTTGAAAAAAAAAAAAAACAACTTATCAGAAAAAACTCATGAATATAATTTAGTTTCTGGATTAAGTGTGTAAATATTAAATGCTTCTTTTATTCTAGAAGATCCCAATGAGTCTGACAATGACTCTCAAGAAGGAACAACCGACTGGCAGTGTCAAGGCTGTGAAGGCCTCATTCCTGTATCCTTAAAGGCTTGCATTTTTTGTGGTTTATGTAAACAAGAGAGTTCTCAAGGTAGGATATTTAGTTTGCGGAAAAATTACAGCAACAAATTTATACATAGAGGATTTTAATATAAGTTCAATTCCTCTTAAATTAAACAACTTGCCAATATTAGTTGAACATAATTTTGTTTGGGAGACAATTTTTTGCTGAGAAATTGATAAAGAATGGAAAGATACAGAGAAAAACTTAATAATTCTAATATTATAGTGATTGTTTTTGTTGATTTGAAAAAAGAAAAAAAAACTCAGAAAACAAAATTAACCAATTCCATTGAAACTTTTATGAAATTATTAATTTAAAAACCTATTTTTCTTTCTGCTTATAACTGGAATCTTTTTTATTTTTCAATTATATAACAAATAGCAAAGTCGTGAGTAAAAAATATCTCGGCATCATTAAGCATCAAAACCCTAAAGCATTCAATTCTAAAAAGAAAGTAATCTCTTCTCAACAGATTGTAAAATTTCAAGTATTATCCAGGAGTTTTTAAGAATAACCAACATGCCATTCATTTGGCTTCATTCCCCCTTTTCAATAAATATTGCTCCTTATTTTTACAGGTTCAGAAACTCAAATGTCTCAACACAGAAACAGTCCAAGCTCATTTTATCGAAAACTTTTCAAACAATTAAGAGGTACTTTGCTAAAATTTTCTCTGATTCAAATGCAATTTGAAATTCCTGTGGCCCATAAATATTTAGATAAGTAATTGCTCAAGGACAAAATCCCCCATCACAAATAGCAACTGATCTTTTTTTTTCACTCCTGAATGATAATTGGTTTTGCAGAATGTCATTTGAAGTATCAAAGAACGAGCAAAAACTGAATAATTCAAAGCTACTTCTTTTAATCTGTATCATAGCATTTTAAACATTAAAGCCTTCTCACAACTTTAATCAATATTATACTACAGTATATTAAAACTCCTTGATGACAATCAGATTTCAATTGGGACTAGAATGCATGTGTACATTGGGTATACATAGTGTTTGAAAGAATTTCATCTTATTGTTCTTATAATGGCTTAAAATTACATATCTTGACCTCAGTTCTAAAGAAAAAACAACTTTTTTCATCTGCTCTGTTGTTTGTTTATTTTTTTTTGTTTTTTTTTGTAAAATTATATATTACCTTTTGGGAACTTTGTGAACAACTACTGAATGTTTGTTTCATGTTTTGTCTTCAGCTGTCCTTTGTCTGCTTGTGAAATCTTGTATTGCACTGCTAAATTATGCTTGAGCACAAAAACTATTGAAATAATATATTTTAAAATACTGTGAAAACTCTTCTACCTGAAACCAAAATTAAATATTAAAGTTATATTTTTTAACAAAATTAACTCATATCTTCTTAGAATTTCTAAATTGTGTGGTTACTATGAAACAAAAAATTAAGCAATTTTTTTGACTACCAATCATTGTCTGAAATTCTGAGATGAATTATTATTATTTAACAAGTTAGTTGGAGTTCAAGAGTCACATCAGACCAAAAAGTGAGTATTGCTCCCATATCTGGGTTGGAGCTGTCCAATCCTCACTTCCCAGCCTTGTATGTGAGAGTGCTTCTCTAATCACTACTATCTTAACCACTTCAAGGCTATGGTTAACAATTATCTATCCTAGATATCTACAATTATTACATCCATAAAATAATCCGATTCAGTAACCCTCTACTATAAGTGGCTTTTGGGCCTTGTGTTGTGTGAACAATAGAGTATATAAAAGGTTAGTATTCTCATCTTAGCTATTTTATTACATTTTGGCTCAGGTTCAGTTCATCTAGATTTCTTTTTTTTTTCTTAAAGATAGTTTTAAATTTCAATGAAAAAAGCCACAAAAATGAGTGTACTCTTACAAATAACTCAGCATAATTCTAATAATGGTGGAATTATAATTTTAATATTTATCTTCTTTGCTTTCTAAACTGAAACATATTTCTCACCATTAACCAATTTATCTGAGTAATAAGAACATTATAACTGGAGATCTATCCATTTTTTTTATTTTTTTTTTCATAAAAAAAATATAGCCCAGGTAAAAAGGTTACTTCTTGTAGTAAGCATTCCCTGGCAGGAGGTATTAACGGAATGTTTAAATTAACGATCTACTAATAAATCTGCTGTGTAGAATTGACTTATTAGTTTGGCTGCTGCTTTATATCACTTTCATCTTTTATGTCTCTCCACTAACTGATTAGTCATTACAAAAAAGAACATTGATATTTACAACAAATGACTGTTTAGAGGTTAACTTGTTAGTTTTTATTATTATGCCTTTTATCAGAAACTTCTTTTTCTATGTAGAGTACTTTTTCCAAGTCTTTCTTTACTCCATAGACAGCATATTCAAATCATATAACCCAGTTAAATACAAATCTAGTCTCTCATGTATGGCTAATGTGAAATAGGAAATCATTATAGCCGACATCCAATTTATCACGAAAAAGCAACTTTGAATCACGATTTGGGACTTTTTAATTAGTTAAAAAAAAGAAGATCCATGTGTACATTATCAGGATCCTATTTTTCAGTGTTAACTTTCACATTTATAGTTCATAAATTTGCAATTTTACACTTTCTAAAAAAGTATATAAATATATAGTAAAGTGTGTAGACAAAACACATTGATTAGTTGGGTTTGCTTGCTAATGTTGATCAAGTACACAAATAGTCACAAAGAAATTTTTATATGCTTTTCAATGTAGACTGGATTGCTAATTTTAAATCACTTTTTTTTTATGTTCAGGAAAAAATACAAAGCATTCCCCCCAAAACTCAAAGAAAGGTCAGAAAGCACTATCTGAGCCAGTAGGTAAGTAAATGAACCTCTATTCCTTAAACCAGATCACCCAGAGCCTCCTAAATACATTTTAAACAGAGTTTAAGTTTTTTAATAGAAAAGATTTATTCTCTTTATTGATTCCTATTGCTAATCTGTAGTAAACTACTGAAAATGAAAATATGATGTAAAAAACAGTTAATATTAGAAATTTCATTAAGATTAATATTTCTAAATCAATCAAAATTGTTTTCTTACTCCTGTTTTAATTGAGGAATAACCTTTAACCTTTGCAGAGGCAACATCCAAATATGAATCTCCAGCTTTACAAAAGACATCTTTAAGATCAATGAAAAACCAAAGTAAGTAATGATTGATTATAGAAAATGATGTATAAAAATATTACTACATCCTACAGAATTTTTCTTTTATGTTCAGAATGTAGATTTTACTAAAAAGAAATTAAAAAGCCATTGTATTGAGATTCTATCCAGATAAACTGATATAATTTAATAAAATGTCTTTATTTTTACTAAAACCTAAAGTTTAATTATGCCACTTGTAAAAAAAAATTTTCTTTTCCATAAAATATTCTTCTAAGAGGCATTACCCTTTCACAGTTCCATTGATCAATTAAATTTTGTTGCATCTTTACTTCAGTTTGAAACCTCCAATGATTTCTGCTGTATTTCTATGTTGTTAATACAAGTTATCGCTTATGGTTTATCTCTAATTTTTCTCTACCAGGTTCTTTTTCTTTGAAAAGCAACTACACATTTAATTCTTATACAGACATCAAAGTAGATCACAAAATTTCCTATTGTGTCTGTTCTCAAAGTGACACAGCCGTGATTGGAATGATGAAACTCCAAAGAGGTGGATATCGGAATCCAAATCAGTCTCTTAAAGAGATGGTAAGTTAAAAATTCATTCATTCATATATAGTTGAAAAACAAAAGTATTTTGTTTAAGATTTTTTTATTTAATTTTTCTTTGGTTCAGGTCATTTTTCTGGTTTCCAGGGGAAAATTGGAACATAAATTTAATTATGAAAATTATTTTATGGGTGTTGATAGAGTTGTGTCTGTAGGTATTAAATTGTGTTTATTTGATGGTTTTCAAGTATAGTCTCTTCATGTATTGGGGATATCATGTCAAAACGTTTTTGGTTGCTGTGTATGATAACCAAAAAATTATGAAATTTCATACATAGATACACATCATTTATTGACAAAAACAAACATATTATACTTTGAATTAATATCACTTAAAAAAATCTCTAACAATGATAAAACAAAAAAATCAAAACGTCAACAAAGCAATGTTGTTTATAAATTCACTTACCCATTTTGAGAATGTTCCTCTAATAGTAATAAAAATTCAAACAATACAGATATTGGATGCACAATCACTACGTTATCATACCAGTTAACTTGCCGTTTATATGACAATAGCTTAATTACATCACCTACCAACACAACCACAAATCCTTATCAATAATACAAAGATACTTTACTGTAAAAAAAAAAATGCTAAAAGCCTTAACAACCCAGCATGAATAAAATTTAAGAACAAAATTTATTTCACAAAATCTTTTAAAAAATGAGATAGAACCACAGTGTGATGCCATCTCATGCCAAAAACAAAAAAGACATAGTGCCCACAAGCACATGAAAAAAACACTAATTTATTTGTTAAATTTTCTAGGAAATCTAGAAAAATGGTTAAAAATGTATGAAAAATAAAGTAAAAAAAAAAAAAAAAAAAACTTTGTTGGTCTTCAACCAAATATACATAAATGAAAGATTGCTGTCCAAATACACACAAAATATGTAGTTCTCTTAAAAGTTAATTCTGGTTTTGTCATTACATGGCATTGCATTTAGAAGCATTTATAAAGAAGTTACTGTATAATGTTGGAAATAGGTTTCTTTCTAAAAAACAAAAAAAAAAAAAAAAATATATGTTCTAGAGGCCGTTAGACCAGTTGAAATTGATAGAAAGCAAATGAAGATTATTACTTGAGAATAATCATTATATGATGCATAAGGGAGGTAACATACTCAAAATATCCAAATCATTCGTTTCAGCTTGGTTATGCTATTTGCTTTGATGTATGGCTTCCACAGATATTAAGAAAAAAAAAACACCTACTTAACTGAAATGTGATAGGCAATAAAAAGTTGATACTTTGAAACAAGATGAAAGGCAATCAAAATGAATTACCACTAAGATAAGTAATGTCTAATATTACACCTTTGAATTCCTGGAAGAGTGTACAAGGTACCTACTGCAGTATTTTACTCAAAAAGATAAAAGTTGTCATGGGATGAAATTGTGAAGTTGCCAGAAAATAGTGGAACATAACAGTAAATGTTATTCAATAAGATTAATATCAAAAATAAGAAAATGTCTTATTTTTACTTAACAAATTGAGCAAATTTTTTGACCTGCCCATACCAAATATATTGTTTTTCTTTTTTCATGTTGTCTTCTTAGATAGGAGACAGTATTTTCTTGTAATTAACAGTTTCTCAAAAGTATTTAAAAATTAAAATGTTCAGAAATGATTTGGCCATTTAATATTAATGAAAAAAGTAACCTGATACTGGCAATGGCATGCTACATTTTTTTTTTTTTTTTTAACTAAATTAGCATAGTTGGATGACACCTTTGAAAAACTGAAATTGTTCAATCTTTCCTTGCCTGAAAAAATCATGTACCTTTTGAAATTAATAGTGAAGGTTTTGTCCTTCAGGATAAAGATTATTACAATAACAAAGAAAAAGGAATGACAACTGTGGCAGTGTTTCCCATTGTTGTAGCAGTTTGTGATCATCAGTGAAGTTGATTTCTCCCATAAAATTTGTTTTTAAAAAAACATTTATCTCAGTTTAACAATTGCTTTCAGAAATACTTTCAAGTTCACATGGATTCAGCGCTCATTCATGGCACAATCACCATCTGATTTTATGTCTGGAGAGAAAGAAAAATCTTATCAAGCTGTTTTACAACAGTGAAAAAGAAGCCATGGAATTAACTGAGTTTTAGTTCAAAGATGAAGATACTTTGCTAAAGTTCAATAAATTCTAATTTCATTTGTAAAGATTTATCTCTAGGAAGTTGGTTTTTTGCCTATAGCTGGTGATAAAAATCAAGTATTATGCAAAAATCAACATGGAACAGGAAATGAGAGGCTGTCTAAAGTTCTTTTCTAAAATTTGAGAAATTGTGGTGAACAACAGGCTCATCAGTCTCACTAGTAATTCTGATTATTAAGAGAAAATGACTATATAACTTTTTATGAATGTATCACCACCATTCTTCATTTTTATTTTACATAAAACCATTTATAATTTTCAAATTTCTAATAGCTTTCTTTGCTACTTTGTATATAAAATCAAATATCAGTTTTTCTACTCCTTTCAATACATCAGACTTAATTTTCATTCACTTAACCCACTTTGCCCTCCCCCTCCACATTGTTTAACAATTTTACTTTTCAGTATTGATTACATAAAATGAGAGTTTGATGTATTTCTTTTATTTCTGTATAGTTTTTCACAGTTCTGGAAGGCCAAGTTAGAGTACAGATTGATAGTGAAAAACAACAATTGAGTATTCATGACACATTTGTAGTGGCTAAAAGTAAGTGTCCATTTTTATTTCTTCATGATATATATAACACATTCAGCGGAGGAGGGGGACGTTTTCAACATTTGATAATTTTGTGGCAATACGCACTTAAAGGTTCTAGGCAGTTTTCATCAACATTTCTTTTCATGGTTAACCATAAGGAATTGTAAATGTACGACTACCTTACACTTAATAAATATTATTATTTTTTTTTTTTTTTTTTTTTCGCATTACACCCCAAGCAAGGCGAGAAGCCACTAGGATGCAAGGGATTACAGAAAATTTGGAGCAAGATCAGATAGGAGTGATAGAAGAAAGGATGAGGAGAAGGGTAGTGGATAGATCAAGGCAACTGGAGATGTCGATTGACATTACATTTGAATAGCTGGAGATTATAGCTCTCAGGGAAACTGGAATAGGGAAGGGAGTTCCACAGGCGAGAGGTGCGAGACATGAAGCTATTGGAGTAGAAGAGACGGCTACATTTAGGAGTTTCGACAATGAAAGGGTGAGAGCGGGATGCCAGCCTTGTAGGGCATTTGAACTCATGGAGTCTGGGAACCAGCGAATGCAGCTCCTCGGAGCAATTGCCATGAAAGTATTTGTAAAACAGACAGAGAAAGGCAACAGCGTGTCTGTGAGAAAGTGACTGTAGATGAGATGCCAGAGTAGGGCCAATTATATTGCATATCTGCCTTTGGAGCCTATCAAGAACCCCGAGGCAAACAGAAGGGGCTCCAGACCATATATGGCAGCAATACTCCATGCAAGGATGAATTGTTGATTAGTAGATCTGGAGGATCGATTCCGGGGAGAAAAATTTCCTTGCTTAAGAATTTATTACAGAAAATATCAAGTTTATGGAAACATTGTTGAGAATTATGTATTTAGTTACATAACAAATGAATAATAATAATATAAATTTTGATACTATATTCGATTTGTTGTGAGGTATTTTTCATTTTCTCTTTTGTTATTGGCAGCATTTTAGAATACTTTGGCTGCAATGCTAAGTTTCCTAAGTTGAACAAACTGGAGCTATTTCATTTACACTTTGTTACCTCTCTTTTCCATTGCTTTCTTCCAGTCATGCAAAATTCTGAATGATCCTATTCCCTTTCAGAAATAAAGCCTGTAAAAAGGATATTTTAAATTAATACACAACCAAAAATAAAACGCTATTGAGAAAAAATTCTTAAAGATTTCACTATAATTATGTAACAATAATATAAAGATATACCGCAGACAAACCTAAATTTTATGTTACTTCATCTCATTGCATGGTTATGAACTATAAACCTAAATTGAGCTTGAAATATTGTGTAATTGGAAATGATATAATGAATAATTTGCAGTGAAAAAAGCAATTTTTAATTTTTTTGTTGAATACACCCTCTCCTCCACCAAATGCATCATATATATTTTTGAATTCAATCCAGTTCATTCATAAGGAAAGTTTTTACCATTGTGATATTGGTAAGGTTTTTGTTTAAAACATGCTAATCAAGATCCGTGTTACTTTACCTTTCTAATCATGTAATAATTAATATCTCCAACTGCATTTATCATCATAATATATTGTTAGGACAGTTTGTATAATGGAGAATTAGGTTCATATGTTATTTTCAATACCATTGTTACTAGATTGGTGACATTTGAAAGCTTAGCAATATTAAATTTTGAATTGAAGTATTTCTCATTAGTAACCTAAGTTAGCTCAGCTTATTTTAAAAGTAACCAAAAAACAAAGAGTAACAAAATTCAAAAATAGTTCAATCTAGCAATCTTGATTGAAAAGTAAAATAAGTCACTTTGAATTTCCATATTTCAAAGCTTTATAAAAAAAAAAATATTGTGTTACTCTTATGTTCTACTCTTATATGTTGTTTCTGAAATTATTTTGAAATTTTATTTCCAAATGCAGAATTTTTGACATCTGTTTTTTTCCATAACTTATTTTTCAATTTAAATTTTTAGACTTATTGATAAATATACACTGATGTACATAGTATTTTGCACAACAACTTGATGAGGCATTGATTCTGCAAATGGTCAGAAGACATCTGGAATGATGTTGAGCCATGTTTCAATAGATATGCATTTATATTTGTTGGTGCAGGATCAGGTGAACATGGTGACCACATTATTTGTTAGAAGTCTTCAAAATGCTCTTCAAACCAATTCTGGGCAACCAATGACACAGTATCTTATTTGGCTGGAATAACCCATCATTGCTGTGGCACATGGAGTTCGTGAATGGGTATAAATGGTCATTAGTAGTGCAATATAGTGATCACCAGTCAATGACATGTTTAGGCAAACCATACCAGATCATTACAAGATGGACAACCATCAACCTACAGTGTGCCTTGTTCACAACTGGAATCCATGGACTCATTGAAGTCTGAACCATGCCCAAGACCTACCATCAGTCTGAAACAACTGGAACTATGACTCCTCGGGCCATGCCAGTTGTCAATCCTCCTGGGTCAAATTAGCAATATCATGAGCCCAGGTGAGGTGCTACATTCAGTGTCTGGTACCTCCTACATTGGATGTGATTTAAGCCAGTGTCACTTGTCTGCTTTTGCAGATGCCTCTGGTCACAATTAAGGAACCGTGGTTGACCACTACATTGTCCCCAGTGGGCAGTAATGCTTTCTGTCAACTATACATGGTACACATATTACACTATAGTTAAAGAATATTAAACATCACATCTGTCTGGCACCCATTATTATGCCCTATTCAAACCCTAAATAATTTACATTACCTTACTATGAACTGCCTAGCCAGTGTTCACATTGCCTCTCAAGATGTCAGAACAGAATTGGGCAATTCCTAGACATTAAGTTATGGTAACGGTATTACTTTTACATACTGCAATCCAATGACTTTTGGCATGTCAGTGTATTAGTTATCTATCAGCATTAAAGAAACAAAGACATTTCAATATTGTTCATGTTTGTATAATTTGTAATCATATTCTTTTCTTTTTTTTGTAGATGGAGAATACAGTATAGAAAATACCAGTGCTAAAACAGCTTGTCTTATCTTCACAATCATCAAATAGAAATTCTCACCTATCAAAGTCACCGTCCTTTTATTTTGGCCTCCCACTCTTCACCCTTTATTTGCTTCTACCAAACCAGTGAAATGGTTGTGTCAAATTCTTTTTGCTTATTTTTTCCTTCCCATAAAAATTGTATCATCATATTTTCATTTTTTCCTTTCATCACTTTTGCATCCCATCCCAAACCAAAAGTAGATCAGAGAAAGGCACTGGCCACAAGAATGAGCATGCCTCTTGGATTTATGAAATATTCTTATTACAAAACAGTTGATGTATTTATGAAAACCTTCAACTGTGTAAGGCTTGTACATTTTCTGGTTGAAAGAAAATTACTCCACAGGGTTTGTGCCAAGTTTGAGGCATTACCTTTTGCTTCAAACTTTTTGCAGAACTACATTTTTAAATTGCATCATCATTTTGCTCTTGTCTCCCTCAAATAAGTAATTTTCTAAACATGCATATTTTGCTATTATTAAAAATAAAAAAAAATGTACATGCAGGCATTATATATCCATATATTATATAATGTACAGATACAGATTAACAATTTCTTCATTCTCAAGTAGAATTAAAACATTTTAATCTTTATCATGAAGTCTTGATGAAGCCATTTCTCCTAACTTTTCCCCCCCTGTAGGTGTTTTCTTAATCCACGGGTGAAAAAGTAAATCAATAAGGGATATTTATAGTTAAATAATCTATTTAAAGTCAGATTTATTTCTTTTTCTACATTATAGTTAATGAGCCTCAGAATTAAATTATGTCTGAGGATATGCATTCATGAGAAAACATAGATCATATCACACATGCAATCATTTTAATGCATTCAGAATGCACACGCACGGAGAATTACTTGCATTGAAAGACACACTTAACTGCATCGACAAGACATATACACTCATGAAAACAAGGGAAGACATTCACAGATAAGAACTCCTACATATACATGCTTCCATGTTCATCAGATACATTTAAGCATTTAGATGATTATTTATAATCAACCTCAAAACTAGTAATCTCTTTACTCATCCCAACCATTTTCATCATTGCATATTTCAAATTACTCATTTGAATAAATTATTTTATTTTTTATTAAAAATTTTTACTTTTTTTTTTATTTTTATAATTCCTTGCCATTATTTCTCTTTATTATTGGCCTTTTTTTCAATTGAATTACTGCAACACAAATGGAGTTTCATTTAATATTAGGGCACTATTTTCCTTATCTTTATTTTAGGGATTTGTGAATTGATCTGAGTAGAAAGCAAATGAATAAGTTGTTTTGTAGCTGAGAGGGCAAGGAAAATCAATCCATCAACCAACATTGTTAGAATTTAGTTTTGCAAAAAATAAGCATACAAAATAACTTGATATATACGATAATATTTTTTAAAAAATAAGATGTCTGTGCAGCTTTCATAGAACAACACCAGTCTCTTGTTGCCAGGCAAAATATCTATCTATAGGACCCATAACACTTCTATAAAAGATTTCTAGTTTAATTATAATTCTATTTATGGCAAACTGAAGTGTCAAGAGCATATTTTTTTTCAGTGTCATTAAAAGGAGTCTCCCATTTTTTTTTCCTTCTTGATATTCCTTATTAGATCACAACAGCAATTCTCTTGTCTCATTTTCAATTACTCATTCTGTTGTTGAATGGAAATTAATTTTTTTTCTTTCTTTCAGAAGAAAAATGTTTACATTAAAATCAATTACAAATCTGTCCTCTACATTCTGTATAAAATTTCTATTGTAGATTAACCATTTTGTATTTTAGTATATCTGTCATAAAAATAGATTTTCTAGGATTTCTTGATGCTTGTCAGTGTCAGAATTTTTTTTCTTGATTAAATGGTTCAGTTTTCATTACTCATTCATATCAATGTTTATTTGTTAAAACAAAAGTCATTAATTAAAAAGATTAAGAAAAGGCATGAAAATATTGTGAAAAGAAAACTATAACAGTGAGGATAAGTCAAAAAAATGTTAAATGCTTCATGTTGTGTGTAACAATTCTTATGTTTCTAATTTCTTACATAATGTCCCCTTTGGCTACAGATATCAAACACTCCAAAAATTAGTCTATCTAATAATTTATCAACAGCACCAGTTATTACATTTATTTTGGAAGGTATTTTTCAAAGTAACTGAATTCTCTTGAAATTACTTTATTGTAAAGATTAGTTTATGGAGTTACTAATTGTTACTTTTTTCCCTCCCTATCCAGTATTGAACAGAAAATACTTCACCTTAACATTTTTGAAAATTTAACAATATTGAAAAACAAAGCAGCTAATCAACCTATACATATAATCATAGATTTTGCATTATTTGGAGTTCTATTTTAACATTTACGCTGTTGAAATCATTTGTATAAAAATCTTTCAAGAAATCAATATAGGTATCTGGTAAATGTTTAGATGAAATTATTTTATTCGTAAATATTATGTATGTGAAAACATACTGAAGGTTTTCCTTGAAAATCGAATTCTGGTATTTGATTGCAATTGTTAGGTGTTAATAAAGACATTTATGTACTAACAAATAGTTTTATTCTACTATAGAAAAACAGAATTTTAATTAAACAAATATGGGATCTATTTCAAATAAGTAGATAGTGGTATCTGTAGCATTATTTTAATTTGTACATTTTTAGTTTTGTAAGCCCAAAGCCCTTAATTTCCAACTATTGGGTTGGCCAAAAAGTTTGTTCTGTTTGGTCATTAAGTAGAAAACTTACTTAATAAACAAACTTTGCCAAACCCAGTATGTCTAATATGAAAGAATTTAGAAAACAAATTCATTTCAACATTACAGATTGATTAAATTTTTATATTTAGTATATTGATCATATAGAATATAGATTTTGTAACATTTTTATTTTACATTTGTTGGGGGATTAGTCTTTGGATTTTTTTTTTTTTTTACAGGTTATTTCCAAATAAATTCACTTATTGAATGGCAATCAGTATATAATTTAAATAAAAAAAAAAATAAAACTTTAAAAATTCATTAACTTTACATTTTTTGATGGAAGTGGTACATGAATTTTTGTAATATTAGCTTTTTTTTTTTTTTTAATATTGATTAAAAGATCCTTCAGTATAATTTTTGACTGCAGATTACAGTTTAAATTGTTTTTGAAAATATTACTTCATAAATAGTCTACAATTTGACATCAGTTTGTAATTTTACAGTTTAAGATATTTTTAAGCAGCTATTGCTTTTATTTGAAATGAAGGAAAAAATTACTTTGTTTGGTGTGAAAATATGAAAAAAATGTTTGTCAATTTGTTTGAAAAGAATTTAATTTTGTTACTTGAATTTAAACTTGTTTTTGTCAGATATTTGTTGCAAGATTCCTACTCAAAATGTTAATGTATGTGTTGAAAAGGAACATTCGTATGAATTTTGAACAATGCTGTCTAGTGCAATGCTTAACTGTCCGTCCGATGTTTGCATTTTCCCTACAAATATTAAAGGATGAAGAGTAAGAATATTTTATATCAAGAAATCGTTTATGTCCTACCACAATTTTGATCTATCATCTTTGTTGCCTATAACACTTGGTTGGTGTACTTGAAAAGTGCACATTTATTTGTCTACTACACAATTTCTCAGTCAAGAGAGCTTCATTAAGATAGAAAAATTTCAATTTCTGCTCCTCTCCACTATATAATTGAGGCATATTTTTGTTTTAACAGCCAAAAATATCAGAAGCTGTAGTTTTATAATTCTGGATAATTTTACTTACTCTATCATCAACTTCCTGGTGAAATCATCTTTTGAGCATGATTAAATTACATATTCCCACTTGAGCTATTATCACAATAACTAACAATTATAAACCAATTCATCAAATTCTTTTTCTGAAGCTGTGATAAAATTGCATCTGTTCTCAGCCACTTGCTACTTCAGACTCCTGTAACAGAAAACAGCTTTTTCACATTAACTTTTTTTTATCCAAAAATTATTAGCAGTACTTTTGTATAATTAAAATGATACATCAATTTAAACAAGTCTCCTCCAGGCTTTAAGAAACAGTATAAAAAGAAAATCAGTGCATTAAGCATTACCAATTAATCAATTTTAATTCAGAAGGAGATTTACTAGAATAATATGTATTTTATCATCTACAGAATGTGGGGAAAACTCCAACAGCTTTTTTGTTCTCCTTGAGCTTATTTTCAAACAAAAATTGTTAATTGCTTAAACAAAAGCCTCCTCTTACCCTACCTTTTAGTGTTGGCTCTTGACCAGAGTAAAAACAATTTTAATGTCCCATGCTGATGTTTATTTACCTTCCGACAAATCTAAATTTTAAATCAAGCTATCAGGTGGGGTAAATGAAAAGTTATTGTCCCCATGACATTCCCTTTAAATACAACAGTGAAGTAATGCTCTATAATTGGAATCTTGTTCAAAGAAAAGCAGAGCTGATCCCAGCCAAAAAGCCAGGAAGTTAAATGGTATTTTCTGTATTAAAGGGCAGATAACTACTGACAGGGTAAATCGAGAACATCATTAGCTGTTGCAAGTCTAGTTGCACACTCAGCAGGGTTCCAATTTTTCAGCTATTACAGTTTATATGAAAAAAGCCATTCACTCAGACTTGTATTAAAAAAACTAAATTCTAGAATTTCTAAGATTCTGGAAAATAAAACCATTGACTAATTCAAACAAGACTTATAATAACTTTTTTTTTTTGTTGACAAGAAGGATGTGATTCCATCAAATATGTTTTGCGTGTTCTTAGAGAGGCTTTAGATATTTAGAATTAAAAAAATTGTATATTAAAACATGAATATTTTATTATCTATTTATATTGTAACATATTGACTAGTTGTAGAAGCCATTTTAACACTCAAATAGCAATTTTGTGCTTATATTAAAAATAGTTCATTTTCTCAAGCAAGGAGAACACAAAATTAACAGTAATCATTTACCAAATTTCAGATTTCTTTTTTTCTGAGGTCTATGGAATTATTTTGCACTGTCACAAATTACTAACAATGTATTGCTTAACCTTATCAACAGCTTATAATTGAATAGTAGATACAAATGTAAAACCTTCACAAGGGTGCTAAACAAGAAGAGTATTTTAGCATTCCTTTTTGTAAAAGGGGCTATGCATATATCTCAATACTTTTCTATATATTCAGAATATTTTTGAGGTGCAAGGCCTCTTTATACACTTTAAGTTTGTGATTAAAAACTATATAGAGTAGTTGTAATCATTTGTAAATACCTTAACTCACTTGTCATCTCACTTCAATTACAATTGTCATATAGGTAGTTTCCTGTATATTATTTAAATGTGATATTGCAGAAGCTTGTTTTTGGAAAGTCTTGAAAACACAAATTACATCTACAATTCAGCATCAGTGTTATTTGAACTATTTTATATTTGATAGTGTTGGAAAGCAGCATATTGTTTCTTTGTACAGTATATTTTTTAAATTTTAATTGTCAACATTTGTATGAGGTTATTTGATTAGCATTAAGCTTTTCAACTTTAAAACTAAAGATTTTTAAAATTGTTTTTCTATTATTGTGACATTTGAAATTTATGATGGATATTTTGTTTTTTCATAGCAACTGCTATTTAAAAGGTTTTTTCTTAAAGGCAACATACAGCAATACCGCAAATTAAATTATTCTTTTATATAAATGTATGTACAGAATTGTTTTCTATATGGTTAATTTGTATTTGAGGATGTGATACAGCTACAAGGTATTCTGAATATTTTCCAATTTGTCTGATGTGGTATTCAAATTCTTTTCTCAAAGATATAAAATTAAAACTTGATAGTTGAACACTGCTATGCACTGCTTTGGTTTGTTTTTGTTGTGTTGATATAAAATTTATATAATTTGTACATTCATTTTCTTATGTATGTGAGTGTGCTCTATCAAATTCTTTTAAAAGATTTATTTAAAAAAACAAATTATGTACCTAGTTACATTGCTACTTCACACTTAAGTCAGTCATTTTTAATTGCAATCTATGCATAGATGAAAACTGGATTGTAGAATCTAAATTGTTAAAACTTAGCACACTGATTAAAAAATAAATTAATCTTGGGAACACTTAAATGATTACCCATTTTGAAAATTACTAAATGTAAAACGGCACTGGAAATGAGTAAATAAAACAAAATGTTTGTGCATGTAGGAGTGAGAAAAGGTCTTATTGAGATGTAACGCATGCTTAAAATAAAAAAAAAATATATTAAGTCCAATTTTTCACATGGAAGGAAGTTACAGTTGACCTTTTATTTTATACTAAAAGAGCAGATGTAGAATTATTTAAAGTATTTCAAGAAAATTGTTCTACTACAAATTATCTTGACAACTGATTAGCATGGAGTGGAGGGGGAGAATGGTTAATGTTATTGATCATAATTATTGTTCAAGTATTCTTAAGCTACTCTATGCCGGCTTCAATTTTACCTTTCCTTTAATCATTTCAATGAATCAGTGTCAAATTTCAAACACTCCACTACAAACAATTGTATGTAGTGTAAGTAGCCTCCATAAAGTAAGTTGATATAGCAAATGAATACACACGTTTTTACAAGTAAAATATATAAATAAGAAACAAAATAAAACTTATTAATAAGTTTTTAAAAGTTAAAATTAAATTGTACATATTTTAAAATAATAAAAATGGTATGTAAATTATAGTCCAATCAATCAGAGATGATATTAACTTTTTTCTTTAGAGATTGTCTATCATAAAATGATTTGCCATTATAATAAATTGTTTCATGAAATTTTTTTTTTTTTTCCTAGATTAAGCACGTTGTCTCCAGTTCATACTGCAAACTATAATTAGTATTTATGTTACTTATTTTCCAAACTGGCTAAATATTTAAAATAGAAGCAATGTAACCTGAATTTAAACATTACAAGTTGTCTCAGAGTAATTATACTTATTAATATTATTTGATTAAAAATAAAAAAAAAAAAAAAAAAAAAAAAACAGTTTGTGAAATTTATAACCCTGTGATCCATTTTCAGATATTTTTTTTAATATATATTTTGCATATTGATATTTTTCTTTTCATTCCAGTCATCATTTTGTGATGTGATGAACAGTTTGGGCTCATGTGAGCATTTGTGGTTTGTAATCATCTTAAATTTACATGTATTTGTCCAATATTGGTTCTCAGAAATAAAAATTTTTAACTTTATTTTTCTCATGTAAAAGCAAAACATGGGAGACATCTTTTCATATCCAAAAAGGTTGAAAATCTTCTAAAAGCTAGAAATAATTAAGTGTATAACACTTATTTCAAGTTCTGTCACCAGATCAAGATAGCGCACTCAGCAATTAGCTTTACAGATTATAGTTATGTGTGCACAAATGTATATAGGAGTGCACATGAAGATATATAAAGTGTTATGTATGAATAGAGATATATATGTGTGTGTGTGTGTATATATATATATATATATATATATATATGTGTATGTATATATCAAAAATGTATGTGTGCGTACATCTATATATGTGTACAAGAATGATAATTAAAAATGAGTGCTAATGTATATATGCCTGAGTGGATGCATATGTAGGCACATGTATGTAGTGTGGGTGGTGTATTTAGTTACATGTGTATACAAAAAAAAAAAAAAATTAGTTGCTGAATTAAGATCCTACAATGTCAAACAGCTCCGATACAGATAAAACAAACAAGCACAGAGGCACACAGACTCTCTTCAAGGCTAAAAGCCAGGAAGTGATAAGCTAGAGTAATTAACATGATTTATGACAACCAACTTATCCTCAGAGAAACCAAGACTTAATCCCTTAACTGTAGATTTTTTTTTTTTATAGTCTGAACTGCAATGACAATCTGTTATGAAATATGGCAATTTAAGGAAAAATAACTCAACAAACCTGGTACATGAAATTGAACAGTAATCTTATAGTTCCCCATGGGGCTAAAACCTATCAATACTGAAAAAAAAATATTTTCTTTTTATCTTTATATTGAACAAAATATTCAAAAATTAAAGTCATGAAAGCATTTTACACTGGTCACAGCGGACATAGTATCATGTTTGGCCGCAATACTGTTAAACAGAAAAATCACCAATTACAAAGTTAACAATATAAAGCATTCTCCCAGGGAAATTGAAGCTTTAATTATGATATGCATTAATAGTTAATAATTTCTTCCATTTTAAAATAGTATGTATGCCAGACTTGCTGTGAATTACGGTTGAAGTTAAAAAATGTAATTTAGTAGGAAAAAGATAAAGAAAAAGAAAAACAGACAAAGGAAAACATTCCCCAGGATTTTATTAAAACTGAAGTGGATTAAAAAAAAAAAAAAAAAAGTTAATATATTTTTTAAAGAAAGCCAGTTAAGTAACATTGTGGCAGAAGAAATTAGGTTTAAAAAACAAAAGATAGCAAAAAAAAAAAAAAAATGAAAAAAAGTACATGGTTATTAAAATTAGTTTCATATCAGTTATTTGGAAACCTTACCTTCTATAAAAGACAAACTGAATCCAAAAAGGTCAGTATGTACTGTGCTTAAATAGAAGAAACATTGGCTCAAAATATTCACTTTAAAATCTAAAATATACAAATTACTATTTTTAAATTACTCTGATAATTTTTTTTTCTATAACATAAGTTATTCTTGTTATCCAAACTGAAAAGAGGTTTTCTACTCTGAGAATTAATGATCTCAAAGATTGTATAAAGTTGGTGCATCAATTATTAATTACAATTACTTCCAGCCAATCAAAAGAACTTAAATCTTTGACAAAGAACATTCATTTAATACCCAAAGCTCACCCTACAATATCTGCTTAATAATAATAATAAAAGAGTATAGGATTAGGAGTTCCTTAAAATAAAGAAAATAGAATTTCAAGTAAAAAGATACTGATCAGAACAAAATATAAGATAAATAGAATAACATTATTTTAACAGTAAAAAATGTATGATGTTGAATACATGAAAAATTGAGAGTAAATATGTTATGAAATTAATAAAATTGGCCTTTGGCTTGAACTTGAAATAGATAAATTGTGTATGGTATAAATAAATGATTATTATATGTATATACACAAGGATGTGCCTACTAAGAAATAAATACTCCAAATATTAAACCAAATTGTTACAATAAGCAATTATTTCAATGAGAGTTTATTATTATAAACTATAGAAATATATAAACAAGCTTTGAAGAAAATGGCCATCATTAAAGACACTGGGTTTGAACCCAATATGAGATCATTAATCCACACCATCATCATTTGGAATTATAAACTCTTATCCCTGGAGATGGGGTGAGGTCAGACAAAACAATGCTTGGGTTGATGAACTCTGCTGGAAATGACAAGCCAAAAGCTTACTGTTCAAATTCATAAATATCAAATTTAGATGTACACTTATTTTGTTGCTTTTCAGTTCACATAAAGAAGAAAGGAATCTAATTTCTACCAGAGACATTTCTTTTAAAAGATTAAAACCCTTCATCTCAAAACCAGAAATGAAGAAAAAAAAAAAGAAAAAAATACAAAGTCTGGTTAGAAACAGCATTTCTCTTTCTCAGAAACATTAACAGATTACTCACATCCATGAATTGGTAATTTTATATATATATAAGTTTTACTTTATTTTTGTCTTGTCAAAGGCCTCACTGTTATGAATCTCATTTCATAGATAACATTTGGTTGTACAAGATGACCAATTCAGCCATAGGAATTTTGGCCCTACAAGAGGTATGGACAGTGGTGGCTCCTCAATTGGACACTGACACAAAGATTATATTTAAAGTAAAAAGATCATTTATTAACTTAAATGACAAATGAAGCAGCAGTGAAAAATGGTAGGTGCTTATAACCGACTGGAAGCATAGTCATCTGGGAAAGCAAATTCATATCTTCCGTTCCCGGCAACCTTTGGCAAAGTACCAGCATTGGGAATTACATTCCAAGACAAAGCCAATGATACATTTTTGTTACCCCTAGAAGAAGAAAAAAAAAAAAAAATAATTACCACTTCATAAATGAGAATTGCAAAGGAAGAAATACCTTTGGGTTCATAGGTAAGGATCAAAGTTAGATCAAAAATTGAACAATGAATAAAATAGAAAGAACATTAACATGATTATGTGACAAGGTAACATTTTGAACAGAATACAATGTACTTACCGTAATCCATTGCCAAGATCCCAAAAGTGATATTTGGTGTTCATGCTCCGGTAGTCCAAAATTGCATTTTCACCACGGCGGATTATTTTATCCCAGATTACAACTTGATTTATTTTCTATTATGAAAAGAAAACAAAAATTAATATCACTTGAAAGTCTACTCTTCTAATACTGGCACCTATTAAGATAAATCCCATAAAAACAAAAAAAAAAAAAAAAAAAAAAAAAGATTTTCATTTTATTCATAGCAATTACTGACTAGTTTATCTTTAATTTTAGTATTGTTTTCTTATCACAATAGCCAGGTTGTTTTTATATTCTACAATCATAAAGCAGCTTGAATCAGAAATAAGCCTCTTAAGAGTTCATATGCCATGAATAGTGATTTACCAATTTGGCCAGGGAGATCAAACAGTTAGTTGAAGTTTATAGCTAAAGCCCTTCTAATCCAATTTCTCTACACTATTTTTTTTTTATCTACTATAATGGACATCTTTAAATTATCAGAATTTCTTAAAGTATTTTCTTTTAATTAATTCTTTCATCATATTAATGGTTATTGAAATCCTGTTAAGTCATAGAATATTAAGTGTTGCAACAATAAAATTAAAGATAAACTAGTAAAGATGTTTTGCCAGAAAAATTCAGAATAGCAATAATTTGTTGGGCTCAAGATGGAGAATTTTTAAGTTTCACTTAATTATTTTTATGATGTCAAATTCAAGTTATCCTATGATCTCATAAGTCCTTTATGTCTCAAAAAAAAAAAATGGAGCTAAATTAATGGCGTGACATCAAATATATCATTAGAGGAAGATATGATTTTATCTCAGCTGTTCATTTTATGGCTGCCAGGTCTTTGAGCAAAGAACAACAAATAAGGAAAGCATTTAGAGTCAAGTGTCAACAAAGCCAGACATTGATGATTTCCAGTTGTTGGTCTATATTGTCACAGTTGGAATTGAGGAGATTAGTTCTGGTCTGTCCTTGGCTGGGGACAGATTGTCCCTCGAGTAGTTCTGATGCTGCCCACTTGCATTGTCAGCCACATATTGAGATGGGAAAAGAGTTGATGATAGGAACATTCCGATCTATTAGCCAACATGGCAGAATGTCCCAAGTGTCACATATCTAAACAAGAGCTAGAAAGAGAAGCTCTGAATATTTTTACATAATTGAAAACATGGTTCAAATTCTCATCTCTTGCCACATTTATTTTCAACTTCTGTTACACACAATGGACTTTTCCTGGTTTTTGGTAGACATCAGCACAAATAAGAATGGGGACACAACATGGTGGTAATCATTGGCCAGTCAATGGAAAACAGAACAATCTTTACACCATTATTTCTTTCATCTTAATGTTTATTGCTGAGAGTCTTAGTTGTAATAAATAAGATGAATGATATACTAGTCGAAAATTAATAAATGGCTGATTTTTAAATTGTTTTAAATACTCACATGTTCTGCAGTTTCATATTCAGCTGTCAAATACAAAAATAGGAGTTTCACATTCCAATTGAATAACTTAGAGATATCTGATTAGCATTAAGGAAAAAAATTTGAGGTAAGAGAAAATTTGTAAAGAAATAAGTCACATTTTAGAATGTTCAGCAAAAATTTCAGTGTAAATACAAATAAATAAATGGTCAAGTCTGCACTTTCACAAGTCAGTCATCTGGAATTTACAATTATCTAGTCATGTTTATGATTTAAAAAACAAAAAAAAACAAAATAAAATCATTTCACCCCAAACAAAGCCACTAAGATGCATGATGTTACCAACTGTAAAAGAATATAAACAAAAGAAAATAGTAAAGAGCAAAAACAATAAAAGGAAAGAAATTAAGACAGGAGATAATGATTGACACTGCATTTAAATTTGTGAAGATCAAAATTGGCTGGAAAGCATGAAGTGCCAGAAAAGAAATTGTTAGCATAGAACTTAAATGAGATCAGCTAGACTACATACTCAAACATTTAAAAAAAAAAAAAAAAAAAAAAAAAAAAAAAAATTAAATTTAACATTTCAGAGTCTCCTTGCACATATCAAGATAAAAATATCTTTAGTCTGATGAAGCCCTAATGTATGAAATGCATCACAAATTAATGTACATATATATATATATATATATGTGTGTGTGTGTGTACATTAATTAATGATACACATGCATACATCTCAAGAACAGTATTGAAGAAATTGTAAGACAAAATGGAAAAAAGTTTATTTGTGATGCATTTCATCCTTTCAGACTTCATTGGATTGGGTTTGTTAACATTGTTGTGACTATACATGTACAAGAGACAATGGTAGTTTCAAAATTTTTGTAATCTAGCCAAATTCATCTATATTCTTTTCTTTCCATCAACTTTCTTTTTTATCTATGATGGAAAGAAAAGGAATATAGATGAATTTGGCTACATTGCAAAAATTATTTACAAACATTTTGAAACTACCAGCGTCTCTTATTCATGCATGTGTATTCAGAACAAACCCAATCTGATGAAGTCCTAATGGATGAAATGCGTCACAAATAAACTTATTCCACTTTTGTTTTACAATTTCCTTTTATATATATATATATATATATATATATATATATATATATATATATATATATACACACACACACAACTTCTTTGTGTTTGTCTGACAATCGCAAATAACATGAAATCCAAGGTCACAAACTCATATCAATCCAACTAAATGTTAGCTATCACCGATATTGAGCACTTTCCAGTAAGTACTGCACATTTTATATATATATATAAAAATAAATAAATAACCCCCAAAAATTGAGTATAATCACCAAATAGAATATAATTACCAAATCTTCTATGCATAGTCTCCCTTCAGAATGCTGACAATCATGGCTTTGCACAATTTCCTGTCCTTTGTAGCTCTTAATATGTTTTATTATCTTTTCTAAACCTTGTTCTGCCAGCCATTTCCACAAGTTTGTTAGGTAGGTTATGTGCTGTTTTTCTCTGTACCTCATGCCTTCAATATGTCCTGTATCAAATTCCAACTAAGTTTTCCTGATGTTATGTATAAGTGTCCTTTTGGTTTCCATTTTTTCTAAAACATTATTATTGCTCACATATTCAGTCCATGGTATTCAACATCCTTCTGTAGAACAACATTTGTTTCTTCAAGTCTCTTCATCTGCAATGCCATATAGGAGAACTGATATTACATCACCATTTAGGACCCTTCTTTTTCTAATGAAATTTTTCTGTTCTTTAATACTCTGCTTAGCTTTTGGAAAGCATCTTTCAATTCTCTTAAAACACTTCCCAGATATTTAAATTGTTGTACTTGTTTAATTTTGATATCTCCAATTTATAAATGTTGGGCTGTCCCTATTGCTGATAATCATGCATTCTATCTTCTTGCAATTGATGTTTCTGCTCACTTTTCTTCACTACCTTCTGTAGAACTTCTTGCAGTTTCCTTTCTATGTCTGCTATCAACAGTAAGGCATATAATAATGATATCTCAAGATAAACCAGGCAATTTATTTTACTCAATTTTGTTAATGTTTATAACTACATTTAAAATATGCAGTTAAAAAAATAAAAAAACTGATTTATTAACAATTATAGTCACTGTAAAGATATGTAAAAAGGCTCTCTGAAAAGTAAAGTACAGATTGGCTTAGAAACAGATACAAAACTAATTACAAAAAGCAATAATCTAGTCTATTTATCTAAATATTTGCTTTTTAGTTTACATATTTTACCACAGTATTTAATTAAAAAAGAAAAGTTCTTATTTTTACATGTCAATTAGTGTTTACATTTTTTAATGTCAGGATCCATTGTAATTAAAAAGGTTGTACATTTTAATTTAGCAAACTTGGGATCATTCAAAGAAAAAAAAAGATCCCTTATAGGTTCCCTATGTAAATATATGATTAACCTCACTATATTACCAGTTTATTCCATATATATATTGTACTGTTCTCAGTATCAGAAGTAAACAAAGCTTAAAAACAGGAATACAAGGATTAATGATTTCAGATAAGGTTTTGTAACAGAGAATCTGGTCAGCCCGATAAAAGACTCAGAGTCGATTGTAATTGGTGCTGTAAGCACCAGGAGTTGCATCCTCTTCCACAAGAGAAGACCTACTTAGAGTAGGTGGTGCTATTTGCATATGAACAATACTAGGCAGGTATTAGCTAATAGTCAGCATGGGTCTGGGACTGGAAGAGCTACATAACACCATATTTTTTTATCAGTTAAAGCAAGCACTCTCAACATGTGGTTGTGCGAAAACCAGACAAGACAAACACAGGTTCTGAGTACCAGGTCATGAGAATCTTCAGTTTGCCAATATTTGCACATCAGTTAGAAAGGATTGCACAAGAAATAGATTTTCTAAGCTGGACTGATGTTTGGCAGTGTTATTAATGACACTCTTTAAACACCAATACAATCAGGGCCAGATCATGACTTTTTTGGGGCCCCTAGGTTATTAAAATCATGAGCTACCGCCCTCTAACTTGGACCCATCTTGAATATTCTTCTTTTAACTCGTGATATATTTTAATGACAGTTACTTAGCTTGATGTTAACTTATTGCAAACTCTTTAAATAAACTAGAATAGCTATCTTTTATTTGTCAATAAAAATATTCTTTAAGAAATATCACTTTTTTACTATTTATTGCAAACTAAATTAGCATAACATAACCATAGTGGAGAAAAAATTAAAAAAAACACCTTAAAGCTCAAGGAGCCCTAGGCTGCAGCCTATACTAGCCTAAAGGATAATCCGGCCCTGAATACAATGTAGTTTGCTCCTGGTAATCTGGCTTTTAACTTTCTTTGAGTCAAATAAAGAATTTTTTTTTCCCCATTATAAAATCACTTTGCTTCAATCTCAAGTCTTAAATATAGTCATCTAGATACATTTATCTATAGAAATTATTTCTTCCACCACACTTTCTTAATGTTCTGCAAACTGAGAAGAAACATCTCCAAGATTTCTTGATCACCAGTTGAATGATAAACAATAGGCACATCTTCATCAGTGTTCATTTATTCAGCTAGGTTTTCTTTTTAATCTCTCTGGTTTTACAAGACATTTCTAGTAGACTCAACCAATTCTGGGATCATGATGTTTCCACTAGACATTAAATCTAGGGAAGTCAGGTACATTCTTTTCCTGACCCTGAAAAATTAAGCTTAGCCACAATTTGTGCCAGTCACCTTCCAGTGTACTTTTCTCAGCTTTATTCCTGGCAAAAGTTAGTGATCATACTATATGCTTTAAGTTAAATTCCTGCCAAACTGGTTAAAAGAAGGTATAAAAATTGAATTTTAATAAAGGTTTCTTTGTGGGTGTGACAAACAATTTTCTAAAACACAAATATTTTACATATTGGATCAAAGAGTTACAGCTTCACATGCAAATATCCCAAGCATTCAAAAAAGAATTCAGTTGTTATTCACCACCCCCTTTTTTTTTTATTACCACAGAAGATAAAGAGAATCACCTACTTTTAAAGGGATCTTAGGTGAACACTTTTACCATCAACTTATACCTAGAATAGGTATTTCCAATAAGTCAATGAGTGATCATTTGACAAACAAAGCATATCATGTCATTCAGGTGTTAGTTTTTTGCTCACTGATCACAACAAAAATAAAAATCACATTTTGATAAAGGATATTTACCTAAACAGAAACAACCCGAAGTCATGTTTGAAATATTAAAGCTGAAATGTTAGAAACCACCATTACTAGAATCAGTGAAAGCATAATTGCTAGCTGAATATGGAAAAAGACAAGGCACATCAACACATTAATGATCATACATTCTCACTTCACATAAAAATGTATAACAAACAAGTTAATCTGTTTCTTTGCTTACAAATCTGCAACATGTGTGTATAAAGAGGTGACAATGCAAGACTATTTCTTCTTTTGAATCACTTAGGCAGAATTGTTCGTATTTCTACAAATCAAAAAGGATATCAGAATTCAAATCAAAAACAAAATATCCAAGGTCACTTCTTTCTCGATCAGCTTGATAATCACGCAAGTTTTTTCTGAAAAAGCAAAAAAGGCATATGAAAGATCATTACAAAGTTTTATCTTAAAATGTCTATCAAAAGTAGCTAAATATGGCTAATCTGTTAATTTATACCAGAGCTTGTTACATATGAATTCTTTATTTGAAGCCTAGATGAGCCCTTACAAAATTCTAGCATTGCAAGAATTATCTTTGCTATATGATCAGACATGTGAAAAGAATTGTTCTTGACTGTATCACAAATGCATTTTAAATTTCTATTTATAAAATTTTTATGTTAGATAATTTCAATCACTTGGTGCAGAACAATCCTATTTTCTAACAGTTAAAAACATAAAGGGAGGGGCCAAATTTCCTTCTACAGGTTTTATTTCAAAGACTCAACACTATAGATAACAGTCATTGAACATGTATACTAAATGTTGAGTTTTATAAAATTTATTCTCAGTAACATATTCGGTGGAGGGAAATAAAACTAGATAGCTATATACATTATAGTGTGTGGCAGAAAGACCTCCCACATAATAGTGACAATGGTGGCTTTAAGTAGCTAATGTCTTACCCGTATGTGGAAGGTATTTCTGCTACATCCTGTATTAGTATTTCTTGCTACACTAAAATGAAAAAAAAAATAAGCACAAATAATAATGATTAAATACCCAGAGGATAAAATTGGCAGAGAGTGGGGTAGAGAAAGGTTGTCAGTATCTCAGTAGTATAGCTGGCCACTCATATTCGAGGGTACCTGTTTACTAGAGTGGCTAGCCAATCCCTATTGCAGATGCTTGCTCAGGCGCATTTGTGTTTATTCAACACCCACAGAGCCCACCTGTAGTTATACCACAACTATGCTGAGCAGACCGTAGTTACAGTTTCTAGAGTGAGTGATCAACAATTTGAACAAGTCCAGCATGCTCAAGCCCTAGGCCAATATGACTTGTGACTTCATGCTAGCACAGCTGTCTACTCAATTTCACTCACATGACTTGGGTCAACCCGTGCAACCTGGGATCAACCCCTCCAGTCAGATAACAGTCTCCTTCCTGACAAATCGACCATGGTGAGATTCGATTGTCAGAATAAGAACGTTCTAACCACTCGGCCATGTGCCCATTATATACACACACACACACACACACACACATACATACACTCTCACTCTCTCATATTTGATCGGAGTAAGGGAGGAGGCTGATAAATTTTTTTAACCTCACGTTTAGTAGTTTCGGAATGTGTGACAAGATCCGGCTTGTCATATCCCTTCTTCAAAAAAATAAAATAAAATTTGTTTCTGTGGAAAAAGAAACATTTTGTTAACATGACAAAAAATAAAAGCGGAAGATAACTTGATGTAAATAGGTTATTCATCGTAATCCCTTAAAATATCCTAGTAATCTACACGAGTTAATTATCCTTCGATAATATTTGCTTTCATGTTTAAAATGTTCTTGTAAAATGCTTTTTACACATCAAATTAATTTACCTCCCTTACATTTGACGTCAATGCCTCAAACAAGTAAAGATTCATTATGAAAGCTTTCCTAAATCATGCATTCGAAATAAAGCTAAAAATAACGTTATAATTCCATTTTTTTTTTTTATGTAAAAACTAAAATTTAATTCAACATTTTGTAAATGATATATTTAAAATATGAAAAGAAAGAAACTAACATTTTCAAAATACTAAACTAGTAATTATTTACCAAGATTTTCTAATAAAAAAAATTTAAAAATCATTTCATTCATTTGTGAATAAGTTTTAAAAATTTAATTGAAATCCGACAATTACTTAATTTTTGCAAGAACTTCCAAATTAATGCGTCTGTCACCGCAAAAAGGAGGCTAAAATTTGCTTTGCTAAAAATGTTAGTACATACCCTGAGGTATGGAAAACTAGTTTTTTGGGGGTTTTTTTTGTTTTTCTCTCAAAATATTGAATGTTCTGAAAAGGAGTAAATATTTAATTATACAAAAATACTATGATCTCAATAACAGATCTTGTTTGACAATAAAACTGTTTTCATTACGTTTTTTGGAGCATGTTTTCATTACGGTCGGGTATACTAATTTTTTTTTTTCTTAGCGATTTCATGGAGGTACCTAAGTAAAAACTATATTTAATCATATTGTAACGCTTATTTATTACAATCTGACGACCCAAAGTATTTTTTTTTTAAATTTCGATTATTTTTGCGTTTAAACGTCTTAATTTTTCTAAGTATACGAGTTCGTACATGACATTATCATTAAAAGGTCACGTGTTTTATTAAGGGTTACCCACCCACCCTACGGAATATAAAATTTATCATCTGCTAACAATTTTGTGTCACCATATTTGTCAGCACGTTAGGCAGTTGATAAATCGATCGATACGTCAGAAAAACAAGACCCTGTGGTTAAGAAATGCTTGTTTACAACGTTTTTATGCTAAAGTAATATTTGCTTCATATCCGATTATGATTAATTTAACTTTAAATTTTCTAACTTTCCTCAAATAACGTTTCAGAAATGTTTTATTTTTGCAAAATTTTTAAAACCGAGAATTAACTTATTTACAAATGTGTAAAAATGGCAGATTTTATCAATTTTACTGAAAATCAATTCCAATCAATATAATTTCTGTTTAAAATAAATCACAGAACATTTTACATACTGGAAATTGTAAATTTTAAATCCTTTAGCTTTCAATTTAAAACTAAAATGAAACTTCAAGAATTCAATTTAAACTTTACGTAGTTGTGGTACCTATTCTAAAAGTCTTGCATCAAACCACAATTTCCAAACTGGTTAAAGAAAACCAATGTTGTGTGTTGTTTGCTTATTTTTTAGATTCTCAGTCAAAATAAAAGCCGAAAAACTGAATAAGTGAATAGAGTTGAAATAAATGGGTTGTATTTTTAGTTTTTATCTCTGCTGCAGGTAGGTTTGGCCTTTACTTTTGTTTTTCAAATTCGGAGATATTTTAGGTTACAAATGAACCTCTTTTTTTTTTTCTTTTTACACTTATGAAAAAAAATAGTCGATGTTACATTTTGAGAACTATTTTGTTAATTTTGATTGACTTTTCTAATCCAAAGGATGGCTCTGAATACAAGAAAAAATGTGAGAGAGACAAATCAGTTTACAAGTTTTGGTTGAAATGGTAAAATTATTGCTACATCCAAAGCAATACATACAGATTGCCCCTTGATAACACAACCCGTGTGTGTGTGTAAAAGAAACAGCAATAAAAAAAAATACTTGGTAAACCTATAAAAAAATTAATTTTTCATTAGAAAATACCAGCAAATTTCTTAATCATAAAGACAACTATGAGAAAGTAAAATTTAAACAGCACATGAAACAGCATCTGCACACATGGAAAGAATTCTCAAATTAACAACTTGTCACTTATTTATTTGTTCAATTTTTTCCCTCTTTTTACTAACTTGCTTTCAATACCTGCAACATTAAGAAAAAAAATGGCATTTCATGGAAAACCCATGTGTAAAGAGTAACAAAACAATTTCAGAAGAGCTCTACAATGTTATTGTTTATGTGAACTAATGTCAGCAATAATCTACCCTCCAGATTATTCACTATATATACATTACACTACAACCATAAAAGATTAAAATAAAATTAAGCTTGAAGGACAAAAATAGAAGTAACATGTCTAAACAAAGATTTATTGGCATGTAAAAATAAAAAAATCATCCAATTTAACCACTCAACTTTTTAAGACAAATTATTTTGTATATTTTCATCCAATCCACCTAACCCACGTGGATGCAGTCTTTTGGAGTGGCTAATAGTGGCTTATTTTGGTTTTCCCCAGAACCTTTTTATGCCCACATTGTTGCAAAGAATCTTTTTTTTCAAAGCCTGTGATTGTTTTTTTCAAAAATGGATTGTTTTTGTTGCATTTGGACAGAAGTGAAATGCCACTTTTCAGAATAAGTATATATTTCATGACTTTCAGCACATGTGGAACGGAATTACATGTTCAAACACCACCTATTGAAAAACTTTTGTTCTAACCATATAAAAATTATTTGTATTGGTTTTGTTCATCTTAGAACCTACAGACAAAAAAGAAAATTTAAAAAAAAAAAAAAAAAAAAGAAAATATCCTGTGTCACTTCAGGGCATGAATGATCATGACTTTTCACAACTTCACATCTTTTGTTGCTTTAAGTTACTTAACTCTGCCAACCCCATTTGTCTGTCCTATCCATTCACACTTGTTTAAATGGGTTACTGTTTCTCTTGATTTCAATGCCCTTTGAAACATTTCCAAGTCCTCTTTCCTCATTGTGTGTCTCAAAGATTTTAGATATACAAGTATCCCTTTAGTTCTTTTCCTTTTACTAGTTGCTCACATATTCAATCCATTGATAGAACCACATCTGTCACTTCAAGGATCTTCATAAGCAAAGAGATTATCCTGTATTCAATGCTATATAGGAGGTTAGATATAACATAGCACTTCAACACTTGTTTCTAACAAAATTTTCCTATGTCTAACACTTTGCTTAGTTTCTCAAAGACACCACACCTTCAAATTTTCCAGTCTATTTCTACACTACTCAGTTGCATGCAGGCTGATTGTTCCCAATAAAGGTTTCCTAGCATTTCAAATAGTTCTTTATTATACTTTATCAATATCTTTTATGTAAATTTATGAAACATAATTACAGATCTTCCTGCATGAATGTCATAATATTCTCTGAACTTGTTATGCTTTAAGAGGCATCTCCTTGAACTTGTTATGAGATATGAAAACTTGTTTTGACAGGCTGCAAATATGGAGGAACACCCATTGTCCCCAAATATTACATCTAACTTCAAACTGACTGCTACTACCTCTAAACACTTTAATCAAAATGATCTGGATTTTATTAACACCAAAATAAACAAACTTTTGGCCAATGAAATTATTGAATCTAGCATTTCTCCATGGAGTGCCCAAGTAAAATATGTAAAGCAGCTGTGAATGAATTATCTACTCAACAAATTCACATTTCAAAAGTAGTATCTGCCACAATAGATGGTGCCCCCAACATGGAGAAAGCAGGATTTGTAAATGTTTGCAAAAGATGTTGGTCACCCACTGATAGGTTTTCATTGCATCAGACATGAAGAGGTTTTGTGTGTGAAAGCTGGCCTAAAGGAGCTTCAGGAAATGATGCAGTTACCAAGGCTGTTGATTACATTTCTGCTCAGGCTTTAAATAAAAGACAGTTTCAAATTTTACCGAATGAGGTAGAATCTGTATATAAAGGACTGAAAATATACAAGTGTTCATTGGCTTAGCCAAGGGTTGGTTCTGAAACGATTTGTTGAATGCTTAGAGGAGATAAAGCTCTTTTTGAATGATCAACAAGTGCCTTACCAAGAATTGTCTGACATCATGTGGGTTTTTAAACTGATGGTTTTTGCAGATTTTTGTGAACATTTAAATGACTTGAATATTAAATTACAGAGTTCTGTTAAGACACCTGATGCTATGTTTGGTTACATAAAAGCTTTTCAAATGAAACTAGAAATTTGTAAGAGGGATATAGATAAGAAATTTAGATACTTCTCAAACCTAAAGAAGTACATCAATGATCTCCCAAAAGATGGCAGAACAGACCACCAATATCTTCAAAAGCTATTCGAATCAACTGTTGAGCAGTTTTTTTATAAGATTTGATAAATTCAGAGAACTGGAAGAGACAGCAAAATTCATTAAGTTTCAAGACAGTAACAGACTGGATGAACTAAACTTGCAAATGTTTTCACAGATAAACATGATGATTTTGAAATACAGTCGATTAAATTTCAGAGTAGCTCGATTTGGAAACAGAAATTTGTTGACCTTAGAGTTGACTTGGAAAATATTGAAAATGAGCAATTAGAGATTGGAGTATCAGAGAGAAATGTGGAAAAAAAAAAGTATTAAGGACTTGGAATACTATTCCAGGAAATTGTCTGCTTAAAAAAAAACTTACAACAGCATTAATATCCATGTTTTCATCTACATATGTTTGTGAATCTTTGTCCTCAGTGATGAAAATTATTAAGTCTCCTAGCAGGAATAATCTGACAGATGAAACTAGTAGTGCATACATATCTCTCAAGGTTATTAAATATAAACCCAATATAAAAACTGTCATCAGTGATGCAGCAGCATCCCACTGATGATATATAAAAAGAATCAACAAGTTTTGTCTCTAGTTTTATCTGATGCTTTCTTTTGAAAGTGGCAAAAGTTCAGGGTTGTTTAAATGTCATTCTGAAGTGTGTGTGTGTGTGTGTATATATATATATATATATATATATATATATATATATATATATATATATATATATATATATATATATCTCATTTATAAGGGATTTAAAATCAGCAAAACATTATCTTTAATAACCTTTTATTGTGTTTTAGCCTCATAAATGAAAAACTGGGAAAAAAAGGATGATTGATTAATTGAAAAAAAATATGTTAGCTTTTTGTGTTGATACTAATAATAGTTAATAGTGTCTTTAAATTGTGTATTTATGGCAGTTACAAAGCTAATAAAAAATATCACAACCTTTTCGTAAAAGCTTGGCCTAATTATATTCATTCAGTCATTTTTACCTGATTTACATAATTTTTTTTACACTACTGTGTCTTTACTCCTGTGGAGTGATTTTTTATCATTTAAAAAAGTTCTTCACATACTTAAGAGATATTAAATATATTCTAGAAAAATTTTGTGTCAGAGATTTGGCCAGTTTTGACACACACTCACAAAAAGGTTTCCCACCCCTGCTCTAGGATATTGCATGGGAAATGGTATCATTAGGCCTGACCCAGAACAGATGAAGCCATTACAAGAAATGCATCCCCCTAAAAATATGGGAATACTTAATAGGATGATGGGGAATGTCTGTGGGCTATGCAAAATGGATACCTGAATTTTTGGATAAAATACATCCCTTAGTTAAAATTAATCAGTTCACACTGAATAAAGAAGCTCTTCATGCTTTCGAGACGTTAAAATCTGAGTTATGTAGAGCTACTGAGGAAAACTTGCCTTTCGAGGTGGATTGTGATGCTTTGAATAATGCTATATCTGCAGTACTAATTCAAAATGGAAGGTCAGTCACATTTATGCCAGAAACACTCTAAGGAAGCAAAAAGGGATATATTATTGTTGAGAAAGAGGCCTTGGCCATAATCATTGCAATATGTAAACAGAGGTATCTTTTGTCACAATAATGTTTCAAATCATATACCAATGTCAGATCAGTCTCTTATGTATGATAACCAAAAGCATACAAAAATAAAAAATGCTGAAATAAATCAATGAATGGAAAAATGGTGGTTGGTGAACTAAATTTTGACATCAAATATCGACCTGGGAGGAATAACGTAGCTGCAGATGCTTGGGTAATTTCCCAAGGTTCAACTCTTGTGAATTTAGACAAGAAAATTATGCCATCTAGGTGTATCAATACTTTTGCATTTGGAATCTCCCTTTTTACCTGAAGATATAAAGAAAATATTTTGCATCTTGCAGAGTTCCCTCTCATTACCCATTTGCATTACGATGTCCAAATATGCACTCTTCAACAGTTATTAACTGCCTAGAAACAATGCTTAGTATGTATGAAATGCCAGGTTATATTCACTCAGAGGTTGTTCACAAGAATTGAAGGAGTATTTACTGAGTAAATGTGCTGCTACCAGTAATTTGACATCACAACATCTCCAAGGTAATGGACAGACAGTGCAATATAATGAGTTATATGGAAAACTAGTCACTTGAAACCTAACAGAAAAACATTGCTAACAAGTTTTGCCACACACTTCATTCTATTCGATCTCTTGAGTACTGCTACTAACTGTACACCCCATGAGCAGTTCTTCAAGTTTCAAAGATGTACTCCTCATAGAAACTCACTCCCATCTTGGTTAATGAAACCCGGACATGTACTGTTAAGATGATTTGTCTGTACTAACAAGAGCTGCCCCTTAGTAGATAAAGGGGAACTTATTGATAACAATCCAACCATTGCCAACATCAAATAGCCTGAATTGTATCTGTTCATGATTTAGCTCGTCGTCCCAATCATTCAGAATTCTCCCCACTTTGTTAAATTTCACAAACCTATACCAGATTTCCCACTGAAGAAAGTTGTAGTTTGACAACTGGTCAGTCACCTACTCTGAGTCATCGACACCTTTTAAAGTCTTCAAAGAGAAAACTAATATCCAGAACTGACAATGCCTAATACAGCCCAACTTTGAAGATTGAACTGTATATCAAAGAGTCCCCCTACACCATATGAGTGGGATTAAAATAAATAATTATATTATTTAGTAAATAAATAAATTGTATTCTTTAGTAATTATATCAAAACAATAATAAAAAAATCCTCATTTTTCTAGGAGGGAAGAATGTAACATGCAAATTTATAAGTCACATGAGTTCACATTTCTTATAAATAGTAATAGGGTCAAATCTAAAGCAGTGCTATCAAATTTTTGCAACAGACCGTGATAGGTTATATGGTTTAAGCTGACTGTTCAATGAAGTTCATTCATTTGGCTTCTTTGGCCTTACCAGGAAGATAAATATATTGGTCTTCTGGTATTTTGCTGCTGTCATTTAGCGTTTCAGTAATTGTTTAAAGCTGACATCTGTTACAACCCCATCTATTCCTGCTGCTATGTTTATGTTCATCTTGGTCAATACTGCTCAATTCTGCTTCCATGTTAGGTTTCTCTCCTTTTATCATGAAAGTGGTCACTAATGCATTCCTTCCATTTTTTTTATAGTAGCTTCTCTTTTTTATATTGAATGTTCCTTTTAGATTCATGTGCAACCTATTTGAAGATCACATTTTTTTGCCCGACTATTTTTCTAAATTTTTTTTTTTTTTTTGCACATGTAGTGCTTTCTATCTCTGCACACTTCTCATTGAGTCATATCTTTTGTTTGCTTGCATTTCTTTCTTATGCCTTTGCTTAATATCCTATATTTTTTTGCCATTCCTTGTTATGTAATATCTTTTTCATTAGTTCAAGAATTTCATCCCCACTTCTTGTCTATCCCCTTGTGATGAAACACTTTTTTGCTAATGTCACTTGTGCTTCCTTTAAGTAAGGTGTTCCACTTTGAATTACTGATTAAGCTTTTATTTTAGTAATTATCTACATCAGTATATGTCTACCTACAAACCAAATCGTTATGGAATTTTGTGCTTCAGATGTTTTTGTTTTCTTTCATTTCAAATAAATAAAATGAAAAATTTAAATTTAAGAAGTTCGTACATGTGTACTGTACACAGTAATTTTAATGTCACTAAGTTAGAAATTTATCCGTCATTGTCAATATATTTTTCCTATTCTTTCTTTTCGTTTTTACTTGCAGAACATTTAATTTCTTTTTAATTTTAAAAACGAACTATACTTTAAAAAAAACAAAACAATTACAAACTATTGTTTTTTTTACTTGAAAAAAAAAAATTATCTATTTTTTAGAGTTATGGCTTCATGAGTAACACTGTAGCAAAGACATAAAAGGGACCCTCGCGATACACGTGTTTTTAAAATAATTTGATCAACTTTACAGGTCATTTTCGCCCTTCAATATTTCTATAAAAAATGCAAAAATATTACTTCTGCTTAGCTTACGTTTCTTTACTTGAACCATAAAAACAAATAAAATTATTTTAAAAAATATCCTTCACTCTAAAACAAAATAAAACACTAGAAATGTTTATAATTAATTACATTAAAAAAAAATGAAATTACTAATTGCAGAGTTAACTTTTAACATTAACAGCTGTTGACTTCTGTTGAGCATTTTTAAAAAAAAACTTATCAACACGTCATGTTTTTACGTTTACACATGCAACAGCGGCATCAATTTTAAAACGTTATCTTTAAGTCAAAGAAAACTTAATGTTTCTCTAGATTAAAAATAAAATTTAAACTAAACATCATTTTCCTTATACAAAAAGTGAAAAAATAAAAACTAACGAACTTACTAATTTGAAAAAATAAATAGAAAGTTTAATTCTCCCAAGTAACCAATCTCAACAAGCAACAAAAATCCAAATATTAGTAAAAAACTAATGATTTGATTGATTTTTACAGATGCTAATTAATTAATAAAAATCAAACTCCTAAAAGCTGTGAGCTAGAGAGACAGTAAAGCTTTTTTGTTTAAACTGTAGTGCAAAATATAAAAAATCCTTTAAAAAATTTTTAAGAGTAATTTTTTTTTTTTTTTTATCAAACTTGGAAAAAATATACAGCTTCGCATTTCAAACATTTTTAATTTTACTTTTTAGGTCAAATTAAAAATAAAGAACGAGTGAAACTTAATTTTGTTTTTTTAATTGATCCGGATTTACTTATATTTTTTCATGAAAACTGAAGCAAAGTAACGAAAATGCCGGTTGGTTGCTTTTTCAATATTTTTTTGTTTCTTTCAAAAATAGACATTTATCCAGTTTAACAACCGAACAGATTTTTTCCCCTTAAATACAGAATTCTGAATTATCTTCATTAGATTGCTTATCGCTTCATTTTCTGAATGCAGTATAAAGGAGGAATAACCAAACTTTGAAAAATAATGTATTATTCTATTCTAAGAATAAATATCTTTTTGATTCTTTATTCCACCGGAATTAGGTAATTGTTTTTGTATTTCGGACGTTATTTCTTTTTTTTTTTTTAATCTCTGATGCAAGATTTCATATCTAGAGACAGGTACCTGCCTAGGTCTGACCTTTTCACTTTCAGTTGGATTATAGTTCAATAAGTTCATATTTTATATTGGGGAATTGGTGGTTACAATATGAGGTGAGTGAAAGCCATCTATAAAGTTTAATAAAGTAATTGAATATCGTTATTAAACTGTAATCACGTTTTCGAACGAAAACTATTCATTGCAAAATTATGATTTATTAAAAACTAGAAAGTAACTAACATAAAACCACTGTTTAATTTTTAAAAGAGTTCCTTTCCAACTAAAAACTAAAATTTAGTATGAATTATTATAACTATCTGAATAAATATTAAAATTGCATATTTGTATAGGAAAGAAACGATTGGGGTTTTCTTCGGCCAGTGAAAACAAAGAAATCAACAAGAGATAGAAAAAAAAGGTATTATTTAGGTTTGGGGAAAATCGGCTTTTCTCTCAAATAGAAACAGAGCGAAAGTAAAAAAATTAAATATCAAAAAGTAATTAGTAATTTGCACCTAAACTCTAAATGTTTAACAAAATAAAGAAAAAAATCAAACAAATAAAAAGAGAAAATCATTTAGTAAGTAAATGACATTAAAAACCAGAACGTTACCAATAGACACCGACTTTGTGTTCACTATTCCACTCCTCCTAATAAAGGTTTAAAAACTTTACTCACACTAATACCCGACCAGTTTTAATAGTTGTGCTAGCCTGTAGATCATTAAATCCTGTCGATAAAAAACAAGCAAATGTGAGAGCTGCCATCACACTGAGTGTGAAAGCGAATATAGTATTCGCCCTGGAAAGAAACGTGTTCATTTTCGGACTGCTTTTTCTCTACTGACATATAAAACGGAAGTACATATGCTGTTGATTTTCACGCATGCGTTTCTATACTTACCGGAAGTTTGGGCTCTCCTCGTGTTGGTAAGCAAAGCACATGGTTCTTCCGTATTTTTTTTTTTTTTGCTTTTAAATGACATAAGGATGGAAGTTTTTAAATAAAAGTAGGATATTTAGTTCGTAAATATTTTAAATATCCTTTTATTATTTGCCAACGATCGACTGAATATTTCAACCTCATAAGAAAATTTCATTTTTCTGAAACCTTTTTTTCTGTGAGTCTATTTCTATATTTCATAAAACAAAAATTAATGCACAAACTTGGTAAAAAAAAGAAGGGTTGATTGTATTTTATTTATTTTTTTAATTTGTCCCCTTTTCTACACAGAAAGAAAACCCCCACCCCTATCCCTAACACCTAACCCTAAAGTTAAGCCGGTTTATTTTATTATTTAATATTTTTTTTTAATTTATCCCCTTTTCTACACTGAAAAAAAAACCTTAACACCTAACACTAAAGTTAATCTGTATAGAAAAGGGGACAGATTAAAAAAAAATTAAATAATACAATAAAACAGGTTAACTTTAAGGTTAGGTGTTAAGGTTAAGGGGGGTTCTTTCTGTGTAGAAAAGGGGACAAATTAAAAAATAAAAAACATTAAATAATTTACCAAGTTTGTGCATTAATTTTTTTTAATTTTAAAATATAAAAAATGCTTTATTTTTATTATTTAATTTGTTCTTTTAATTTGTCATTGCTATTCAAAACGGAAAAAAGGTTCTATTGTATTATTTACTTTGTTTTTGTTATAAATAAAACTACACTTCCCAAAAAAAACAAAATTACATTTCTTTATGGTAGTGTGTAGTGATTTTCTGCAAGGAAAGTCTGTAAAAGAAGTAAATAGGCCAAAGGCCACTGGAATTACTACGCAGTGAATCAGTATTCATGATGGCAGTAATGGGGGACGAATGACTAACAACAATTCCAATTTTTTTTGTCGTTAACTCCAAAACGGTAGGTTTCTTCAGAATTTACTTGTTAATTTGAGTTCAACATGTACATTTGCATGGAATTATGATGATTTTGAAAAATTTTAAGGGATATTTAGAACGGGTGTTAAAATAGAAATTTACCAATTTGCTTTTTTAAGCTCCGCAAAGAAAATCTATTATAACTTTCCCAAATCGTCATATTTTCATGTAAATGTATATGCTAAACTTGAAAATAATGTCCAAATTTTGATAAAACCTACCGTTTTGAAGTTTTCGACAATAAAAATGTTATATCTCATGCAAGATATAATAAACAAAATAACCCGAGTGTTGGTTTTCAATGATAGGTTTATAATCGGATGTAGGTGTGTCAAATACAGAGACAGAGTCGGGAGTATGCTAACCTCAATAGGTGTTAACAAACGAAGACTTTTCGACTGTCCGCTGTGGTCATACTTAATCGGCAACCAGTCCGTCCATTATCGTGAATGGGGAAGTTGGGTTATATCATCACAACAAAAAATTCACTGTGGAACACTTTATACTTGCAGAGGCGTAATTAACAGCCTATTTACTGCTTTTACTGATCTTACTCATATAAATTACTGCGCACTGTCAGAAAGCAATGACAAGTGGTAAATAAAGCTTTCTGTTTAAATTAAAAAACACAAATTAAATAATAAAATAAAGCTTTTCTTTTAAATTAAAAATAAAACAAATAATAATGTGCAAATTTTGCACAAACTTTTAAAAGAGCATGATTACTAACCTTAACCCTTAAACCCTACAGACTTTAAAAATTTCTGATTTATTTTCCTGAAATGCACTACTGATACAACTTCCAGATTGTAAATTTGTAAATAAATTCCTTATCTTGTTTTGTTAAAATTACCCATGTGTTTCCTTGTCATCACCCTCCACCATTAATCTTCTTGGCTAAATCAATTGTCCATTTTAACCCCTAAGCCCCATGCCACTGTAGTTGTCAACAAAGGAGGTAGCCCACTGTATAAGCTACATATTGGGGATGTCAAAATTAAGCAGATAGAAAAATTAAACTATAACAGACAACAAAAATATGATAGAATCCTGAAGGTATATAAGAATAAAATTTTGGAATTTCTAAATTAAGCAAAAATAAATAAATAAAAATACAGCCGTTCTCTCATTTTTGTGATTTTGAATTCTTCCACAAGGCTGATAAAGGGGAGGCACAACGCGTTGCTGTTCCCATAGAGGGCCGCACCACTTAAGCATCTCGGCAAACCCAGCCACCTTCTCAAACAATTACTAATTGCTCTCTCTAACGTTTCCACGGTGGTAATCGGAATATCATAGATGAGCAATGGCCACAATATCCGGAGCAAAAATGCATGCCTTAAAACATCCTGGCAGTTCAGATTTGTCGATCTTCGTCAGCCACTCCTCAAGATCTTTTATAGTTTGCTGGATTGTGGCTGTGTCTTCAGACTGCTGTTGAAAGTCTTACCCAAGCTCTTAACAGGCTTTTTGCTCAGAGTAGGAATTGTTTCTCCTGTGACTGTAAACCGGACTTTCTCCATGACCTTGCCTTTCTTCAATACTAATGACCTGGATTTTGCTGGCTTAAAATACATTCTGGCCCAAGTCATATTTTCCTGAAGACCCTTTAAGTGCCACCTACCTCCCTTGACAGATGACATTGTCACGGTTAAATCGTCCATGTAAGCCCTTATCAGTGCTAGACACAAGGACTCGGCATTCCACCTCGGCTGCCTTTACAAGCATGTTCATGGTCAATGAAAATAGGATAGCAGACATTGTGCAACTTGTGATGATACCCTTTGCAGGGTCTGCCATTCTGATGTTGCTGTACTTGAACATGCTCTCAGCCAGAAATTATCATAGTAGTCTACAATGAGATCGCATACTGATGGAGGTACGTGATGTCTATTTAGGGCTTCTTCCACCAGTTTGTGTGTCATGGACATGTAGGCATTAGTGAGATCCAACCACAATACAGTCAGGTCCCCTTTGCCTTCCTTTGTAATCTCTAATATTGTATACCTGACAGTGGTGTTGAACATAGTACAACAGCAATCACCGCATAGAAGCCTAAGCAAGAAACAACCCCAGCATAGACAATATGATATATGCTGGTATCATTTTAAATTCAAATAGCCAAAAGGGTGTAGGGTAGAAAATTCATCGCCAACAAGGCAGCCTAGGTTCTTTTAAAGTGGAAAGTGAAGACTGGGTAGATCCAGCCCAAATAAGGCAGCAGTGCTTCATTTTTGGTCTGATCTGGCTCTTGTAAAGCATAGCAGGAGGTGTCAGGCACTTACTGGCGCAATACAGGGAACTGACCATTTTTCCAGCATCTTTGACATTAGATCATATATACAAGTTCTACTTGAGGTCTGGGGTGAGCTTAAGTCCCAGTAGGCGTTCAAGACAAGGGTACTCTTTAGGAAAATGCCCTTCATTGTGGTAGTTGAAAATACAGGGTTTGCTCGGTGATGATGGCATGTTATTAGTTCCTGTCAAAATTTGACTGCTAGCCTTTCAAAACCAGGAGCTTATATACACCAGGAGCAATCATGATTGGTTAGCATAAGCTGAAAACTTCACAATGAAAGAGAGCTTGAAACAAAGTCTAGGTGTTTTAACCATTTTCAGCAGACTGTATATGCAACACATTGTCAATGAGGTAAGCTACTGTGTTTTTCAGTACATATCTAAATCAAGATGATGGGTATGATAATATAAAATTTAATTTAAATTTATAAAAATAAAAAAACTCTACTTTTCAGATCATTTTCTTACATGCTTTGCCTGTTATGATTCATGTCTTTTTAATTTATTTTATTATATTGCTGCTGTCTTTTCTGATTACTTCTTATCAAAGGAATTTATAGATGTCTGAAATGATACCAGGAAAACTGTCCCTGATTCAGCCACCAGATAACTGTAGATATTAGAAATACTCCAGATCATCTCCTAACCATTTAAAGAAATACTATTCAAGTAGGTCCTCTACAATAGTATCAACTACATATAAGCTCTGCAAACAAAAGTAAGGTTTATAAAATAAACTCCACTATTTCTTGCAAGATACTATCCAAGAAGAGTGGGTTAACTGAAAAAAAATTCCCCAGCTTAAGAATTTTCCTTTGCAGACTGATGTTTGAGTGAAAGAATTGAAGGCCAAAATTGTCCTGTAGTTCTAAGAACAATATTCCCTAATTGAACTGTTGAAGTGACTACCAGTCACCAGTCTGTGACATTAATGTTGTTTTTGTGATATGCAGTGTATAACATGACACTCACTCATGCATAAACTGGCTGCAGTTAGGTAGACCACAGTACCACAGAAAGATTAACAAAAACAAAATTTTGAAAATATCACATAAACCCTATTTACATTATTTGGACTATTGTCCTCATCTTTGTCGCCATATTTATTACAACACCTTTATCCACTGTGCCACGTGTCCTTGAGGACACACAGCACAGTGGATAAAAGCGTGAGTTAGATCCAGTGACAAGACCCAAAGAGTGTGAGTTCAATACCCAGCTAAGGCAGTGGAGAACTTTCAGAGGGAAATTAACAGGAGATAACTGATAACTGACATCCATTAAACATGGCACGTGGAACTAGAACAGTCTACTCCAGTGAGCGAAATAAAGGGTTCAGTTCAACATTCCAACCAAGTGAAGAAGGCCAGAGTGTACAATGGCCGAAACATTGTAATAAATATGGTAACAAAGATGAGGACAATAGTCCGAATAATGTAAATAATGTACATAATACTTCATCTCAGAAATATAGACAGATATCACATGAACCCTCCCTGATGCAAACAAAAATAAACACACCATTAACTTATTCTATCATAACTAGATGCTCTCTAGTTAAGAACAGGATTAAAAAGCAATTAAAAACATAATTCATTAGTACATATCACTCAACAATCCTAACAAATACCTAAGATTTATCATCAAATATATATATATATATATATATATATATATGTGTGTGAAAAGTGTATATAAATATAAATAAAATATATATGTATAATTATTTATATATTATATACTATGGTACTTCAGGTCACAAACTCACATCTATCAACTAAATATATATATATATATATATATATATATATATATATATATATATATATATATATATATATATATATAAACAGTGTGTGCTGGTGGTAATAATAAAACAGTGCTTGATGCAAAATAACAAAGCTAAAATCTATACTAAAATAATATATATCTCCTCACATCAAATGGTGAGGAACAAATGCATGCTTGACTAAAATTTATAAAATATATGTATATTTCGAAAGGTGACATTTTGATGCATCCTTCTCTATGATTCAAGTGTGGATGGTGAATTTTATGTATTTTTATATTAAAAGCAAAAATGGAATAAAATGAGGTATATTTTTGTCATTTGGTAAAAAAATGCTGTACACACAGCAAGCAACATATGTGCCATTTATGCAGATGGTGCCATAGCTGAGTGTACAGTTCCTAAGTGATTTGTTAGGTTCAAAGTGGAAATTTTGATCTGGATGACTGAGATTGATCCAGCAGACCTGTAATCATTGATGATGAAATCAGAACACTGATAAAAAAATATCCAAATCAACCAACACAGTGCATCACAGAGATACTCAACATATCTTCCATAAGAGGTGTAGAGCATTTGAAAACCTTTGGATATGTGAATCACTATTTTTGGTGCCTCATGATTTCATAGAAAAAGTTGAATGAGCTGCATTGCCATCTGCAATTCTTTGCTCAAATGCAAGAAAAACAATCCATTTTTGAAAATTACAATCACAATGAAAAATGGATTGCTTACAACAATGTGGATTTGAAAATGGTTCTGGGGAAAATGAAATGAACCACTCCAAAAGCTGATCTGCATCCAAAGTTGATACTATGTATCTAATATGAGAGGGTGGGCATTCTGTATTACAAGCTCTTTCTGCAAAATTAGACATTGAATTCAGATAAGTAATTTTCCAAATTGAACTGATTAAAGGCAGATTAAAGATTGTAATGTTCTGCACAAGAGGTTATCGATGCTTGCTAGGCGTCAATTAATGCCTTGCTAGGATTTTAGGATGGTTGTTGATTGTCCCTCCGGTAATGGTAGCCTCCTATTCCCTTTTGCTATGAAGCTGCTGATTAAGATTCCGGATGTCTGGAGGGGACCTAACTCTTGTATCTCTAGGGGTTATCTCCCTTCTGTTGCTGGGATATTACAGTGATCAATAAAAAATGTATGGAATTGGACGAGTGTCATCTTCCATCAGCTTGACTAAGATGTTTGCTACACCTGCTGTACACACCTGACCATGTACTTTTGAATTACCAATATGTTGATCCCTCCAAAACTCTCATAATGGAAAGAACTTCAATTCTTTGGAAGCCTGTAAAAACCAAGTGAACAAGTCCATCATCCAGAAAGATGACAAGTTCTGGGAGGATGGAAACATGAAGCTGCCTCAAAGATGGCAAAAAGTAGTGGAACAAAATGTAGTTGAATAAGTCTATGTAAAAATATTTAAAAATTGTCTTCACTTAAAAACTCTACAAACTTTTCTTTGTGATCCTATGTGTGTGTGTGTGAATAAAGACAAAAGGAAAACTTATCTTGGTCAATATGTATGTTTTCCTTTTGTTTTTATTCATCATTCTTTTACAGATATATTTTTAATTATATCTGAAATGTTACACACACACACACACATGCACACACACGCATGTATATTTAGGCAGAAAGAATTCAACCCAAGTTTTATTAAATGCAATCAACAAGGTCTGTTTGTTGAATTTTTTTATTGTATCTTTCCAATTTTAGGATAAGACGTTGTACATCAGGATCAAAATTGGGGATAAACTGTCCAAGTTCATGTCTGCTTTTGTTCAAGTACTTTAAACTGTATCAGTCATTATCAAGAACTGGGTGTTGTCAGTGTGGTAGACAAGATTTGTTAGCTACATACTAGCATTTTTTTGAGTGCTGAGATTCAAATTAGTACTAAAAAAAACTTTAAAAAAATGTTTGACAACCAAATGTAATAAAGATGCTGACTTGAATATCTGTTGTAATAAATATTTCACATTTTAACCAATCATATATAACAAAAGGCTAGGATAGAATCCATTGAAATACTATTTTGACTGTGATGCTAAGAACTGATGAACTAATTAGATGTAAGTTTTTTTTCTTGCACTTCTCACTTGTGGAACTTCCTTCCAATTTCTTACTTTCCTACCACTTACAATCTTTAAAAATTCAAATGCAATGCCAATCACCATCTTCTTTCTCATTGAATCCAATCATTTTATTGTCCTTTCTCCTCACTAAAGTCTTCCCATTCTTTCACTCCCAGTAACTTCTTGTATCCTAGTGGCATTAGCACTTTGCTTGGGGTGAAATGATTAAAAAAGAAATCACTATATACTCAATCTATACATATTACCAACTCTTTATCTAGCCTGCTGAAGACTTATTTTTCTTTATAAAAAGATTTCTGTTGTATTTTGGGTAAACAAATCTAAAGCTGAAAAATACATTAAAAAAAAACTCAGATGGATAAAATCTAAAGACTTATGACTTGTACATGTTAATTTCATTGTTTTTGAGTAAAATGTCTAGTTTTATTTAATAACATTCCATATTGTATAAAGTTGCATAAACCTGTTGCAATGTATTACAAAATAATTGTGTCTGACCCTAAAGAAAGTGCTTCTTATCTGTAACATATATTTAGAAAATATTTTCCTATCAATTCTGTATGTCATTTAAAATTTTTGTTGTTAAGTTATAATTTGAAAACATTTTAACAATTAGTGACCCAACCAAGCAATATGCAGTTATATTACATCCATAAAAATATATATAAGTGTAATTAACAATGTATTTTTTAAACCAAACTCCTCATAGAAATTAATGGAACCAGTAACATTTTTTTTACAATATGAAAAGTGTTTGAAGAAAAAGATGTGGCTGGACATTTGGCTGACGGACATTTCACTGAAAAAGTACAAGTAAAAATAGTAACAAGCAATACTTTAAATATTTTAATTAGCAGTATTATAAGGTAGAGTAGGACTAATAATTAACACTGAATTTCAAGTGATTAAAGTGAAAAGTTTTCTTATTTAACAGCCAGATGATGATCATTAAAAGCAAAATTGAAAGATCTTTCATATCATAAAAGCTTAAGATTTTTGTTGTAGTAAAATGTGCTTTTTCTCAAAATACTTATCATCTTACAGTAATATTTGAAGTAAAATATAATATATACAGAATAGATTTTAAAAAAAAGCCTATCAAAAAAATGAAAAATTATAAATTAATACAATAAAATAAATAAATATAAATATATGTAGCACATTAAAGAGTGTGACATACATGTAAGTACGCCACTACATTTTCAGCTAAATTTCCATTCAGTTAAATGTCCCTCGGCTAAATGTCCGAGTACCAAGAAAGATTAATCAGTTTAACACTGCACCTAATAAAAGGGAGAATAAACACAGAGAAGGGGGGGGGTGCGATGGGTAAATTGTCGCCATTTTATTTTTTTCAATTTCTCACATGTGTGTTGTTTTTGATTTTGTTGACTGTAAAGTATAGTAGGGTCAGTTGGGTACCATCTGTGAGAAAGAGCACCTTGGCTCAATTCATTTTGTCAGAAATATGGAAGCAGCATGCTGTACTGCTTGGCATTCATGCTGAAAGCTCCAATATGAACATTTCAGTATGTTTGGGTGTCAATCTGCAGAGGATTTTGAAAGAGTTGAATGAGTCTAATGGCAATTATGAAGGTGTTTGGAGTGATCATTAGTGATGATGACATTATGTCTCCATTCATCTTCCCGCAGGGTCTCAGACTCAACATGGAGGCCTACATCAAGTGCCTTGAGAAGGTAGTGCTTCTCTGGGTCAAGAGAGTGGCTGCTGGAAGACCCTATATCTGGCAACAGGACTCTGCATTATGCCACACAAGCTGGAGAACCCAATCATAGCCGTCAGACAATTTCTGTGACCACATCACCCCTTATATCTGGCCACCTAACTCCCAAGATTGTGACCCCCTTGATTATTATGTGTAGGACACAGATGAGCAAGAGACCAATAAAACCTTGTAACAACAAAGAACTGAAGGAAAGGATTATGGCAGCATTCATGAACTTAAACAAGGAGCCCATCCAGAAGAGATCCAAGAGATTCTGAAGTCGTCTGGAGGCCATGGTTGAAGCCAATGGTGGTTTTATTGAATAATTTCACTCTTTAGTATTTCAAGATATTTTTGTGTAATTTTGGTAAATATGTCTGTTAAAATGAAATGTCAGTGTTATTTTCATTTTTGTGTAATTTAGACAATAATTTATCTATCATACCCTCTGTGTGTGTGTGTGTGTGTATAAACATTTTTATATATATATATATATATATATGTGTGTGTGTGTGTGTGTGTGTGTGTGTATTAGTTTAAAATTTGCTATATTTATAGGTAAAAAATGCTCAGTATCAGAGATAGATTGTGTATAGATATAGACTGTGTGGATGTAGGAATAAATATTGCATGGTGACTGTCAGATTCATGCCTCAATACAATCTTCAAACTTGATCTGTAGATTGTATTGAGGTATGAAATTGACAGTCTACATATACTACTAGGCCTATATATATATATATATATATATATATATATATATATATATATATATATATCTCAAAGTATATAATTGGTATATACGGAATGAATTCCAATAACCAACAATTACTATTCTTAAAAGAGTGCTCAATACAAAGTAGAGCAGATATAATTATTTTTATAAAAATTATAACATAAGTATGTTATAAGATCACTACAAAAATAGCCATTTTGTTTCAACACATTCTGTGTAATCTGAAACTTTTAAAACCATTTATTTTATTTTCAACATCATCACTTGAGAAGACACAGAATGTGTTGAAACAAAATGGCTATTTTTGTAGTGATCTTATAACATACTTATGTTATAATTTTTTATAAAAAAATTATATATATATATATATATATATATATTATTTGTCCAGCCCACTTCTGAAAATCTGTCTAAATGACCAAACATGAGAAGTTCTTTTAGAATCACTTTTTGGCCAGGCAAACCTTTCAGCCTCCCTTCATACATATATATATATATATATATATATATATATATATATATATATATATATATATATATATATATATATATACTAACTAATAAAAACTGTAAACCTAATAAAGAACTTTGAACATTTTTTTTATTACTATTTACAAAACTGGATTATTCTAATATTTCCTACATTCATTTTCAGGAAAATATTAATGTTTTTTTTGGGGGAGGGGAATTCGAGGAAGGAAGTGCAATAAAAAGTTATATTCACCACTGAATCAGACACTTATCAAACAATCAGGTAATTTTTTTCTGGATAAATGCAAAATAAAGTATTTTTTTTAAATCCATTATTTTAATAAACTTGGATTAGCATTGATTGTAGCAAGATCAACCGATACTCCTGAATGTCCCACTATATTAACAGGGGCTTATGACCACATCACATTAAGACACCAGTTCTCATATGATCATCAAAGTTAAGCAATGTCAAGCCTGGTCAGTACCTAGATTGATGACCACTTGGGAATACCAAATGCTGCAAGCTTGGTGGTGTAATGAATAACAGCTTGGAACTGGAAATCACTGAGCCAAGTTCCAATTCTTGTTAGGTTTATTGTATATTTACTTACCCGCAAATACTTTGGGAATGGTATGAATCCACATATTCTCTCCCCAGCTATGGGTTAATTAGTAGTACTTGCATCAGTAAATTATTATTATCTCCAAAAAATTCTTAAAATCTAAAAATATTTTCTGGCTTTAAATAATCTGTAAAAAGGTTGATAAGCTGTAAAAAACAAATCAATCAAACCTGAAACCTACTATATTAACAAAGAGTTGGCAAAATAGAGTTTGGTTTGATCACTGTTCACATACTGAACATCAGTCAGTTATGTGCTATGCATGATATACGCTTAGGCGATCGTGTATCAAAAGATACATGACTGACGAGGCAGATTTTTTTTCCCGCAGTAGGTTGCCATTTCTTTCTGTAGTAGATCAGTTGCCATCCAAGACTATAGAACTAGGTCTGTCCTGCTATTTACCTGTAGCTGGCGGGGGGGGGAGAGAGAAAAAGAGGATTTATACCTTTCCCAAGGGTATTAGCATGTAACTGAATGTAATGGATTCAACTCGAATTCAAACTCTGCTCTCCAATTACTCGATCTGAGATGCTATCCATTACTCCACTGTGCCTCCTCCCAAACATGCATAAATTGGTTTCTGAATTCTGAGGTGTTAATTTATGAAATAAGTAAAAACCCCAAAATAAAGCATCACTGCTTCCATCAAAATGTCAAGTTCAAAGAGTCTATATTGGGTTATCAGTTATAGTGAAGTGTATGAGTGTGGAGACAGGTTAGTTTGATTTGGCCTTGTTAGTTAGATAGCCATCATAAGAGGGGTATAAAATAAGAAAATCAAATTGTAAAGTGAAACAACAAATTTATATACATATAAATCAATTAAGGTCTCTACAAATAAAATTAATGTATTTTGGTTGATACAAGGTCGTCAAAATGTTCGTAGTAGTCCTTGCAAGAATGAGTTTATGTGTACGTAGGCAGGAACATATGTGTGTATGTATGTATATATGTATGAGTGTTATCGTAGGGTAGGAAAGTAATTGCTTAGTCTTAAAATGTTCTGTTCGTTTATCAAATATAAAAGAGGTGAGGGAAAAAGGTAGAGATAATAATAATGATCGCTTGACATTTGTCAAGGGACTTGTTAATACACTTATCTCCTTCTCTCTTCTGGTGACAGGTGAACTTGCCCATCTTTTATTTTGTTTGTGGGGCTTGAAAAGGTCATTTGGGAATTCACTCCCGGATATGATTTGGGCTTTTCCATTGGACAATGAACAAACTTTGCGTCGGTTCATGAAAAAGTCCGTAAAAGAATTTGTTTCTGAGAATTGAAGATTATTTGAATTTTGTTTTTAAATGTTTCCTAGTTTTCTATTGGCCAAAAAACATTTCACATCAAGGTGTGAAATTTCACGAGTTTTGTTTTGCATTCACTTTTGCGTGTGTGTTAAGCAAAGTTTGTAAATTTGAGTCTTTTAACTTCTAATAAAATCAATGAGTTAGTGCTTAGCATTTGAATTTTAAATCTAGATCTTGTTTTGTTCACTACAAGTCTAAATGAACTGATATGATTTAAATTTTTAAGTTTATTTCTCTATTGTTATAGTATATGATAATTAAAAACTAAAATAAAATGAAAGAGAAAGAAATTAACACAGCTGATAATAAAAAAAGGTTTCCTAGACAATAATTTTATTCACAACCTTTGTTTTAAAATGTTATATTCTATTGTTCAAATAATGTTTTTTTAAAGAATATTCTTTACTAATGAGAGAACAATACAATCAATTCACCAGTCCACAGATGATTTGCAGATTTTCTAACATGACATCAATAATGTGCCAAAAGTATGGATTAACATACACTGAACTAAGACTGGTACTCTTCGGTGCCAAATTATTTGTCTCCCATCCCATTCATTATTTTTCGTATTCCCACTCCACCAGAACTTGTTAGAACCTCCAGTCACTGCATATTAATTTTTAAATTTGTTGGACATTTATTCGTATTTTAACATTGGCAAAATTTTGTGAAAGTATTTTTTGATTTTGTTAAAGCATTAGTTAAATGACATTGATGAACATTTATTTTTAGCTTTATTTCTTTGAGGTCTTGTTTTATTTTTAAAAGATGTTTTTAATCATTTCCCAACCACCCCATTTATTGATCCCCAACTTCCTGTTTATTAGATTTTTTCAATACCTCCATTTATTAGGACTCCTCTTATTTTTTTATTTTGATTTTGTTAAAGTATTTTAATTAATAACATTGATACACATTTATTTTTAGCTTTATTTCTTTAGGGTATTGTTATAGTTTGAAACATTTGTTTTTAATCATTTCCCAGCCACTCCATTTATTGACCCCCTGACTCTATTAGATTTTTTCAATACCTCCATTTATTAGCACTCCTACTTTTATTTTACACCTCAGAGTATATCGCAACATTTTTTTGACATCTGATAACAATTAAACTCACTCTTAAAATCTTTTACAAAGCAATGTAGATGTTACAAATTAGAAAGTGTCAATCCATGTCACATTCCAGTTTCATCTACCCAGTTTCTCATAAAATTTGGGTTAAGCTGTGGTATTTTCAGATATTTTCCAACAGTGATGCATGCTGGGATCACCTCACCAATTTGGTATTAGATTCAAACTCAGTTCTCATGGTTGGAACTAAGCATTTTGTTCTCTATATTAATACAGTACTTCACATTTAGATAAGAGCCAACCACTATTCACAAGAGAGAGATTATGGTATATAGAGATGAAGGTTGGGCTAATACATAAGTAAAGGCCAAATTTACTGTCTATAGTACCATTTTATTGTTGACTCCATTTTGTTACAGTGGGTGACTATCGTCTTAGTTCTTTTGTGATTTGACAGTTCATACAGGGTCATTGTGTTTTTGGCTAACAGAAATTAATTTGTTGAATTCATCCTTTCTTTTTCTGGAGTTGTACATCCAGTCAAACTCGCAGCCAATAAATCTCCAACCCTTGCATCTCAAACTGCTACAGTGAACCAATTTCCCACTTCTTCTTTTGCTGTGTACATGGTTTTTCTTCTTTTTATTGGGCCTGACACATCCATGTTTTCTGTTTGATTTATTTATGACGTTCACTGACCCACATAAGCTATGGTCGGGTTCTGTCAGTTACTGAGGATAGGAACAATAGAAAGAAGGAAAGAAATTATGTGTAATAGAGAAGAGAGGGAGAGTTTTCTTTGTAACTCTCTTAGTGAAAAGGAAAGTGTATATTTCCATATGGTTTTACTACTACCTAATCCTACTACAAGATAATACAGAAGAAACAATACTAATGTCTAATATCAATGCATCTTAAACTAAAAATATTAGACATTTGGAAGTAGGATGTAAAAAGATTCACTAGCACTAGTAAGAATTAAGATTTGAACATTATATGGTAAAATAATTTCGGAAAACTCAATTTCATTCTTAATTTCTGCCGTTGATTGTCCAGTTAAATTTGTTATATTTATCATTTAAATTTCTTCTAGCTTTAATACACTGAAATACTCATTGGCTGATCAAATGATCCCATCTATTTACTTGGAATTGGAGAAATAATACAGGCAATCTTTTATTCAGTTTGTATGTGTCATGACTTTAGTTTTATAAAATTGAAATAAAAAAAGATATCTCATAAAAATGAACTTTGTAAATGAGAGTTTTAAAATGTCCAGTAGCTAATGTTTTGAACATACTTGTAGTCTAAAAGATTTTAAAATATTTCTTGAGAAATTAAATGCAAAAATGTCTAATAAAAATTTACAACTTATTTAATAAAACAAATATTAATTATAAACTAAATGCTGCAGTTAATATAAGGGTTTTCTTTTATGTATGTATATATGTATGTATTCACTAATAATGCTATTAATCACAGTAAGTATCATAAAGCTAATTAAATCTGGCAAATTTATTTTGATTAGTCTTATATACAACTTCTAAAGTCAAAATCTACAAACAATTTAACTATTTTTTAATGAAATGTAATTTTCTTAAAAGGGACCTAAATCTGCCCATAGTGGAAGGATTCCAAATGTGCTTAACTTAAATTATGGCCCAAAATAGCAGATTGTTAGCTAAATAACTCAAACAGGTATTTTATTCTCCCCATGTCTGAAAGCTACCAGTATGCTATCATGTTACTTTAAAGGAGATATAATTATAAAACTTTTCATATTTGTTTCTGTGTAATATCTTTCATTTGATAAAATTATTTCATCAGTTTTTGTTCATTATCTTTTCACTTACTAGGTTATCTCCCATAGAAAAATTACCAATGATTTTCAATACAGATGAGATAAAACGTGCTATTGTCAGCATAAGTTTCAGTTCTGCATTTTGCAACATTAAAGCAAATATAATGATAAAAAACAAACAGATGAGGGTTCATTTGTAGGATTTTAAACTGGGCAGCTGCAGTTATCTTTTTTTATTTTCACACAAACACACATTATTATAAGAAAGAATGATTAAATTTGTACACAGATTATATGTACACATATGTTATATGCTATTATATGTTGAAATGTATTTATTTACAGTAATGGAATTGGGGAAAAAATTGGATCTGTATTCATATTTGTAAGTTACTCATTATTTACAAGGCTTTGCCTAAAAAAGGTGGGGGGCAAAAATAGAGAGACAAAAAAGGATTTATAGATAACTGATTAGGTACCTAATATTTTTCAAAGAATCCTTCAGAGCAGTTTTCCAAATATTACACAATAGTATTCCATCCTTAATTTAACAATAACAATCAAATATAGGAGGAATATTTCAATTACAGATTTTTTTTTTTTTTTTTTGCTTTATAATAAAAAATAAATCAAGATGAAAACAAGTTTCATAAAAAGAATTTTCAACTTTTTGCATGACATCTCAGTTTGGGGAGAAAAAAAAAATCACTGTACATATACATATATAAAATATCCCACACTGACAGTACAATTCTTGAGTTTCAACTCAGTGCAAACATCAGGTACTAATCTGTATTTACACTGTTTGGTTATATTTCTGGGTTTTACCTGATATGTTGTTGTTTGGGTGGATTATAACTGAAGATAAATATTTAATTGCACTATAATCTAATCTTGGATTTGAATTTAGGCTTATATTTAAGATTGAAAATACTAATTATTAGAAATTATAATTTTCTAATCTCCGTTAAAAAAAAAAAAAAAAAAAAAAAAATGGTTATACAGTAAAAAAAATAATATCCTAAAAATTATGAGCAACCCCAGTATTCTAAACTAAAGAAGCAAATTAATGAGCACTTGCTTACACAAAAATAAATTCTTACTCAAGAATGCTGACCCAGATTAATAGTTTTCCTAGTCTTGGATGCCACAGATACTGGTTTTGATGTTGTCATTATTTTTATCTATTTTTACTATATAACCATTATTTTTATTCTTATCTTATTTTTGGTCTTACTATTATCAATATTATCTTTATTATTACAATGATTATTATTATGATTATTTATTTTACTTTTATTATAATTTTATCACTACAAATCTTTATTTTTATTAATTTATCATTTTAAGCAAAAAAAAAAAAAAAAAAAGCTACCCCACTTATCCTCAAACTTATTTTAATAACAGCATATTTTTAATGAAAATTAAAAAAATTAAAATTAGGATTAGATAATAATTTTCAAATCTTAAATGTAATTTTGAGCCTAAATTCAAATTCAAGATTATAGAGTAATATTTATCTACAGTTATAATCCACCCAAAGAACAACATATCTCACAAGAGCCAGAAATGTTATCCACACAGTGTAAATTCAAATCAGTGCTTGCTGATTGCATTGAGCATGAAACTCTGTGTTGTACTGTCAGCATATATATATATATATATTTGAACACTTCCATATACATTTACTTATATTTATCCATTTGAGAGTATATATATATGTGATAAAAGTTTCATTTTGAAATTATGTACATTCAGGTATGAAACAAAAACAACTCCCTGAAGAAGATTATGTATCTTTGTAGATATAGTTGTTAGGAAATCTATTATTTGATATACAACCAGTCCTTATTAAGTGGGTTCTGTTCCAACAAGCTGGTTGCTCAAAGAAAAGTTGTGCCTGACCACTATTTCAGGTATGTAATTAGTTTGTGTCAACCAGCTTTAGTGTCATTTTTACACCATTTGTAACATTTATACAGTGCAATAATGTACTGAACAGGAAACAAATTTTTAAAAATCTGCTATATATTCTGTACATTATTTTGGTTTGCATACTGTATTTATTTTTTATCTAGTTGAGTTTATTTTGAAGAATAAGAAAACAATTATGATCAAAGATTTTTTACTGCACACAATATAAAATGGTTAGAATTTAAAAAAAAATTTATGGGATTTTATAGCTGGTTATAAAATCAGTCAAATCATTAAGTGAAGAGTGATTGTATTTTTTCATATTTTGATTGAGATACAGTTAGCTAGGCCAATTGTTTTGTTTCAAGGATTACATAAATAAACATTAAAATACTAATAAAATTTGCATAATTTGTTAATCAAATATTAATTATAAACAGTTGTGAATTTTTAGGACCTTATATATATTAAAACCAAAAGAAAATGTCTTTCTCCACAAGAGCAAATAATGCTTGGCAACCAGTCTACTTCAAAAAGAAATGGCAACTTTTTGTAGGAAAATCTACCTAGTCAGTCATCAAAAGGGACATGATTGCCCAAGTATGGATCATATATGGCACTTAACTGACTGAATCACTTCAGGTCATTTATGAGTTGAAGATAATGGAACAAAAGGAAATAAAAGAAAAATAAATTACAACAAATTAAAACTGAGCAACTTCTGATATTACATGTTTAAATAATATATATATATATATATATATATATACACACACACTCTAAAAATGAACTGAACAAAGCATTATGATTGTTATGCCATATAAAAAAAAACAAGACAAAAACACAAAAAAGCAAGATGTAATGAAATAGATTTGTATATTTTAATCTCAAAAATGGATATAAAAAAAATAATTAATATGGAAATTTTCATTTCTTTTGTTTGCCTTTTAAAAGGTGCATAATTTGGCTGTACATCCAAGTTTTTGTGATTTAATTCAATTTTATGTAATTCAAAGTCATGTTTATAACTGGACAATACAATACGCTGCATAGGGAGCTGTGAACAGGTATAATTTCAAGTGTTCATATGATTTGAGTTTTGCAGATTTTACGAGTACATGACATTACATGGGAGCAGGGAGATTTTTTTTTCATTTGTTAGTGATTTTATGATAAATAATACTAATTAGAGATCAATTCTTAAATCTTCTATCAGATTTTTTTTTTTTAAATGTAGGTGAAAATAATCAAATCAGGCTTTAAGGAATTATTCATACAAGATTTTAAATTATATTATTGAGTGAAACAAAATATTTCAATTTGTTTCAATGTAAATGCATAGACTATATAAACAAAGTATCTAATAAAACAAATCTAACCAACTCTATAACCAACTAATTTTAGTTTAGTCCATCCTATAAAGGAATGGTCTCATTAGTTTTCTTGGTTACATAAGTTTACTTTTCAAATCCTTGTGGGTGCATGGATGAATCCCCTACTCTAAATCAGTCACCAATTTTTTAACTAATTTTTGAAAGTTTGGTATTCTTTGAGATTTAAAACGGTTACATTGCAGCACATACACTTGAAACTCAGATTGCTGATCAAAATGTCATTTTTTTTTTTTTTTTTTAATATAAACAAAGTGCATGGATCTTTAGTGAGAGAGAGAAAAAAAATTACTATTAGCATTTGATATGTTACCTTTGAGAACCATTTGTTTTTAGAAAGAAACAAAAAAGATTAAAAGCAAAAAATACAAGACAAGGAATGTAAACAGAAATAAATTTATATATAAAAAACATGTACAAGGTTATCAATAACATTAATTTCTTTCACCTTTCTAGTTGTAAAAATCAATTCATAGGGCGGGGGGTAGACTGAAAGTAACCTTCCATTTATTGCAATGCTATAATCTTTGGTATCAAGTTAGTGTAGAATTAATTTATTACAAACTGGAAACTGAAATGAAGGTTGCCTTAATATAGAAATATGGCTGAGAAACTAATTCATGAATTCTTTATTTAATACAAATGCAGGAAGTTATTTCCTGCACTTGTATTAAATAAGATTATTAAAATCATAGTAATTTTGAGCAGATCATCTTATTTCTTTCATTAACAATCTTAATGCAATTATTAATGAGTTGTACTACTAACAACAAACCTTTTACACGGAGAGGCAGAAAAGTTCTTGGACCAACCAAGCTTTAATTTTGCTCAGATTTTGCGAAGTGGGTTGAGACAAGAATTCTTCAGCACCCTCTCTTATTTAACAATTCTTAATTTCTTCTTTTCAATCCTAAAAGTTGAATGAAATTATAGATTAAAATAAATGAAAAAAAAAATTCTCTTAGCAAATATGACTAAGAATTTGATTTTTAAAGCTTATGTTAACCTTGAATTTCAATATATATTTTTCCCTATTATTTTTCTAACATCTCCATTTAAATCTGTGATAGGTTACTGTCAAATTTGTTCTGTAACTTATACTGTATTCATATTGATTTCACTTGGAATTTAATCCCTTCTAGGAGAAAAAAGTTCAAATAATTTGGAGATTGCTGAATTAATCAAACATTTCAGAAGAGATTGTAAGATTCATTGTTTTCATTCATTAAAAAAAATTAAAAAAAAAAAAAAGAGCATGAAAAAAAATACTTAGAATTCTAATTTTCATTTATATTCAAAACTTTGTTTTCCTGGTGTTGCCTCATCTAAAGAAACCTCTGGGAACTAAGTGACAATACAAATAGTATAGCATAAAAAGGCGGAGGTATGTTGAAAATTAATTTAATGTGTTGCAAGTCATCTTAAGTGGCCACTTAAGAAGCAAACCTATCAAAGGTTTGTTGATAAATACATAAGATCAAACAATAAAACAAAATTACAATTAAAAAGAAAAGTAAAACATTCTAAAAGTAATGTTTTACTTATTGTTTACTCTTTATCTTCAAAGATCCTTTTTGATTGGAGTTGAGTGAAAAGCTGGCCACTTAAGAGGACTTACAACCCTCCCACCCGATAGTAATTTTCGACATTTTTTTTTTTTTAAATCAATTCATCATCCCAAGCAAGGCAATATTGCTACTAAGACACAAGGAACTACTGTGAGTAAAAGAAAGTGAGAAGGATCCATGCCTTCATTTCTTCTTTACTTATGAAATTAGAAAAGGTTGTTTTTATTACATACACTGAAATATGTTAAAACGGTAACAAACAATAGCTCTGTTGATAAAAGCCAGTGAAGCTTAATTTCATAACCAAGGGATGTTTAAAATTACAGACACACAAGGACGAATAAAGTGATTTTTTTATGGCTGTTATTTTTATGACTATCAAATAAAATTCAGTTATAAAAAATGCATATATTTCTCATATGGGGGAAGAATATCTTTAAAGAAAAATTATTCAATTTTATTTACTAAAATTATAAATAAAATTAGTCATGCTTAAAATTGATGGCTGACTTGAATTTTTTTTTTTTAGTAAACAGAAAAAATAGAAAAAAAAAAAAAAGGAAAAGAGAAAAAATAGAAAAAAAAGTGGAAAAGAGAAAAAATAGAAAAAAAAGTGGAAAAGAGAAAAAATAGAAAAAAAAGTGGAAAAGAGAAAAAATAGAAAAAAAAGTGGAAAAGAGAAAAAATAGAAAAAAAAGTAAAAAAAAGTGGAAAAAGAGAAAAAAGAAAAAAAAGAAAAAAAAATAAAAAAAAGTGGAAAAGAGAAAAAAGAAAAAAAAGTGGAAAAAAAAAAAGAAAAAAAGTGGAAAAAAAAAAAAAAAAAAGAAAATGAAAAAAAAAAAAGATGGAAAAAAAGATGGAAAAAAAAAAAAAAAATGGAAAAAAGATGGAAAAAAAAAGATGGAAAAAAAAAGAGGGAAGGAAAATGGAAAAAAAAAAAGAGGGAAGGAAAATGGAAAAAAAAAAAGAGGGAAGGAAAATGGAAAAAAAAAAAGAGGGAAGGAAAATGGAAAAAAGGAGGGAAGGAAAATGGAAAAAGGAGGGAAGGAAAATGGAAAAAGGAAAAAATGGAAAAAAAGAGGAAAAAATGGAAAAAGAGAAGAAAAAATGGAAAAAGAGAAGAAAAAAAGGAGAAAAAAGTAAAAAAGAGAAAATGGGAGAAAAAAGGGAGAAAAAAAAAAAGAAAAAATGAAACTGTGCAATATTAAAATCTTTTCAGTAGAATAATTTTAAAACAGGTAAAATGTTTTTGATTAAACTATTGTTGGTAAAAAAATAAAAACGGAGGTTAAAGACTAGTACACTGTTTTTCTTGTTTATTTATAGATGTAAATAACCGATCATGTAATTAAAAATGTATATAGCCTATTATTATTTATAATAATTACAGATTAAAAGAATTACTACTCTGAATAAACATTCAATTGCATGAGGAGTTTATATTAGTTTTGATTCTTTTTTTTGTCAGAAATAAAAAAATATATTCCCACATTAAAAGGATTTCAAGCAACCAGAATATTCCTTTCATTGTGGTATTTTGAAGATTGATTTTATATATATATATATATATATATATATATATAAATCAGGTTTTTCTCACTTGAAAAACACTATAAACTCATTCATTAAATTTGGCCTCTTAAATAAAAAAAAATAAAAAAATTAGTAAAATGTTATGTGATTTACAATAAGGCCATTTTGAAATGAAAATATGAAAGTATTTGCTTATTTTTATTTAGGATCTATTTTCAATGTAACTGCAAGAGATACATTTCCTTTTATTTATTTTTTCTTTTTGATACATTTTTAATTTACATGTTTTTTTTTTTTGTTTTTTTTAAGAGATTAAAAATATCTGTGAACACTTAAAAAGTCTTTTATATCAAGACAGACTCTTGAATTTTAGAACAATTTATAAAAAAAATAATGTTAGCTTCCAAGCCATAAAGTAGGCATAACAAAGGATGCCTTATTATAAAACCTCAACTCAAACCCATAAAAAAGAAGGAAAAATAGACACATTGCAAAGTCAACAACTAGAATTAGCTGGAATAATTGCCTTTTAGAAAAGTTAAAAATTTTTTTTTAAATATGATTGTAATTAATTATGATTAGCTTTTTTTTATTGTAAGATCAAATTATGAAATACTGAATTTTTTTAAAAAAAAAAGTTTAGCTGTAAACCATTGCAATGAAAAAATATTTCAAGAGTCAGTAGACTAGATTTTGTAAAACTTTACAACATTTAATTTAAATTTTGGATCATATAGCTTTTCTTCTGTCCAGCATTTCATATGTCAAAAAGCTAAATGTTGCAGAAAACATTTTTATTGCATTCACTATTGGACAACACAACTTTTTTGACAAAAGAGTTGATGTTTGTATATCAACTTAATTTTAGGAAGGTTAAATTTATTCTAATTTCAGTGAAAAACAAGCTTTTATACAATATGAAATTAGAAATAACATTAAAAACAAAAAAAAACAAAAAAAAAAAAATAAAAATTTCTAAATTTTTTGTAAAACAAAATTGTGCACATTTTTGGATGGTAAAATATTTACATCAAGATTTTAGAATAACAAACCAAGACAAAATGTATTTCTGTTATTCTATTTTTGCATAAGGAATTAAGAGCTTGTACTAATGAGGTATAATTATAACTCAGAAATTGATTCTTACCAGCATCCTCCTCTTTATATACAAATGGGTATGCAGGAGGTAGGGTAGTATATCTTGATAGATTCTAGATAATATGAGATAGGTTACAATCAATATTCAGAGGAAACTTTATCTGACAATGATTGGCAAAGAATATGATTGAATTAGGATGATAAAAAAAATAAAAATAAAAAGATGGTTGTTTAACATATTCTAAGACAGTAAGGGAGCAAAATGTCCTTAACTATTAATGATTGTTTGGAGAGATATACTATTTTGAGTTACACCAATGTTCTATCACTTCTCAAAAGAAGAAATGAAAAATTACAGTCTCCATTTAAGAATGCATTTTGCAAGGTTCTGAATGACAAACTAAAAGAGGAAAAACAATAAAAATTTAAGAAATTTAAAAAAATAATCCAACTTCCAGCAGTTTCAGCATTTGTAAATAACATCTGGACCTGGACAGAATGGTGGTGTAGGGGTAGGGGGTTATGAAAAGTAAAAACCAAAGCAGAAATTAAAATGGTTAAAAAGCAGGACCAAATATTGTGGGTGACTTCTGAATTTTTAAGATTTCAAACCCTAAAAAATTATTCCTTTGGTAACAAAGGATCAGTCTCAGTGTCATGTGAAGTTTCATTGATTGTATGTGACACTTCACTATGCGCAGAAGCTGTGTTGTGCAAAAGGGACTGTTGTCTGCGACGTTGTGCACGACTCTGATTCAATACTTTGCCCTGAAAAATAATAAAAAAAATAAGTAAATTAATAAATAAACAAAAAAATAGTTATAAAAATTTCTGGATGTTAAGAACAGAAGTATATGGTGTATGTGTATATAAGTATACAGACACACACAGTGTGTGAGAGAGAGAGAGAGAGAGAGAGAGAGAGAGAGAGAGAGAGAGAGAGAGAGAGAGAGAGTGTGTATTTTGGCAGCAACTGTTCTTGTAAAATGTGTTATTAAAAAGGCTGACATTTTGTCTATTAAATTTATTGATAAATTTACTTGACATTTTATGTCTATTAAATTTATTAATTATTTTTTTCTAGCATGTGAATAACATTTTGCAAATGTGACATTTGTTGAATACTGAGTCCATGTTTATGTGGATTGAAAACTTGAACCTAACATGAATTTTGGCTATTCTAAACAACAGTCACATGTATTAAATGTTATTCAAATAGAAAATTTATAATAAATTTAATAGATATAAAATGTCTATTTTTTTTAATATATTCTGTTAACTATTATCAAGGATATTTTTATATGTATCTGTTAAAATGGGTCCTAATTGAGCTATGGTTTGAAATATCTCTCAGAGGGACCATTTAAACACACACAGAAACCTACCAGACTCCACATTTATATTGTTCAAATTCTTAATTTCGAAAGACGAAAAATTTAAAAAATAAAATATTTTAAATACAATGAAAAAAAAATTTGAATTATGTAAACACACTATATATCAAGAGAGATAACTCTTTGTTGCACAAAAAAACCCATCGTTATATTATTAATGTAATGTCTTATCGAATAAATTTAGCTCTCACAATGTTAATATAATTATAGGTTAAAACTATATATTTAATGCATTTGGAACCTAGACTTATACTTACAAAGGTGAAATTACATTGAGAGTGTTGTGCAGTTTTTGTATTTAATATTGTTCAGCATCATTTGGTGATGGTAAAAACACAATTTCCAGTTGTTCTTGGTGGAACCAAAGTAATAGTGTATGGTTTATACAGGCCCTTACTCAGGTCTAATGTAACATCTAAGAAATTGATCACTTTAGCATTATTATTGGTGGTAATATTCAGTTTATGATCCTTAAAGAATTTAATTAGGTCCTTTCTCATCCAGTCTGCTTTTCTTGGTCTCAGTTTACGAAGGAGAATTATCCCATCATCTCTGTATATACCATTGTTTTTTTTTATGTCAGAGATAAATCCAAGTCTCCATAATAACAGTATCTCTACAAGTTTGCATGCTTTTGCAGAATCATATGCTCTCATGGATATGCAAAAGTCTGGGTTATTTCTCTTAGTCCATAGAGTTCTGTCATGGTATAGTATCAGTTTCTGTGCCTTCTTGGTCAGAAATATGACAGTAGTTCTTTGCTAAATTAATGATGGATGGGTATAAGTCAGATATAAAACTGAAAAAATGTGAATTCCTCTTTATTTTTTATATTACAGAAACATTCAATAGCTTTAGCTGTATTTTGCCACTCATTGATACCTAAAGCCTTTTTAGCATTTTTACATGCTCTTTCCATAATAGTTTTGCTGATAATACTGATGTTATTTTTGGATGGATTGAGCAGTTGGTATTATGGGTTATTTAGAAAATTCTCCTTGTGGTCTTTAATCATGATGAATGCCTGTTGTTTGTATAATTTTAGGATTCTATCATCTATTTCCAGCTTGGTTGCTATTGCTTTGGCATCACAGTTGAGTTTTTTCCATGTTGACACCCACTTTTTTTTTATAAAATTTGTTGACTTCTGTATTGACGGCTTTGTAGTATAATTCTGCATCAATGTAATAGTAGTTACCAGTCTTATCTGATTTGATAATTATCTTATAAGATTTCTTGATCTTATCAATGACTTTTTCCCATTTTATGTTATAGGTTGTTGGTGTGGTTATTAAATTTAATATTATTTATCATTGAGAATGACTTTTTTGAATTTTGCTTGGAGTTTTTTGTGACATAAGTTTCTTTTTTTATAGTCGTCTAAGTTTTCTTGTATCAGTTTAGATAAGAATAGCTTCCATCTCATCCTTTTTATAACACTCTCGATCTTGCTTAATAGTGTCAGTTTGCTTTGTCTATTACCAGGGACCATGGTGTTTTTAGTTAGATCCAGTGACAGACCCAAAGAAGTTGAGTTCAATACCTGGTTAAGGCAGTGGAGAACTTTCAGAGGGAAAATTAGCAGGAGATAACTGATAACTGACATCCATCAAACATGGCACGTGGAACTAGAACAGTCTACCCCAGTGATCGAAATAAAGGGTTCAGTTCGAAATTCTAACCACCTGAAGAAGGCCGGAGCGTACAACGGCCGAAACGTGACAAATATGGCGACAAAGATGAGGACAATAGTCCGACTAATGTAAATACTGTAAGTAATACCTCATCTCAGAAATATAGACAGATTATGACCCTTAGTTAAATTTACATCTGCAAGTGTATACTACACAATGATCTATAAAAAATAAAATAAAAAATACAATGCAAATTAAAAGTGCAAAGTACAAGAAGGGAAAAGTACAAACCTTTCGCTTGTCAACAATATTCAGAAGCACAGAAGTAACAACACAGGCCAAGGTATTTGCCAACAGAAAAATCATCACATATTTCCAATTAGTGAGTTCAGTCCTAAAAGAGATACAATAAAATATACTCCCAATACATAGTAAGAAATAAAAACGAAATTTTATAAACACACAGAGAATCTAAACTTCATTTGAGAACTGGTACTACCTTTGTTTACTAAGTGAATTTAAAGAACTGATAAGTCAAACAAAGCACAACAAATTAAAAACCAAGTGAAGTGCTAAATCATATTTGATTTTAAAATATGTTTAGATGAACATTTTAGATTTATTTTCCTATTGTATTTTTTTTAATTTTATTTTAAATACACATCTTATTTGTCTTCTACTTGTACTTTTTTCTTGAATAAGACCTATACACTTTTCCTACATATAAGATTTAAAAGTTTTAGAAGCTAACGTTAAAAAAACAAAAAACAATGAAGCTTTGATTTATTTTGAAAATTAAGAGCAGTAATAATTTTAGATAAATGATACAGTTCAGCTCAGTAGCATTGTCACAGGTGGAGAGCAAAAGGTCTAATTTGATCTTCTGTTTAAGTCTCAGTTCCTGCCCCCAGCCTTATTGTATTGTAGACATAATTGTGTAGTGTGCATCTCACCCCAGACCATGTAGAATATACTTTGCACTCAGTGTAGCATCAGAAAAACCAGGTGCAAAGTTGATAGATGATCAACTGGCCACTGAATGGAGACCTATATGATCAACACAGTTGCACCTGGAATACACACATAAGAAAAAGCTGTATTACAGATATACAAACACCCACCCCAGAGTCATATGGAAGGCAGCCTATCAAACATTGCAGATGAGAATGTAAGATCCACGTTTTGAATGAGGAGATACAGATGCACACACAAGTTGACAGTAATTTACAATGTATCAAAATGAATAAATAAAGAGTAATATTGAATATGAGAGATTAAGTCTTATATGTTTTTCATAGAGTTGACACACCAACATTATTATAACTGTAATAAAGAAACAAAAGCAAATAAAAAAAATTTTAGTCAAAAGAAATGTACATTATTAAGAAGAAAAAAAAAAAAAGAAATAATATTTGTATTTTTCTGTAGATATACACTGGCATACAAATACTTCCAAAGGGAATTTATATTACATTTGATGAAGATCAATATTGAAATAATTGCAGCAGTTCTCCTGGCTGAAAGGAAGTATAATTTAATAAAAACAATCACATGACAATAATGACAAGAAAACAAAATGCATTTATATAAGAAAACAAAATGCATTTATATAAAAAAAAAAAAAAAAAAAAAAAATGTATGTTCCACTTACGGATGCTGATCTCCAAGAATTTTTCCAACAATAACATTTGAGATTCCAATTCCAATCATCTGGATTGAAGTGGTTAATCCCATAGCAGTACCTACAGTTGCTTGAGTTACCACAAGAGGAATTGATGGCCACAGGCTAGCCTACAAAAAAAAAAAAAACAGTGCACAAAATTTATAAATCTAACAAGTAAAAGATAATAAAATATCAACTTGATAATTTTGCTATCAGAAAGTATTCATTAATCAACAGATTAAGAGTTTGCTTCTGTTCCCATCAAGTGGACTTGCCACAATAGCATTTTTATTAGAACAAGGTTAACTGACATTGCCAGAGAGAAAATTTAAAATATAACAAAACAGAAAAAATATATTCTTTAACATATTTTTTCTTACACAACATAAATGAAAAATATATTATTTAAAACTATTTACACATGTAAAGGTATCTCTTACAGAAAAAAAAACATTGTGATGTACAAAACTGTTATACTGGAACACACCTATTCTATTGTTAATAGACTCTCCCACCTATAATAAGTAGGAGTGGTAGTTGTCGCTAAGGAGCTCAGGAAGTTGGTCAGTCAGTCAATGTCGGACGACCGTTAGTCGGATATTAAAGTATCAGCCACCACAACTAGATTGCTGCGTCATTAACTATTATATCAAGTTCCTAACATTTTGTACGTCGAACCTATTTTAGGACCAACTTAGTGAAATACAAGCCTCCACTATGACATTACTCTATAACAAAAACAAAAATTATCTAGTCCCTTAGTTTAGCAAAGCTTCTAGGTATACAATATTAATGTTTCTCAGTATTTGGGCATCCAAACCTTAAGAAAAAAAAAAAAAAAAAATAACTAAGCTAGCTACTATAGGAAAATCATAGAGAAGTCAGATTGAGGCCAGCAGTCATAAGATTGCCCTTATACTTAGTTATGGCATAACTGGGAATTAAAGTGGCTTGAATTCAAAGAGCAAGTCTGTTGAAATTATAGAGATCCCACTCTTTTGGCTACAATAATTAGGATAGTTGCCTCAATGACATGGGTAAAGCTGTTTGACAGACAAGTTCTAATGCACAACACTAGAGGTTCAAGATATCTGAGAAGCATGATGGGTATCCTAACTTTTATTTGAAATCTGTGGGTTAGAACAGCTACAGTTAAGACAGTTGGATTGTGGACAGCCTTAGAAGCTGAACCTCCCTTTTATTTTGTTGATTGTACCATTTTTTGGAACAAGAATATCTTGCCCAATGGACAAACAATTACTTTGTGTAGTTTGCACTGCTTGCTCACTTTAACACACATTTAAAACAGCTGAAAAATAAAATTTTAAATCAAGTTTAATGTTCAATCCTGAAATATTCAGAAACAGATTTGCATGTTTTTCAAACAAAACAGAAATAAATAAATAAATTGGACTTTTGTTAGCACATCAAGTTCTTTCATTTGGCTGAACAAAGTTACTTTAATCCAAAAGAGCAACAAATTAATTTTTTCTCTAATGACCTCAGAGGCTGAATCTGTCCTAACATTTGTGAGGTTAAAAACATTTTTGTGCTTCATAGCAAACTAAAATATCTACATTTTGCTGGAAATGTTATGCTGTATTCGTTGATGACCACCCCTGCTACACATTTTTAACAATGATATTCATCCTGTACAATGCCAGAGTAGAGGGTTACAGAGTAAGAGGCACAGTTTATGGGGATATGTGGGGAAGATAACGGTTAACTCTAGACTTGAACAGGTTAAGATTGTAGTGATCAGAGTGCATCATCTTGGGAGTCGCTTCCACAAAACATCGGTTTGTGGGAAGAAGTTACTTGAGTGGAACCTTCATCTCACTAAAGGAATACAAAAGTGGTTCATTCTAACGAGCATGACATGGAAGGTCTTAGCTGTGAAAGTAAAAACAGGTGGAACTAAGGAATGTAGTAAGAGGCTTGCAAGTTTCATTTGTGAGAAAGGGGGTAGTAGGGTGAAAACTAATTTGCCACCCAGAAGGATACAGAGATACTTTTGGTCTATTAATACTGAGCAAAAAGGAAAAAAAAAAAAAAAAAAGACTATGTAGCTCCTGCTCATATATGGCTGCAGTACTCCATTTTTGGCCTGATCTGGCACTTGTAAAGGTAGACAATAGCAGGAGGAGCCAGGAACTTACTAGAGTGTTACAAGGAACCAACCATTTTTCCAGCCTCTTTTGCAATAGATCATATGTACAAGTTCCACTTGAGGTCTGGGTTGAGTTTAAGTCCTAATAGTGGCTCATGGCATAGGGCCTAACTGAGGAAACATCCGTTCATTGTGATAAGTGATAGTCCTGGTCCAATTGGTGATGATAGCATGTCGCCAGTTTGGTTTTCAAAGCATTGAATGTGACCAGCCTGTCCCCTCTACACACACACACACACACACACACTAAAGATCAGCTGCCAATATCTGATCATCTAGAGTTTTGGAGGTGCATCCATATATTGTTGTATCATCAGCATAGATATTCACAAATAATCAGAGTATACTCTTAGACAAATCATTTATGTAAGTAGAAAGAGAGTTGAACTGAGAAGTGAATCCTGATGGACATCTGTGTTGATCACTAGGGCCTTGGAGGACTGGCCATTAACAACTACCTTCAGGGACCAACCCATTAGGAAGCGATTCCATAGCTAGATAGTGTGTCCAGTAATCCTTTATGTGACACCTTGTTGTGAAGGCTTTGAAATATCTAATGCTGTCTGGGAAAACTTTCTAGTATTGTCAGTGGAATCTATTGAGTTTGAATCATAAATAATTTCCATTTTTGGGAACCAGTTGTGATGATGAATGTATCCTAATTAACCATTCCATAAATATATCATAACAGATAACAGCAAATAGGTTACAAACAACAATGTTCAGTACAATAGCAGTGGAATGACAAGGATATGTCTCCACAAACAATCCCAAAAGATGAGTTCCATGGAATGAAAATAATGTTGTGTATGTAGCGGAATTGTCAAGGTATTTACTCATTTAGAGTTCTTAAAATGCAGTAAAAGACTAAATGCACATTTATACTTCCAGCAGCTGCAACAGGTCTATAAAGGTTTAGTCAAAAAGTGCCCTTCACTTGTCAATAGGAAAAATGATGTTTTTTCATAACAATGCAAAGCCGCATACAGTAAGAATAACACAGGTAAAAATTTTGGAACTTGATTGATTTGTTTTACCCCACCCACCAGATGTAAGGGGTGATGTGGTCACAGGAATTGTCTGACAGCTTGTGTGGCATGGTGCAGAATTCTGTTGTCAGACATAGGGTCTTCCAGCAGCCACCCTCTTGACCCAAGGCAGCACTAACTCTCAAGGCACTTAATGTAGGCCTATGTGTTGAGTCTAAAGCCTTCACCAACAAATTCAAGAGTTCTTTTCTTATCAGAATAATCAAAGTGAGATTTCTGAGTTGCCGTACCTTCATAATCATCATTAGACTCATCTAACACTTGCTGAATGCTCTACACCGTCCTCAGATTGACACCCAAACATACTGAAATGTTTGTATTAGAGCTTCCGATGTGAATGTCAAGCAGTACAGCATTCCATTTCAAAATTCCTGGCAGAGTGAATTGTGTTATGGTGTTCTTTTTCTTACAGATGGTGCCCAACTGACCCTACTAAACTGTGCAGTTGACAAAATCAAAAATAAACAACATGCATGTGCAAAATGAAAAATATAAAATGGCGACAATTTACACATCGCACCCTGTATATGTGGGAGATATTTTTGCTGCACTCTGTATAAGTAACAAGGTTTAAGGCTCAATATGTAGAATCAGTGTGTTGTAGCTTGTTTATCATATAACTCAAAAGAAAAACTTTAGCCAGATATAGAATATACTTGAAAACAATAAAAATAACTACATATTATAGAAATTATTTTTGGCGACTAACTTTTTTTTTTTTTTAGTATTATCATTTCGTAAGTTACCAATATTTTTACTAATTAAAAAAATAATTATGGTACTCACAGCAGCAAAAGAGTAAGTAATACCAAGCCAGATGGTGGAAACAAGAGGAGGTACAAATGAGAAAGCCAACAAACCAAATACAGGAATGGTTAAAACTGCACACAGTACTGCAAGGACACCTCGCTGACCAAATACATCCTTAGAAAAAAAAAAGCAGAAATAAAAGAAAATGATACATAGTGGGTTAAAATGTTTGTTTCAAATGCTCACATACATAAAAACAACAGTTTCACAAGAATTTGTTTTTAATTGATTATCGATCTTCCAAATATTGTATTTCTTATTTTATTTAACTATTCCGATCTTTGAATATTTTGTCATCCTGGATGACAACATTCACAAAGAGTTTAGCAAGAATTACACCCTGCCCAAAAATTGTTAAAATAGTTCTAGTCCCTTAAGTATTTCATATATTCTTTTACTAAATTCTTCTGTTATTGCCCTTTATAAATCTCTGAAACTGACAAAAGGATATCTTAACCCATATTCTCACAAGCATATATCAAAGTTTAATTTGAGTAAATAAATAAACCTTTGAATAATAGGTATAATGAAATTGGTACACTTTCAAGTCATCATTGATTACTCAGTGAGACTTACCTTACATCTTTCTTTCACACAGTCTATTCACAAGTTTGAAAGTTTGTTTTTTTTTATTTAAATATTTTCAGATAATTAGGAAAGAAGCAAAAGTAAATTTTTGCATCATTTGAGAAAATAGAGACATTAAATAACCATTAAAACAACTTTAATGAAATAGCTTTTGCTGGTCATTTTTATTTTAATTACATCCACTAAAAAAAATTAAACAGAAGTGAATAATTTAATAGAAAAAAGAAGCTTAATCTAGTACCATATTTATTTGGTACATCTTTTAAGATGTGGTATCAAAAGCATAAGTAAAAAAAAAAAAAAAAAAAAAAACTACTATCAATAGTCATGTAAATTATGTGAAAAAAAGGTTTCCTTTAAAATTACAAAGAAGAAAAATAGATTATAAAAACAACAACTAATAAATAATTCTTATTTACATGTGGACTATTGTCCTCATCTCTTGCTATTATCTCAATGTTTCAGCTGTTGTACCTTCCAGCCTTCATCAGGTTTTTGGTAATCCAGGTAACCTTCAGAGAATTTCAAACTAAACCCTTTATTTAATCAACATGGTTAGATTGTTCCCCCTTCCCACTGACCATGTCTAGGGATGTCTCATTTAATTCTCATTCAATACAGCTCGTTTATCAGGTCACCAAATTCAAAAGCCAACACCATAATTGACAATAGTCTGCATGTAAATAATAGTAACTCATTGTAGAAATTCAGACAGAAATAAATAATCACTTTTGAATTTGAAATCTAATTTCAAATGAATCTGCTTCTTTTGAATCTTGTTAACTAAATGAAATAGAAAAAAGAAGCTCACAATAACTCCTCCAAGGAAAGGTGATAAAATCATGGAAACATCATAAACAGCTCCGGCCATGTATGCTGAATCAGTGCTGCTGTATTTATATTTGTCTTGGATGAATTTACTAAAAAGACAAGATTAAAAATTAATTACATATTCTTTTATTATTATGTTCTAATATAGAACAAATCTATACAATTACAATTACTCAGCAAATATTATGAAAAAATAATTCCAAATAATAATAATTCAAATGAATAGTAATAAAAAAGCTGGCAAGATGTGACTATATACCTTAATAAACATACAGAATTTGTAATGGATTTTTTAAACCAAGGTATTAAAAGTATTGACAATTGAAGCAGTCAAGGGACTAATGATGAGGACTAGAAGTACAAAGTCAAAATTAAAATAAACAAATCTCCAAAGAAAGTGCTCAGGAAAAAAAAAAAAAAAATTATATATATATATATATATATATATATATGGATAAACTGATCAAGATTTTAAAACCATATTTCACATATTTTCTCAATCAATATCTTCATCGTATGCTGTGTAAAAGCATTTCCACAAAAAAAACAGAGGAAAGATAAACTTTTGTTTTTATCACTAGAGATTGGGAATAATTTTATTTCCCTTTCCTTCCCACCCATAACAATTCTTGAGATTGACATGGGGTGGGGATTGAAATTTGGGATTTGTCACAGTGTAACCGCCCTCTGAGATCAAAAACACAATGTGGCTGAGGAGTGAATGGTCTTGAACAAACAATGGCCAGCTAAGTCAAGTGGAACCGTACTCATCATCACAATACCAGCCACAAATTTGCTACATGTTAACAAGTTATGAGTCAGCTAGATAGTGGTCTGAAGGAACTTGAAAACCAATGAAGAGCAAAGGATTACATTATTGGTTGCCGTTGACAAGGATCAACACTTGTGGGGTTACATTGTCAGTCATTTAAAAATGACGCCAATTCAATTTCATTAAAATTATCCTACATAGCACTTTAAAACGTTTTTGATACATTAAAATTGATATACTGATACACATTTTCACAATTAGGAAATATGTTTGAAACATCAATGGTATGTTTTAAAATTACATTGTTAGAAAGTATGTTGTAATCATATGTTTAATATATCTTACCTAGCATCTGCCACAAATGGGAAAACTCCATTGTAGAAAAACATGATTGACAATGCCACTAACCAGTAGGAAAGGGAAAAATGTTTGATGTCAGTCACTTTCTGGAATTTAAGAAAAAAAGAATACAAATAAAAACAGCAAAAAACTAACAAAGGGTTTCAGAAAATGTAAAAATGTTTTCTATCATGTTGGCAAAGTAGTAATCAAAATTAAATAATTTAAAAAATGGTTCATATCTCACAATATTAATGATATACAAATGAAAATTAACTTAGTTTCTGATAATGTTCAATCAGTAAAACAAGTTTAGCAACTGTGGACAGATCATAAAATAATTTTTAAAAGATTAAATTAATCCTGCTGCCATTTGAGAAATGGTGGGCAAGAAAAATGCCCACAATGATTTCATAAGAGTATTTCATGTCACAATGTCTATACAGTCAATTAATATAGTGAACAGGGTTAAAAACGAATACTTTTGTAGGAATCTAAAAAAATATTTTTAGAAAATGCAGCCTCATATTCTATTACTTAGCTGATAAACTAGCAATGAGATAAAGGATAACTGATACTAGTTTATCCTTTGTAAAACAAAGGTCTAGACTTGCAATCCTAAGCTATCAGTCTAGGCAAACATGCCAATATTTCAAAAATCACAGGAATTTCAAGAGCATCAAGAAAATCTTAGAAGACAAAAGAACTCAGCCAGTGAAAAGAAACAAAAATACTCAGTGTAACAAACATTTTACTCTAAGCAACACACAGTTAAAGTTGCTCAGTCCTCACTTTCCAGCTTTGATAGAGCTCAAAATCATTTATGCAATTTTGTAGGGTGATGACAATCTTAATTGCAGTCTCTTTCTCCAAAAATGCAATGTTGCAAGCCTGTTGTTCTATTGTTATTTTCATGGCAAATGTTCAGATAAGCTCTGTTCTTTAGTTCCACCAGTTCAGACCTTTACACATTTCCTCCATATTGTAAATATAAGGAGAAAATTCATCTCAGACAGCTTTTACTAAAGAACTTTTCACTTGTGGATGTTTTTCTGAATCTTTACCTCTTCAAGTCAAGAGCCAATCATTTATCTATCCCCATGATCTTCTCTTCTTATCACCTTCTTTCACTCACATCACACCTCATTCATCATAACCATTTTAACAGTAATCCCCCACCTTGAGTGTCTCTCAAGCCATAAATTTTATGAACTTTAGTATTAAAAAAAAAAAAAAGTTACCTTTGTATTATATATATATATACACACACACACTCTCTCAATCAGCCATGATAAGTACAAAGTATATACTAACCAATTTTTTAGCAGCAACACTGAGTGTATTTTCAACACCAAGTCTTCGGATTCCATATTTGTCCATGACACTAACAATTATGGCAGATATGAACCCCAAACCACAGAGGGCAGCACCTGTTAATAACAACAATAATAAAAGAAAAAAAAAATAGCAGTACAGTTGTAAGCACTAAGAGGATAAGATTAATACTATAGAATTCTCAGATGACTATTTTTTATTTTAATATCAGTCTAGACAACTAGTGACCAAGACAAGTTTAGCTGCTGCATCAATTAATAATATCTCAATGATTTCATTTCTGTTTATGATTAATAACAATCATTGAAATAACTGGTGTTTTTTCATCTGTAGAGAGAAAATCTTTTAAATATTAAAAGGTTGAATTCAATTTACAGCAAAGGACATTTATAGCTACTTTAATGAAAGAAGCTTCTAGAAATTAGTTATTTACAAGCTTGGTTTATTTTGTTATAGTAATAAACATACACATTCATTACAAGAAAAAAATATACAGCTTAAAAATAATTTTTTTTTTTTTTAATAATTTATTCATTTTTAAAATACATATAATAGCAGAGCATAAATGTTTGCATGCAAAAGGATACATGCAAACATTTTTTCAGTCTCAAAGCCAGAAAGCTTTAAAATTTTTTGCTCATTTGTATAATTTATAAGACTTCAAATATTAATTCAAAAGTTATAATTTACCTCCCCACAAAGTTATTAAAATACCATATTTCTGCTCAAAACTTTCTGTCAGGAAAAAGTTGAGAACACTACCAAGACGGGAGAAGGCTAGCGTGGTGCCAAATGCAAGAGCCAATTCTTTGTTGTGGAACCAAAAGGCAGTAATACGGTTCTGTACAACTGGATAACAAAAAAAAAAAAAATAAAAAAAATAAAAAAACTTTCATGTAACGTAGCAGTGGAGAAAAAAAAAAAAAAGAAAAAAAATTTAAGCATCAAAGGATGAGTTAGTAAAGGAGCTTTATCAGTAGATTCTCTTGCCCGGTTATTAAAAATAAAAAAACAAGAATAAGATTCCCCACCTTGCCATAAAATTTTCATTATACAGGGTGCAATGGGTAAATTGTCACTATTTTATATTTTTAATTTTGCATATGCGCATTGTTTGTTTTTGATTTGGTTGACTGCACAGTATAGTAGAGTCAGTTGGGCACCATCTGTGAGAAAAAGAGCACCATGACACAATTCACTCCACCAGAAATTTGAAAACAGCATACTGTACTGCTTGGCATTCACACCAGAAGCTCCAATACAAACATTTCAGAGTGTTTGGGTGTCAATCTAAGGATGGTGCAAAGGATTTGGAAAGAGTTGGAGGAGTCTAATACAGCAGCTTGGAAAATTCACTCTGATCGTTCTAATAAGAAAAGAACCCTGAATTTGTTGGTGAGGGCTTCAGACTAAACATAGAGGCCTACATCAAGTGCCTTGAGGTAGTGCTGCCCTTGGTCAAGATGCTGAAAGACCCTATGCCCGCCAACAAGACCGTGCACCATGCCACACAAGCAAAAGAACCAAGTCATGGCTGTCAGACAATTTCTGCAAACACATCACCACTTACGTCTGGCCACCTAACTCACCAGACTGCAACCTCCTTCATTATTATGTGTGGGATACAGTTGAGCAACAAAACTCCTTGTAACACCAAAAATGAACTAAAGGAAAGGATTATGGCAGTATTCACCAAAACAAAGAGACAATCCAGAAGAGATGTATGAGATTCCAAAGTTGTCTGGAAGCCATGATTGAAGCCAATGGCAATTTTATTGAATAAATTTACTCTTTGTTTCAAAATATTTTGTATAATTTTGGTAAATATATGTTAAAATGAAATGTTAGTGTTATTTTCATTTTTACATAACTTAGACGACAATTTATCCATCGCACCCTGTATATTCCAATTTTTCATATATATTACAATTTTAACATGGGTGAAAATATTTATGTAGGTACTAGAGAAAAAAAAACATGAAAGATATTACAACCACAAAATGTCCTTTGAGAGAAAAAAATACGCAAACAACACAACCCTATATATGAACCCTAAAATCACCTAACCAGTACAAAGAAATACAGAATTTTAAAAGATTTAAAAGTTTATAAATTATTCTAAGAATTAAAATTTAAAAAAAAAAAAAAAAAAAAAATGGAAAAACAATTCTTGTGAAAATTCATTAAAAAAATTTTTCTTAAGATAATAGAAGCCCATAATACCTTATTCAGAAAAATAAAATATAAAGCCCATAATACCTTATTCAGAAAAGCAATTAAAAGCTTTTCTAATTAAATAATGTCTTAGTTTTATTGTATTATTTATTTTAAGATTCAGAGTAGATTTCCTGATTTAAATTCTCCAAAGACTTGTACTTATAATTAATATAACCATTAAGCTCTTAAAAAAAAAAAAAAAAAAAAAAAAAAAAAAAAAAGTTTCTAAAATTATTTCCTTAATTTCTGAATAAGTCCTAAAATTTCATTAAAATCCAACAATTTGATTTTTGCAAGAATTTCCAAATCAATATGCTTTTCACTGCAAAAAGACACTAAAATTTCTTATACTAATTTATGGTCACCCAGTGACAAGAAAAAAAACATTTTTAACAAAGGTTTTGAAGGTTCTAAAAAGGATTACAAAATATAATTTAATAATTAAGAAAATCCTTTGGTCTTTCCCCTTAATAATAAAAAGTTTGATGATAAAATTTTGTTTTTATTAAGTTTGGACATTTTTTTCATTATGTATGGTAATTTTTTATTGAATATTTGGAGTTGTGTGTGTGAGAGAGTGAGTGAGAGAGAGAGAGAGAGAGAGGGCCCTCAGTGTTAAATGATCAATTAAGGGACGTCTTTGTGTTTCCTCTTTTCTTTCTTTCCATCCCTGTCTGGACCAAGTCCTGTCTTGACTAAGAAATAGAGGGAAAGAATCTGTGTCACTTGATAACTAGACATATTGACCTCATAAGATAGTAAATAAAAGTCGGTCCCCAGCCCATGTGCCATGCATCACCAAGTGGGATCTTCGAATTGTAATTTCAGTTTCCTGATAATCTCTGACTGCGATGAGAGATGTGCCTATGAACTTATTCTATTACTTGTTGTGTAAGGAATAAGGAGATATCATTCCCAACAATCCTGAATTTATTCAACTACTTAATGTGTAAAGAATAAAAGTATATTATATCCACAGAAATCATCCCAATTTCATCTTGGATGTAATTTAATTACCAGAGGGGAAACAAAATAAAAGTACTATTCTGGAGTCTTATATTGCAGAAAGAAGAACAACCAACTTTTATTTGGACATTTTAAAGAGATTCTGTCTATTTGGTATTATGACCATTTGAACTAACACCTAGTATCAGATTAGTCTTTTATTGATTTTACGTATTTTATCCCATGCACTTTCCATATTCTGTTGTTCTTGTTATATAAAATTATTTACAAAACATTCATCTTGTGTTTGTTGTTCGTTGACACCTGTGTTGTTTGTTTCTATCTGAGCAAACCCATCTTTTCTTTTTTTTGAACCTTGAGATCATATCTATATGTTGCAAGTTTATAGCTACATACACACACATTATATATATATATATATATATATATATATATATATATATGAGAGATAGAGAGAGTGTGTGTTCCAATATTTTTTCTTTTTCTGGTCAGTTTGATAAGTTCAAATTGGCAGCTGATCTCAAAAATTACCTAAAATCTACTGTTAACTGGGGCATGGAATGGCTTATTAATTTTAAAATCTTCAAAACAAAACTGTATTCTATTAATCATCTGAGAGACCCCTTTCTGCCTTTCATCAGCATGGTTGATGCTAACCTCCAGCAGAATGACTAGTTGCAGCTTCTAAGGCTAACATTCTCTGCTGACATGAAAGATTATATTGAATCAATTGCTAGGTTTGCTGCTAGGAAAGTTGGTCCACTGTCTCATGCTAGACAATTTTTCTCACCTGAATCTATCTTACACATTTATCCATGCATTGAATATTGCTGCCACATCTGAAATTCTTATCTGACCATAATGTAGCTTCCCTGTGCCTTTTCTATAAATACTTTCAGGATAATTCTCCTGGTAAACTTTGCTCTATGGTACCTAGATTTTATGAATTTAAGCGCAGTACTAGATTTGCAACATGGTCTCATCATTTTACAGTTGAAATGGCTAGATGTGACCATAAGTTCTTTGCTAATAGTTTCTTTTTTCACGCTCATCACCTGTGGAGCTCTCTTCTGGTTTCTTTCTTTCCAGCCAACTTTGATCTTCAAAAACTGAAATGCAATGTCAATCGATATCATCCATCTTGATTACTCATTTTTTATTGTTCTCACTCCTAATTGTTTTTCTTATTCTTTCACACTCAGTAATCCCTTGTGTTTTTAACTTTATTGCCCTGCTTGGGGTGAAATGATCTAATATATATTACATACATATGTATGTATGTATGATTAAAAACGAGAAATTTTGTACTGATTGATCTTAATGATTGACTTTTCTAAATTTTGAATAATCCTTCTCCCATTTTGTGATGTCAACAAACACTCATTGCCACGTTCATGATGTCAATGAATACTCGTCGTCATTCTTGTAATGCTTGTTGTAGTAGAGATTTTTGTAATTGCCGATACAACTATAGTAACACAGTTGAACAATACTGGTGTCAGACGCCTTCAAATAACACTCACACTAACAGTATTTGCTTGAAAATACTTGCTCAAAAAAGTAACCACCGAATAGTAATCTGTATAGTGATCAGTATAGAGAAATAATATAGTGAATAGAGAATGGCGATCAGTATAGTAATAAAGGATAGTGTAGAAATAATGATCAATTAGACGCCACGCTAATTCCCATATATACATTTTCTTTGCAATCATGTGATCTACTTATTTGAAATGGGATCGCCTGTGTTTGCTCACTGGTGATCTATGTTTAAACTCCAGTGTCGGCAGCAACACTTTTTTCCTATACAACATCAGACAAGGATGAAATTCCTCTATCAGAAATTATCTACATATTTACAAATAACTTAAGAGCTTGCATCCTGAAATGTAACTGTTTTTATTTATTGACGGTAGTTTTTAGTTGTACGAGTATTGCTTCAAGGATCATCAGCCTGCTTTTACGGTTTGATTTTGCTAGTATTTTGGTATTGTTTTTAAGTAGCTGTCTAATGTTACTATGATCTTCATGCTACTTATTAATGTGTTGGCTGATGGCACTCTGGTCCAATCGGTGGCAGGTGAGTCTTCATAAGAGTATTGTTGTGATATATCCTATGTAAGACATTTTGTGTGTTTTTATTTACAGAGAAACATTCTGAGTGGGCAAATGCGTTCATACACTAAATTGGTCTTATATAGGGGGATTGGAAGTTTTTGGGGAGGTGGGGGTGAGAGAGATACCAAGATTGTTAAAAAGTAAATATCTTGTGACCATGAGCTTATACAGCAAATTTCACAGTAATTTATTACTTTTAAAACATGGTGAACAAGAAAAATATAAATAAAACAACCCCTATAGCAAAAGTAATAAATGAAAATTTTTTAAGAATAAAAAGAGTTAGACTAATACTGATGGTACTTACTTGTGAGTGACCCATTTCCAGAACCAAAGATTAAACGTCCTAAAAGCATGAGAGGCAGCATTGCACGAGTATTCCTGAACATTGAGCCAAGAGCAAAAATGGAGGAACCAATCACACACAAGAAAGAAAATAAAAACAGGCCAACTGAAAAAAATAAAAATAAATAAAAATTTACAATAAATTAATATGAAAAATTTATTTTCCAAACTGAAAATTACTTTGAATCAAAATGTAGCAAAATGAGAATAGTAAAATTTAATTTTACCTTAGAAATAGTCAAGAAATAAAATCTATTTGATTTGTACATCTAACCATAAGTACATTTTCTTTTTAGGGCATGTATGGAATTTTGAATCTGTCTCTGCAGTGATAAACTCAAGACACATTACAAATATTTACACTTTAAGCACTTTAGTAATAGAATAGATTTTACATAAATAGCCTTACAGATTTTTGTTTGAAACATAAAGCAACAGATGTTAGCTTGTCTACATTATACATTTTAAGATGCAATGAAAGGAGACAGTTTAACTTTAACGTTTTTGTTTCCAAATTCTATTTTAACAGAAAGAAAATCTTAATTCTGTAACATTTGTTCAGAAAACAAGTCTACTATATGAATAATATATGCTGAAAATGCTATCAAAATTGGTTGCTTAATAGCAAATCTATTGTGAAAATATCAACTTGGATAATAAAATCTGACATATATAATCCATTCTTTCTAATTATTCTTAACAAGGATTTTACTATTGTTTTCTAATTATACCTACATAATATTCAATTCATGGCAGAAAATCCCAGATGGTCTGAATTGAATTAAATGCCAATAAAGACTCTTTGTTTTTAGAGAAGTTGATCTGTCATGATCCCAATATGTACCAGCTCACTCTGAAGGCTACCAAAGTAAATTTGCCACCCAGTTTCACAAAGCATCAGGGTAGCCAGATGCATCAGAGGGGTGACAGTCACCAGGTGCAGATTTGTGCTTCACTGGCTGTCAGTGCCTGCCACCAATATGCAAACAGGTGGTTGAACAACTGAATGACCAGAAGATATATAAGTGCCCCACCCAAGATGGAAAGCAGACTAACTCTTACATTCCAATATTCAAAGAAAGCCTTCACTCTCATGACAATTTGACAAAGTCCAGAAGCTAATAAACAATTTTACATATGAGAGATTTAGTCTTGTGGTTTTATTAGTCTTCACAATGATAATGATATGCATATCATGCATCCACATGGGACATTTTGGTATGTGATTTGGAAGGTGAGACAGGGGAAGGCAAATCCAAAACCCCACTGTCTCTTTAATATAACAGTTGGATAACCCATAAAGATAAGCAATTCTCTTTAGTTTCAGAATTTTCCCTTTATATAGTATATATTCATACACTATAAATTAATTACTAAGTGTTCAAAGGTATTACTAATTTATAGACTATTGTTTCTCTAGTTATCTATTGATCACATTTTTCACAAATATCCAGCCTGCCTTAAAAATTCTAGTAATTTCTATGTATTTTGATAGGTGTCATTGAATTATATTATTAAGAAGTAGTAGTAACAGTATATATTCATATGTAGATGTGTGCTTCTGTATAAGTTAATTTTCTTTTTCTAGGTATATGCTTTTTCTCAAGAGTGTTAAATGAAATTTCTCAATGCAACGGAACTGTTCTGCAATAACTTTCCCTTAGAATCCTTAAAGGCAAAAATAAAAGAAAAAATGGCTAGGAAACGATATATATTTTTTAATAACTTGTTGCATTAGGTTTGGTGTAATAATTTGAAGTTCAGAAAGTGTCATGTGCTGGCAAACAAAAAATACAAGAGTTGAGTTGGTTGAGAAAATAGACAAACAAAATAATAGAATAAAATGAGAGACATTTTTATTCTATCAGGAACTTTTTGGGTAGAGAATGTTTAAGGGTAATTTCTAAAAGGAGTGTTTCAATTCAAGGAATATTCTTATGATAGCTTCTGTATAAAAGAAAAGGTTGACCATAATCCGTTGGGGAGTTAAGAAGTGAGTGAGGTGTTGTTTAAACCATACATATCCATTCTTGGAATGCTAAGTTTAGCATTCAACTTCAACCTCAGCATGGTGTGAAAAAAAAAAAAAAAAAGAAAAAGAAAAAGAACTACTTTATTGGGAATCATATTATGCATGCTTCCAGTTTTTATATGCATGCCCAAAAGCTGAAAAAGGATCACTGCTGATGATAGGATTTTCAATGCATGCATATCTGGTGAAAAGGTGTAATGTCTGCTACAAACTATGACACTCACAGAAGATTCAATAATGAAAGTATTGGCCATTTACAAAGCATAGATGGATTATGTATTGGCAATCAACAATAAACTGAATACTTACTGCGGTTACCAAGTTTGTCAATAAGAAATCCAGCAGCCAAAACAACGACTGCATTCCTACAAAAGCAAATATTTTCAAATTTATAAATTTCATTATAAAAATGCTAAGAGAATGTAAAGTTAGTATAAGACAAAGACAATTGTTTATATTGTAAAATGATAAAAAAATATAAATTTTTAAGATCAATTAGAAAAATGTAAGGAAAAAAAAAAGAAGCAATATTTAACCCTTTAGCACTCAACATGTTAAAACCTGCCCTGTAAATATTAGCTCTCAAAGTTTCACTGTTTGTGATCAAAGTCTCACTAACTGCATTATTTGCAATGATATCATCATATATTATGATAGAGTATACATGGCAGGTTGGACACTGAAAGTCAATATTTACAGGATGGGTTGTATGCTATAAAGTTAAAGCTTGATAAAGAATATTAGTTAATTGAATGATTGTTTTTTACAGCTTAACCTTTTGCAGGTTATTTAAATCCAGAAATTTAGATTGTAAATTTTTTTTGCTTTGTTTTTGTTGGAGATAATGATTTAGTGATAAAAGTTTTATTAATTAACCCATAGCCAGGGGAGAAGAAGTGGGTTCATACCTTTCCCAAAGGTATTTGCATGCAAGTGAATATAACAACCCCAACTGGAATTGAAACTCTGGTTTCCCCATTAATAATTCCAACCAATTATCCATTACACCACCCACACATCCATGCTTATAGAACCTGGTATTCCCAAGCAGTCATCCATGTAGGTATTGACCAGGCTTAATGTTATTTAACATCATTGATTGTATTAGAACTGGTGTTTGAAGGTGATGTGGCTGTAAGTCTTATTAGTTAGTTAAGTAGACATTCAGTCCAACTGGTGTTTTCAAGCAGTTGAGCAAATTCTTTTGGAAAGAAATTGAATTTAATATAGTAGAACTTCTTACCCCCAAACATTGCTCAGCTAGTTTAATCTATTATTCATTACTAGTTTGTAAAGTGTTTGAATAACTTTTTACAGTTAATATTTTCAGATAATACTATGTTTGCATTCATATATCAAGAAACATATTTTTTGACATTGATAAATTTTTACAAGGTGCAAATAGCATAGAAAGTTATTAAATATTTTATTGCTTAATTATTTATTTTCAAGAGGATGAGATGAAAAATGGAATTAGATGACTTTCTAAATACCATATATAAGATGACTTCATGTATAGTGTAACTCTGAATTTTTCTTGCATTTGAACCCCTCCAGAATTTTTTTTTTTTTTTTTTTTTACTTGTGTATGGTGTAACCAGTCAATGAAAATGCAAGAGAAAAAAAGACCTATGTATAGCGTGACCTCTATTTTTTTTTGTGCAAAAAAACTAATCATAAAAACTTTCACTATAATAGAGTACATACACTACATTAAAAGCCTATGCCAATTTAATTATTATAAAATGATTAAAAAAACATTTTTGTACAAGCAAATATCCAACAGAGTTAAACAGGCGGGTATTTAATCAAGTGGCCCACTATCCATTTTAACTAATTGTTTCAAATTAATAGCCTTTCTTTGTCAATAGTAGTTGTATTATTTACAATGTAAACAGACTCTATAAAGAATAATAATTAAGTATTCACAATGGTGGGGAATTATGAAATATTTTATTGTTTAATTATTCATTTTCAAGAGGATCAGATGAAAAATGTAAAATTTGGAATTAGATAAGTTTCCTTAAATACTTTTTAAAATATGCCATTTTAATATTTTAATTTTTGTAACACAGTTTAAAAAAAATGTATTTTTATACTGGAAATCCTGCAAGGATTCAAACATCCAACATGAAGTAAACAGGTGAGTGTTGCATCAAGTAACCCACCATCTGTTTTAAACAATTATGTAAAATGAATAGCTTTTCTATGACAGTAATAGTTATATTATTAACACTGTAAATAAGATATGTCTCAGAGGTTGAACAAAGTTGAAACCATTTATAAAAATGTATTTTTCCTCTGTAGTTTGAGCTGCTTTGAACCTGATCCTTATTTTGAGAAATTTTTCATTTATGAGAAAAATTAATTTTTTTAAGTAAAAATCAGTTAATTGGCTGTAAAATGAAGGGTTGATTTACAAGATACATATAATGCCAAACTGAAATTCTGTTTGTGTGTGTGGGTGTATATATACAAGTTTTATCTAATTCAGATCTGCAGTTTAGGTATGCATGATGCTTTAAAAGAAATCAAAATTACACATCCTAGAATCAATATCTAAATTTCACTTGCTACATTTGGATTACTATTTATTTTTTAAATTATTAAATAAATAGATGGATAAAAGATAAGGCATAACACTGTTTAAAATTCATACATGATAGAATAATGAATAAAATTAAAATTTATACTTCAATATTTGAAATAGCTATCCTCCATTTGTAACATATGTAGGTAGTGGGTTACACAGTAAGAGGCACAGTTTATGGGATATGTGGGGAAGATACAAGTTAAGATTGTAGTGATCAGGGAAGCATTCTCTTGGGAATCAGTTCCACGAAGCAGCAGTTGGTAGGAAGATGCTGCTAGAGTGGAACAAATCTCACCAATGGAATACAAACAAAATGAGGGTGGCTTGCTACAATCTGTGATGCTTAGAACTGATAGAACTAAGGAATGTAGTTTGCCAGAACAATTTCCATGGAAATAGCAATAGAACAGGGACAGGATTGTGAGGTTTTGTCTGTGGGAAAATGGTTGTAGGATAGAAAATAATTCATTACCCACAAAGATGTGGAGACGCTTTTGGACTATCAAGACTGGAAAGTGAAGACTGGGCAACTCCTGCCTATATATGGCAGAATTAATCCATTTTCGACCTAATCTGGCTCTTGTAAAAGGTAGAAGATAGCATGAAGAATCAGATACTTACTAGAGTGGTACAGAGAATTAACCATTTTTCTAGTATCTTTAGCAATAGATTGTATGTAAGTTTGGTTTGGTTTGGTTTGTTTTACAGCACATCAACTTCAATGGGTCATTTAATGCCGATAACATGTTTTTTTTGGTAATATTTTTGTTTTGTCAAAAATCTATTTCTGTTAATATTTTTTTCCTCAAAAATGTATAGCTGGTAATATTGTTTTTTTCAAAAATGTATAGCTGGTAATATTGTTTTTTTTCAAAAATGTTTAGCTGGTAATATTGTTTTTTTTCAAAAATGTATAGCTGGTAGTATTTTTTTCAAAAAAACATAGCTGGTAATATTATTTTTCAAAAATGTATAGCTGTCAACACTATTCTTTAAAAAAAAAAAAAGTATAGCTGGTAATATTTTTTCAAAAACGTACATCTGGCAACATTATTTTTTCAAAAACGTATTATCAGAGGCTTTGCTGTTGGACATAGTTTATTGTGATACCCAGGATGCAGATTGTATGTAAGAGTTCCACTTGAGAAATTCAATGGTGTATAACAATAGTGAAAGATTTCTTCTAGAAACTAAAAAAATACTAAGACATGGAAAATATTTGTTAAAAAAAAAAAAACAAAGAAAAGAGAGATGAACTGCTATGCAATATTTAATCTGGTATATGACACAAATGACAAGACTTGAAGCAACAGAAATGTGATTCTGCCAACAAACGCTAATAATACCATCAATAGAAAATTTGAGGACGATGGAAATTCTAGAAAGAATGGGAACAGTAAGTAAACTTCTACTTACAATCAAAAAGAGAGAGTTGAAATTTCTGAGATATATAATGAGGAAAGAGAGCCTAGTGAATTCAATACTTACAAACAAGAGAAGCAAGAAGGAAACAGTAACCTACCTAATGAGTTTGTGCAGAACAGTGATAAAGAGAGATGTTAAAGGGATAAAAAATTAACAAAAAGCAGAAAGTTGTGGAGAGCCATGATCACAAATATCCTGAAAGAACTTGGCATGTAGAAAAGATCCTGTAATTAATATTCCAAAATTATATATATATATAATTATTTATTTAAAAATATAATTCATATTTTTAAATAAATAATTATATTTAGGCTCTACTTTTGTATCAAGTACTGTTTTTTAAAAATAATAACAAAAATACTAAAGAACTTTGGATTATTTACCTAACGAGTTCTTTCCTATTTTCTATATATTTTCACACACATTATATATATATATATATATATATATATATTCCAAACTAATCAAAATGCATGAAAGACAATATAAAGATCTTGCAAGGAAAAGAAGTTGTTAAAATTTACACCAAGAAATTATATATTATTAAAATTCCAGCTATAACTAATGAACTTTATGTCCTATTGCTATTTCCATTATATCAGTATATTTCATGGCTTGAGTCAAGTGCTGATCATACAGGCTATTGATGAATTAAAAGTTATTCTTCTGTGTGCTGTGTCTTTTCAGGGCATGGATGATCATGGCTCTCCACAACTTTCTGTCCTTTGTAGCCTTTAGTAAATTTTGTCTTTTTGCTATATCTCTTAATCACTGTTCTGCTAACCATTTACACATGCTTGCTAGGTAGGTTATACACTACTTTCCTCAGTCCCTCTTGCCTTGAATATGTCCCGAGATTATTGAATTTCCCAAGCCTCCTTTTCTCATTATGCACCCTAAAAATTTCAACTGTCTCTTTCTGATGCTATGTATAAGTGTCCTTTTTGTTTCCATTTTCTCTAAAACCTTGTTGCTGTTCACATGTTCAATCCATGGCATTCTCAGCATCCTTCTATAGAACCACATTTCTGTTGCCCCCAGCATTCACTACCATATAGGAGTACCAATATTAAATAACAGTTCAGTAGTCTTTTCTTTATTTCCAATCAAATTTTCCTGTTTCTTAATACTTTACTTAACTTTTGAGAGATATCTTTCACTATCCCAATGCATCTTCATATTTAGGCGTCACATTTTCCACGCTCTGTTAAAATACTTCCTAGATATTTAAATTTAATTTTGGTATCTCCAATTCATATATTGGGCTGTTTCTTTTGCTGACAACAATACATTCCAACTACTTACAGTTGATGTTTAGTCCTTTCTTCTCATTTTCCTTTGTTACCTTCTGTAGGAGTTTCTGTAGTTTCCTTTCTCTGTCTGCTATCAACACTGTGTCATCTGCATATCTAATATTGTTATGGTTGTGGCCACTAATAATGAATCATGGTAGCACTTCTCATTCTCTCAGGATTGCTTCACTGTAAATGTTGAAAAAGTTCAGTGAGAAGACACGTCCTTGTCTTATACCCCTTTCTAATTTTGTGTATTTATTGAAATCATTTTCTGTCATCATGCAGGCAGTTTGCTCCCAGTATAAGTTCTGGATTATTCTAATATCCTTCTCAAATATTCTCTAAAAAATGTAATCCCATTTTAGATTAGATTAAAAAAGTTTCAAGGAGCTAATTCAGAGCCTGACAAACATGATTTACCAGACAGAACTGGTGAAAACAAAATATGAATACAAAAGTACTTACATCCAAGCATAAATGGCATACAACAAATTATAATCAGCTGCAGTCATTCCAAGGCAGTCTTTACAACATGATGTGCTACTGGAATTGGTACAGTTAGGTTCCTGTGAAAAAGACAAAACAGTTACATTTCCATCCTTTATTCATTACTTTCTTTATTTAATCAATTGATATTTAGAGATAAATCTGGGGTCACACTTTACTTCGGTGATCTTTATACAACAGCCATTTTGTTTTTCTGAACAATCTCTCGGAGACAAAAAAAGATGTCTGCAATTATAAGTTTTTTATTTTGCACATTGATATAGACAAAAATTTCTTTTTCTTCCTGGATTCATCCACAATTGGATGATTCAATATATTATAAAACTTTAAAATATTCAGAAGCTTTGCAGCTCCTAGGACTTGATTTCAGATATTGTTCTTAGAACTGTTTCATATAGCACAGGCCCCCAAAGTGGCTGATATCAACCCATGGAGATTAATAGAACTATCACAGGGCTTGATAAATACCCAGGGGTAAAAAGGGGGTGGGTAAAAAAAAAAAAAAAATTATGGTGACTTATGACTAAAATTCACCAAATTCTAATCAATGATTTTGTACCTGCTCATAAAACAACCCCTTCCCATTAATGATTTTGAGCAATTCAATATAAAGGTATATTAATTTATTTTTAATGTGTTTATTATTTATAAAGTTTTTCTCATTATTATTCAAACAAACATGTCTAGTATAAGAAGAATAGAAATTGAAAAAGGAATAACAAATGTAAAGCTAAAATGAATCTTATTGAGAAAAAAATTGTGACACTATTTAGGGTTGCGAGAAAGAAAGAAAAAAAAGAAAAGGCGAGAATTAAATTTAGGTGATAAGAAGCCATCATGAAAAGGACACTAAGCGATGTTATTTTTTTTTAACAAAGAAAAGTGGAAAGATTTTATTTTCATTAGCGAAGAGAGTAAGGCACCAGATTTAGTTTGATTTATGATGATGCACCGAATAAAAGATAGCCGTCTGCCATGGCAATGGTGAAGGTTTCAGGTCAGTCAAGTGGCCTACGAAACAGAATCTGAGAGATAAAAATTAATTAAGCACACACTGACCGAAAAACAAAATGTCCGTTGGACCACCCCAGTTACAAAGAAAGAAAGACTGACCCATTAGCTATCTATGGAGATGTCGTTTGGAAAAGGCACCTGTTTTGTGTCAAGAGCTGGCCATGATAGCAAAATTATTTTATCAGAACGAATAATTGGCTGTGGATATCGCCAGATGACCATCCACCTGTTTGGCGAAGGTCTCGATTGATAAAGTCCAGGTGACATTCAGTTAAGATAAGAGTCTAAGGATTTGTTGTCGAGAAGAAGAAAAAGAAAGAAAAAGAAAGATAATTTTTTTTTCTTTGAGCAAGATTTTTTAAACCTAGGCTAGTCTGGCCACACCCACGCCGCTGAGCGCCCATTGGCTGAATGGTGGCGTGAGCGGTAGGCAAAGGTAATCATGTGAAGATGCCACTGTGAGAGAGAGGGGAAACCCGTTGACACCCTCTGAGAGTATGGGTGAGATACCAATATGAGAAAGGAAGAATTTGGGAGAACAAAAGACTTCCAAAAATGGAAATTAATAATTCTTCCTGACCGAGAACAAAGAAAAACCCTTAATACAGATTTAGAATTATCAAGGAACCTCAAACCCCGACAGGCCCACACCGGTTTTGGTTGGCGTCCATATAAGCAGAGTCGCAACGAGTAGAAAGCAGTTGAATTAAGGAGTTTGCAGTTGAGGCAGACAGTTGCAGAGTTAGTAGAGAGACAGCCTTGCAGAAAGCTGACTGAAAGATTCCACGTAAATCTGAACTCAACTTCTAACCAAGAAAAATTTATTTTTGAAGAACGACTTAGACTCACACCACCAAAACTAGTTTTACGAATATCACCTGAAGATACACCAAAAAACCAGTTCCTTGAAAAAAAAAAAAAAAAAAAAACAACTTGAGATATTAAGACTCGCCTAACAAACGCAAAGTGTCATGAATCCATATTAGCGGTTTGGGAGGAAGACGCAGTCCTGTATTCAGCAACCAGATATAAATTATTGTTATCCTTTTTTAACACATTTGAACTTTTCGAGTTGTGACTTTATTTTCTTTTACATATACTTGTGTGGTATTACCCTTGTTTGGACTCGACTTGCATTACGGCCTGGCGATTGATTGATTTCGTCTACCTAAGATCAAATCACAACGTGGGTAGGTTAGATTAGAAATCAAAACAGTTACTTCGGTAACCAGACGTTGGAGGCGAGCTGGGAACGACAAGGCTGATACCGAATCTAACCAGATTCCCATCCGAATCAGCAAAAGGTTAGAACGTCACATTTTGTGCCGTGACCAATACCAAGTCACATTGGTCGTCACAGGACAGGATAGGACGGCGACAGCGCGGAGACAGACGGGGTGACGTCACAATTGGCACCGCGACCAGGACAGCACGGCGGGCGTGGCCAGGCAGACGTCTCATTTGGCGCAGCGACACCGGGGGATGTCACAAAATAATGAAGGAAAAAGAGTAAATTCCCATGCGAATACTTCCCTGAACACATCAATCTTAACCTCTTGCCGAATTTCAGGCTCATCAAATTAATCATTTGTTTGCTACATTGATCTCATTTCCCCCCATCTCTGTTGATTCAAACATTAAATTATGAAATGAAAGGACAGTAGACTAAAAGCAACTCACCTTTTGAAATTCTTCTTGTAGAACACTTGGCATATCAAAGCAAAAGTATGAACCAAACGTGAGCATACAATTGAAAAAGAGAAGGATGAACCTGAAAGCAGCTGTAAAGACACAAACACAAAAAATATTATTATCTTTAAAATATTATGAATTTTCTGTTACTTATATAAAATGTAAATCATTTGATCTAATATTACTAAGTTGCTATAGAAGTGTGACTGAAAAGAGTTACCAATTGTAACAACACTCACTTGAATATTTTAACAATCTCAAAATAAATAAATTCAACATGGATTTTATAAATATTTATATACAGATTTAGGTATAACATAGCTCATAAAAATGAAAGAAAAATCCATTCTTCACAAATTATTAACCTTCTGCTGTGACTAAGGAAGTGACCAAAAATATGTTTCTTTGAAAAACATGACATTTGTTAAAATGGGATATTTTCTAGTGCTGAAGAGAGATGCGTATCAATGTGATTGGTTGTAATAGTGATATTGTGATCAACTGAGATTTTTTTCATAAAGAATATAGTGAAGTGTGCAGTATACTTGGCTTAGAAGCTCTCTACCAGAAGGGAAACAATGTATGTCTTGTCACTACAGCATACTGTGTGGTGGGGGGGGAGGTGTGTGCCCTTTCCTTTTATACTGTAGTAAGTGTGAAATAACTCTTCATCTACTTTTGAACATATGCAACTGTATATCCCTTTAGTGAGCAACAAACTCTCTTACCTTTGTTTTAAACATTTTTTAATATTATTTTATATCAGATCATTTAATCTGTTGTATGAACATTTCTTCTTCATGACAATATTTTAAAACTATGGACTTTAAGAATTCTGATTTATTTTCCTGAAACAAACTATTAACACTACTTTAAACATAAATTCTTGAATAAATTCCTTATCTTGTTTTGTTAAAATTGCCCATGTGTGTCCTCATCATCATCATCCTTCATTAATCTTCTTGGTATAGGTAAATCAACTGTACATTTTGATACCTAGTCTCTATAATACAACACCACGTAACTGGTATTAAGAAAGGTCCCCTAGCAGACAAACTGGGATAATCCCAGAGGAGCATGGAATAAAGACACACACAGCTCTGTTTACTCCATAGGATAGGTTTTACTATAGCCACTAATATTTGAGATTTTCTATTTGAGAATAGTTTTGATCTTTAGTCATAAATAGACTCATTTGATTGGGTTGTCAAGTTGACAGTTATTAATAAATAACAATGATGTTGTCACTTTAGATCAGGGTTTCCAAACTTCTCAGAGCCATGTATTAATCTTAAAGAAAGAAAAAAAAGAATTAATTATTTTAGCACTATTTACAAAAAAAAAAATGAAGTCAGATTTAATGAGTAAAGTGCAGCTGTTGTTTTGGAGTTTCAAAGTCGGGCATGACCGATTTAACTTTCAGCCTTACATTCTCTGCATTTAGATTATTTCTTTACTTAGTATTAGTATATATGTATAATGAACATATTTTTTTGACAGGAGATAAGTTGTCAGAAATCTTATAAAAAAGCTTGAACAGCAATTTGTGACCCAGGTTTTTAAAATAACAAGAATCCTTCTTTGCCTTCCATCAGCATGGCGGATGCTAACTACAGGATGTACATTTTTCTGCTGATATGAAGTGTAAAGATTATATTAAATCATTTGCTAGATTTGCTGCTAGGAAAGTTTGTCTACTGTCTCATGCTAGACAATTTTTCTCATCAAAATTATCTTACATATTTACAAGTCTACCATTCGTCCATGCATTAAATATTGCTGTCCAATCTGGTCTTGTGCTTCTGCTATGTATTTAAAGATTCTAGATAAAATACAAAGAAGAATCTGCAATGTTATTGGTCCTGACCTGGCATCTTTGCTTCAGTCACTCCCCCCCCCACACACACACACACACTGTAACAGCTTCCTTGTGCCTTTTCTATAAATACTTTCATGGTAATTGTTCTAATGAGCTTTCCCCTGTGGTACCTAAACTTTATTAGATTCGATTTATTAGATTGGCAGCAAAGTCATCATTTTACAGCTGAAATGGCTAGATGTAAACATAAGTTCCATGCTAATAGTTTCTTCTCTCACACTACTCACTTATGGAACTCTTCCAGTCAAGTTTGATCTTCAAAAATTTAAATACAATGCCAATTGTTATCTTCTGTCTTAATTCCTGTTCTTTTGTCTTAGTTGCTTTATTGCCTTGCTTAAGTGTGAAATAAAAAAAAAAAGACTTGTCCACTAGAAAATTCATTCATTAATGAAGAAGTACCAAGATTTTTATTTAAATCCAGTATTTACTTGATTTTTGGTAAATTTTTAAAACTGGATTTTTTGCTTTCATTATAAAAAGTGCATATACATTTTGGTCATACCTATGGAATATTATGCAAATGCATTTTTTAATCATTTTTTTCATAGAACAGTATAAGTGTTTTAATCAATTTATTTAGATCTTTCTTGGCACAATAGTGTTTGTGTTGAATTTTTTTATGTTAAGAAAAAAAAAAAATCTTTTTTTTGTGTGGGGCATGTTCTGCATTATGGCATGGGACAAATAATAGAGCCCCTAGACCTTACTCACAAGACCCCAGGACAATATAGAGTCCCCCCACCCCCCGAGTAAACTTGCTTTACAATAGAGTAGAACAGAAAACTAACCAAATAATCAAAAATACCCAAATTTTGTCATTATGTACACTTGTGAGTTGTTACTTATAGCTTGAAATGACTCATTGTATTAGTTTGTTTTATTGAAAAGTAGATTTAGTGATTATCTACAAATGGGCATTATTAATTGGGTTTGGCTACAAGGAAATTGCTGCTCTCATTTCTAATTACAATATGTGTTAATGTAAGTCATTCTGACTAGGCGTAAATTTAATGGAATTATATAATAGTTTAAACAATTGATGAATTGATTCATTTTCTAGTTTATCAACTCTTTGCAGGTTATTTAAAACAAGAAAATATTTTTAGATTGTAAGAATTTTTTTGATGGGGTGGATCATTTTGGCCCAGTTAAGGTCTTTTTATCATAATGGAATAAAAAAAAAAAAAAAAAAAAAAAAAAAAATCAATTTATGAGTTTAGCTTATCACCTTAGAAAGAAAAGAAAATGAAACTGAATACATGGATTTCATCCAGTAAAAAAAAAAAAAGAGTAACTTTATTTTTGAAGATTCCAAAATTGTCATCATTTTCTGCAAATAATTTATGTATGTTTTCAACTCATAACTAAAACCATTTATTCTGCCATCTCGCCAAGGTTTCTACATGTAAAATAAAAACTTTAGACAATTTGATTCAATGTATAGACAATTCTTCCCACCCAAATCTGTTTTGCACCTTTATAAGTTTACCATTTGTCCATGCATTGAATATTGTGGCCACATCTGGTCTGGTATTTTTGATACTTGACAAAATCCCAAGTAAAATCTGCAATGTTATTGGTCTTGACCCGACATTTCAGCTTCAATCATTTTCCCTCTGCCATAATTAATGTAGCTGTGCCTTTTCTATAAATATTTTCATAGCAATTGTTCTAATAAGCTTTCCCCTTTTATACCTCAACCTCATGTGCAGTATTAGATTGGCAGATAGGTTGCATCATATGGTTGAACTTGAGACATGTAACCATAAATTCTATTTTAAGTTTCTTCTCTCATACTTCTTATGGTTTTTGCTTTGTAGTTGACTGTTGCATCTAGACCAGTCCAGCACAGGTAAAGTTCTGTTACTGCTCATCTATGTGGCTCACCTTTTATTCAGGTTTTTGCCCACATATGCAAATTAGCAATAGTTTTTAAAGTACTAGAGCCATGCACATGCTTTACCTAAATTGCAAATGGCAGCTCCAACTGGGCAGGCAAGACATTGTATCCTCATAGCCACAGGTAGGTTAGAATTCTTTGGTCCTATTTCACTACATGCTTTCCCGTAAACTACAATCTTTAAAAATGTTAATGCAACGGTTATTGTCACCTTCTGTCTCCTTAATTCCTGTTCTTTTATTGTCCTTTCTCTGTAACGTTTTTTTCTCAAATTCTTTTACACTCAGTAACACTTTGTGTCTTAGTGGCTTTATCACCTTGTTTAGGGTGAAATAATTAAGAAAAAAAAGGTTGCATTAACAAAACTGTTTCCTCTGTACAATTCATCTACCTTGCCCATTTAAAGTTTGGTTTTTTATCAAGTTTGATTTCTTGCTTTCTGTCTTCATATTTTGAATGAACACAGATTATAAGCTGAGTGCAGTGGGCCAGAATTGGGCTCATTGTCAGAATATTACCAATGGGGAAGGAATCAACTCCAGAATGGGTCCATTAGTATAAGTGTATTTTCTCACATTAAAATTAGTTTGCATCACATTCTGAGATCACTATCTGTGGATGTGATGCAAACTAATTAGCTTTCCCTATGAGTTGCCAAATTTATTACTTTTAAAATTTAAAAAAAAAAATATTTCTTATAAAATTAAAGCAACAAAACCAAAAAAAAAAAAACCGAGATCGCATTGCAAAGTACATTTGTACCCTCTCGTCAAGTAACTGATGATGATGGATATGTAGTGGTTGGGAGGAAGAGATTTCTTCCTTTCTCTAGAGAGGAACTAAAACAGACATTGACAACTTTAGAATTGACTGTCTTAATATTCTACTGCAATGTATGGAAGAGTCGAAAAACAAATTTATTAAAATTTGAGGGAAATATTGGTACCAAAACTAGTTCCCTGCATGCTGTTGAAGCCCATTACTCTCTTAAGAAGAATCATTAAAATTTCAAGCTTTGGTCAACAAACAACTCCTTTGCGTTGTTGATGTGATTTTTTTCCTTTTCTTTCCAAGTTTTGGTCAATGGGGGTCCATAAATTTAAATTAGTATAGGAGATGAGCGTCTTTTTGTGGTGAAAAAAATTGATTTGGAAATTCTTGCAAAAATCCAATTGTTGGATTTTATAACTTTCAGGACTTGTTCATAAATGAATGAGATTTCTTTTTAAACGTTTCTTTTTTCTTAAAATCTTTGTAAAAAAAATTTTTTATTTATTACCACACTTATGAAATTTCAAGAAATTCTTTTTTGTAGCACATGAAACTTGAGTTTTTCCGAAAACAATGATTAGCAACTAAAAGATGAAAAAATACTTAGTAAAATAATAATGATTAATTCTTATTGTACTGTACATGTGTTTAATGAATTAATTAACTCTTAAAAAAATATTTTTGTTTGTTTATTTACAAAGAAGAATGCAAGCGCAGGGCTGAGAAACAGTCTTGTAACTTTAAGCACAAGTTTCTGAAGAAAAACTTACAAGTAAAAAAAGTACTCTCCAAGTTGTTGTCAACATACTCTCATTTAAAGTTTAAACTTTACTACACAAACATTTAAGGTGGACATGGAAACCAGTGCAGAAAAATGTGATTCCAGAGAATCCACTTCCCAAGTATCATCTCCCCATTTCATTAATAATGGTTATTGGCACGCTTTGCTAAAATTGCCGAGAGAACCGGGCCACCAATCACGCGAAAAGGTATGGGTGGGTAGGGAATCCGAACTAAAATGACTTAATTGTTTTTTTTTTTTTTTCTCTTCAGTCCTCAAGTTTGCAAATTGCAAGTAGGAAAAATGATTAGTCACGGGACGATAAGAGAAAAAACTTAAAAGATTAAAATAGGAAACGAAAAATCCTAAATTTGTTACAGTACACTGACCCTGCCTACATTGGCATGGTTGTCAATTTTTAAGTGTATATTTTTATTTTTTGAGTTATTTTCAAAATGGTTTATGTTTTAATAGTTATTACAATATATTTTTTGAATGAAAAGTGAAATAAAAATGAAAAAAAAAGGAGAAAAATTATCAATAAATTTAAATATGTTTCTTTTTTTATTCTTTCTGATGAGCAAAAACAACTTTTCTCTGGTAGTCAGTTCAGACAACAGGAAATCATCGAATATTTAATTTTCAATAAGAATCAGTTTTTTACATTTGCCTTCTCTTTATTATCCATTATCCTTCCTTTTCTTTATTTTTTTAAATTGTAAAACTGTATTTTAAGCTAAATAAAGTAGTATAAACTGTTTATTTTATTTTTAAATAAACAATCAAACTGATAAACTTTGACAAATGGATCAGGATCCCTTGTTTTTCTTTATTTAATTAAAACATTAAGCTATTTTTGTAAAGTTGGCTAAAAAAAACATTAGGTCAAAAGTTCTTTGGAATCGTACCACTGTAACTAAGCAAAACGAACTTTAAACAACACGAGACATTTACTCACCGATTTAAAACAAAACAAAACAAAAACAGTAAAGCAATATTCGGGTAGGGGCGGGAGAAAGTCTTCTTTTCTGGTACTTAGTTCTTAGCACGGTTTGTTTTAATTAAAAAAAATAACACACACACACAAGAATAGCAAAAAAATATTATACCTCGCTTATTAAGACAAGTAAATACCACTGGAACAATAATAAAAATCAAACAAATAATCAAAGTTATCTTTTTCTGTGAAAACAAGTTTTTAAGAGCAGCTGAAATTTAAAAATTCCTATAAACTCTGACTGTCAGAAGGTCAAACAATGATTATTTCGATAAGTAATTTTAAAAGAACTTTTAAAATTTTACTATGGAATGTTATGAATATCCTAAAGAAAAAAAAAGTAAGGTTTTTACTTTAAAGTAAACGGTTCGACTAATAAAGAAAAATATATGACGCTAAGATTGTAAAACATAAACAATAATAATGATCATTAAATAACTTAGTTATTTTTTAAGTATAAATACTTATTTTAAGCAAATAATATAAAATATGCGAAGATACATTTCATGAAAATTGTATTTATTGTAAAATTATGCCGACGATGACAATGAATAACTGTTGAAATAATCTAAAATTACAGAACCTTTTTCTTTAATAAACTTTTTGAAGAAAAAAGGTTCTCTAATGAAGAAAAGGAAGTTTTATTGTCTACTAGCGATTGTTTCAGCATTGGAGTAGCAATAACTTGTTAAAATTAAAATATATATATAGACAGATGTCAGAATTTAAATGAAATGTGATCCACTGATCATATTTCTGAAGGTTTAAAAACGGTAATAAAAAATGTACATACATGCTGTTTTTAAATGTAGTATTGGAAAAAATATTTAAATTCAGATAGTGTAGTCAATGTTTTGCTTTTAACGGCAAAGGATCCACAAAAATTCAATAAAAGGATGAAGGAAGAGACATTGCCCCATCCAGAGTTTAGTTATAATTTAAGTTCATCGTAAAGACAAAGCTTTCTCTGAAAAAGGTACTGTAATTAAATTAAAAATGTAATACACTAATTTTTAACAGCAAACAAAATGTGTTTTGAAAACAACTTAACTACACTCTGATTAAAAAAAAAAAACTTCATACAAAAAATAAAAAGAATGAACTTTTCTAAATTGAAGTAAGATTTACTTACGTTCAGTTGGTTCCACAATAGCCATTGTAAATTTTAAATTTTCTTTTCTCGTAGGCTAACTGAGAATGTTTCGAAAAAAATGTTTTCCCTTGTTCTTATATGTTGTACGTCAATATATACATATACCCAACACCTCACCTACAATCTCATTAATAAACAACATAGACAAAGCAAGGGACGTCACTCTGTGAGATTTCTTTCCAGGGAGGTGGTATTTTCTTGCCACCAACATTCATACGACGAGAATTTTGATTTTAAACATTTCTAAGTCTACATGCCATTTTTTGGCAATTTTGGTAAAAAATATTCTCACACATATAACTTTTGCTTAATTTATTTTGTATATATAAATCGTTCTTACTAACGAGGAAAGAATTATCTGTATAAGTCAAAAGTGTATGACTAATAATTTTGTATCGGCACGGATATTCAGAGAACTTAAAACGATTAGTTGGTTACTTATTTTAGCGCATCATTTTACTTACAATTATTGTCAGGTGATGCAAACAATAAACAGTGCATTATTTAATCAAATTAGCCATAAATAATCAACAGCGCCTTTTTATAGCCATCTGTCATTTATATTATTACCAACTAAGACTTTTTTTTACATGTACTTAAGCAAAGTTAATTGAAATAGTGTTATGTAATTTGTTGCATTTTATATCAAATGTACACCTGCCTCTTAAAGAATAGAATAAGGTATCATTCTTACCATAAAAAGCAGAAATGAATCAGGCCAAACAATGCAATTAGCACTGAAACAATATGGTTCTTGAAATAATTTAAAGCAAAAAACATTTATCTTTGTTGCATCATTGTTAAGTAGAACTCATTTTTGTATATAATATTATGAGAAAGTCAAAGCCTAAATTATTATTCTTGTTGACCAATTTAATTGTTGTGAACTGTTACACTCTTTTGTTACATTTTTATAAATGACTTTTAACCATGTAAACAATAAATTTCAAATTCTTATATTAATAATAACTAAGAGAAGTCCTGCTAAATTTCCCGTATGTCAGCTACATATTTAAGATTTTAAAAGAAACAAATTTTTATCTTGCTGTTTAAAAAGTTGCACTAAATAATATGCTTATTATCATGTCTATGCATTGTATACTTAAATAATAAGTGGTGTGGGGTTTCAAGATTAAAATGAATAGTTGATTTACCAACACCAAGAGAGTTAAGGAAGGATAATAATGATGTGGAAGCACACAGGTGATTTTAACAAAACAAGATGAAGAATTTCTTTATGAATTTACATGCTTGAAGTAGATCATTTCAGAAATTTTTAAAGTCCATAGTTTTAACAAATTCTCATGAAAAGAAAATGTTTATGCAACAGATTAAATGATCTAAAAAATAATATTAAAAAATGAGCCGACCAAGCATAGAAATAAATACAATATGGGAACCAGTAATAAGGAGTGCCAGAGAAAAGCAATGATAATAAAGTTGCAATATGAGCTCTGGTAAAAATATGCAATGATAACAGCAAAATTTGAGCACTGGTAAAAATGGTTGCTGAAGACATTAGGTTTATAATACCCAGAAATTCATACCCAGATGTCCTCAAGGACACATGGCACAGTGGATAAAGGCGTTGGTTAGATCCAGTGACAAGACCCAAAGAGTGTGAGTTCAATAAATAGTTAAGGCAGAACTTTCAGAGGGAAATTAGCAGGAGATAACTGATAACTGACATTCATCAAACATGGCTTGTGGAACTAGAACAGTCTACCCTTTTGAAATTCCAACCACCTGAACAATCATTGTTCACAAGTAGATGAAGAGAGAGAGAGTTTGAAATACTTAGCTTCATGATTGTTGAAATAAAGTTCTTTGAAGTGAAGCTGATAATAAAGTAAAGCTGATAATAAGTAAAGTAATTTCATACTGCCATAAATCTGAGTGAACAGAAATGGAACTTTCCGCATGATTTCAGACGCTCTTGTTAATTTTTCTCCTTTTATATTTTCATATTTTCTTTTTTTCTATTTTATTTTCTTTCTTTTTAGCTTTAGATTAATAGCTTAATCCTGTGAAAACAAGGTTTTCATTGGTTCAAAGAAATTTTCACATAGGCTCATGAATTTGTTTTTGTCTTTTTCTCAGCTTACCAATCAATCTCTGTGAAGTCAAAGTTTTCATTGGTTCAAAGAATAGTCTCGCAAATTTCTTTAGCTCTTTCTCCTTGGCTTATCAAATTTAAGGGAGTGGGTAAAAGGAGTTATTATTTCATACTCACCACAACCTAATCACTTCTGTTGTGGTATGTGCTTCTAGTTGGAGTAAAAATGGTGGCAAACAAAATTTACACATGTAAATGACAGGTTGTCATTGTTAATAGAGGTGAAAGGAAATGGAATAAATTTCAACAAGGTGATATTTTGATATGTTATATATATGGCTAATAAATGATTAACAAGAAATAAAATATACTTGTATTCATGCAAAAAACAGCTGAAAAAAAGATGACATTAAATTCTACCATTAGGAATTGTGTGTGTGTCTGTATGATAAGCGTGTGCACATGAAATAGTTCAGTCATCCAGAGGAAGATATTATCCCCAAGTCAAAAACAGGTCCCATGTTGGTGTTGTCATTACTGTATGCTGAAAGAAACAGGAAGTGTCCCATTTTATAGCTGTTTAACAGTATCTCCTAATGATGTCTTGGCAAACCAAGTGGAGGTAATCCCTTACTTCACTTACTCATTTCCAATTCAGTAAGTCAAGCTTTTAAAGATGATTTTTGAAAAGCTACTTTTGTTGATTATATAAGACTATATTTAAAAATATGATTTTTCTACATTCACTGCATACAGCTTCAGCTATGGAATTTCATTAGCAAATTCAATGAACATAAAGTTTTGTAATAACAGAAATCATTTGTATTGTTAATAACTTCGAATTTTGTCTTAATTTGAATGTGCTACAAGCAACACTTGTATTTTCTTCTTTTTATTGGTATGTATTTAAATATTTGCATTTTATTGGTATGTATTTAAATATTTGCATTTTAAATAATTTGCTACCAAAAAGAATTTTCCTAAATGCTTGATTTGTATTTTTGATATGTGCCATGTCCCTTCAGGATATGGGTAATCATGGCTCTCCACAAATTCCTATGCTTTGTAGCTCTTAGAAATGTTTGTCTTTTTATCAAACCTTCTGCTTCTCATTCTGCCATCCATTTTTAACATTCTGCTACCACTTCATCATATTCTTTCACATATCTATCTTCACCTGATAACACATCAGGAATCACATATTCAATTTTAACCAGCATCGATCATTAGACACTTCCTCTATTCAGATCACCACATCTTATTACATATTGAAAGTTTCTCTTTTTACTTCCCAACTTTCAATGTGGGGAGGGTATTTTAGCATTCTGCTACCACTTCATTGTATTGTATTCTTTCAAGGGGAATTTTTGTACAAACTAAACACCAAAGTGGATCACAGAGCCTTGAATAATTTTCCAACTTCTGATTGGCTAATATATGTGAAAAACATTACAACGCCTATGCACAAGTGTTCAGAGTCAATTTACCACCAAAATCTGGTTGTGTTCATGAGTCTATCACATGATTCACATTCATTATAAATACTTAGTGACATCTTGATTCTTTCACTTTCCTTTCTTCTCAGACCCACAGCAATGTAGCTCAGTGGAGAGATCATGTTGTCCCTTAGGGGAAAATGCTATGAAACGCCATGAAACATACATACACACAGGCATATATATATATATGAAGATTCACTCATGCATTTCTTGGAAAACAAACTTTACACAATTATTTGTTACACACACACATTACTGTTTTTGCAATTTGTGTCTGTTTGTTAATACACATATAATTGTTTGTATATATATCGGTCTTGATTGTTTTCTTTTATATTTTTTTTAGGTGGACTCATCTTGAGTCTGCCATATGTTGTGTTATGGAAAGGAATTTTTTTCACAATGTGCATGGATATAATCTTTTTTTCCTTATTTCATATCTTGTTATTGGCTAAGCATTGTGTAGGTCCGAGATATACCATAACATGTTTTTCCAATAGACTTATGATTCTCGGCCTTTGTCTCCTGTGTCATGTGTACCACTCTTTATATTACTCCTCATCACAATTTACTGTTGCAGGATTTATTTTAATAATTTTTATGATATTCTGTTTTTTATTTTTAAATGAAACTTTTTGGGGTCCTTAAATTAATGTTTAAATACTTTTATTATATTTTTTATTCCACACTTTTCTTTCCATCATTAATAACTCCATTTCCTAGACAGATTCCAGGCCAGTATCCTACTTTAGATTGTCAGTGTATGTGACATGACATCCGCCATTCCTTTCCACCCTCTTTTAGGGATTTCACAGGATTAGCTTTGATATTTATTCTTTAGAATGTCATTCATAATGGCCTGATAGATGGAATCAATGTCCTCTGATTTTTTTCACATTTGGAAGGTTTCCATACAAACATTTGCTTGTCATATGTTGCTATCACTTCATTTTAAGGCCCAAACCAACAAGACACTTTTCTGTTTATTGCACAAATGTCCATGTCTTGCTACCATAAAAAAGAATTGATCCAGCAGTGTCTAGAAACAACTTTATCTTTGTTTTCTTAGTAGTCTTGACTTCTAGATTTTCTGCAATTTCCTGATTTTGATAGCAGTATCAAAACTCCTTACTCAAACTCCTCTAAAATCTTCAATTGTGTTCAACTTTAAGCCATTGATTGCTCTCAGCTCAGCATCAATCTTTTGATTGAAGGTCATGTACTCATTTTTTTTTGTATTTGTATGTAACCCTATCTTAGCAGCTGTGACCTACACTTGTTTAAGCAACTCTGGTAGTTGAATTTAACTGAATATCAGTGCTGTGTCATCAGCAAATCAAGATTGGTGATAGTAATTGCTGATACTTGGTATGATTTCTGTCTGTCTATGGTGAATCCTAGATTCTTCCTTTTGTTAATTACTTGACACATCACAAAGTCCAAGATTATGGTGAACAGATAAGGTACAAAGTACTGTTTCCATTCAGTACCTCAGTCAGTATCTGGAAAAATTTAGTTTCTCCATTCACAAAATGTACCTGAGTTTTGCATTTTCAATCCAATCATTAAAACTAGCTTTTCCAGTTTACCGGGTTTTGAGCATTTTATCTTGGTGAATACAATAGAAATCTTAACTGAAATCATTAAAGGTAATGATAGCAGTCAAATTTTCTGGCTTTGATACCTTCAATTACTCACCACAGGGATGATATCTGTGGTGACATTGACCAGTTTGGCCTAAAGCCATTTTATTTTTTGGTTTAGTCTTAGGTGGCAATCTAGTACAGGTTGAATTCAGTTCAACATTTGTTTGTCACTGTGAGAGCTATAGAAGATAGCTCTATTCCTCTGAATTTTCCCACATCACTGAAGTTATCTTATTTGGAAATTAGTATGAGGTCACTCTCACACCACAAATATTTAAATTAATAAGTCATAAGTTATGAAATTATATATAACTCTTGTGTAAATATCTTAAACCTTCAAAACTTTGGAATTTTAGATTATAAATACTCATATTAAAATTTTAATGTCACATGTGGCAAATTTATAAAAATTAGACATGAAGAGTCTATCTTTGGTTTCATTTGCAATTGATTTTAAAATGTCTTTATATTGAAGAGTATTTCACTTTCAAAGTATTTTATCAGACAGCCAAGCAACTGAATCAAGTAACAAGGAACTGAATCCTGTTCATTTTTTTCTTTTTTTTTAATGATTTTTGGTTATTATACTATTTTCATTGTATAATGTCTTATCTACATGATTAATATTCACCATTGAATTAAATGCACTGAGAGTGAAGGGATTATATTGAAAAATAAATATTTATTGGCTAAAGTAAATATTTTTCATCATTAATCTACAGACTTACCTACATATATAAAGACTTGAGAGAAAGCAATAATCTTCCTATTTGCTCTGTTATATCTTTAAATAAGATGTGTGGATATTAGCACAGAAAGTGGAATTGGTGAGACAAATCATAATTCTGGACTACTCTGTTGTGTTCACTTTCTCATTAATGCCCTTGGGGAAGGCATGAATCTATCTTTTCTCCCCCTAACCTTGGTTGGCAACAAATCTATGAGAAGGTAGTCTTTGAATTCAAAACAGTGGAGAAGGCAATAGAAAACCACTCTATTATCATTTCTTAAGAATGCAAGGCATTTACAGATAATAAAGAAAAAGAATCTGTGAAGAGTCATCATCACCTGCATCCTGAAGGGATATGGCATTAAAAAAATACCTTTAAATATCACTTTTATCCTTGTGTCTATTTTAATGTCTTTTTAAAAAATTTTGCCTTTTATTCTGATCTTATCTTCATATTCCAAAAGAAGTTTCATTATTATTATTTACATTGTGTGGCATGATACTTATAGTTCTTGTTTCAATTTTCTTTTTCCCTTATAGCCTTAAGAAATGTTTTGCAGATTAATATTTGGATATGATGAAATACCAAATGATGGAAGCAAATAAAAATTATTATTTATTTTTCAATTACTACATTGTAGAGAGGAAAACTAAACTCATTTTATGCAAGAAATGCATCCATCATGAAAGTAATTTTGTATCCAACAATAAAAGACTATGCACTGTTAATATTAGATGTAATAATTTACAAGTTTCTTAGATGGAGCACTGTCATCATTATTAAAATTTTTCATTTGTATTTCTTTTGATTTCTGTTACTTTTTATTAAAATGCTCAGATCAATATTATTTATTGTTGTAGATTATGGATGAATTATCTAACGACAATGTCTATTCTCACCATATATCGGTCTAATTGATTTGGTTGTTGTTGTGGCCTTATTAGGGCCAGAATAAAGACACAAGAGAGGAATTGAGTTAAACAAATATATTAACAGAAACAGACATATACAAACGGGAGTGCTACAGCAAGAATGTTTGGTTCGACTGTCAGAGCTGACTGCTGTAAACTTCCCTCTACAAAAGGCAATACCTGTTCCTATTTATAGCTGGGAGAGTCCATGTGCACATGGGTAAATTACCACAACAGTTGTATATTGGCTTTGTATAATGATTAAAGAAAATGCACAAAGTGTTGAAAAATATAAACCATTATATATCACAATATAATTGTAATACAGAAGAATAGGGTGAAAGTTGAAATTTCATGAGTTCAAGGGTAAAAGTCCTGGTGCATAAACAAGACTGAGAGACAGAGAAAGAGTCTGGAAAGAAGTAAATATATGTTTATGTATGTATCTATCTAAAGGTAGTAGCTACCACTTGATCATGTGCTGATGGAAGGTATGTTTGTTTTCAATGTAACAAGGACAGGTTAGCTGTGTAAGGTTGCCAGCTAGTTGTGCAAATGCCATACTTCATCTTTGGGTATGTTACTATGATCACAGTATCAGAGAAGAGAAAAAATTATTTTATTAACTATGATTTTGGTTGATTTTCCATCTGTCTATATATACATCTATAGATCCATTTTGAAAAGGCTGCTTGCTTTTCATTGGCTTGTGGCCTCACATCCTGGTTGTGAAAGCTTACTGATTAGTTGATCAAGCTGTTTATTTTTAAAGATGGTAAAATTTTGCTCTCATTTTTATTTTTCTATTTCTCTTTTTTATGCCTTTTGTGAAAGCTTGCTGTTTCTGGTTGGTCAAACTATTTCTTTGTTTGGCTGGTGATTTTTATTAACCATCTGTTTTTATTCATCTATTTTTCTATCATCACATACTTTCTGCCCTAGAGAACAGAGTTTTATAAAATTATTTATATTTTCTTTTGCGTGTCTGTTTTATGCATAATTTTTAATAATAAAATTAGGTATTCTTTTTTTTTCCGTTTTATCGTCCTTCCAGATTTAGATTTGGCTGTTGTATTTTTGTCTGTATTAGAATTTGTCAGAGAGTTGATTGATTCTGGTTGAGATTTGACAAAATCTCTAGCAGTCTTAGTTTCCAAAATTAATGCAGGCTTTAATCTGTAAATTGAGACAGTATTATTCAACTGGACAGAAATTTTTATCATAAAGTATTTTTAATTACAGTGTAATACCTCAAATGGACCTATGTATAGTGCTTCTAGAGATTTTCAAACTCTGTTCATAACCAAACATATTTACATGTATTTAGATTTTTTTGAGCATATGAATTGGGTAAAAAATGTAAACGTCCTTTGAATAGTTTATTGATCTCAAATTTCTACCTTTCTTTAGGTAAATTCTTTATTTGTGCATTTGTTATTCCAATATTCTTGTCTTTATTTGTGTTGATTAATATTTGGGGGACTTGTGTATTGCCTCCTGTTACAGCAGTAAATGGTGTGTAATTTGATTCATTAGGCGTTACTCAGGTTCCAAGGACAGTTGGTACAGTGGACAACCACAATTCTTCCCTAGCAATGATTGCCATTTTTAGAGTTCAACATGACTATTTAGTTAATCCATATATTTGTGTATGGTAGGATGTTGTCTGCAGTCTGTGGAAACCTATTATCTTTGACAACTCTGAAAACAATTCTGATTCAAATTGACTACCCCTGTCTGTAATGACACAGAGGGGAACTCCAAGTCTGGATATCCACATGTCAGTGAAAGAAGCTGTAGAAATTGATCGTGCTGAAATTTCTATCAAGTGACACACTTCTATCTACCGAGTACTTCTATCAATACACATTAGTAAATATTGATAAGATGAAAAATAGGGGTTAGTTTTTTCACTGATGTTAAGTGTTTTACTATGTCCAGGTACACTATTTAGAAATGATTAGACGGTAAATCAAATGGCTGAATTTCACTCTTTGTATGTTTGATTATTTTTGCATTCTGGCCATGCTGTCATTTCTTGCACTATGCATTAATTGATTTGCTCACTTTCGGCCAGTAGTACCTCAATCTTATCATTTTTATTGAAGCTAATATTCCAGTATGTGACAGATTATTATAGACTGTCAAAAGTGATTTTCTGAGCTCTTGCATCACAAAAGACCATGGAAAGGATAATGATACATCACATAGAATAGTCTGATGTTCATTTATGGGATATCACTTCAGCTGATCATAAAAGTGTTTAATTTCTTCATCAGTTTCACCATTTCCTGCAAATCACATAGATCTATAGTGACTGCATTAACATGTCAAGATAAGCAACTTGCTACTATATTCCAAATATCTTTTATATGTAAAATATGACTAACATATTGTTGTGTCGGAAACCTACCACCCCTCTTGAAGATGAACTTGTCTGCGTCTGTGAACAAAGACTTTAAATAGTGGCATGTCTGTTGACATGGGAGAGATAGAAGACAGATAAGTTCTTAGCTGAGCTAGTTATTGACTACTCAGGCGATTTCTGTACCTTTTTTTACCAACCTATTAAAACCCTTTTTATTGTTATGTGTTATTTGGCGTTTGTCTCTACTAACCCCAAATCAACATCATAACAGTGGCGACGAGAGATTCGTTCATCACGCTGAGTGGAGAATTTTTCAACTCTAGGTGGACTATATAATTTTTTTTTTCTCGCTCTGAAAAAAAAAACAAAAAAAAAATACGTCGAACTTTGTTCTTCACGAAGAAATGGGATTTCAACGTACCAAAAAGAAGTAAGACTTGTGCTTATTGTGGATATATACGTGTTTTTCCCCTTTTGTCTGTTTTTGAAAAGTGTTTTGTGTAATCTATTACGCATAATGGAAGATTTGATTGCATTAACGAAAACTCTAGTGCAAAGTCAAATTCAGCAACAAGAGCAACAAAAATTGTTTTGGGAACAACTATTGGATTTACAAGTTCAGCAGCGAAATGACACAAAGGCTTTATATGAAGCGATTTTACTTAAGAATCCAGTAAATTCGTCATTCACGGCCGAAGGTATTGCTAATTCTATTACTGAGTTCAAATTTAACCCAGAGGAGGGCATAACATTTCCTGCGTATTTCAGAAGATTTGAAACAATATTTGAAAAAAAATGTGAAGGTTGGACTGATGAACAAAAAGTGAGTTTACTTTTACAAAAGTTGGGTACAGATGAAAATAATAAGTATACGAATTTTGTCCTTCCAAGAAAAACTGGTGACATTTCTTTCGAAGAAACTGTTAATACTTTATCTAGTATTTTTGGTGAGCGAGTTAGTTTGTTTCATACTCGTTTCTCGTGTTTGAATATGGTAAAGCGTGACGATGAGGATGTTGTTACGTATGCTGGAAATGTTAACAGAATGCGTGAACGTTTTATGTTACATGATCTTTCAATTGATCGATTTATGTTTGATATTCGTTCAAGGCTTGACTTCTAGCAAAGATAAGGACATAAGGTCCCGAATATTGGCAAAACTCGAACAAAATTCCGAGATCACTTTACAGAAGGTTACGGAAGAGTTTCAAAGAATTGAAAACTTAAAACATGACAATACGCAAATTGAAGAAAAAGACGTATCCCGTGTCCATGCTATTCGACCAAAAACGGGAATAGTTAATAAAAACGTTAAAAAACCAACGTGCTTTGGATGCGGTGGTGGTCATTTTAAAAGTGAATGTTTTTTTCGCGACAAAAATTGCTATTTGTGTGGCAATAAAGGCCATATAAGTACTCATTGTAAAAGCAAAAGAAAAAATTTAAGTCGAAAAAAGATAATGTGAATATTGTGTTGTCACGTCAGGAGATTGAGGAGGGACAGAAAAGAAAATTCGTACAGGTAAAAATTAATGGAAAAAATGTTAAACTACAGCTAGATACTGGAAGTGATATTTCCATTATTAATACAGCAACATGGATTAAAATAGGCAGACCTTTGCTTAAAAAGACTGAAAAAGTGGCTCGCGGGATTTCTGGAAGAAAATTGCATTTTCAAGGTGAATTTTCTTGTAATATTTAAATATTCCCTAAATTGGATTTATCGGATGCCTATCTCCAAGTGAAAGTGGACGAAGAATGTTCTAAATTGTTGACTATCAATACACACAAGGGTTTATACAAATTAAACCGTCTGCCTTTTGGTTTAAAAGTATCCCCTAGTATTTTTCAGCAAATTATGGACACTGTGCTAGCATGGTTGGACTTCGCCATTGCATATCTTGATGATATTTTGATAAAAAGTAAAGATCGAAATGAACATTTGGAACATATTAATCAGGTTTTTGAAAAAAATTGAAGAATATGGATTCAAACTTGGAGCTGAAAATGTGAATTTTTATGAGTGAAATTAAGTTTTTGGGGCAGATAATAGACTCTGATGGAAGAAGACCAGATCCGGTGAGGGCAGAAGCGATCAAAAGCATGTCAACTCCCAAAAATGTAGTAACGCTACAAGCGTTCTTAGGACTTGCTAACTATTATGGGATATATATTCCTAATTTGTGCAGCCTTACGGCTCCATTAAATAAATTGCTTAAAAAGGGAGCAAAGTGGGAATGGTCAGAAGTGTGTCAGAAGGCGTTTGACAAAAAGAATATTTTGACGTCGGAATTATTACTAACACATTATGACCCTAAACAGGAAATTATAGTGGCATCGGACACAAGCGAGTACGGAATAGGTGCGGTAATTCTGCATAAGTTCAGAGACGGCAATACGAAGCCAGTGGCACATGCATCAAGAACATTATTACCCGCAGAAAAGAAGTACTCTCAAATTGAGAAAGAAAGCTTAGCTATCATCTATGCTTGTAAAAAATTCCATAAGTACATACATGGAAGAAGGTTTATATTGCAGACCGACCATCGCCCGCTGCTTTCAATCTATGGTTCGAAGGAGGGTATACCTACTCATACGGCAAACCGTTTGCAACGATGGGGAACCATTTTGTTGAATTACAATTTCAAAATGGAATTTTTATCATCTAAAAATTAAGCCATGCTGATGGTTTATCTAGACTGATCCCAACGTCTTCGGAACCGCTAGAAGATACGGCGATAGCGTCGTTTCAAGCAGAAAATGAATTGGTTGAAGTAATGTATAACACAGTAAAAGAATTACCGGTGACATTAGATGAAATAAAATTAAAAGCAGAAAACGACATTTTTATTAGAAAAATGAAAGAAGTTGTAACTTCAGAAAAGTATAAAACTTCTTCACCAGCATATTCAATATGTGATGAAGTTCTGTTATATGCTGGAAGGGTCGTGATACCGGTTGTACTACAAAAGCGGATGTTGAAGGAATTTCATCAGGGGTATTCTGGTATTGGACGTATGAAAGCCCTGATGAGGAGTTACGTTTATTGGCCAAATATGGACAAAGACATTGAACAGGTAGTTAAAACTTGTAGAGGGTGTCAAATGGCAGCGAAAGCACCGCCAGTAAAATACACACCATGGCCAAAAACAGATGTTCCATGGACCAGACTCCACATAGATTATGCTGGACCCATGAATGGTAATTTCTACTTGATAGTTGTGGATAGCTATTCCAAGTGGCCTGAAATTTTTAAGTGCAAAAGACCAACTGCTTCTGTAACAAAAGATTTTCTTACAGAACTGTTTGCGCGTTTTGGAGTACCATAAAAAATTGTCACCGACAATGGAACTCAATTCACAGGAAGTGAATTTAAGACGTTTTGTAAGACTCTGGGAATTGACCACATCACGACTTCACCGTACCATCCTAGGTCAAATGGACAGGCTGAACGGTTTGTTGATACGTTCAAGAGAGCCCTTAAAAAACAAATGGTACTAATACAGATGATGGTAATATACAGCAGTTTTTAAGTATATACAGAATAACACCAAATCCAAACGCAATATCAGGGATGTCTCCAGCTGAACTGATGTTTGCTAGAAAAATTAGATCTGTATTCAATAGGCTGCTGCCGGAAAGAAAAAAGAGTTACCAGAACAAAACGCATCAGGAAAATATGAAATATCTCAGGCCGGGAGATAAAGATTTTTTTTAAAATTACAAAAATGGGAAGGAATTTTGGCAAGATGGAGTGGTAATTCAAAGAATTGGTAAGATGTTATACATGATAAGAAGTAAAAAAATGGACGCATAAAAGACATTTGAACCAATTAAGGAAAAAAATCATTGAAGAAATAAGTAAAGAAAATGAAGAACCAATGGAAGTATTATATGATTTATTCGATATACCAACTCCACCATTGCCTGAAACAGTTGTCCAAAGAAGGACAAGCAAAAGAAAAAGAACTAAGGTGAAACGTTTAAGTCCAGATCCCAAAAGAAAAAGATATTAATTCCTCCGGAATTAATCTCAAGGGGGAGGTGTTGTGTCGGAAACCTACCACCCCTCTTGAAGATGAACTTGTCTGCGTCTGTGAACAAAGACTTTAAATAGTGGCATGTCAGTTGACATGGGAGAGACACAAGACAGATAAACAGATAAGTTCTTAGCTGAGCTAGTTATTGACTACTCAGGCGATTTCTGTACCTTTTTACCAACCTATTAAAACCCTTTTTATTGTTACGTGTTATTTGGCGTTTGTCTCTACTAACCCCAAATCAACATCATAACACATATTCACTTATAAAATAAATATGATATTGTTGTCTATCAGATTTCAGTGAAGTTTGACTTTTGAAAGCATTTCAAAGATGTTTGTGGTCTATTAATAATAGTATGTTCCTGCCTTCAATCTGGTGTTTAAAATGCAAAACTACTAAGTAGGTAGCTAACAATTCACTATTGAAGGTAAAACATTTTTGCTGTATCTGTGATAATTTGAAGAGGGGAAACAATTGGAATCTGTTGATTAGCAATCGTTTGGTATAATTAGAATTGTTACAAGCTGATAGTTATTAACATTTGAGTTGGAGTAGGCAAGAGTAGTTACACTTGATAAAGTCTTTTTTATAGTTTCAAAATATTCAATCTCTTTTTTTTTAGTGTTAAGTCTTTCAACTTTGGGTCTGCACATATGCATTCAGTGAGTGGAAAAACCATATTGCTAAAACATGTAACAAGCTTCCCATAGAAATTGTCCATTCCAAGGAATCAGCACAATGATGTGGATGAACGTCATTTAACTCATAAGATTGATAACACTAGGTTTAATACCATTGCTAGAGATGCTGAATTCCCAAAATTAAAGTTTGTGAGCACCAAACAGACATTATGAAAGATAAATTTTACACTCATCCTCAACAAGTTCAAATCTTACTGAAAGCTTATTTTTTATTTCCATTTTACATGATTGATTTAACCATTTTAGCATAATGAGCTGAGTATTGCAATAAAAATGTACAGAAATCAGAAAGACTAACCAAAAATGAATAATAGATTATAATCTTTGTATTAAATGTTAGCAGAAAAGGCTAAATGCAAGTGGATAAGTAAACAAAAATGTAGGAAATGCTTGTTGAATCAGTATTAAAATTGCTTATTATAGAATAGAAAAGTGTTTACTCTCACTCCATACAGGGTGGACATCATGACTTCATGACCTTAAACTTTTTTTCATTGCATTGCCCATTCCCTTCGTTTTAAGTTTATTTAGTTTCATAATAAGCCTAATGACTTTGTAGTTCTTTCAGTGTTATAAAACTATTCATAATACACTCTGTGAACATTTTTATATCTATTTTGTGGCACCTCTGGTTTATTTTTATTGAGATTTTTAGTACTTTACAAGACCAGCCAATATTTATACTTCCTTTCCATATTCTTCTTGCTGAACCCAGAAAAAGAGGACAAGGAGGAGGAGATGCAGGCCTGGGCGCTTGGACATGTTATGTATTTAGTTACATTCCCATTTATTTTTGTCTGCCAGCTGGATGCTAGTTGGGCTTTCCTGTCTACCCTTACTTCTGGCACTATTACCCCTTATTACTTCTGGCTACATTGGACTCTTATCTTCTGGCATCTTACTCTTTGCTACTTTCTGGCTACCATGGACACTTATCTCTCAGCATTCAGAGTGGACCTGTTCACAACAGCCCTGAACTTCTGGCTCCTCATTGGTTCCTACTTCTGGCTTTCCTCTCAAACTAACTCACCTGGTTTGGTTTAAGAAATTGCTACATGCATATCATTCAGACTCAAATAACCTATTCTGTACACTTCGGTTATAATACTACAGAAGATTCACCATTGAACTTGACCAGAAGCTATGCAACACCAGCACCAGGCATTGGATTTGACTAGCACCTGAACAACACCAGCACTGGGCATTTAAATGGAACTTTCTTCTCCTTGGCTATATCACGCAGACTTCAAATAACCTACTCCATGCACTTCAGTTAAATACTACAGAAGGTTCATCATTAGACTTGATCAGCAACTTTTAAACACTTTCACTGGACATGTGAACTTAACTTTTGAACTGTAGACTTACATGCTAATTTAACCTACAAGGACTCTGGTCTATACTCTAAATAATTTTGTATTAATTTTAAATATCCTCTTTTTGTTGTCCATTTTGTTCCACTTGTCAGATTTCACATCTTTAATTATAAATGTTAGTGGGCATCTTGTGACGCATTCCTTATTCTTGGGGCACACGCCACGTTATATGGATCCCACCTCAAGGGGGTCCACTACAAGTCCAGTTAGCTATTAATTTTTTTTACTCCAACCTTCCCTAATGTTATTCCAGAGATCTGCTTATTTTATTTTCCACTTTTTCCTATCCCTCACCTTTATTTTTTCCGAAAACAAATTAAATTTGAATGACCCAGTACCACAACTATCTAACCTATCAGCCAAGGTGGCACGGTGGAGTAATGGATAGCGGCGTGGATTGAGGAATCGGAGAGCCTAGTTCGAATTCCAGTCGAATCCATTACATTCACTTACGTGCTAATGCCCTTAGGAAAGGTGTGAATCCTCTTTCTTCTCCCTCCAGCTATGGGTAAATAGCAGGACAGACTTCTGTAGCCTTGGATGGCAACTGGTCTAGGAGAAGGAAAACTCTGAATTCAGACCTGCTCTCAGATGAGGGTGAATGGAGTCTCTCTAAGCCTTGGTTGGCAATCCATTTAGTGATGGTGTCACGATAAAAACACCCTTGATAGAATTCAGCTATTGACAAGAGTATGAACTACACCAATCAAAGTATTAGTGAGTTCAATCTCGGCTGAGGCCGCAAGATGATGATGATCAGCCAAACGAAGGCGTTAATAAATCTCTTTTAATTTTTAAGAACAAAAATAGCTTACCAGTAGCGATTATTTGTAAGGGAAGCAACTAGGATAGCATCAATTGAATATTTTTGCAAGAGTTATCTTTCCATTCTTGAAATCAACTTTTATTTAAAAACCATGCACCACACTTTTTCTGAAGATTTTGTTTTATTTTGTTTTTTGATTATTATTAGCTGATTTCTCTCTTTTAATTAAAGACAAGATTTTAAGACTTAATACTTATTTTTTGACCAATAATTAACCACGCAATTGTTCTATTTTATTCAAAGTACACAAATGTACTTTGAAATATCATTTAATCATATTTTAGTACAGTTGTTTATTTTGGCAGTATATAAGAACTTGATAGTCTATTTTAAAATTTTGACCATTATATAGAAGAAAATCTTATGTATCTAAAATGATATTCATGACTGGTAGTTGAAAAATTAATTATATTATACTTGGTAAAAGGCTAAATTTTGTAAAAGTGTACATGCATGTAGGTGGATGTTCTTATATTATCTCAGAGAGCAAACAGCCCAGCAAAGTTCTATCTTCCTTTTCTGAGCTGTATATATATATATATATATATATATATATATATATATATATAAAAGCTTATATTAAGATCTATAAGGTTAAAATTAAATATTGATTTCTCATTTTAAAATTATCTGCAAGCTAAACATTTTAAGATGATGTTGCACTTATAAAATACATACAAAAGAATATTTAAGAAAAGACAGTTTATTATTTTGTTCTTAAAAGATTACTGTATTTGTTACTCAGACTTCTTGCCATGAGTTTTGAACATGAAAAATAAATCAAGAATGCACAAGTATTTTCAACAGCATTTTTTTTTTTTCTTTCATCATCTCCCCATTAAGAATTTAAATTTGTCACAATTTTTACACTTTTCCATCCTTAGATGTTTTTCAGTATTTCACTCATTGTCTCTTAATGTTTTTTTATCACCCTCAAACCACTCTGTTAACATGATGTGTCCTGATTTTAATATGCAAATTCTTACTGGCAGTCTCCCTGGCTTAAAGATTGCCCCACTATCAACTGCTGAAAACACTCTGGTCACAAACCTGTTGCTACTTTATTCTCTATGACACTACTTTCTGTAAACATGGAGGGATTTAAATAAGATTGCTATATTTTAGTAGTTCTGTGATATTTAGAAATGTCAGTGTGAGATTGCTTGATGGGAAGAACAATGAAAAAACAGAATAGGTGAAATATTCGATGTCCTAAGATAAAACATTATCATTATTCCATCAATTATTTGAATGAGTATCCTTATATTTTTTGTTTTTATCACTATGTTTAGTTGGTATATTTTCTAGCCTTCTTCAGGTGTATGTTGCATTTAATAATCTGTTAACTGATCTGACTCAGAGTATATTTTGAATTGGAAATGTTGTGGAGACTTAACAAAAAATAATAAAAAATTTTGAACTAGTCTCAAAAATCATGTATGTATTCTATTATTACATATCTTTATTTAAACAAAGGTTCAGAGAACATACTAGTTAAAATGAACTTGTGATGATCATCATCACGTACATACATACTTACACAAATGCAAATTATACAACAACAAGCATTTATTGGATAATAAATCAACACTACTGTGTAATGGACAATTTATAAATTGCAGCTATGCAACAATTTTATAATCACTATATTTTCATATAGTTAATTTCATGCACTTTTGGGAGAATTGGGTCCCAGAAGCTTTCATGAGTCTCCCCAAAGCTCACTTGCTGATTGGTCAATGCCAACCAATCAGATTGTCTGTACATGAAGAATGATTCTTTCTTTGCAGCGCTTCGGAGCTGATGATCACCTATATAAGCAAGAAATATTCTTAGATAATTAGTGAGATTTCAGCTGCCAAATGAATCCACAACAGTTGAAACCATGTGCCAATCTTCTCACTCACACCACCACTCACGTGCTGAATATTCCCTAAATTCACATAATTTTTTCCTTATACAGCAAAACTGTTGAAAACATTTATTACCAGAAACTATCACAACCTTCTTTCTTTCAGTGAACTTTGGAGCAGAAATAATAGTTAAAGAGAAACAACTCTTGTTTTACTCAATGCATGCCTTTCTTTCACATCCTTGTTTGTACATCTTGTTAAATACAAATTTTATGTGTAATGATGCTTTTGGCTTATCCTTTTTTCTTCACATCAGTTTGGTTTCCTAATCTAAGTTAAATTAATGTGGTGATGTCCGCCACAAGCTGAAATCTATAAACATGAGAATACTAATCCAAATAATTCATGAAATAAAGAAATAATTTCAAATTCTAATTACTAAAATCTGTTCATTTTATAATATTATTATTAGAATAGATATAAATTCAGATCTTTCTACACCCTGTTCTATTATTACATATCTTTATTTAAATTTCTAAGGAAAAAAAGAGAATTAAGACAATTCTTTAAAAGCTTCTGATTTAATCTAATCATAAATGCAAGTTTCAAGGCATCAATAAAGGAAAATTCCAATGAACTTAGTAGCAGGTAAAAGCAATAGCTTTGTAAATGAAGATGTGTTTTTAATGTATGTAAATAACACCAGCATAAAAAATAGTAGTTCACCATAGGTGTGTAATAGAAGTCTGGTGTTTCCACAGCAAATTTTCCTGCAAGTTAAACCATATAAATTTGTCCTAGAGGTACTTTCAAAATGAAAAACATTCAATAAAATTATGTATATAATAAATATAAGTATCATATAAAACTCCTAAAACTATTTGACTTTTTCAATACTATATGAATGTAATTAACCTAACAGCAAAACATCAAATTTAAGTCTAAACCTAATCTAAACTATTTTCAGTTGTCAGTCATAAATCAACTTTAATTAATACTGCATGACTATTGGAAACAGATAAATAAATGCTAAAATACACAGCCAAGTGGTTGCACATGTACTGACTGTAAGAAAGTTGTCAGCACCTTCTCCCAACTGAACATTGAGATTGTCATCCTCTCTCCCTTTCCCTTTTTCTCTGCTGATGGCTGTGTATCAAAGAGAGTTTTACAAGGCCATTCACATGAATTCGATTTTGGTGGACAACTCTGTGTGACAGAGAATCCTACACACTTGACCAGAAGCACTTCTCTTATGGCTCAAAGGAAATTGAAACAGGCATGATCTGAAAAACCTGGTTGTATCTGGCTGTCAGATGCTTGGTCTGTCAAAGTCTGCATTGGTTACTCCAGCCTGACTGGTGCTGCCCTCTTTCATTGAGATCATGTAGGTCTTTGCCTATTCTGCCATTAGGATTTTCGGGCATTGGTCGTGCTCAGTTTGATTCTTTCTCTTCGACCTTGCAATAAGAAAAAGAAAGCAAAGAGATCTAATGTGTCAGGGTTTGTACCTAGAAAATCAGCATTTAAAAATTTTTACAAATTATTTGATTAATCCTGCTACCATTGGTAAACTCAAATATCACCACTACTACCACAATCACCACCACCATCAGCCTCATGATTAAGTGTGGTCATAAGGTTCCCATGCAACTGAGCACCTGAACAGTTCTCCGCACCCAATGTACCTGGATTAAAAGTTATTCATTTATATGTAGCATGTTTTCGGCAAGAAAACCTGGCAAAGCCCATCTCATTCCAGGTCAAACTGCAACTGAGGCCCTCCAACTTGAAAGCTCTACTTGATACCATGTCACCACTGTACTGGCTACAGACATAGCTATGGAGCCCAGTCTAGTCCATTGTGCTAGATGACCATTGGCCTGACAGAACAGCAATTGGCCTGTATCATTGTAGATCTAGTTGCTGACTGTTGTTGATGGGTCATTATTATTGCTATGGGTCAGCTCCAAATTGCTATCTGATTTTTGCACAGGAATGTACTCAGTACTTAACATACTTCTTTCCATTTTTTGGGATTGTCACTTTTACACAGCACTCACCCATGGGTTTCATTTCTGCTCCATTCCACATCAATAGAGTCTTATCAGAGGGCTTCAGATTTCTATCATGAATGTGTTTGGCACTTAACACATTCACCGAAGGTCTGCTATCATGCTGAAACACAATTATTTTTTTGTTCACCACCATTTTAGCTTGAATTGTTGTGAATTATTTTTTGCAGATTTGTTTTTTGAATTCTTGGAGAAGGGTTTAATATATATGGCCAATGAGAGCTATTTCTTGAAATCTTTTTGAAAACTTGAAGTGAGCCAATATAACAGTCTCTTTTTCAATAAAAAGGACTGCTATCAGCAGATAAAGGTAGAAAGAGAAAGAATGAACTGTTGACAAAAATCTTTAATGGTCAAAGACAAAGGTATTAGCGCCCATGCTTCAAGAGGAATGGTCTGGCCAAGGGTGTCATAAACAGATGAGGAGATGATTTTTGGACAGTAAGAGGACAAGGCAGGTCAGCAACATCAAAGAAACCATTTGTCATCAAGAAGAGAACATCAAAGAAGACACCAGTTACCAGCCAGCTGTGGAGAGACCAAAATTTCAAGTGAAAATTCTCCTGTGATTGAACAGCCTAAAACAAAAATATTTCAAAGAAATTTCCCCAAATATGAACTGTGTGAAGTTAAAAGGGATGTTTTTTCAAAATAACTGCTATAAAAGTAGGTCTTTTAATTTTTTCTCAAAGGTAGTTGAACCATTGTTTTTTTACTACCTTCTTGTATTTTTTCTCTTTTTGTAATTTACAAAATCCTTCTGTTTTCCTTTGCTGTAATTTTCCACTTTTCGTTGGTAATCATTGAAATTATCCTGTCTTTGAGATGCACAGAAGGAAATTTTTATGCAAACTTGTATTGTACTTTTTTTTGTAATCATGTAAACTGTAAATAAATGTGTTTTTTCCTTTTGAAATTTTATGCAGTAGTTTTCTTGATTTAAAATTTTGTGCTTCTTGATGTTTCTACTAAGTTTTTGTGTTTGGCACAAAAACTTGGATTTGGTAGGAATAAAATTTTTATATGTTCTCCATTAGTTTGCAGATGTCAATTCACCTCTGCAACTTTAATTCTATCAGTTTTAGCAGTTCCGCTTGTGTTTAGGAGTTCTGTATATCCCAAACAATTTGATCACATAGTATCAATGCCACACAGTTTTCGCAAAAGTCACATGCTTTTATTAGCATCCGCAAAGCAGTTTGGACTCTTCTTGTTCTTTTATGTGAAACACAAAACATTCATATGTTACATTAGTTTCTCTAACTGCATACCTGCCAAACACTTTCTTCAGGTATCTGCTGTTCGTCGAGTATGGGAAAATGAAAACTGTTATATACCTTTAATGTGACATCACCCAACATGTGGAGAAGTAACACTGTTTGATACTGTTATTGCTGGCTGTGCAAATATGTGATAATGGCATAGTTATGTCACTTCTACTTGAACAGTTTCCAATTTTTGACTAAATTACTAGTCAAACACAGGGAGTGGTGTGGCCTTATGCCTGCTACTGACTGTTGAGAATGTAGTTCATTTCCAGGCATGTCCACCATCATTTCCTAGATCCCCATATCATGATTTGGAATTATCTTTCATGTAGAAGTCTTCTCAAAGAAGGAGTACCCTTTTTTCTAAAAATAAAGTGGCCAGTTCAACATGGCTGGCTAGCACCATATATCTGTCTTTGTGTTCTATCAATCTGTTTATATGTTTACAAAAGATGAGGATCACCATGTACAAAAAAAAAAATCCTTCATGGAAAGAGATCCTTACCGACAAACTGTGAGTACAATATTATCGTTATCTGTCATTGTATTATTTAGAGCAAACCAATCTGTCATTCAAAAAAGTATTAACCCAAAAAGAAATACATAAAAGATCAAAATGTCCAGACTAGCGATCAATGACAAATGAGAATTTGGTTGAATCATTCCATTTTTTCAAGCTGCAAGAAGTATTTCAAGGTGCAGGTTATACTGGAGGAAAAACAGGTTGACAACATATTGTTACTGTCAGGTGAAGAAGGCCTTCAATGTTTTAATTTATTTAATGCTAATTACTTCACAAAAATAGATGCCAAGAATGGCTACTGGTCCATCAAGTTGGATGCTGACTCCCAACCACTAACCACATTTAATTACCCCTTCAGCCAATACTGCTTCAGGAGAATGCCATTCAGCTTAGTAATGTCTCAAGATGTCTTCTAACAAAAAATGGACATGATCCTGGAACAATATCCAGGGACAATCAGACTAATATACAATGTAGTGGTTTATGTGGAAACCAAGGAGGAGCATGATCAAAACTTCCACAAGGTCATGAAGGTCGTCAGACCTATAGGTCTATGTTTCAACAGTGCTAAGTGTGCCATGGACCAGAAGGAAATACACTTCTTTAGAGCTGTATTTAGTAAAAATGGGCTCCACTCAGATCCTCAATAAGGTAGATGAGGTAAAATCACTGCTCAGTCCTAATAATATAGTGGAGTTTCAGAAGGTGCTGGGAATTATCATGTATATCGCATCATTTATCCCTTGTCTATCACAGTACCCCTGAGAGGATTGCTGAAGATAGACTCAAAGTACAAATGGACAAGTAGCCACCAAAAATCCCTGCAGCAAATAAAGGATATAATCAGCACAGAAATGTTGCTCACTTACTTTGTCCACTAAAGACATCTGTGATGCAGGTTGACACTTCGAGCAAAGGCCTTGGAGCTGCACACATACAAGAAGGCAAGCCCATAGTATTTGCATCCAAATCTATCACAAAAACAGATCAGTGCTATGCCAACATAGAATGGGAGCTCTTAGCAGTGATTTTCAGATGTGAGAAATTCCAAATCTACATATATGGCCTCCCATTTATCATTGAGAGTGATCACAAGCCCCTGGAGATGATATCCCTAAAAAATCTCACTACAGCGCCTCTACATCTTCAATGAATGCTGCTTTGCCTGCAAGAGTATGACATGGTTATTACGTATCAACCAGGGAAGGACATGTCTCTTGCATATGGACTATCATGGCTCCCAAACAAGAGAGTAAAGGAAGCAATAGATCTGGACATAAAGGTTGACTTTGTGCAATTCTCAACAGAAAAATTGACACAGATATGCCAGACGACAAGTGCCAACCCAATATTATGTAAATTGAGAGACATGATCCTTTGAGGATGGCCCAATTTGAGATGAGAAGTTAGCCAAGATTTGCAGCCCTACTAGCTCTACTGTGATGAAAATGGAATTCTCCTCAAGGGTGATCGATTAATAATTCCCATACTTCTGCAGCCAGAAATTATGCAACAGATATACACTGTTCATCAAGGGACAAACAAATGCAGATTGAGAGCAAAAAGCTGTGTGTTCTGGCATGATATCAATAACAGCATTGCCAAATCTGTTCAACAATGCAGCATTTGCCAAAAACATCAAAATGAGCAGTCTGCTGAACTACTTCTACAGCATGAGATCTCAATAAGACCATGGCAGATTGTAGCTACTGATCTCTTCCATTGTCATGACCAGAAATATCTACTAACTGTTGACTTCTTTCATACATAGACTGAGAGAGTTCTCCAGTCAAGAAGTGGTCAATGTAACCAAGGAAACATTTGGAGAACAGGGAGTATCCAAAAGGTCTATCAGTGATAATGGGCTCCACTACAGCTCCAGCTTGTTCCAAGAGATCATGAAAGAGTGGAAATTTGGACACCACGCTTTATCCCTAAGGTACCCACAATTAAATGGGATGGCAGAGTAGTGCATACAATCTGCCATGAAGAAAGCAGTCTAGTACAACTGTGACAGCAACATGGTTTTTCTATGCTCTAGAGCAGGGGTTGGCAACTCATTTGACCCCGCAGACCGGATCGTGTTATAATGACGGGTTGCAGACCAGACGAAGGCCATTAATGAAAAATTAAGGAAAATTACATATGCAGACCCTTGTCAACCTAAATATTTAAAACCATAATGAAAATAAACATTGAGAAATCAGAAAAACAAAAGAAAATCTAAAATTAAAAAACACCTAAAAAAAATTACTTTTCCTCAAGGAACGTCAAAATACTTCAAAGTGAAAAAAATTAACCGAAGTGAAATGGATGAAATTATGACGTGTAGGTTTGAAACTGTTATTGAAAATTGTTTCACAAATGAAACCACACACACACACATCAAACAAAAACGAAGCACATATACCCATACATACAAGTACAAATAGTTGCAAACATATACACTTACGTACGTACACATGTGGTATCATCATGAGGCATGTATGTATAATGCGCATATGTTTAACTGTCTTTAGATTTCTGCTACCTCACATGTCAGTCCCTCCCTGGCCTCTTTCACTTTATCGTTCATTTCACTTCTGTTATCTTTTAATGTAGCCAAGGGTCATAACAAATATGTATCCATTATTTGACATTAAACGTAAACAGCATAACTTAGTAAAATAAGTCTCATGAAAGATAACTGGCAGATAGTCTAATATTTTTAGTGCACCGAGATGTGTAGACATTCTATGGAAAATGACATATAACAAATTTCAATTGAAGGTCGTCTCTCATGTTAAAAATAGTCATTGGTAATCAGGCTCTGGGCGGTCAAAATGCCTGCCAGCGGGCTGGATCCGCCCTTGAGGGCCATAGGTTGCCGGCCCTTGCTCTAGAGCTATACTAATAAATGACTTTATCCCTTCACTAGATGAGCTCTTATACAATTGAAAACTTGCCAGCAACATACCAGTCAATTTGTATGAACCATCAGGCAAGGAAAGATGAAATAGCAAACTGCCAATACCAAAGGCAATCAAAAAATTATATCACAACCAAAACACTAGGGAGCTTCCCATCCTTCATGTGGGATATCATGTCTGTGTATAAAACCAGGACACTGGTAAATTGACTCCTACAATTGTAAAATGGACTGCATGGAACCAAGACCCTATATGGTACAGACTCCTATTGGACAAGTCATCTGCTGCAACTGATGACACCTAAAGAAAAAACATTCCCAGACCAGAAACAACAGTGCAGTTAGTCAACTGAGGATCCCTCCCAGCTCCTCACCAGAGGTCATCTCCAACAAAATCAGCCTGGAAGTCAGTCACTTACCAGTCAACACCAACTTACATACTCAAAGACCAGACACTCTGACCATAAGGCTAGGTTGAATCATAAAACCCCTCCACCAAATACAACTTATAGCCAGACATTACACAAAACTCCAGATGAAAAGAGGGATGTCATGTTTTGGAGCTGTCTCCCTTGTAGAACTCTTCTCAAAAAAGGAGTTCCCTTTTTTCTAAAAATAAAATGGCCAATTTAAACATGGTCTTCATATTCTATCAATCTGTTTACACCACGTGATTGGAATTTTTACAATATCAAAACAAGAACACAAAAATTATCTGTTTCTCTTGCACTGTTATCTTTTCCCTTTCATTGTTCATTCATCACTGACTTAGTGTACTGCTGCCACCATGTTCCATGATCGATATCAGCTATGGCCATTGACACTCAACATCACAAGTTGGCATGTTTGTCTTCATAGTAGTCCATGCTAATCCAAACTGCCTGCACTTCTACATCACATGACCAGCTTAGCCTACATAAGCAGTGTCTCATAAAATAAGCTCCCATGAAACATCAGACAATAGGTGAACCTATCTACACCCATTAAAATGTAACTAAAGAAATTTGTGAATACTTTTGATTAAAATATAATAAATATATAATTTAATTTAAATTCTTAATAAGATATTTAAGTAGTGCTATAAAAATAAATACTAAAAATTAAAATTAATAATATATATTAGACTTTTTCAGTCAACATTATCATCAAATCTGAGAAAATTTACATTTCAGTTCAAATGTATCCAAGTGTTTGCTGGGATGGGTTATATGTAAATAATATAGGAAATTTATTATTGCCAAAAAAGAAGTGTAGCTTTTTTCTCTCTAAATGAAATACAATTTTAAAGAGACTAATAAAAGTCAAACAATTATGAGTATGAAAATTAAAATTTAAGTCAATAGTTATACAAGAGACAAATTTATTTTTTCAGCATGACATATATACCTTTGAGTTTCAAATAGACAGACTGGGACAAGTATACTTTTGTACATTTGGGGAGAAAAATCTACCCAGGACATCTTTATTTCAACCACTCCATTTATTAAATATTCTGGAATTTTCTTCCAACTTTTTAATTTGAACTGTGAATATTCAAAGACAAAGTAATTCATTACTAAAAAATTATAGAATATTCCAACTACCCCATCTATTTGAAAGTCAAGTGTATGTATATATGTATCTATCTCTCTATTTATTTTTTTTTATCTAGCTCTCTCTTGTAGTGGACCGTTAGGTAGGATGTGTATGTATTGTAGAAGAACACATGTGGGTAGAATTTTCTGCTAGTCGGTCCAACCACATGAGAATATTGGACTTTAATTAAGTCCAAAGAAAACAAACAAGACCGATAAATATATGTAAACAAATATATGTATTAATAACAAGTTACAAGCAAATGGACAGTTACATTGAGTACATGTGGTGAATATTATGTGTGTGTTTTGTAGTGAGTGTACGTACATACATGTATTGTTCTTAGCGTGTTCCCAGAATTTGGGAAACGCTGTATCTGTGAGAGCTCACATATTGGTGTTAGCTGAAATGAGAGAAGAATTACCACCTCATCTCCAAGCGAGGAGGAGCTAACTCCGACAATAACTCCTCTCAGATTGAAAGTTGTAGGAAACGAAAACTTTTAATATGTAAGAAAAAGGTTCAAGAAAGTTTTGAATATTGTCCTTGTGAACTGAAAAGAAAATGTGTCAGAAGTGTGGTTGATATGTGTGATTCGACGAAATGTGCGTGTGTTGTCATCAGGGTGCTCAGTGCTGTGTATTTCTCTAGTCGGTCAGAGTCGGGGCATGTCCTGTAAAAAAACGTCGGTAGTAGTATGCGTTTGCTATCAAAATTTGTCTTTTTTCCGTTGCTCCATGTTGAATTGGCTTTGTCATCCCATCAACCTGTTTGCTGGCCTGGTCGTAGTTTTGTTTGAAAAACAAGGTTGTTTGTTTGGTATGCATGGATAAAATTGGCGCACAAGATTTAATAGAAGCAGCGTAAGAAAATTTGCTATTATTGTCAATTGAATATCGCACTTGCAAATTCTTAGTTGCATTGTTGTAAAGATAAAGGACAGTGAGTCACCTTTTGTGGTTGAAGATAAAGGACAGTGAGTCACCTTTAGTGGTTTGGTTCACACTTTATCTATTTCAGTCCAGAAGAAGAAAGTGTTAGTAGAAAATGGCGTTGCATTTTCCGTTTGGTACACCAGGTGAAATTAGGTCAAACATCGCTGAGAGAAAGAAAGGGTCAAGCAAATATAGACCAGTGGGGAAAGAGTTCTAAGGCTCGTCTCACAGTAGTAATTGTGGTTCTTCTTGTGGTGATTAAGGCTTCCGTGATTTCCATGTGTTGAAAATTCTTTTTACATGTATCATGCATGTTCCTTTTTGAGAGACCAAATTACAATAGACTAATCTCTTTTCCTCTATCTCTTTATACCATCTTCTAGTTAAATAAGTTAAAAAGTAAAAAATAATGATAAAAGTATAGTTTGTAATGCTATACTCATTGCGGAAACATGTACAGCCATAAGCAACTGAAGGAGAAACAGCTAAACATATTATAAATGTAAACAATGGAAAAGATTCATATTCGCTGTGCTTATATTTTATAATACAATATATATGGCCTGAATGGCTAGAAGATTGTGCTTAAGCAGAAAACAAAATGTTGCCACTGGGTGTTGACCTCAATCTCTACTTTTATTTTTACAAACACTCTATCTCTGATATTGAGCACTTTAACCCATAAATATAGCATATCTTAAACTATATTTTTATCATATATGCAGTGCTGTGAAAAAGTAAGTGAACCCCTAAGTTAATATTAAAAAAAATTTCTCTCTTTTTTCCAAATAGTCAACAAATCTTAAACTATATATTCATTAAGAAAAACAAAGCAAATCCACAAAGGAACAGGTTAAAAAAAAAGAAATTTCAAGTCTTGGAATAGCCTAGTCAAAGTTCTGAGTAAACCCAATTGAAAATCTGTCGCTCAACTTAAAAAAGGCAGTACATGCAAGAAACCCAGATAATACTTAGCGATTGTGTGAGTTTAGCCAAAATGAATGGTAAAATTTGATGCTTACAACTGCCAGAAACTTCTTAAAAATTATAGAAAAAGACTAATCAACATCATGACCTCAAAAGGAGGAGTTACCAAATATTAAATGTAAGTGTTCGCTTACTTTTATACATCTTAATTTCTAATTTTTAATTAATATTTTTGTTTCAGGTTGATAAAAAATTTTGAAAGTTGTTATAATTCATGTAATAAAGGTTTTTCTTAATGAATATATAGTTTAATTAAGATTTGTTGATTATCTGAAAAAAAAACAGAGACAAATTTATTTAATATTATCTTAATGGTTCACTTACTTTTATGCAGCACTGTATATATGGTGCTTATGGCTATATCATGTTGAAACACCTGTTCTCATCCAATCACCAAAATTAAGCAACATTGAGCCTGGTCAGTATCTAGATGGGTGACTGCTTGGGAATACCAGATGTTGTAAGCTTGGATGAGCAGGTTATTTAATGAACAATGGCTTTGAATGAAAAATTGGAGAGCCAAGTTCGAATTCCAGTCGTGTTTATTATATTCACAGGAAAGTTATGAATCCATCTCTTTTACCACCAGTTATGGGTAAATAGCAAGACAGACTGGGCCTTATCACCTTAGTTGGCAACCAGGCTAGGTGAAGAAAAACTATGAATCTAGACAAGGTTGGCAAAAGGGTAGATGAACTTCTTATAGGATCCAACAGCCTGCATGTTGCTAGGAGATGGAAAACACTAATTCAAAAAAGCCTGTGATTGTAGCATGATTTGTCATGTGGTACATAGTACACCAGCATAGGATATGATGGTGTTATGATGGAGAGAGTATGCATTGCAGGGTACAGGCAATTGGCGACTTTAAACAATTTGCTTGTGCATGTTGTTCAGTAAAAATTTAGAATTTACTGAACCCTCATCTGTCATTTACAACAGGAGAATCCATTCAAAAAAATATTGTATGATGATTGCTTAAGTTGTTAAAGCACAGTGTGGATTTCTATGTTCACATTATCTACAAATGCTCAATCTCCGATATTTAGTACTCTTCTTCTACATATAAGCAATTTTTAAACATTTCTATATTTTTTGAACTAAGCAAAAAATTGACACAAAACCATATTTGTAGATCATTTATTGAATAATGACATCACAATAATCCATATTGAAAAAGACTGCTGTACAAATGCACAAAACCTGAGACAGACTTAATAAATTAAAGTTTTTGAATTTGCTTTTTTATTATTCTCTAAATAAATTTCTTTATAATGAAATTCTTCAAACTGGTATCCCAATATTGGATGGCAGCAAAATCTTTCCTTGCCCCACACATAAAGTAAATTTCTGCTAAATCAGGATATTAATTTATTTAAATATCTTGAAAAATCAAAGCAATTCTTCTTCTTCTTCTATGTGCCATGTCCCTTCAGAACATTGGCGATCATGGCTCTCCACAATTTCCTGTTCTCTGTAGTTCTTAATAAATTTTATTTTTTTGTTATTTCTCTTAAACCCTGCTCCTCCATTTACTCATCTTGCTAGGTATGTTATGTGTTGTTTTCCTCTGTCTCTATATCCTCAATCTAACCCATGGGTATCAAATTTTCCAAGCCTTCTTTCCTCATTATGAACCCTAGAAATTTCAACTGTCTATGTTAAATACAAGTGTCCTTTTTGCTTCCATTTTCTCTCAAACTTGGTCGTTTCTCACAAGTAGGAAGCAGTGAGATATGTATTAGGTCAGAACAGAATAATTGGCTGTTTTGCATTGCATTAGTTCAATTGTTTTTTTAATGTTTCCTTGTAGTTATAGGTCATTTTAAAATTGTTTCCCCTGCTTCAGGTGCTATTTGAATTTTTTAATAGGGTATCAGAACAAAGATGAATTAAATCAATTTTAATGTCATTATATTCCATACACTGAAAAGTACATGAATGCACTATGTTATTAAATTTATAACAGAAAAAAGTTAAATGTTGTCAAGATATTTTGTTTAAAAAATGTACTGAATTTTTTAGTTTGTTTAATAGTAAAAGTTTTATTTCTAACTGATTAAACATTAAAAAAAATATCGTTTATATTCCCTACAATATATAATTTATTAAGAAGTTGATCAGAGTTCAAGAGGATTAAAATAAAATATATATATATGTGTGTGTGTGTGTGTGAAACTGATCCAAGTAATCTCTTTCTAACTGTCCAAGTCCCTGCCAAATAAAAAATGAAAATAAAGAAAAAAAAAAAAATGATGACAAATCATCATATTTTATAATATTATCTCTACCTAGATAGGTGACAACTTGGGAATACCATGTACTGTAAGCTTGGATGTGCAAGTGGTGTAAACAGCTTGGAATTGGAAATTGGAGAGCTGAGTTCCAATTCCAGTCAGGTTTGATATATTCGCTTACATGCAAATACCCTTGGGAAAGGTATGGGTCCACCTCTTCTCCCTTCAGCTATATATTAATTAGTAGGATTTGTATCAGTAAATCATTAGTATCTTGAAAAAGTTCTTAAAATTTAAAATATTTTCTGGCTTTAAATAACCTGCAAGTGGTTGATAAGTCATTAAAAACAAATCGGTCAATCAATCAATGTAATATTATCTAAAAAATATTTCAGTAAGTTTTAGTACTTAATCTGTATTTTGTGCATTGGGAATGAGATAAAAATGTTTTTGAGCAAACAGGAATTAATGTAATTAATTACCATTCATCCAGGCATTGAATATTGCTGTCACAACTGGTCTGTTGCTTCTCTTATGTATTTATAGATTCTTGAAAAAATCCTAAGAAGATTCTGCAATGTTATTGGCCTTGACCTGTCACTGTAGCTTCAGTCACTTTCCCACCACTGTAATATAGCTTTCCTCTGTCTTTTCTATATATATTTTCATGGTAATTATTCTGATGATCTTTCCTCTTTGGTACTTCAACTTTATGAATTTAAGCACAATACTAAATTGGCAGCAAGATTTCATCATTTTACAGTTGAAATTGCTAAGATGTAACCATAAGTTCTATGCTAACAGTTTCTTCCCTCACATTCTTGCTTGTGGAACTCTATTCTGGCTTCTTACTTTTCAATCAACTTTGATCTTAAAAAATTTAAATGCAATGTCAATCATTATCTTAAGTCCTGTTCTTTTATTGACCTCTCTCCTTAATATTGTTTTTTTCTCTCAGGCTCTTTCTCACTCAGTAATCTCTTGCATCTTAGTGTCTTTATCACCTTGCTTGGGGTGAAATGATTTTAAAAATGTTGCTGACAGAAGGGAGCTATTATATTAATAATTGGTATTTTTTCTGCATATCTGAAGTCATTTTGAAATAAATTAGCAAATTTCAATAAATTGTATATATCTACATACATACATGTGTGTATTTATGCATGTGTGTGTGTGAGAATGTCTGTGTGTGAGTGGCTACTGAGAAGTTCTTAGCTCAGCCAAATATCCTTAAAAAAATTTATAATATATATATATTAGTTGACAGAGAAGAATTATTGTGGATGATTAAGTTGGTTGTATTAAATTTAGTATAGTGTATAATTAGTTTTATTTTTTTTACTGGGATCAGTGGGGGATATATTATTACTTATGAGGTTTTTTTAATGACTTTTTCATTGTATTTGTAGTTAGAGTGTATTTGATTGCAGTATAGTAGGTTGATATGTTTAAGGTTATTTGAGGAAGTATTATGTTCTTTTTGATTTATGTTAATATTTCTAATAGCTCATCTAATTTGTTCATCATCAATGTAATTAGGAAAGTCGTTATTAATGAGAATTTGTTCAACATGTTTTAATTCAATGAAGAAAATTTTGTTGTGGAAGAGTTAACTTTTGCATGGTTTATTAAATTTTGTATAATCATTGTTTTGTAATAAGACATTGACTTTTATAGTTGATATATATATGACCATAGCTCAATTAGGTCTTGTATCAACAGAGACTTACCAGTACAGAGACAATACAAATATAATAGTCACATCCACATGTAAAAAAAGGCTAAAAATAATGGAAGGATTATTAATAAGAAAGAAAAAGTCAACACTCAATAACATCAACTATGAACATGGCCACAATGTACTGACCATGTTTGAAAAATAAAAACATTCCTACAACTTTTGATACATACATACATACATACATACATAAAAACAATCTATGCATTCAGTTAAAAGTAAAAATAAAATCTGGATAATAGCTAAGAGAATAGCCAAAAAACTCTGACATACAAAACAGTCAAACAATTTCTTCATACATTATGTCTAGAAAAGAAAAAAAGAACACAAGAAAAATTAAATAAAAAAACTTCTCAGTTGTTTTTAATAAAACTTGTATAAAAGAAAGATTGCTACCCAAATGCACAATTTTATATATATATAGACACACGCATGCATATATATACAAACATATATATGTGTGTGTGAATGTCAAAAAATAAAATAAAACAGAAAAATTAAATTCACAATTCAATCTGTACAGCTTAACCATTTGATTCTACTTTAATCTCATGAGGACAAGTTCAGTATTTGTCCTTTAAAATCTCTTTTCCATTAAATACCAAATTTTTCTTAATCTTTCTTTGATATTTATTTTTTTATTTTATATACAACTGCCATCTCCTGAGATTCATTTAGCTCTATTTCCTTTGTGAATCCTACAACATACACACATACATGCAAGGGACACACATACACACACACATGTATAAACTTACGGTATTATATTTATCTATCTATACATATATATCTCTAATTGAAAGAGAAAATAATTTACTATGGCATATAGGAAGTATAAAGTGTATAGAAAGTGCCTTGATGACTAGATCATCCACAGTAATTTTACATCCAGGTTTTTACATCATTTACCTTTCTTATCAGATCTTCTATTATCTCAATATGGGATATTTAATAATAAAAGTGATAAAAACAAAAGCACAAGGAAACTGAATTAAATTGGTTAGACCAATCAAAAAATCTAAAAAAAATTAATTTTTTAAAATTTTAGTGTTCCAACATTTTTAACATTTTCTGTCTGTGCATAATTATAACCAACATTTGTGTTTTTATATTCCCCCACTTCACTTCCTACACGTGTATAATTCCATCGACAAAAACATTACTTTAATCTGATAAAGACCTAAAGGACGAAATGCATCGTACAAAATCTTTTGTACTTTGTCATTAATTTGCCTAACATATATCTGTATATTTAGCTAATGCATCTATCAACAAGGGTATGCTGGAAGTTCTTGACCTAACCCACTTTCCAAATCAGTATTCTGATGTCTGCTTATTGAGATACTGATTTTGGGAATTGGGTCAGGCTGAGAACTTTTCTAGTGCCACAAACAGAGCATGCCTTTTTATTTCTTATGTCATATTGGAAGTTGCCATGTTGATGTTCTCAACACATATGAGAGAGAAATGTGAATGTGAAAATTTGGTGCATGACATATAAGATTACATTTGTCCATCTTTTATTCATTGTCTGCTAAATGTGTTCTTAAATAACTGGCAAAACCTTCACAGTTCACACACACACAAACATTGTGCATTTGAGCAGCAATCCCTCTTTAATGCAGGTTTCATTGAAAAAAAAGTGACAAGGTACTTTTGTTTAGTTTTTATTATTTTTTGTATACATACAAGTATTTTTTCCAGACTTAATGACTGTAAAAATTGTGCAAAAGTTTGTTGGTCCTGAGTGCTTTCAACTAACTGTTAGCCATGTTCAAGAATTATTTTTTGTTATACTACTATAATAAATGGTGTGTTGGTTGCTTGATTGTTTTTGTTTAATGATATATCAAACCATATGGGTTATTTAGTGCTGAAATCTAAATATGAAAATTCAAACTTTATAATTAATTCAAGAGAATGATATTATTTCATGATTAAATCATAATTATTTAGCTGAATTACAAATAAACTTACAATATCAAATGAAGCTAAAATTTGTTTCTCTTTACAAGAAATGAGCAAATTGTTTTTTTTTTTTTAACAATTCATGCCATATCTTCAATTTTTATTGTAAAATGTATTGTTGGTAATTCTGCTATAAAATATATTGCTGGCAATTTTACTATAAAATGTATTATTGGTAATCTATATAATATTAAAAGTCTGTAATTGCATGTGTGGCGCATCAGTCTGGCACATAATGATTTAAGTTAATCTGATGTAAGTGAATAAGATTTAAAAATACAAGTTGTTTATATAGTAAGTATTTTTATTTTAACTTTCTTCAAACAGACAATTTTTTTAATTAAAATATTTTTAAGTTAAAGACAGACACAAAGAGATTCCACTTTGCTGTTTCATCAGGTTGTTTGTAGAGTAATTATTTATATTTCAGCTTTCTTTAAATAAACAATATTTTATATATTTAAAAATTATTTTTAAATTAATCTGATTTAAAAAATATTCTAAGTGAATAAAATTTAAAAATATGAGTTGTTTATACAGTAAGTATTTTTATATTAACTTTCTTCAAACGGACAATGTTTTTAATTAAAATATTTTTAAGTTAAAGACAAACACAAAAAGATCCTGCTTTGCTGTTTCGTCCAGTTGTTTGTAGAGCAATTATTTATATTTCAGCATTCTTTAAATAAACAATATTTTATATATTTAAAAAAATATTTTTTGGCATATTTAAAAAATATTTTCAAGTGAATATGATTTAAAAATATTTTTTGGCATATTAAAAAAATATTTTTAAGTTAATCTGATTTAAAGTTCAAGTTTATCCCCAAAGTTTTATTTCTATTAAATACTGTAAACATCCAGTGAAACATTAAACATGAACTTGTAAACCGGACCAATAATGACACAAACAAATTGAAATATTTAATTGCATCATAATAAAATTAACTTTCATTTCAATGGAATGTTGAAATCAACTTCAATGTTTTATAATCTGAACCGTCAGTGACCCAACGGTTCACAGGTAGTCTAGTTTTATTATAAAAATGTATTGTTGGTAACTTATTTTATAAAAATGTATTGCTGGTAGTTTCATTACAAAAATGTATTGTTGGTAAAATTTTATAAAAATGTATTGATGATATTTTAACTATGAAAATATATTTTTATACTATACTAGTGTTTTGATTTTTGTTTGAGGGTTCACTATTTGCCTATAGCTGGGATCCTAATAGGTGCCACCACTCCCTCCGAGTCAGGGTGGTTCTGAGAACAACAGCGATTAAGAGGTGGTTCCATGCTCCATAAAACTTTCAATCTCTCAATCAGTGGCCTTGCTGCCAGATGTAGTTTATCATCATACCCAAGATTACTCATTAGGGGGAGTGGGGTCTTGCCCCTTTGCAGAGGTGTAGTCAGTATATTCTGCAGCTCCAGTCAACAAATTGGTAAATGGTATAAAAGTTGTTGAAAATAGATATATTCTTAATTTCCAGATATGGCCAGTATATTGTGGCTGTGTTCATAATTAATATTGTTTTTTATAATAAGGGCTTCCATCACTTTTAAATGTTTTTTGCAGTGGGAGATACATTTATGTTTACAATAAGTATGTTATATATATATATATATATATATATATATATATATATATATATATATATATATATATATATATTTTAAAAATACATACACATGCACACACCCAGACACATATATATGTGTGTGTGTGTTTAAAATAAAAATTCTATATCCTATTTTAAATATATATATATATATATATATATATATATATATATATATATATATACATTTATATATATAAAAAGTAAACTTATTGCAAATTCTTTAAATAAACTAGAATAGCTATCTTTTGTTTGTTAATAAAAATATTCTTTAAGAATTACCACTATTTTACTATTTATTGCAAATGAAATTAACATATATTTCAACACAACCATAGTAAAAAAAACAGCTTGTTTTTTATAACCAGCATTATAACAATAATACAGTCCAAATAAATATTAATTTGTCATATTGATATCATTTCAGTTTATGCAACTATTTAAAAGTTATAATATCTAGACAATTAAAATCACTTCTTTATAAAAAGAAAATCTAAAATTTAAACATTCTGAACTAAAATCAAACATGTTATCTATTTGAAACACAATGACACTAAAATATTTTTTTCCTTGCTTTGCTCCCTGGAAAGTTAAATAAATATCAGTTTGTCATATTGATATCATTTTAGTTTATGAAACTATTTAGAAGTGATAACATCTAAGAAATTAAATTCATCACTTTATAAAAGTTTGAGGGGCCCCAGGTTGCAACCTATACTAGCCTAAAGGATAATTTGGCCCTGTATATATGAAGGTCGGCTGGAAAATTCATAGGCTGGAAAATTCATAGGCTGACCAAGATATAAATGTAAGTAAACACACCAGTTGGTGAACTAAAAGACATGCAAGTGTACCAGAATACAACAGATGGGTGACCAGCTGTTGCATTTTGATACACTTATATAATGATTATTGTTCTGAGTGCTTTTGGCTAATTCATTATCCACTTTCAAAGGGCATGTTCTTAGTATATTTTTCAGTGATTATATTTTAAGCAGTGTTGTATAGCAGTAATAGTAATTCTAAGCTGTGTTGTATAACAATAACAAAACTCCCTTAATACATTTTGGTTCATTTTATTGAGTGTTGGCTTAAATCACCTTATGAAAAGTGTTTCCATTATCTTTAAATGTCTTTTACAATTAGATATTTTTAGAATTACCATGTAATCTACAAGGTTTTTTTTTCATTGCATACTAAATTTATCTTGTTTATAATTTTATACCTCAGGTTGCTATAAGAGTTATTAATGTTAAGGTGAAACTCTTTCAGTGTGTGTGTGTTTATATAATTTCCTGTCCTGTAGTGAGACAAAATCTACTCAAAAACTAACATAAGTTCTTACAGACTTAAAAAGTGCTCAATACAAAAGTTGTAGAGTAATAATAAGAATTTTTTCCTAATAAGGATACAAATTACCTTCCGGCTAACTAAACCAACCTGTTGATTGGAAACATGAAACTATAGTAGTCAGTAGGATATTTTAATTATTTATTTTAAATATATATATATATATATGGTGAAGTAATGGATAGCAGCTCAGATTGAGTAATCGGTGAGCAGAGTTTGAATTCTATTTGAGTTTATTACATTCACTTATGTGCTAATACCCTTGTGAAAGGTATGAATCCATCTCTTCTCTCCCCAAGTTCATGTTATCTGTGATACTTCTAGGCAATCATGAGCAATGAGTGTTATGTCATACCAACCCATTTTTGCCTGCAAGACCTAAGGGTTAATGTCACTGCCTACATGGAGGTGCTAATTATATTGGTCAAGTCTTGAATTGAAGAGGTGGCTATATTTGTTTCAATAGTATTTTAATCTCTCCCACATGTTCCACATGAAACCAAATGAGGCTGGATGAAAACTTTTACTATTGCATTATCCCCAACATGTGACCTTCTAGCTCTCCAGATTTTAATCCTTTGGGTCACTATACTTGGGGTTCATCAAGAGAGAGACTAACTTCAATACTAAAAACTCATTGAAGGCTGCCATCATGAATATGATGGCCAATATGAATGAGAACCATCTGGTGCAGGCATGAAGTCACTTCTGAAGCTACATCAAGGCTATTTTTGAGGCTGAGGATAGTTTCAGTAAATAACCTTTTTACTGTCTTTCTAAGTTGAACATGCATACAATTTTTTTGAAAAAAGACTAATTTTTTCTATTGAATATCTTTGTTTTCCTTTATATCTTAATTGCTTATTTCCCTGGAAGAATATTTTACTTAATTTTTTGTGTCCTTACAATTTTTATTTTTTGATTGATTGATGATTGATTTGTTTTTTATTGCTTATCAACCTTTTTGGGGTTATTTAAAGCCAGAAAATATTTTTAGATTGTAAGAATTTTTTTTGGAGATAATAATGATTTTACTGATACAAGTCCTACTAATTAACTCATAGCTGGGGGAGAAGAGGTGGATTCATACTTTTCTTAAGGGTATTTGTGTGTAAGTGAATATAATGAACTCAACTGGAATTGGAACTTGGCTCTTTGATTTCAAATTCCAAGCCATTATCCATTACACCACCCACACATCCAAGCTTACAGCATTTTGTATTAAGAAGCAGTCTCCATCTTGGTATTGACCAGACTTGGTAGTGGTTAACTTAGGTGATTGAATGAGAACTGATGTTTCAATATGATATGGCCATAAACCTTTTGTTTTTTGGGGGACTGAGTGTATGGAGAAATTGTCCATAGTGTTTACTTTTCCAAGCAATTTTGGCTAATACTTCAGCCATTTTCAAGGGTGTGAGTTAATTTTGTGATTTTTGTTAATTTTTTAATTTTTGTGATAATATTTTCTTAATATATTTATTTTGTTTCCTAAATTTTGTTGTGTGAGAGGCAATTTTTGTAGTAGTAATTTTATTCTTAGTAAAGGTTTTGCTTAGTTTTTGTCTTGGCTGTGATAGGAAACTAAGCAAAAACTCCACTAAGAATGAAATTACTACTACAAAAAATGCCTCTCAATATTAACAATCCTTGTTACCATGAAAATAGTCCCCTCTTGAAAATTGCTAAAGTATCTATTAGCCAAAACATTTGGGAAAATAAAAACTATGAACAACTTATCCAAACACTCACTCATCAAAAAAGAAAAATTGTAAGAACACAAGGAAAAATTAATAACTAAATATTCCTTGTCTGTTATATTTAATGAAACAATATATATATACTCACAGAATCTCCTATTATTAATAACTTCCTGTTTTATCACTATATGGAGTAAATGCTTATTGTAATCAAAAGGTTTATTTGCTAAATGTTGATAACTAATGTTGGTCTATCAGTGTAGAAGTAAGTGAATGACAGCCATTTGTATGAAATGTTCAAAATTTTGAAGTTTTAAATGAATAGCCATTTTGTAAGTTTAAAGCTTTAAAATTTGTAAGGTTGATTTGATATATAAGAAATTATGTTCAATAACTCCAGAGTCTGCAAAAGTTAAAACAAAGCTAGAAAATATAAAAATTTTCAGCACTAAACTGTGAAGAAGTTCATTGAAGATCTTAGGCAACTCTGATACATATCTGATAAGTGTAAATTGAAAACTTCATCTTGTCAATCTAAGTCTTATATCAAGAGAGAAGTTATAAAAAACTCTTTGTCAAGTCATGAAACTCTTATGTATTAAAGCAGTGAGGAAGTATAAAGAACACAAGATGTCAGGTTCTCAATCAAGTGGTAAAATATGAGACCAATCACTAGACTTCCTTTAAAAGACATCCGCAAAGAAAATTGAATGAAATCTGCAACAGGATACATTTTTCAACTGTTTTTTTTCACCAACAAATGCCATGTTACCCTTGCTGGGTCAGTCGGCTAGGTAGCTACTGCCAGAAACCACCCACACTTGTTAAGACAGGAATGGTGTGATGTTTTGTGGTGAGATTATAGGTGATGAAGAGGAAGGCAGATGGTAATTTATCAGTAAAGATGAGCTTTCGAATGCTATTCTTGATTGCTGCGCAGTCTGTTTCATATGAAGAAATACAACAGCTCACAAAATGAATGAATAACTGACTTATAAAACTCATTTCAGAACATGGAGCTTATTTTTCAAGTTAATGTTGTCTTTATAACTTTGTCATCATTACAATGATATTGTTTTCAGTATTTTTCTCAAGACTTTGTAAACTTTGTACATGTTGTATGATAATAATTTGTAATTACAACATAATGTTTCTTGGAGTTTCATTAATCTGGTTAATAATGTACAACTAAGAAAATCCAGTAAGATTCATAAAATTGTTACCATATCATAAAGAGTAATATGTAGTCTACTATAATTATTACATGTGTGAAATGAAATATTTGGCATATTAATAGTAAAAATATTTCTGTAAATCTCTTAATTAGTTTTTAAAAATTATTAAAAATTAAGTGAATAGTTATAAGATGCACAGCATGCAAATATATATATATATATGTATATATAGGGTGTGATAGGTAAAATTGTCGCTATTTTATATTTTTAATTTTGCACATACGTATTGTTTGTTTTTGATTTTGTTAACTGCACAGTATAGTAGGGTCAGTTGGAAATCATCTGTGAGAAAAAAAAGCACTATGACACAATTCACTCTACCAGAAATTTAGAAACGGCATGCTGTACTGCTTGGCATTTGTCCTGCAAGATCCAATATAAACATTTCAGAGTGTTTGGGTGTCAATCTGAGGACAGTGCAGAGGATTCAGAAAGAGTTGGATGAGTCTAATGGTGATTGCAAAGGTACAGCAGCTCAGAAAACTCACTGATCATTCTGATAAGAAAAGAAGTCCTGAATTTGTTGTTCAGACTCAATACGGACATGGCAACATTACTTCCTCAAGTGCCTTGAGGAAGTAATGTTGCCATGAGTCAAGAGAGTAGCTGCTGGAAGACCTTATATCTGGTAATAGGAATATGCACTATGCCCCAGAAACAGGAGAATTCAACCCCCTTGATTACTATGTGTGGGGTGCAGTTGAGCAAGAGACCAACAAAACTCCTTGTAACACCAAAGATGAACTGAAGACAAGCATTCACCAACTTAAACAAGGAGACAGTCCAGAAGAGTTGCAGGAGATTCTGAAGTCATATGGAGGCCGTGGTTGAAGCCAGTTGCAATTTTATTGAATAAATTTACTTTTTAGTATTTCAAGATATTTTTGTGTAATTCTGGTAAATATATGTTAAAATGAGATGTCAGTATTTTTTTCATTTTTGTGTAATTTAGACAACCATTAATCCATTGCTCCCTGTATATCAGTTACATTTTGGCAGCAAGTATTTATCCAAACAAGTTGGATTAAAAAAACTGATAAGGTCTGTTTAATTTTTCATTGTATTTTCCAATTTTTGAATAAGGTGTTGGACTGTTTGTCTGGACTATTCTCTTCATCTTTGTTGTTTTTAGCACAATGTTTCAGCCTTGTGACCTCCAGACTTCCTCAGGTGTATATCATCTGGGTAACCTAGCGGGAATTCCTTTATGTAGTCTATAGGGGTAGACTGTTCTTGTTCCACTGTCCATGTCTAGGGATATTGTCTAGTTCTTATTTTATTTAGCTCTGTTCAGTTATTGCTCACCTATTTCCACTGAGTACAAGTACACATACTGTGTCACCAAATTCACAACTCAATGCTTTTTCCCACTAGGCCATTGTCCTATAGTACAATTTGCAGGAGTAAACTTAGAGCTTTAAACCTAGTCTTCACTGCTGATTAGGCTGCCACTGCTGCTGCTGGCTGTCATGTTTTGACTGCTGCTACAACTTATGTTTTTAATTACTACTGCTGCTGCTGAAGACTTGCTGTCATTTTTCTTTCTCTCTATTTGTATGCTAAGCCTACTAAGGAGGTCCTCACAGCTTATATATGCTGATTCTTTCAGAAATTTAACTCTCCAGCCTGTTGAGTATTGTGATCAAATTGTGGATAAACTGTGCAAAGTTCATTTCATTCACAATACTCAACCTCTTATTCAAAATTTTGAAAGATACACTAAAAAATTAAACAGACCAACCTTGTCAATTTTTTTTAATCAAATCTGTTTTGAGATATATATGACCTTGCTACACAAACACATACATACATATATATATACACACAAACTGTCACATGAAGACGCAAAGATGTGATGTTTGAAAATCATGAAACTGATATAGCACAAAAAGCAAAATTCTTTAATAATGGCTTATGAACACCAAATAGTTAAATATATACTGGTAACCAAGAAAATGTTCTGAAATATAGAATAAAATCAATTAAAAATCCTTAGCAAAGAAATTCTGTTGGTCATTAACTAAACTTGTATATTTATTTATTCATTCAAACATGTTTTATTAAATTCAACTGACAAGATGTTTGGTTAATTTTCTATTACAGTTTTTTAGTTTGTGCATAAGCCGTCACACAGCCATATCAAATTTATAAACAAAATGGCCAAAGTTCATAATGAGTACTTTCAACTATCACTATTCATTATTAAGAATGTTAATGGTATCAGTGACAACAGAGAAAAGTTTTGATAGATTTCATTCTGGTATTTGGACAAAAACATTTTGAACTTTGGACAGTTTCTTTATAAATGTAATATGAATGTGTGACTGCTTATATGCAAACTGGAAAAATGAAACAAGAAATTAAACAAACAGACCTTGTGGGTTGAATTCAATAAAATATCCAAAATGTAGCATAAATATGTGGAGATATGTTGAAATTAACTGGCAAAAAAGTCTGTGTCATTCTTTAAGAGAAATTACACTACAGGTGATGAAAAATGCATGTTGCATAAATGTTTATTATACATTATAAACAAAAGTAAGTATTTTCTAGCCTTCAAATTTTCATCATTTTTTTAAACTGAAATCTTCATTTACAAATATTTAAAATCAAAATCTTAATCTTCATTTCCCAAGTGTTATCCTCAAATATGGAATTTATATTTATAAAAGATTCAGCATCTTTATGAACCCATATAAGTACTGTAGTGTTTGGGAAGAAAAACTTTAGAAATTTGTATAAATTAAGATTTGGTAAAAATGTTAACCTAACATGATCTGAAAACACAACTTTCTGACCCCAGATCAGAAGATTGCATGTTCAAATAATGTTGGGTTACCATTTTTACCAAATCTTCATTTATAGAGATTTTTAAATATTTTTCTTCACAAACACTACAGTATAAAATAAAATGTGAAAATCCTGATTAGAAATTTATGAAATGAAATTAATTTCTTTCTGAATAATCAACAGATATACTATTTAAAAATAAAATATCAATTAAAAATGTTATCATTTTTGCCAAATTGTAAACATGTTAAGCAAAAACAAAATAAGAAATTTCAGTATGAATAACCTAATATATATCTATGAGATCAGCTTAAACATAGTGCCAATGAGTTTGAGCAATAGTCCACTACTGTTGCCATGTGCTAGGCAATTCAAAACTTGAAGCATTGTTATTTACTATGCTAACTTTACTCTGGACAAAAGAGATAGAGAGGAAGATTTTGGAAAAGCCTTCTGACTTTATATGTCAGAATTCCAAACACTGACTTGCACCTGGCGCCTATGAAAAATACAGAACTATATAACCCACATCAACAGGCCCCTAAGTTTCGTGTATATGTTTTCTGCTTCTTCACACCTTATTTGATGATTTAGGACATACCCCTTTCCTGACCTTCTTTTCACTTCCGGTGAACTAGATGTTGCGCATGCGCACAAGCTATATTCCTGCTACAAGACTACGACGTCTGTCGCTGATTCTGTGGCTGATGGTGGCTCCTGCCGAAATTATAAAATCTTTATTTTTCTTCCATTTCTCCAACAGCTTTGTTTGACACACCATAAAATAAATACTGCAGGGGGTTTGGTGGGTGCAGCAGAAAGGAGTATTTACCAAAATAACGCTTTTTTTCTTTCACCTCCTTCCTTGAAAAAATGAACAGCGTGTCGAAGAAGGAGGCGGCCAGTCCTCAGGATTCCTCTTTAGTTGACCCTCATGCCGAAGTACGCAAACTTCAAGAGCTTGTGAAGAAGCTCGAACTTCAGAACGAGCTTCTTAGGAGTAAACAGAAGCTCAACAATGGAGATGTGGACAGTAAGATCAGCCACAATGGATCGGCGAGCATTAATAACCATCAAAACCAGAATAACAGCTGCAATAATAACAATAATAATGTCCACCAGGTGTCGGACGACGATGTTGATATATTGGATGTAAATAGTCTTTCGTCTTCTAAGGATGACGAATATTCATGGTAAGTGGGCAAGAGCATAAACAAATATATGATAGAACGTTTATTTAACTATTTCGTTGTTATTTCAGTCGTTTAAAACCTGATTATTGTCTGTTTGTTTTGTTTTGTTTTTTTGCATTTTTTTATGCGACACTCCTGTAGTTTTTATGTAGCGGAAATAATTATAATTTTCATCTGTTCCGTAAGCAGCAATGTTTATAAAAATTCAACATTTTTATTTACTTTTTAACGAGACTACATATCATCACTGAAACTGCTTGACGCTATGAAAACGTTCAAATACGATGGGATTGTTGAAATAAGTTCTTTTCTGAATATTGCAAACAACTAAATTTTTAGGAAATTAACTGTTTTTCTATAGATCGTTAGAAAAAAAAATAGAAAAAAAATTAAACAATTTTTCCTTGCGTCGATAGCGCTGTCTTTATTTATCTACTTTTACTTTTTAGCCTTAAAAATTTATAGGAGTTTTACCAAATAAATATATTGCATTTAATTTAACGAATGATGATTAATTGGTTCGTAGCTCATTTTTACCTCTTTTTACTCAATATTCGTCTTCTTTTTTATTCATCATTTCGGAAACAAGATTTTATTAAAATAGTTGAATCGCAACATTTTTTAAAAATTTTAACCATTTAAAAAGTTTTTAAACTAAAAACTTTTTTTCCAAATATCATCTTTCCAACATCTCGTAGTTTTCCAAGTTTCCATCTTAAAAAAGTTTTATTGCCTGATCACTCAGTATTTATTTACCATCCAGTTGTACTTTTGTTTTTCACTCCCCCCCCATAAGTTTTTCAGTGCTTATTAATTTAAGGCCTTTTTTCTTTGTTTCTTTAATTGATGTATTTATCTTTCTTATCTTGTTTTTTTTTTTTTTTTTTTCTGCTAAAATTTGGGAAGCACTACTACTTCCATTAAGCTAGTTGTTGGTGAACCTGTGTTTTGTCCCGTTCGGTTTTTAAGATTTTTTTTTTTTTTTTTTACTACTTTGTTTAATTTTAATTTACACTCCTCATGTTTTATCTTTAAATAAATTAGTTGATTCCTCTTTACAGTGTCATTACACGCGTATATTCCGTTGTAAAATTTGTTGTTACCAAATGATTTCTAACAAAGTAATAATTTGCGCATTACATTTCAATTTCATTTATCTCGTCTGAACAACAACCGTTATTTTCTTTTTTTTTTTTTTATAGCTGGCCTTGTACATTTTTTTTTTTTTTTTTTTTTTTTTTTTTTTTTTTTTTTTTTTGAATATGTGCAACTTTCAAAGTGTATCCTTCACCATTATTCATTCTTAAAAGAACATGTTACTTTAAAATTCAAACCTCTTCCCCCCTCCCCGAAAACAGCTTTTATTGTCACCTCAACTAAATAGCAGTTTTTTAAATTTTCTTTTATAAATTGTATTCTTGAAATATTTTATTCATTGATTATCTAAAAAAAAAAAAAAAAAAAGCTACGAGAGAAAATATGAAGCAAAGTAAAAATATTACTTTTTCCACCGAAATGTCTTTGGCGCACACACACACACACATCACAAAAAAATCAACAAATGTTTTAGTTTTAGTCGCCAAAAAATAATTACACATTCAATTGTTTAATAATTGATGAAATTAAAAAAAATAATTTTAATTGTACGATTTTTTTTTTTTTTTTTTTTTTAACTGAGCACTTTTTTTGTGTTGACTTGCTAATTTTTTATTTTTTTTCTGTCCACCAAAAAATGTGTCTCTCCTGAATTTCAACATTTCCTTTAGTTTTAAATGAGCAGTTCGTCTGATGAAAAATAAGTTGATTATTATTTTTTTTTTTTTGTCATTAACACTTTGCATTTATTTTCCTCCATAACAGCAATTTTATTTTAGTATTTTTCATGTTGGTGTAAAATTTTCAACTATCATGAACTTTAGCATCCGAAATTTCTGAATTTCTATTTCAGAAATCAAAATAGCGTCCGAAATAAAATGTTTTGACGTCGATATTTAATTTTTTTTTTTTTTTTTTTTTTTTTTTTTTGAGTGCTATATAAGCTCACTTTTTTCACAGAAACACGAAAAAATAAATCCTGAAATTTTAAAAATTAATTTTAGCACACTTTAAGTTCATAAAATTAAGATTTCCAATCATTGCACTGATTGTATTGGAATGTGACATTTCACTTAATGAAGACACGAGAATTTCTTTACAGCTGAATCTGTTTTACTTTTAAATGACTCAGTTGAGTCATTTTCTCAAAATTTAAACCCCCTGTAGATGCACGCACACACACACACACACACACGAGGCTTTCTTTTTATTTACACCTTTTTAAAAAGAACCTATTTGTTGTGGAAGTATATTTGGAAAAAAAGTCTATGCATTTGGATTTTATCTACTGATACATTTCAGATTCAATGTTGATTATTCTGTTTGTTTTTTTATTTTATTTTTTCGGTTGGTTTGGTAACTCACTTGTTTGCGTATAGCCAGCCATTTCATTTTTAACCTTATTGAACTAAAACTAGAGATTGATGCTTCAGTTGATTACCAAAGTTATACACGCTATTTTACTACAATTTACTTTTTTCTTTTTTTTTTTTTTAACCGTAACGGCGTAACACATTATTGCTAACTACTGCTTATTTTTATTTATCACTTATAGAAAGACTAATTAAAATAAGAAATTTAATTTTACTTAGTCTAAGCTTGTGATGCTCGATAATCATGTTCTTTCCGCCTCTTAATGTCAGCTATTTGGATCTTTAAATCTGATGATTAAGACTACAACACCAGAACAATTAAAAACTGTATTTTTGTGACTACTTGTGACTAACAACTTAGAACAGTCTCGGCGACTCTATTCTGCTTTCAGCGCACGGATGCATATTATTAAATCAATAGGAACACTTCTCTTAGTCTTCTCTTCTTGATATTTTTCCTTGGTTGATTTGAAATATCTTCCGTCCGTAGCTTAGTCTTAGTTTTTGTAAGTATTTAGTTTCACGTCTATTGATTACTAATGAGAAAATCATCCGATCTGGCTGGTTTCATTATGAGAATTTTTAAGTGTACGAAAAATGACACGTTTAAAACGGCAATTCGCGGTGACAGCAGCTATATTGTTATCTGTTAGTGTTAAACTTAAACATGTCATTTGATCACTCATATAAGTCATTTACTTAGACTTCTGTTTGATCTTTTTCTTACGAATTTATCTTCAAACTGACAGCAGCAAAATATGTTTCCATTTATTGCAAATATTCACTGTTGGATCTCCGTGAGGTTAAATAATCTAGTGACTCCTACTACTGTAAAGTAGTTAGTTACGATGTTGAGCATATTTTTAGAACAGCACGCACATGCAGGATAGTTGCGAGGATAATTTTTGATTTATATTGTGATCGTCGTTGCAGCCTTCATGTATGCAATATGCAGCTAGATGAGAAATGATGAAACTATTTTGCTGAATAACCATAGTTAAATTAGCTACTCAGGATGAAAATGTCGACATCAGAGAAATTGTTTAAAAATTAAAATATTATGTCCAGCCCTCATAGTCTGCTAGCTTCTAAAAAAATAAAAATGAATAGTGCGTGATTTACTTGTTCGACTAATAATTAGTTATTACATTTACAACTTAAACGTTAACATTTAATCTGGAGAATTATTATATTGTTTATATATTTTGTTTGAACAATCTGAATCATTTTTTTTTTCTCCTTTGTCTTTCTCTCACATGATGACACTGTTTTTCTGTTTTATTATGAAAGAAGCGAAGCAGATATTGTTTTTTGCCTTTGGTATGAGTAAGAAACGTAAATCTTTACATGCAGACATTGCACTTGTTAGTTTAGCTTTTCTCTTTCATCACATTCCAAGTGGAAAAAAAAAATCATTCAATTTTCTTCGATGCTCAGAATAATCAAGAAACATTATGCAATAAGAGAAAGTGAAATATCGGAACCCATTCTTTTTTTTTTTTTTTTTTTTGTATGTCTTCGCTTTCTTGTTACGTTCCCTTTACTTCGGGTCTATGGAATTAATTTTTTTCTCTTTTTTTTATGCATGATAAAATTTTATTTTGAAAAAAATAAATCTGATTTATAGCCATATAAATGAAGTATCATTACTTTGGAATTATGTTTAATGTTTTCTAAACTAACATTTTATTTCAGTTCCTCCCACGTTTTGTCCCATTCATTATTGGCATGTACTCACTACAAAGAGTCATAAGGTCTATTTTTTATGCAATAACCGAACTTCATTCGACTTACTGCCTTGGAGTAATAAAGTCTTCTTTTAAACAAAGAGAACAGCTGTTCAAGTACCTTTTTAAATTTCTGCTTTATAATTAGATTTCATTTACATTTTTCTTAATCATGACAAACCGCCTGTCAACTATTTTTAATTTAAAGCCTTTTCCTTGGGGGAATATTTGCTATTATTATTTTTAATAATTAAAGTAAAGGCAATGTTGTCTTTTTTTCTTTTTTTTTTTTTTTTTTTTTTAAATCAAACATAAAAAAATGTTAGCCATTACGTCACACTATTTTTGCTAACAACTGTTAATAAGTGTAGTGTCGCTTCATGCAAAACCTGAAAACCACTAGATTTTTTCATTTCCTGAAATTTGTTTCAAAAACATTTATTCCCGTCTATTTTCGTTGTTAACTTTGTTTTCTTTCGCATTCTTGGTGATGGGGAAGACATAGTTTTTTTAAAAAATTTTAATTAAAAAAAAAAAAACAACTTTTTATGGATGACCTATAAAAATAAAACAAAGTCAATGATAGCTAAAAAAAAAAAAAAAGTGATTTGTTCAATAATGACACCTCACGTTTTTTTTTCCTCTCTCTCCGCAACAATTGAATAATGATGAGATTTTTTGGTAATTTTATAAAATTCCATTATTATTTCTTATAAAATGTAAATGTTCGAAAATTTAAAATAGTATAAGTAATGCTTCTGTCTGGCAAATATGTGGAGAATATGCCTAGCTATTATTGTAGTAGGGTGATTGCAGAGTTCATTCATCATTTAACTCAATTCAAATTTCATTCATGTCTTTTGTAGTGAAACTGAGATTCACATGCATGAAGGGATATTACTGATGGGTCTCCCCACCCCACATTGAAAATCAGCCAGTAAATTTTAAACATGTATTTCGTGTGTGAGAGAGAGAGATTGATTCCTTGTTTTGATAGATGACTTCATATCAGCTGGTGGGAGATTACAAATCGTTTTTACTTCAAAGTAGAAGTTGTTCCAAAATAAATAGGAATCGTTAATAGATTAAATGATTTCTTGTAATCATAATGACACTTGTTTAGACAGTGATCTCCATTATTCAAATTGTTCTCTCATACGAAAACTAAAATTTGTACATCAAAATTTGCATGGCCACCAGAACCTTTTTGATCCGGAAATGACATTATTTCCTATTCCCCCTTTTTTGTATTGGTTTTCAAGTACAGTAACTTTCAAAAGAGAAAATGGCAGCTGGTGTTACCAGGACCAAAGTATTTATTTTTGATTAGTAGTTTTGGTCATTTATGGTAGACAAAGAATTGAAAGCATGTAGTGGAGAAAGGTGAAGAATAGAGAATTCTATTGCACAACATTTTTTCTTTTATCCTGTGAGCAAGAAATTTATAAGTTGCTGCATAGTTTAGTAAATTATTTTTTTATGTGCGCGTGTGAGATGCTAAACTGTACAGCTAAAAATTGTTCACTCTACTGGATAATTTTTCAAACTATTTTTAAAAACCAAGTATGGATGTTGATTTTTACTACTAAAATTTGGTCAAATGATGTCTTTGCCAGAAAATGCAGTATCTAATGATAATCAATTAAAAAAAAAAAAAAACAGACTATAAGGAAGATTTGTGAAATATTAAAATAGTAGTAGTAAATACATATATCACTAACTTACAAATTTGACAGTATTTTTTAAGTTGAGGAATTGTGCTATAGATAGAATTACACATGAAATGTCAAATTGAGGTTCTAATAAGTAAATATGTGAGTTATTGTTTTCAACATTTTGACTTTTGTTTTTCATTTCTATTTTTCATACTGGTTTTATGATGACTTAAAGGTATTAAAGATACCATTTTTAAATATATTTTATATTAAAAGTGGGTGCTGAAAAGTTCACTCTTGAGTCAAGATACTCTTAAAAAAATCTGCTCTTTGGTCAAATTTTGGGAAGTGGGTTGTATGTGCAAAAAAGAAAAGGTTTCAGCGGTGGATTCCAGATTGAATGGCATTGACATGTCTGGTGTTAATAATTCTGCAATGGGTGTCTTGATTTACTGACTGCCTGCTGCTTAAAAATACTTTAATCCTTTTTTCCTGGTTCTTTTACAATGACAATTTTATATGAAATAAGCAGATATTTTGTTCAGTATATATTATGGAAAATCAATATTGTAAGGTAAATTGAATGTTCCTTATGAGAATTTAATGAAGTCAACATTTTTTTTAAACTAAATATATATACATAAAAACGTCCTGATCATATTTTTGATATTGATTTGTCAAGTTTGAGGATCTATCTCAGTATGTCTTTAGAATCCAAATATACATATTTGGGTTGGGGACTCTTTCTTTCATTATATTTGTTTAACTTACTCATAGGGTTATATATAGATACTTAACCTTTTTATATATAGTGTATATAAAAGCTTTACACACAACAGTAGAATCATTATTGCATAACTTTCATAGGTCTTTTGCTGCATTGAGAATTGTCATTTAATTTTGTGGAGCTTTATTTTTATTTATTTTATTAAAAGTAAATAAGTAAGTACCTTGTTTACTTGCTTCTATTTAAAAACACAAGGAACTATATGAACAGTTAGGGGAAACTAGATCTATTAAGAAAGAGTATTAGAATAATCCAGAACTTAGAAATTAGGAGCAAACTTCTAGTATATGAATAGAAAACAAATTGAAAGAGGTGTAAGACAAGGATGCGTCTTCTCTTCAAATCTGTTCAACCTCTATGCAACACTGAAAACTGAATGCACAATAGATTAGCAAAAAGCTAAACAAAGTGCTAAGAAACCGGAAAATTTTGTTAGAAACAAAGAAAAGAGAGCTGAATTACTGTGTGATATCAATCCTTTTTTATAGCAGTGAATGCTGGACAATCATAACACATAAGAAACTGGAAGCAACAGAAATGTAATAATGTACTGAGAATTCAATGGACAAAACAAGGAAGTCTTAAAGAAGTTGTAACAAAAAAAAACCTTTACTCTCAGAATCAGAAAGAAATAGTTGAAATTTCTTGGATACATAATGAGGAATTAGGGATTGGAAAACTTGATTCTCACATGGAATATCAAGGGCAAGAGAGATATAAGAAGGCATCAGGCTACCAACCTGATTATAATTATTATTATTATTATTCTAATGTTTTGATCATCTGTGGGTACCATGCTGTTAACCAGTTTTCACATGTAGTGTTAAAAGATTAAAGGAACACAACTTGGTATGGTTCAACTAGCTGTTACTTAACACAATCCAAGGATACGTTAATGGTATCATCTTTAGTCTTTGTTTTAAAATCTTGTTGCTGGAATAAAAAGAAAAATTATTTTGACAATTATCAAAATTAGTGACTATTTTGAAGAGAAAAACATTCAGGTTTATTCAGTGGTTACTAATTTTTTTTTTAGAACTCAATACATCTTTAATTTTCACTATTTTTCTCTCAAAAATAGATTACACAGACATCACTATAGAAAAAAGGTATAAAGAATTCCATTTAATTGCTATACAATTTTTTTTTTGTTTTGGTAAAAAAAAAATTCAATATTTTTGTTTATTACAAAAAGCCTTTTTATTTTGTGCAGTTTCATTCTAAGTATTTGCCATAATATATGTAGGTCAAGTGGAAGAGAATAAGCAAAAATAGTGGTGAATTTGTTTTTAATGTGCAGATTGAAGACCTTTTTATAAGGTCAAGTTATAGTATCTGTTACTGAGATGAATGAACTACCTGAAGTTTGACTTTCATTTCAAATTACTAAAGTTTACAATATAACATTTGAAAACTGAATTGAAATGGCTTTGTATTATAGAAATCAAAACCAAAAATAGTTTTGCACTTGATATAAGGTTTCTAGATTTGTACTAGATAAACCTATTGTAAGTTGAAGTATAAAAATTAATGTTTGAAAACTTAAAGGTGTGACTGGAATGTGAGGAGCAGGTGAAAAGAAACTGGCTTCATATTGGCTTGTGAGGTTATAGAATTTTTCTACTTTGAGAAAAAATGATTTGAGTTTGTAAATCTTTGAAAAATATTGTTACACCTTAATAACATTATGTAAATTTTGCATTTACAGATCACCCACTTCACTATTGCCAAATTAAATTGAATTTTATCATCAGCAAGTCAATGTCTATATTTCAACTGCTTCTCACATTCCAGTCACACCTTTTTTAAGATTTCAAACAGTAACTTTTATATTCAGATATTCTAAAAGTAATACAGAATGTTACTTAAAATACAGCATTCATTTCTTTCATAAGAATGTAGATCTCTTGCTAATTAAAATTTGTTTTAGCATTTGGGGAATAGATATTAGGCTCAGCTAAATTAGAGTTCATCCTTAGTTAATTTAGTTGACATTTGATTATTAAGAGTATGAACTATGATGTAAAAAGAACTTATTTTGTGTGATCTGAGATTACATAGTCAAGTTATTTGGGAAGTAATATTTTCAGGAAATATACATTAACCTTTTTATGCTTGGTATCCATCCAGATGTGTCTGTATTCTGTGTAGGTGGGTATTCATTCATTAATAGATGGTTTACTTGCTTGCAATAAGATATTTCTCAACCAGCTGTTAAAACTTTAGAAATATAACACATGGATATCAACCCACTCTATTTACACTAAATTGCAAGGTTTTATCAGTGTTTTCATAATAAAAAAAACAGCCTAGTAAGTTATAGATTGGGTGAAGAAGAAAAGTTTGTTACTTTAGGAAAGGTATTAGAAGCAGATTTTGTTAAATTGTATGCTGTTTTGATTACCTGGCTTGCTTTTGGGTAGATTTCTAACACCTGACTCTATTATCAAGCTATTTAGCTTTACTATACTTGAAAGGCTGTAGTACTTGTTACAAATATTATATAAATGGTTGATTTTTTAGAGATTGATAATAATATTATGTATATTTGCTTATTGTTAAGTAAATGGCATCACATTTAGTTAATTTGACTTTTTTGATCATGTGCCAGACAGGATCTGTTCAATATTAATGAGGAAGGAACAAGATGCAAAGTAAAGTTTCAGGCCTACTCCAGAAGAGCAAGTGTCTGTAATTAGAATTTGAATGGGAGTTACAGGTTCCATTTATTGAGTTATCTACTTTATAATAGCAGTAAAATAAATTGTATTGACATTTTTGCAGCAACTGTGTGTGTGTCTGCTATAAAAGAAGAAACAAAACAGTTGCTTGAAATTATTACTTGTGTATTTGTTAGTTTTATAGTTTGTCATTCTTTTATTTTATGAATTGTTTCTTATATATTTACCAAAATAAACTTCCTCCTCTCAATGAATGTTGGAGACCAAGTTGCTTGTTTGAATTTTGGAATGGAAATTTATATTGACATCAGCTAAATCACAAACATTGAACTTGTGACCATAAAGTCTCGTTGAATTTAACTAACTACCTGCCATTTCTTTTTTTCCAATTTGTTATGACTGCTGACTTTGTTAATATTAAGAATTCTTTTAATGCCAGGATGTACATGAAAAGTTTGGAGCATAGATAGGTTCCTGTAACCATTTAGTGCCTATAATGATGGATCAATAAGTCTAAGTTTTAACTGAATTTTCAAATTTTTTTACTGTGTTGTTCAATCTGTGATAATAGTCACTGCTGAATTAAGTGCATTAACAAAAAGATTATGCCACAAAATAAATATGTTATGTAAAAATAAATACTGTTTTTCTCAAATAAGCATTAGGTTGTGAACTTATTGTTCTACCTACATTAGTGTGTTTGTGTATGCTCTTCTTCAGAGTTGAAACCTCAGAAAGAATTTTAGATATTAGCATTTTCTTAAAAAAAATTAAACCTTGGTCTCTTGATTTAGTATATTTTACATCATCTTTAATTTATTTTCTGTTTAATAAAAATGCTTTGAAAATTATTTGAAATAGCAATGTCTGTCTTTGAACTCAACAGCAAGATAATTTGAAATTTTCATGAAATATTATAATGCAATCTTTTAAATATCTTGGTCTTTTTTCCAATTTAGAATTTTTGAAAAATTCAACCAACCTTAACCTAATCTTTATTATAATTGTTCTTAATTTTACAAAATAATTTTTAATTCAGCATAACAGGAAACTACTTTTTAGGATATGTATATCTCATTACTTCACATACTTTGTAATATATTTTGGACATACACACACATATATATATATATATATATATATATATATAGAGAGAGAGAAACACAGGTTTTGTTAAATAATTTAGACACATTCTGTCTACTTATTTTCGATAAGATCCTTTCATATTTGTGAATAAGCTTTTTTGTGCAGTTGTTAAAAGACAAGAAGAAAACACTGTGTTGGCTCATATTGTATTTATTTCCAGTACTTTTAACATAGCACAATGTCATCATCAGGGTATTGTTAAATATAGAGTAAGTATTTAGTGTTCATGGTTGTGAAGGACAAAAATTGTTGTGGTCATCTGAAGATTACCATTTTCGAGTCATGAACACTGTGTCATCACTAGTTGACAGACACCGTTTAAAGGGAGGTAAGTAGGTATGCTGTAGAAAAGTTCTGGGCTTGAGTAGTTGCTAGATAAAGGAAAAACTATTAATGACAAATGCTAGCATTTAAAGACTATTGTACACATTTTAAAATGTTTGTGGAATATTCATAATTAATTTTATTGAGGTTTGTTTTCAATTTTTTGATATAAATAGCTTTGAGAATTTTTAGTTTGTATTTGTTCTTTTCCTGGAAAAGGATAGGAGTATTTTCAATGAGGATTTTTCTGAATTGCAAGTGTGGACAAGTATGTTGTCGTGTTTAGAAATATTGGAAGTATTATTCAGGTGAAGACTTAGCCTACGTGAAGGCTTTGTTGTCGTGTGTCCAACATAGATATTATTTTTATCGTTGAAGATAAATAATATATATGTATGCTAATTTATAACTTCATAGTATTTCTTTAAGTATGATTGTCAAAGATTTTGTTTTTTACAATTTCATGAGTAAAGTCATGATATATCAACATCTCTCTCTCTCTCTCTCACACACTTTTCCATCTTAAGATTTTTTTTTTCCATTTTTTTTTTTTTTTTTTTTTTCCTTCTTTGCCATATTATATCCCAAATATTGGACAATCCTTTGCCCCTTTTCAAAATCTACATAAGTTTTCCTCTTGAGACAGATCTTCATTTTTCTTACAAACTAGCTGGAATTCACTATTGCACTTTGTGATAAACATTAGATCTCATTTTCTCTTAATTTTTGTAGTTTTTTTTTCTTTATTTTTAACACCAAGTCCAATGATTAATGGATCCCCCCCCTCCGACTTTAAGTTTTAATAACAATTAAACATCCCCTTTCTTCTAAAAGGTGCCTTGATTTTGAATAATCATTAGTGAGGGTAGTCTGGTTGACCATTTGAACATTACTACTGAGTAGTGAGTTTGATCTTCACTGGTTGCTTCATAAGAAATTCAGCATTAAATAATCTGACAAGGGTTGACATATAAAATCAACCTAACCAAATCTTATCTCTAAAGCACTTTGTAGAGGGGATGTTTATTTGTAAGCCAACATAATTTAGGGAAAATTAAGGAAACTAGGGAATACATAGGCATGATTTTATTTTATTAATAACAATAAAAATATTGTACGCACACATGATTACAAAAATCTTTAAATACATTATCAGCAAATCAATTCTACTACACACCTTGTTGGTATTCCTTTGGGGGTTATACTTATAAACTGATTTTGTTATAATCAGCAAATCACTTTCAATGGATGGCAAGAATGTTGTCTTGGAACATGTCATCCATGAGTTATATTGCATATTATTGTATGTATCCCCATTAAACCACTCTGATGGGAAGGATGTTTATAAACCAAATGAGATTTTTTTTCTCCCTTTCTAACTGAAATGTGCATAGTTATAAAACTGATATATAAGCTTTTTTTTTCTTCAGCAAGAAGGCTATATAGAAATAGCATCAAATGGAATATTATTTGATTAATACTTTTATACAAATAATTATGACTTAACATTTTTTTCTTTTTTGTTCCTTAAGTAAAAAGCTATATACTGAAGTGTAAGTTGAAAAACATTTACTACACTATTTCATTATAAAACAGATTTCATTTCTTTTCTTTTTCATTTTATTACATTTTTCTTTAAATACTTTTTGTACATAACCATTTAGTTTCATACTGTTTCCTCATTGTATGCTATACACAATATTTATGAGAATTGAGAGTTACAAGAGTAAAAAGCAAAGAATTTTTGCCAACTTCATCAGATCCCTACATATTTAATATGGAAAAATGTTCATCAGAATAGGAGTTGAAAGTATTGATAAAATAATACTTTACTCATCAATAAATTTATTGGTTAAACTTGTTTTCTAAGACTTATTCTGAATGACTAAAGAGTCATTTGCAGTAGAGAATGTTTTACATCTCTAGGTTTACAGTTACCATGTAAGATAGGATTTTTAGTTTGGCAAAACTCACAATTGTAGGTGGATAGAAAACCTTGCTACAAATAGGAAATGGTAGGTGGAGCCTCTTGTTCTTGATAAAAATACATGGTTTCTTTATATTAGGATGGGTTTTCAATGATGGAGTAATATCAAATATTTCTACCATGATAACAATTTCCTATTGCAAAATGAACTGTATCATTTTACTAGGATTGAAGACTTGTTACAATTTGCTAATGGTGTAAGTGTTGTGGCTCATTTGATGTCTGAGGTCAGTTTAGGATAAAAATATAAACATGCACTTCTAAGTTTAGTGGTAAATCAACAGGCTTATAGCATATGAATGTGAGGTTGTATGCCATCTCAACTTAATGGGAATTGTCAAAAAGGATTATTAACTTTAAATCAGTACAAAGAGACTTATCTCTTTGTATATGTAAAACCCAAACTAGTTGTATTAGTAGTGAAAATACTTGGTCAGTTCTTTTATATTGGGATTCAGGTCAAAGAAAGCAACTCACCAGAATTTTCTTCTGAAAGTAGATAAAGATTTCTGAGATTATTACATATTATTGTGTAATTTGTACCAAATTAAGTTAAATTTAATAAATGCCTGATAACTTTTCCTTATTTAATTTTTGATCATGTAAAATCTATAGGATAGGAATAATGCAAAAACGTGATTAATATAACTGATTATTCAATGAATTATTGTATATGCTTTCATTTAAGAGTAATTTCTGTTTCATTTATTGCTGTTTGACATGCAATGAAATCTAATCAAACCAGTTCTTTTTATTTGTTGAAAATAATAGCAGTAGCTGTCAATTTGGTTGCATTATTTTTAACTTTTCCTTTCCTTAATTGAAAGTTCTTTATTTTCATTTGAATGCTTAGTTTTTTTTTTCTGCACATATTAAAAAAAAATTAATAAATATAGGATGTGTACTATTTAAATGAATTATTAATGACTTCTTTTCTAATGGTATGCATGCTATGTTAATGCTGATGAAATTGATTGAGCTCACCATTATTAAATATTTTATATTACTCTATATATTCTCTGAAGATAACATCCTAAACAAAACCCAACTTCTACTTTTATTGATAAGAACAACCTAGGAACATTATTTTTAGCCGTGTATATTGATGTTTGCTTCTTTTAGTACATAAAAATCTTCTTGTCAGTGTATTGCATGAAAATGTAGTTTTTATTAATGTATGCAGTCTGTAATCCCTTCTTTACTTGCTTGTTGATCTTCTGGTGATCCTTTTCTATAATTTGAGCTGACAAGCTTTTGATCTGTGCTACTTTAGCCAATCTTAAAGTCTCAAAGATTCTGCAATTATTGTTTTATACAAGCTCTCAGGGCTACTTTGTTATATAGGACTGAAATAACACAAGGATTTGCTATTTTTTACTCTAATTATATGTTACAGTATCTGTAGTGATATATTAGCAATAGTTAAATACTCATAAAATATTTAAAGAAGCATCCTTTTAGTTTGATGTTCATCTCATCTTTAGGGTTTTTTTCCTGTGATTGCCACTTCAGCTATACTGTAAGCAAAGAATACAAAAAAATAACCAAATGATTTGAAAAAAATCCTTGAATCAGTTACCCCTTCATCACCAAACCATTTCTTTAAAAGCTAAATTTAATTTAACGATGTATAGTCAATAATTTCATATTAATTTTAAAAATGAATACTCTGTATATAAAACTTTAGATGCTGAAAAACTCACCAAATCAATATTCTGATGTTTGATCATTGAAATACTGATTTTTGAGAATGGGAATACCTGAGAACTTTTCATTATCCTCCTTGTACTTTTTTTTTTTTTTTTTCTTTTTGATATTATCAAATATCAAGGGATTGCCATGACTACTATAAAAAAGAAAAAAAAAATTAGATATAAATGAAACTGAGTATATTAATTTAAAAGTGGATTACTTAATGGTAAACCATCCTCAAATCCATGACTGGTTTCTGGGAATAAATTGCTCTTTAATATTTTTTTTTTTGAGATGATTTGTACAGGACCTTTTACAATAAGCTTCTGAAAGGATTATGGAAAACTCTTCATTTATCAACTGCTTACAGCATTCTCCTTTCTTACCTGTCAAGGGAATATGGATATGGATTCATATCTCAAGCCATAATATAAAATTACATCTGTTATATATATATATATATATATGTGCGTATAATCTTTTTTCTTCATGCCTTCATTTGAAGTTAACTTTGAACTTAAGTTTCAGATTTCAATATTTTCCTTCTCCACAGCTCACTACTAATCTATGAAGATTAACTTTACAGATGTCAGAAAAATATATTTTTTATTTTTAAGTGAATGGTGTTGATAATCATCTCCAATGCATGGAAATAAAATTACATGTTAAAATTTAAAATAACCTCTCTGCATAAATCTTATTTAAAAAAAAAAAAAAAGAATAACATCAAATTTACATTTCTAAAAATAGTAGACAATCGCTCATTTACTTCTTGCCAATCTTTTGTAAATGATAACAAACCTGCTTAAAATCTATTTCAAGTTATAGGAAACAACTTTTTTGATTCCATCAATAATTGTATTGTAAACAATTGCATACATTGGAAGCTTTGATTGGATGAGTCATGGTGATATTAGATCTAATCAGTGTAAATTGATGTACAAAATAATTCCTCAAAAGAGGAATTATGTTCAATTTATGACTGTTTCTTTTAAAAGGTTCATCAGAATTTGGTTTACAAGCAGGATATAGATGAAAATAAACAGTTTTTTTTTCTTCAATGTGTTTCTTGGTTCTTGCTTGATAATCTAATTTCAGTTGTCTATTGATTTTCACTTGTAGCTTCATATGTCTTTCTCCCACCTTTTTATTAATTTATCTCTCTCTCTCTAATATATATATATATATATATATATATATATATATACACACACATATTATACACATTCATTTACTTATTTTCCATTTTAGCTCTCTTCCTGATATTTCTTTGAAATAAATTGATCAATTTGATTAAGTTAATGTTCTTATTTTTTGTCACTGAATGTTATGAAATAGCAAAACAAATTCTCCCTTTTATGACCAATGAAGTACCAGTACTGTGTACATTTTGAAATTAGTCTTATTTGTGTACCTCTTGTTTATTCATACTTTTTAAAAACATTAACCAGAATATCTTTGCTAACATTCTGTTATATTCATTAAATTTGTGTATATAAGTTTTTTAGATTGTGCAGAGATTACTTATCTAAGGCTTGGTGGCATGGTGATTGTTTGCACTTTGAAGCAGTTTTTAACCAACCCATTCCTAACTTGATTATGATTAGGTTTTTAATATTGATGAAACCTGCATATTTCTGTGCACATGATCTACTATTTATCTTTTTTTTATTTACTAGTTTTATATGTGACCTATTTGTTTTTTTGTTTGGTAAAGAGGTTTAGATTAACTATATAAAAGATGTTTCATTAGTGTCATAGTTAATGTTTTCTTCCATGGTGAACTTTCAATACAGTATTTTCAGATTAAATCATTGTTTGGCAAACAGCTAATTTGCTTTTATTTATTTACTCATTTGGAAGATTTAAAGGAGATATTCCTAAATATGTTGTTTGCTTAGGCAAAAACCTACCATATTTGAATTTGTGAATAAACTTAAATCTCTCATCATTATATGCTAAGTATAGTACTGACATACCACTGATTATAATATGTGAGAAGCCATCAGTTTGATGGTTTTTAATTTATAAATATTCTAATTATGGGAATATTTCAGTGAATAAATGTAATTCTAAATTCTGTTTACTTTCTCAAATAGAGAAATCACTTTAATTTTTCAATATGTTACTAAGCAGTAGAAATGACATCCATAAACAATGTATTGTATAAATGACAAATATAAGGATATTAATGCAATATCACTTACTCTGGAGTAAAACAAAAAGAAAAAAAAAGATATTCATGAGTCAGGGCATTACATCTTTTTTTTAATAATAGTACTAATTTTTAGAATTCTTGACAAGCAATAAAAATAGGGGTGGATGGAGGAAGCTCTCTCTTTTAGAATTTTGTATTGGTTTAAGGTCAGACAAGTTTCAACATGACTAATTCTTTAAAAGCAGATCATTTAATTTTTTTAGTTCAACCTTGTAACTGTCTGTTACTGCTACTCTTTATCTCGGAAGCAACTCAACTTTTATCACATTTTCCTGTTGTCCTTTTGCATTAGCAGATGAATCTGTTCACACTGGGTAGACTTTATTATAACTCAGTCTATTTTTGAAGCTACAACATGCTTTTGTTACTTTTGTTATAATAATCTTAAGGTTTTATTTGAAGCAAACTGAATAAACACTTATTACATGCAAGTTCTCTTAAGGTACTTTTCTTTCTATTGTATTGAACTACTTACTTACATATTAATGTGTACTAATTCATTTGTATACAAATTAACTAAAACCTTTAACCTTACCTTAAAAGGTTTCAGTATTGGCATTGAATCTTTCTCATTTCAAATCAGTCTTATTATTCACATTAAATATATCAAAATGACTTATAAAATTAATGTTTTATAAGAGGCTTTGAATTTTTCAGGGAAAAGTGGTCAAAGCAAATATTAAATAACTAAATAAGAAATTTGTCTTGACTTGCACTTAAACCAATATTGATAATTTGTATAATAATATATAGTGAATATTAGAAAGAGGATCTAATATTAAAAATGTGTAATATTTTCTTTATTTTTACTTTTCAAATAACATCGTATTAAAAAGCTTTTATCTTTTAAAGATCCTATTTTTTTAAGTATTCACTTCATCAGGATTTGATTGCATTTAGAGAAAGATATTAATTTTTACTTTTGAAAATAAAAAATCTTTAAACCTTAGATATTCTTTACATATCCCTATTGTACTGTTGCTTGACTTTTTTGTATTCATTTGTGACACCTCTTGATTTAAGTGGATTGACTTGTATTTTGGTGGAAGCAAACAAATGCTATCAATATTTCTGAAGCAAGTGTCAAATCATTAAATAAAACCTGACTGATTTTATTTTTATACAACATTTTTATAATATTTAACCATGTAATTTATGACTTTATAATTTTTGACTAAATCAATTAGCACAAATTTAAAACATGTTTTTACAAATTTATATACAAGTTCTTACTATGAAATGCCAACAATTAAGGTCACATTGACACTTGTTGAAGATTTTTTTTTTTGTCAGTTCAGTGCATAAAATTTTATATATTTAAAAAAAATGATAGTGCTACTACCTCTTGAGGTTTTCAACAATTCTCAGCAGAATTCTTTCGCTTTTTTACCCATGACACCTTGTGAAAGTTTCAGGAGAAAGAAGAGTTTTGTTTTTTTTTTTTTTGTTTTTTTACTCAATATAAAGTAACTATTTATCCTGATTTTAAAACAAATCATCTAAAATAAAAGGTAAGAGCAATATTGCTTATAAGGTTTCAATGAAATTGCAAAATTTGATAAAATGACTTGATAACTTCTGAGTTTGTATGCGAGTGATACATAGATAGAAAATACCAAATAATGATAGTTATTTAAATATATGAAATATTACAGAAAAATATCTAAATTGTATTATGAAATTTTATCTATGATTTTTGACAAGATTACTCTATATTATTACTATTAAAATGGCTTTAATGTTAAATTTATTGTATATCAACTTTTGTCCATTGATGTATAGAAATGGAAAGTTAAAATCTGTTTTTAAGGGTGCCATTTCATTTCTGGTAAGCATAAATATCTTGCTGGCTCTCTTTCATTTTAATATATTCATGGAAATTTGAGATATTTTGATACCTTTGCAGAAAACTTGATTTGGTAACTTCAAAATGATTTCCTTCATTTGTAATTTAACATAGCATTGAGCTATTGAACAGGAATCTTTCACTGTTAAAATCCTCTTATGTTAATTGATGATTAACTTGATCAGACATGTTCAGTCAGTTTGTTTCTCTCCATTTTTAAGGTGAATATTGTGATATATATATATTTTTTTTTTTTTTTTTTTTTTTTTTTTTTTTTTTTTTTTTTTTAATTAAGAGGGAAATATCAATGCCACTGCCAAAGTGTTGGAATAATTTTGATATAAGTTGGAAACAAATACTCATTGGGGACAAAATTCATTCTAAAATTGTTTTGATATATCAGTGCCATTGTCAGAAACAAATTTTATTATACAAATGTAACACCAAGGCCAACTTAAAAGAATTTGGAGGAATATTAAACACAACAGAAGTAAACAGTAAAAGAAAAAAAAAAATCAAAATGAGAATATTTTTTAAATAAACATGAATGAATTTAAAAACCAACATTTAAATCTTACCTTTGGATTAATAAAAATTATAACACAATGGTAGATGAAGGAATTCTCAAATGAATTCTGGCGTTTGGTCATTTGGTTAGATTTTTGGAAGTGTGTTGAACCAAGAACTTTTCAACGTGCCTGATACATGTTAAAGAAGAATCCTTTTCCTGTTATCTTTAAGTGGTGGTCATCAGATTTAACAAAAATAATATAGTGCCTCTCTTTTGTATGTTCTGTATTGATTTTATCATAGCAATATACAATTATTTACTGAAGAGAAGGTTTCATTACTAGTTAAAGTATGATTTTTATGAAGTTTTCTGGGTTAGTTATAGTAAAGTTTCATTTGTGTAATAGGGTGCAGCATAAATACTGTTACAAAAGAAAAAGCACATAACTTTTGAAAAATGTATTATGTCTCGTTGCTCCATTTTGTTGAAGTGTCCAATGTTCATCATAAATGACATTGCACCATGACTTGAGTGTACCTTCCAAGATGCCCTATGCATACTTCCTTGTTGATCTTTATCCCTTGAGGTATGAAAACAAGAAGAATGTAGTGAACTGCCACAGAGGGTAAAGAGGCCCAGGGCTGCATGCATTTTTTGCAATGCTAGAAGAAAATGACTTACCTCCAGTGTGAACACAGATTTGAATGAGGAGGTGACAGAACAGTTACTATTGAGCCAAACAGGCTACATTTGTTGCAGTCAGTAGAGTGTTTAGAAAGAAATGAATTGCAGGAATTCTTTGCAAGGAAAGAAAGAAAAAATGTATAACCTTTTAGCTACAAGGAGACTTTTCTCTTTCTTAAATGTCTGCCCAAACCATAACTGATGCAGATTTTTAGATTCTGAGTTATTTTTCTGAAGCAGTAGAAAATGACTGATGACTTGTTGAAAGAACATGATCATTTTGATGATTAAAGGTCTGTTCAACAGTGAACAGTTTCTCATCAGTGAAGATGTTTTGCAGTATGCCATCACAAAACCGTTTCGGTTTCTGCTTACTTCTTTGAAACCTCTTTTTCATTGTGGCTGCTGAAAGAAGCTGTCTCTTGGTTATCTTGTAGGACAACATCCCTAGATCATTTTGACATAGCTTCTGCATAGTTCTTTCTGATGTTTTGGCTTCCTTGGCCAATTTTCTCATTGATCTTCTTGAATTACACCTGATTTTCTTCATGCATCTGTTTAATGAGTTTTGGTGTTCTGTGGTGTGAGGACATCCAGGTCTCTGTCTATTTTTGATGAAGGAAGTCTTGTTGTATCCATCAATTGTCCTTTTGATAAATATTCGATAGATTCCATGTTGTTTTCTAGCTTTAAAAATCTCAGGTGAAGTCAGTCCATTTTCATGTTGCTCAATTATATAATTTCTTTTAATTTTTATAGTCATTATTGCCAGTAGATAGGAAAACCCTTTGAAAAAGCATATAGTATACATCGTTGGGCAAATATCAAACCATAAGCAACAATGTAATGACCCAAAAATTTAGAATTAGAATTAATTTGAAATTTTGTAGCAGCATTTATACTGCATACTGTGCGTGTATATATATATATATATATATATATATATATATATATATATATTTCGGTAGCAATCTGTCTTTTATACAAGTTTCATTAAAGATGACTGACAAGGTAGTGCAATTAAGCTTTTTATTTAATTTTTCTAGTGTTCATATAAGTATTTTCTTTTCTGGACATAAAGTGTATAAAAAGCTTAATTGTGGTACCTTATCGGTCATCTTTAATGAAACGTCTGTGTATATATATATATATATATATATATATATATATATATATAAATTATTGAACCTGATTTATAATTTAATAGTTGTAATTATTTCTTTAAGAATTAAGTAATTAAGGACTTTCAATTTCTGCTATATTGGTTTAAAGACAAGAATAATTTAGAAATAAAAACGACATATTTAATAGAATTGTTTCTCAGTTATAGGATCTCTATAGGGCTGAGTTACTTAGATGTTAGCTAGAAGCTTTCCTCACTAAACATTTTTTGTTGATTTTTGTATCACTTATATTAGTGGAACCAAGCATGAGTGTAAAATTTACTTCTGTTGTATAACAGATAAGGAAGTTTTAAGTATTTTTTCTTATATCTATATGAAATAATTCAACAGTGTTCATTGAACCATGAGAAATATCAGCTTAACATTTAATTGCTGGTGATTTTCTTCATTGATGTGATGAATGAGTTGTATGTTGTTCCTAATCATACTTTACTTTGCTAGCAGAGATGTCACGTAGAATGCTAGATTTACTTAATTATTCGTATTTATTTTATGTGTATTTAATTTCTTACCCTGTCATGAAAATGACAAATTTATATATTTTTGTATTAAACATAGATTTGTGAGAATATATTGAACGTTCAACCACTGTTGTTCAGAGTAACTCATTCTTTTGAAATATAGCCAAATACTTGTTTGTTGAATCTTCAACTATAACCAAACCAGATTCCTGTCTCTGAAATTCTTATAGATCTTTATCTTAAGACTGTTATCAGTGTTTTTCTTAACTATGATTTCATTTTTTTTTTTTTTTTTTTTTTTTGTAACTCTGTTTTTACTTAATACTACAAAGTTTTTCTTTTGCTAAATGAATGAAGTAGAAAAATAGAATTGAATTTTTTCTGATTTAATATTTTTAAATAGTGTCGTAGGATGCGTAAACTTCAGTTTTTAATTGCAAGGTTACATGAAATTGAACAAAAATATCTAAGAAAAATGTTTGTTTTTTTAATAGAAAAAGAATTGTGAATTTGCTGCAGTTCATTCTACTTTGGGTCATAAAATCTGTTTAAATCTCAGTGGGAGAAATGAGTTTACTATAAATTCTTTTGTAATTCTTATAAATGTTTCAATCTGATTAATATAATAAAGTATTTCTGTAATCTTAAAATATATTGTACTTTAGTTTACAAAGGAAATAGTTTCTGTCACATTATAGAATGTTATATATGCACATGATAAATATCTAATTTTAGTGATCAGTCATAATGCTTTAACAACTCATTAAATGAAGATGATGATTTCTAACGTGGAACCAAGGATGTCCATTGTACCTGAATGAGAGATGATGTCTATTTCTTTTTAAAGGATAAATGTGCAGCAAAATTCAATCACTTTCGCTAACTTAAAACCTATTCCACTCTGTTTGACATAGAAAATCTAAAATTGACATCTAAATATTAGATATTCATTATATCAGTTTATATATATGTGCTTATAAAGAAAATCTCATCCATTGCTAAAAATTTCTTAAACTAATTGCATCATTTTTAGGAAGACCTTTAAATTTATAATTAACTTTACTACTTCTGATTCAGTAATTATTAGTATCAATTAGTTTATATATTAATTTTATAACTGTTACTTCAGGCATTATCTGTCTTTATTTCCTAAGTTGGAAGTATATATTAGCTAGCTACAGTAGTTTTTGCATGACACAGTGTTGAATAAAAAATTTACTCCTGATAAGACTTGTTTATAAAAGTTAACTGCTTGGAATTTAAAATAAAATTTCAATGAAACATTTTCAATTTTATGTGTGTATATTTCCACAAAAAATCCTTCTGGCTTATACCAAAGTCTGCAATCATACAAATTCAATTCAGAATGTGTAGACAAGTTAAACTTTTAGTCTTTTATTTCTAAAATGCAAAATAAGTCAAAAATGAATTTCTGTTTTTCATGTTTGATGGCTCATATAATTAATTTAATTAAAACAACAACAAAAAGAAAACAATTTTATCCTTTTGGGCTGGGGGGGGGAATACCATGGAAATGTTAACGTATGCAGTGACACGTAATTGTCATAGCAAAACAATAAAATGTCCCTAATCTTAAAGAAGAGGAAGCCTTTTGATTTGTGAATGAATTTAGTTTTATAAAACTTTTATCTCCATTGAAAAGTAGATTTTACTTACTGGAATGGTGGATTTCCTCAAACTTTGAAACTGAAAAGAGAAATATCCTTTTTTTTTTTTTTTTTTTTGTTACAGTGACTCCATTAACTTGTTAACCAGGCTAAGTTTAGATTATAAGGTAATTCAAAGGTAGCATCTGTTTTCAAGCATGACCTGTAAAGATGATTTACTATAGTGCTCTAAAAGCAGATGCTGTCTTTTGATGAGTCGTTGATGTTAGAGATCACAAGTCTTCATGTTCAATTATCTAGTGCTTTTCTGCTTTTTGATTCTCATAAATGTTAAATACCACCCAACTGTCCTATATTTTGTAGAATAGGAAAATTCAGTGTGCAGTATTCTGAAATTGGTTTGGTAGTTTTTAAAGGTCATAAGAGTCAAAGATATGAATATAAGTGAATTCCAAGAAGAAAAAGGACTTTATGTAAAATCAAGATTGGACTATTAACAACTTCATTCTACCAATTTCAGGAAATTTATCAATCAATTTAATTTGAAAAACTAATAACACACATACAAATGACCTATTTAAAAGCTTTGTATTATACAATGGAACCTTGGACACAAATTTAGGTTTTTCCTGAAAATTGTTCATAACCTAAAACTATTTTCCCTATAGGAATCAATGTGAAATTGATTAACCTATTTCTGGATCCCAGATGATTGCTTATTTAAACTTTTACAGTAGTACTTTATGCAAAACAAATGAAAACCGTTAACTTTAACAAAAAATGAGATAAACAATTCTTCTTTTATGTGCTGTCTCTCTTCAGGACATAGGCGATCATGGCCCTCCTGTTCCTTGTAGATCTTAATAGGTTTTGTCTTTTTATTATTTCTCCCAGACCCTGTTCCACCATCCACTTGCTCAAGCTCATTAAGTATGTCACACATTGCTTTCCCCAATCACTCTTTCCCTCCTGTGATTATCAGATTTTCCAAGCCCTTCTTCCTTATGTGTCCCAGAAATTTCAGTTGCCTCTTTCTGATAAGTATAAGTTTCCTCTTTGTTTCCATTCTCCCCAAAACCTTGTCATTTTTCACATGTTTGGTCCATGTTATCCTTAGCATCCTTCTGTAGAACCACATTTCTTTTGCTTTGAATCTCTTCTTTGAGGAGATTGTCCAGCATTCACTGTCATACAGGACGACAGATATCATGTAACAGTTCAGTACTCTTTATTTCCAATGAAACTTTACTGTCTTGTAATACTCTGCTTAGCTTTTGGAATGCATCTTTGACCATCCCAATACATTTTCGGATCTGCATTACACTTTCTGTCCTCTGTTAGAACACTTCCCAGATATTTAAATTTCTCTACCTGCTTGATTTTGTTGTCCATACCCTGCCAATTGCATTTTGGGCTCACCTTTTTGCTGATGACCATGCATTCTGTCTTGTAATTTATGCTTAGTCCCTTCTCGCTCTCATTCACTACCTTTTGTTGGAGGTTTTGTAGTTTCCTTTCTGTGTCTGCTATCAACACTGTGTCCTCTACATATCATATGTTGTTAAGATTGTGGCTGCCAATGATGAATCCTGGTAGGATTTCTAGTTCTCTCGAACCATCTTGATGTATGGGTTGACTAAGTCCAGTGAGAAGACACATTCTTGCATTACGACCCTTTCTATTTTTGTATATCTGCTGAACTCATTTTTTATCTGTATGCAGGCAGTTTGCTGCCAGTAGAGATTTTTTGATTATTCTAATGTCTTTCCTGAATATGTCAAGGTTGCTCAGCAACTCTAACATATCTTTGTGGTGTACTTTGTCAAACGCTTTTGGATGATGAGTTTTGTTATGTGGCTCATTAGGCTGATGAGCATTCCTTCCTTGGATTGAGCCATTCTTCTTTATGTTGCCTGCATTTGTTCTTTATTTCATTGTGTAGTTTTCTGTATTCTGTTCTGTGTCTTGGCATTGTTTTCTATCTCCTTTGCATCATGTCGAGATGACCCATTTGTTTTTTTTCTTCTTTATCCATTCTCCTTTGGGATGCTGTCATTTGCTGATGTCCGTAAAGTTTCTCTTAGTACGAGTTTCCATTTCCATTTTGTTACTCATATCTTCTTTTCACGCTGTCCATATATTTTCCTTCAGGTTCTGGTTGTTCAGGAGTTTGTTGTATTGCAATTGGGTGCTGCATTAAGCTTCTTCAGTTTCTATAGTTTCACTCTTAGTTTACATATAACGGGGAGGTGGTCACTTCTGCAGTCGACAGTTGGATAGGTTTTGCAGTGAACAACTGCATTCCTGAATCTTTTGTTGATAGTCATGTAGTCAATTAGGTTTTTAGTTTTTCCTCCTGGGCTTCTCCATGTCTATGATCCTCTTTGAAACAGGTGTTGGTTATTACTGGGTCATTGGTCATGTACCATTGGACTCATTTTTCTCTTCATTCACTGCAGGTTCCTATTCTGAATTTGCTGGCTATCTCTGTTGCCCTCTTCTTGCCTACTTTGGCATTCAGGTCTTCCATGATAATTATGACTTCTTGTGATTCGTATTGTCTGGCATGGTATACAAAGATTCGATTTCTTCGGTAATTTGTCTTCTCAGTGCATACACTATTATAATAGATATGTTGAAACTTTCCTTTCAGCTTAACTACAAAAAATTCTTTCAGATAATTGACAGTATCCCAGAAGGCATTTCTTGATGTATTGATCTAGTATCAATCCATCGCCTTTTTCATTTTTCTCTCCACCTACATATATAATCCTGATGAAATCTCAGTTGTTTGGCCACCTAGTTTTATATACAGCTAAAATGTTGACATTTAACCTACTCATCTCCTGTTTTACATTTTCCAAGTGGCCACATTCTAATGTTCCATGTCCTGAGAGTTATTTTTTGTTTGATGTGAGCAGTTGCTGGATGATGGTCTAGTGACACCTGTCGCTCATGTCACTCCTTTCTGGGCAAGGGATAAGTTCTAAGAAATTTTATTCCATTTATGCCGTTTATGCTAACAGTTGCTGGATGACGGTCAGGTAACACCTGTTGCACATGTTAGCCTGTACTGGGCAAGGAGTTAATTTCCATAGGCCTTCATACTGTTATGTTTCATAATTTGTTTAATTGCCATGATATATCTTGGGATTAATAATGGAGTTTTTTCCCCATTGTCTTCTCCAGTGGTTTCCCATTTTCTTCTCCATGGTGGTTTATGGAGACACTGCCTCTAGTTAGCTGGCATTTGACTCATCGAGAGTTCTTCTGCCCTTTGTTAGGCCTTATTTTTTGTCCTACTGGGTTGCTAACAATCTGCCTTACTTGCAAGAACATTGAGTTGGGTAGCTAGTTCAGTTGCTGAGACTTCAATAGTAGAATACTCACACACACACGTACACACACACTGTGTGCTGGGGAGTTAAAAAAAAAAAAAATATTCTAGGCATCCGACCTCCATCTGTTAGCAAGGAAAGGAGTTAAGGTGGGAGAAGAGAATAAAATAATTAAATTTTAACTTAGTATAAGTCCAAATACCTACTTTTTTTTTTTTTTTTTTTTTTTTTATAACTGTGTTCTCATAATCCATATTCCATGGGGGAAGGTTAATCAAAAGTGAATATATTCTAGGATAAGAAATAAAACTCTAATACTAAACATATAAAATATCAATGAAAATTTAATTTAATTTTACTATGCATATATGGAGGGGAGTTGATGGTGGAAGGGGAGAAATGTTAATGTTAATTTTTGGTAGGGAAATCCCCTTCCATAAAAACATTTTTGAGAATAGTACAGATCATTAATTTTTACCATACCAAACTGCTTTTAGCAAAATCAGAGAAATGAACTCCAGTTTCATGTTTGGCTATTATTTCTTTCTTCACCTCTATCATGATTCTGACCATTTTTCTTTTCACTCTGATGCTATCATTATCTTTCTTTGTCCCCATGGAGCCTTATTTAATAATTTATAAAAAAAAAAAAAAAAAGAAACACAATGAAATAATAAAAGGCACAGTGACTTTGAACAGAGGAGTATATGGAGTGAAAACTACACCGCAACTGATGCTCTCCCGCCAATACTCTCACCTCGCATTGTCACCCACTTGCATGTTTATCACTTGAGACACTGTGACATTTTTTTGTTCAGAAAATTTGTGAAGAGAGGTGATTGTGACCTGAGGTTCCACTGTATATGTTTTATTCTGTTTAATTTGAACTAATTAGGTGCTTCATGAATTTTACTCAGGCTGTATTGGAATTGAGAAATGTATGTTCTTTTTCTTTTTTTTTTTTTTTTTTTTTTTTTTCATTATGAAACATTTGATTGAAATTTTTAGATATGTTCTTAAAATAATTTAAGTATTCCTTTGAAATATTTGATTTGTATGTGAGCACACACGCACACATTTTTTGTTTGCATTCTAGTCAGACTAATCAATATAATTGGTCATCTTTCCTTATATTATTTTTAAAGAGACTACTGTAAAAGTACATCTTCAGTTCTGTTTGGTTCAAAATTCAAATTCATTAATCATTTAAATGATCTTTAGTTACTATAATCCACACACAATGATAAAATAACAGAATTTTTCATCAACTGGTGTACATTTTTTAAATTTTATCCTGAATAGATGTTGCTTCTTTTTCATCTGTTGGCCTTATCACTATTTATGGTAGATGTTGATATATTTCATTATATTCTGGAAAGTGTAAATAACAGTCTATCTACTAAAGTGTCAAAGACAATATTATCTTTTTTGTGCTACTTTCAACTGTTAAAATGGGATTTTCCTCACTTAGTATGTGAATGAGAATTTGCAGAGATAAATTTACAGTACATGTCTTTACCAATGCATTAAATTAAGTGACTTGTAGTTAGTGTTAAAATTGAAGATTTAATCATAGCATTTGATATTTAACTCCTTGGTTAGAATACCAATTGTTAGTTTTTTTTATCTAGGTTAAAAGAAACAGCATGAAAATTTTTTTTGTTTTACACACTTTTAGTATTTTATTTTGTATAACCAATTCTAAATATTTTTTAAATTTTTAATAAAACAAACTTACCTATGCTATTTTTCCATGCTATTTTTATTTACTTATAAATTTTTAAAATTATAATTCATATTAGATGCTGAAAATAAAAATATCTTTATAAGAATAGATTTTAACTTGTAATAATTTTTAATAAAGAAATGGAGATTGAAGTCTAATATATTTAGAGGATTTGAATTTGTGAAATAACTTTTCTTTTTAGTGTGTGCCAAATGTATGAAACATTAAAGAAAATAATTAAAAGTTGTGCAAGAAAATATAAAAACTTAAAAAATTTAAACAGTTTTGCAACTTTAGTTTTGATTAAATGATTTTCCTTTTCTTCCTCTTTATAAGCCCTTTTTAAAGACCACCCCATGAAAGATTCCATGATCATATACAGTGTATATATTAAAATCATTTTTTGTTGCCGTGACAATGTTGATGTCATCAGTTCCCAAGTAGGCATCTATGTGGACGTACTATTTACTCCTTCCTCAATAGTAAATCTGGTATCATTGACAAAACTAACTTGGCTGCCAGTCTGGAAAAGGACCTCCATTCTGTGGTTGACTGGTGGAAGGAAATGGCTTGTAAACTTCAATGCCTCCAAAACAAAACTGCTCTCATTTACCCACCCTGCCTCCCATCAGAATGGCTGATGTCCAACTCCACGAGAGTGCCTCATTGCACCTGCTTGGTCTCATGCTGTCTGCTGATATGAGGTGGAACAAATGCATAGACTCGATAGCTTCATCTACTGCAAGTTGGTTCTCTGTGTTGTGCCAGGAAGTTTTTCTCGTCTAAGTCCATCCTTCAAATCTATAAATCAACCATCCATCCTTGCATGGAATATTGCTGTAAGTCTTGAGGTCCTTGACAAAATCCAAAGATGGATATGCAATGTGATAGGTCCTGATCTGGCATCTAGTCTACAGTTGCTTTCTTACCTTTCGCTGGCTCTCAGACTGCATGAATTTAAGTGAGCTACCAGGTTGACATCTCAATCCCACCCTTTAAATAAAATAAGACATTGTAAAATAAGATATTACTTTTGGAGAAAAGCACCTCTATAAAATACTTATTTAAGTATTTTATTTTTAAAGGCTTATGTGCATATTAATGTTGTTTAACATGATATCAATTGGCAGCAGGTTGTCAAATTGTATTAAAAATTCAAACTTTATTGATAGCCTCTTCAATTTAATCTTGTCTGTCAGGAAGTAATCTAGATGTTTAAAAACATGATAAACTGTAGGAAAGAGGGAGGGAGGGCGGGAGGGAGGGTGTGAGCTTGAGATAAGTTGAGATTTAATATTCAACTTTGATAACTTTATTTTTGCAACTTGAAAATTAGTTATTATGCAGAAAATGGCAGCTTTTCTGTTCACCAAACTAAGCACTGTTTTAATTTCTATGCATTATTTCAAGTTAGTTTACATATCTATGTACAATAATTGATTGGTCACTTTGATATATGTTGGGATGTATCAAACCACTTGTTTCATCAAATAATAACATGCTTTTAGTTGATGTTTTATCATCTAGCAGGATTTTGGTTCATGTTTCTCATCAACATCCACCAATTGTGTAAATTTTCTTCATTTATTTTATTGATACAAAATCCCTTTTTCCATCACAAGTGATGATATAGTACAAAAACAAATCATTTTTAATTTATTTTTTTTATTGTTTAACAAAATCAGTGCAAGCCTTCATGTCTTACTCATTCAGTTACTCTTTTTTTTCTTAAATGGTTTAAGCTTATGACTCAGTTTAAACATATACAATTGTAAAACACAAATATCAGTTGAAGTTTCTTTTTGTATTTTTCCTAAAATATCTATATATTAAAATTTTGCTTATTAATGAACAGATAATATTTAAAGGTTATTTTCAAAAAAAATTATAAGTTTAAAACAAAACTGATAATTTTGTATATCACAGTTGAAGAATACAATAGAAATGTGTAATATGTAGGTAATTAAATATGTAATTACCTAAATAATTTATTTGTAATTACATTACTATCAATATATAAAACAGTAAACTAAAGAAAAATCCAGTATGAGAACAAAATTCAAGGTGTAAATGATGCTAAGATTAGTTCTATCAGCTGTGTAGATGATGGATTCATTTTTAAAGGAATTGCAGTTTGTCAAAAGAAGTACTTAGAATATTGCACAGTCTGTGACTTTCTAGGCTTATTTGATAGCATGTGAAGTAACAATTGTTAACAAGAATACTTGTCTTAACTACTTAAAATTAAAAAAAAAAATAAAGCTATTAAATTGTTTCTAACTAGACTATTCCAATTTTTCTTGATAATGTATTAAAATATCTTAACATTTTCTTACTAATTTTTTGTAAAATTCTCTACTTAACCAATAGCTAAACTATAAAATAACTTTGAAGGTCTATAATTTTTGTTGCCTGGTTGGTGAAGCACATAACCATAGATTCTTTGCACTTCAAAATTAGAGCTTTAAGCTAAGGATAATGCCTCTATGAAAAACCTTGCAATAGTTTATCAAACAAACTAAGAAAAACTGAATTTATTTTTATAGCCTGAAGCATTATATAATTTTTTTTTTTTTTTTTTTTAGTAATTAACTAGTTTTATACTGAGTCAGCAAAATAATGATTTATTTCGTGTGTGTGTGTATATATATATATATATATTAGAGAATGAGCTATACGCAGATTTTAATTTATGAACACAAATCTTATTTTTTCATGTATATTTATATGTAAAGTCTAAAATCTGATATGAAATGTATGTTCATGGATAATTGTATACATTTTTTACTTAAATCTTTTAGCAGAGAGAGAGAAGAGTAAAAACAATCTCTGCTGAAATTAATCAATTGATCATCTGGGCTGTTAATTAGAAGAGGGTTAATGAGTTACTTTGTGTTTGTCAGTACTATGATAATCCTCATTAACTTATTTATCTTGTTGCTACAACAGTCTTTCAGAATATATTTAAAGTTTATAGTGTTAATTATATAAAATCAACTCGTTTGTGATCTGCACTGTTTAAATAGTATTCATCAATTACAATTTATAAAGCATTTCTTAATCAGGCTGTGCACTTCTAATATCAATGAGAAGGACATTTCTGATGTTATGATTATTTAACTATTTATTGTAGTCCATTCTAATTTAAGCCTGTAAGTTGAATTTGCTTGCATTTTTCAGTCTGCTGTTAGTATAATGCAACTTTTCTTTTTTTAATTAATAGAAATAACATAAATAATAGATGAGATTCATCATAAAAAAATGTTTATATCTGCAACACATAAACTGATAAGACCATGATGAATTTTTTATAATACATTTGATAGTTGCATTGTGATAATAAAATGCTACATTACACAATTATCATTTATGATTTGATTCTATTACATTAAATTTTCTTTATTTGAAAAATCTATAGCCACAAGCTTGTATGATTGCAGGCAGTAGTTGTTGATAGGGGGCTAGATATGAGGATCAGTCAAAAAGTAATACCTGATTTAATTTAATCTTAAAGGTATTAGTCAAAATTCTTAGAATTTCTAGTTATAAACCACAAAATGTTTAAAAAAAAAAAACAAGGAAAAATTTATGGAGTTATTTTTTTGTTTCCTTATCCCTGATCCTCTTTCAAAATGGTTGCCCCCACCCCTGTAGGCACACATAAAAAGCAAAGAACTGCCATAAAGTTTCAGTTTTTGTAAAGAGAAAGTGTGGCATGGAGTTTAGTGAATGTTTATGGTAAAGCTACACTTATGTAAGCATAGTAAGGGAATGCATATAAAATTAATAACAGTATCCAAGAGAAAGGAGAAACTGACCTTAGTAACAGGCCCTGCAGTGACAGGCCAGCTGCTGCTGTGAATGAGGATAAGGCTGAGTAGATGTTAGTAATATTCAATCATTTAATTGTAAAATGCCTAATATGCCAATTAAAGTATTTAAATGTTTCACTGGCTTTAAAAATAGAATGTTAAGAAAATTAACATTTTTTTTCTTTCCTGTTTTAATTTGCAAAAAAAACAAACTTTATGACAATGCTGGAGATGATTGATTTTTGTTTAGGTTGTGCAAATATAGAATTTGTAAAATATATTGGAGAGATCATGTTATAGGATTTCACATATGAATCTAATAACACTACCTCCTGATTCATTCTTAATCTATATGCATGTATTCAAGGGGGTGCTGAAAGGTTCTTGGCCAACCCACTTCACAGAACTAGATGAAACATCAGATTATTTTTTCCTTTTTTGTTTTTGTTTTAATCTTTTAGTTTTTTAAGGGCTTCAAAGGTTAGTCCTAGAAATTTTCAGCATCTTTTTATATTACTTTCAAGAGGATGCATGCATAAAAATGTTTGCAATAACAAATAGAAGATATTTGTTTTATATTTTTACTATATAATTATTCATTAAAATTAAAATATTCATTGCATGTTTTGAATAAGAGCAAATGAATCATTTGTCTAAGTATCAAGGATTTGATAGGATATGATCAAAGAGAAGCAAGTCTTGTATAGTTTGATTCTAGCTTTTTATGAGAAATGACACTCATAATCCTCAGGGTTAAACAAATTGTTCATTGTCTTTACATAGATGGATTACTTGTTGAGAATTTCTTGTCCTTCAAAAAGATTAGTTGGTAGTGATCCATATTTGAATAAAATATTTTGAATATCAGAATAGAAAAATGTGAAATAATACTTGAAATAACATGATCAGTTTTTTTATTTGATAAATAAGTATTTAATATTTAACTGTATGCATTAAAGAGTCAGTTATTTTGAGATTTCCTTCTCAATAATAATATGAATATAGTTTTTTTCTTTTTGTTTGATAAAATTTCAGTAATTTTTTAAGATAAGAATAAACCAGATACCAGATTAATACAACTAACCATGAGTGTAGAAAGGAAAAAATGATTGAGCTGAAATAAAAAAAAAAAAAAAAAAACAGGTCACAATATCATTATTACTATTTTCTGATATTAATGATAGTGTTTTTGATTTTTTTTTTTGTTTTCTATTTATGTTGAAGGAATTGCCCTTATAAAATTCTTATAGTTTAAATTCTGTTTTTATATTCATTTTACTTATATAAAAATTCATTCATTCAGTGCATGAAGTGTTTTTGACCTGCTCTTGTTCCATTCTGCTATGTTGCCTTCTTTAAACTCTCTCTCTCTCTCTCTCTCTCTGAGCTATTAATGGTTGGCTGCCATGGATGCAGTGCTATTCATGTTAAATCTGACTTGGTTTCTGATGTTTAAATTAGCATCAGCTCAAATCAGTCTTAAGATTGGCAATCATTTGGACACTCGTGTTTGGATTCAATTTAGCTTGCATCTTGGATTCAGATCATCACTTAACTTAACATTTACCATTGGAAGAAATCAGTAGAATGTAAGTAGATTTAGTATACATTGAATTTGGTCAGTAGATTAAGAGAAAAATAAAATAAAAGCAAGGTTTCTTTTACTTTTTACATGGATTGGCAGAATTTGTGATAAGGTATAGGTAGTATTTTGTAAACAAGATAAATGTCATGTGTAGTTTATTAATAACCAGAGAAATAAAACTGAAATTTTTTTTTTTTTTTTTTTTTTTTTTGACCATCAGTAATTTATAACATTTGTATATTGGACTAGTATGTAATAAATTTTCTATTTAATAATCTGAAAACTGACTAACCAATTTAGTTTCATCTGGTTAAATAAATTTGATTGCTTATACTGTCTGGTCTTAAATATCAAATCTTGTATATTATATTTTTTAAGAAAAATTAAATGATCATTTTATCACAAAATTGATCCCTTGTTTAAAATGTATAATTAATTAAATGTACATGGGATGACATCTTATAACTATTTAACCCCTCCCCCCCCCAAAAAAAAATTGTTTCTTTCAAATAGCTGGTAAATAAAATAAACTTTATTAATCGGTAAAATATCATCATTTAATAATGTCTGAAATCTGAGCTTGATATCTTTGCTATTCTAAATACATCATCGCAATACTATACAACTTAATAACTGCCTCCTTCCTCTTAAAGAAAGATATGTCTACAGAGTACATAAAACATGTAATGATCTCGGTTTAGAAAAGATAATAATGCTGCAGAAGCAACTCTAAATGTTCAGAGGATAGATTCTTCAAATGAAAGAAATTGCAAAAAATGATTTGAAAGGTTTAGAGAAGGTTACTTTACCTTAATAGGTTTCTCATGAATTAGTCATTCTGTTGAGTTTAACAATGACCTTTTTTTTATCTGAACTAGACTGAAATAGTGCTATTACAGTTGAATTAGTTTAAACAAAATTCAAGCTATTCAATAGTTCACCATCATCTGCAACAACTTAGAAAGATTCTAAAAATGTGGAAACTAGGCCCCCATAATTTTACAGAAGCTAAAAAAAAAAATAATGTAAAGCAAGAATGAACATATGCTCACTCATGAATAAATTTTGGCATTTTGTGGTAGATTAGTGACTGGTGATGAAAAATATTTTTACAAAAATATAAATATGCAAACAATGGCTTAATAGAAATGAACAGGTTAAAACACAATCTAAAATCGACCTCCATCCAAGACAAATTTTAGTAAGATTTTTATGAGAGTGCCTTGATGAGTTCCACTTTGGGTTACTACCAGTCAATATTACAATTCCAGTAAATATTTGTTATCAATACTTAGAATGTTTAAACACTGTTTTAAAGGAAAAGAAGCCTAATTCGATCAATTGCAAAGATGTAAATATAACATCAGAAAAGATTAAAGACCTGAATTGGGTTGGGGGTATCCTTCTTCTTCTCCAGATCTTGATCCATCTGATTACAAACTATTCTAAAATTTACAGAACCATCTTGTTGATGAACTCCTTGAAAAATCACAAAGAAGTGGAAACTATCCTTTATATTATGTTGTCTCAGAACCAAAAGAATTTTACAAAAAACTGTTATGAACCTTGTGAATCCTATAAAGGAGGTTATTGATACTGGCAGAATATATATTAATGAATATATTATAATTAAACAATTTTTTTATTTTCTGATCACAAATTCAGAAATGTCTTATCAAATAGAAGCCCAAGCTTTAAAAATTAAAATATAGAAATTGGGTCTTTGGATTAATATATTAGAAGCAATACTCTCTCTATGACTACCTGAAAATTTTCACCTACTTTCGTTTTCAATCTAATTTTATCTTAGCTAACAGATTAATTGTATTTGTAAGCATTGATTAAAATATATTGCTGTATATCAAAGCTTCTTTTTGCAAAAGAAGAAAATTTTAGACAAACAAGTGAATCCTGCAAAAGTAGAATGTTATTGAAAATTTTTTTTTACAAGTAGCTTTTTGTGATTTTTCTCAATTTCTTGGCAAACATGGATAAACATGCCCACAATAAGACATAGTGTCAAAAGGACATTTTTTCCCATGACACCATTTTTTTTAATTACCTTCACTTTCAGTAATGCTTGGTTTAAAAAGTGATGATTAGAATTGGAATAAAACCTAATAATATGATGAAATTGAATTTATACATTTTTTTGAGAAAAAATATTAAAAAAAGCTATTTAATTAGACTGTTTATTTACAAGAATAATTTTATATTTACAACATTTTAAAAACTAATACAATTAGAACTAATGCAATTTACCAACTTATAAAGAAATAAACATGAAAATGATTTTTTATTCATAAATTTATAAACATTTACTAAATGTCTGAAATATATGAACCAACTTTAAGGAAATCCTTATTATTTACTATTTTATAAAGTTTGAATTGGCAATTAGCCGATGGTTTGCAAACCATTTCAATAAATAGTATAGTAGTGTAAATAAACAATGTAATATATAAACAGTTTTTATTATTTTGTTGTCTAGAACAAAAATATATAAATTCACTTTCATATGTTTAGGTTTTATAACATTCCTATTCATCACTTTTTAAAACAATAAACATTGCTGAAGAATGAAGGTAGCTAAAAAAAAAAAAGTTGTGTTATGGGGAAAAAAAAAAACGTTCTTTTGACACCCTATTTTATTGCGGGCATATTTATACAGATTTGACAATTTCTTTATGGCATGAGATTTTGAGAATTATGAGCTAGGACAAGTGTTGGTCAGCTCCAAAAAATATTGTGTATCCTCAAAAAAAAAACTACCCATTTTTTTTTTGGTCAATACCATTGATACCCCTCCCCCAAACTAATATCTATCTGTGCAATGAGCAATTTTAAGTTACCACCTTATACTAACTCTTGAATTATAACCTTGAACAATATTAACTTTCAAGGTAATAATTTGTGAAAGTGATTTATAAAACACATACCACTTACTTTTTTTAAAAATTTTATTTTAATGTTCTTGTATGTACACTTCTGTCACATGCAAAAATAGTTTCATTTGTTTAAAATAACCTGATATTTTCCTACCATATCATTTAAAATATTTGACTCATACTTTTACAAACCAGCAGCTTCAAAATTGCAATGTAGAATAGCATATTTCTTTTTAAAGTCAGTATTATGTATTTGTTTCTCTTTCTCTCATTTCATTTTAATTACTTTTGTAGTAAAAAAACAAACTTTCTATTTCATGTTTCCCCTCTGCCATTTCAATTAGTCATCCAACAATCTAATATTTCCAAAGTTGTCATTTTCAGAGTGATGTCAACTTATGATTCAGAATTCCAAATTTTAGAGTATTTTTTTGTATTGTATCAATCTACTAATCATGTGGTTTAAAATTAAAAACAAAACTAAAGCTCATAATAAAGCAATAGTTCAGGTTACCTTTTTCACGATGATCATTTTATTAAGAAGAGGCAGATTTATGAGATTTACAATTGGGAATCATTTAACAAACATTATGTAAACTTGATTTTAATGCTTGAAACAGTCTGGTTGCAAATGAGGTGAGAATTTTAAGTCTTTACGGGATCCTAAATATAGATTTAGTTAATAAATTATGCAAAACTTTACAACAGTGTACTTAAGAAATTAAAACATGACTTATTCTGTTTACAAATGACTGATTTTTTTTTTTTTTTTTTTTTTTTTTTTTAATATATAATCTTAATAAGGCCTTCATGTGGGGAAAGGAATTTCAGGATTGAGGAGCTGCTCTGGGAAATCCTTCCTTACTAAAAATTTTTTTTTCATCTTTCATTGCAGCCTACTTCATATGTGCTTTGTGAGATTTGGTATCTCCTCATCTCCACACAATAATCTACTTTGTAAATTTATTTTAATTTTATTTATTAATAACTTAAATTCCTTATACTTATAAATATTTTTTTTTTTTTTTTTTTTTTACATTTGCATAATTGTGAAACAGAAAATAAAAATTTTTTTCTTTTCTTTAAATTTTTTTTATCAGTCTTTTAGACAGTTTTGGGGGGCAAGAATTTATAATATTTAAGTATGATTAAAAATATTTTAGCTATTTGCATTATTAGAAAGATAACTGATAACTGGCTCTCAGTAGTAGCTGTAACAAAAAAGAAGCTTCAGTTAGTGCAGTCATGCATGATAAGCAACAGTAGCACACATCAGCAGGCAGATTAGGTTTAAGGCTCCAAGTTCTCCACTCAAAATTCTCCCATGGACCTAGTGGATTTGGTGAAATAATAATTGTGAGCTCAATCTCTGAACCAGGCATTGTACTTGGACTTAGTGGAAATGGGGCAAGCAATAACTAAACAGTACTAAGATGAGATATCCCTAGACATAGGCAGTAGAATGAGAACATTCTATCTCTAGGGTTCAGTTTAAAATCCCCTGTAGATTACCCATCGACCTACCAACTGAGGAAGGTGGTAACATTGTCCTAACAACAACAGAAATGAGTACAATAGTCCACTTGTATATAATGTAAACATTTGAAATAGTTCTTTATGAATGTGACTTTGACTTTTGATTATTATTTTCTTTTGGGAAGCCAAAAATGTGCCAAAATGCCGCATTACTACAGCTGTATCTGCCATTTGATACTAGGTTACCTCATCTCGGCTATTTTCCTGCTACAAGTCAAACATGGCCACATTTGATCCCTTGATGTACTTGCAAACATACTTGATGGATTTCACAGAGTTGCAGAACTTAACATTAATGTGGGCATTAAATGTCTTTGGCAGCAAGGGACAAGCAGTTGTCAACCTCCATGTTGTTTAATTTTTGCTGAAAACCCACTATCATTTGGGCTTCTATGTCTGTAAGATGGGTATCTGTCATTACCAGTTTGTTTCTGTAAGAAATCTCTTAGGAAGCTTTTTTTGAGCATACATTGTTCCTCAGGCATGGCAAGTTGAGGTTAAAGCCCCTCCCACATGAGCCATATACCATGTATTAACAATTTCATAGAGCCCCTTGTCTGTCAGTGGATTTGGAAACTGCCAAGATTATCCTGTCAATTTCATTAGAGTGAATTTTTGTTGCTAGCCAAAGCAAAATGTGAGCATAGCCCCCACTTTTGCCACTCTGTTGTGTACATGTCACACTTTATGAACCCAAATGTTTTCCCCTTTTTAATCAGATCTATGAGCTTCTCCAACTTCGGTGAAAGACCTGATCTCCTTGCCAGAATCTATCTTTGATCTTTTGGTACAGAAAAAGTTTGTCTTCAATTTTCTTCCACTTTGGGTTGCATGTAAAGGTTACAAAGTGATCTGGCTTACCATAGTGGCATACATAGGTCATAGTATCCTACATCCTTTCATGCATGTATCGAGGTCATCCTGTAAAAATTAATGGTAGAAAGATTGCTAGGTGCTACATCATTGTTTATGGCATCTCTCAGATGAATATAATTCTCCAATAGCAGTTAACTTTTGATTGTTTCAAATGAAACACTCTCTTTAAGCAGCCATATCAACTGCATATTGATGAAAGATCTCTGGAGTGATGAAGATGTTTGAATGAGTTGTCATGCGTCATAAAACAGCGCGCATAGAATTCCTTACATGATACTTCTTTGTTTAACATATCTTCCAGATTCTTTGAATTACGATGTTTAATAACAAAATGGTAACCATCTTCCTCATTAACAAATAGCAGAGGATACTGAAGCGCATTATAAGATCTATATGTCTCATTAATTTGTAGAAGCATAGTGTCTTGTCACTTTAGGACAATGTCTTTTATATTGATCACCATGGAGAACTATTGTTATTTCATTGCAGGAGGGTTCATTAAACTGTCCCAGATGCTGTCTAGTAAGTCGCTTGTTTACATCAATGATTACATTAAAGTTGTGAGTAGGAGCACTTTCCAGAGCACATTTAAAGCTTTTGACTTAGCTATTTCTACAATGTATCATCTCTTGCATCTCAGTATAAGCTTGAGCCTGGTGCAGGTGAAATAGAATTATACCTGGCCGATTGTTCTTGGAAGTTTCCAACAAAATATAACTGAAGAAATTGTGGCTCTTCATTTGCTAGTGACTGTGGGGACCCAATCCTATAGTACATCCTGCCATGCAATTTAAAAGTGGGTGTGAAACCACCTTCCCTAATAATGTTAGCCCTGAATAAAGTCATTTGAAAAGCTCAATTGTACTTCGTAATATTTTCCAAAATGTGTTTTGACTCTTGAGTGGTGCCTGAAAGAAGCTGGTTCAAAGGCTGTGGCAGATCTTCCAATAATAGAATCCTAACTTTGCCACTCTAACAACACATACCAAGAGTTTCTCTTTCAAACTTCTTGGCTTCACATTTATCACAGACTTTAGACATAGTCTATTGTCACTTTCTTTTCAGAAGTGTAGTCATGGTCCAGCTGATAGTTAAAGGCAGCAGTGCCACTGGTTCCCAATAAGGGCAGCTCTTCTCTGTTCCCTAGTTCTGCTAACCTGCAGCCTTTCTTGCCTTTGTTCAGGAGTTTTAGTTGATCTGTGAGCAGCCCCCCAGGTTCTCTCAGCTTGTAATCATTCATCTCTTTGCTCAGAAGTCTCTGTTAACAGCAGACCTAGCTCTATAAGCTTTTAGTCTATCATCATTTTGCTCAGAAGTCTCTCCTACTCTGTTAGTAGCAGACATGGCTCTATCAACTTTCAATCTTTCATCGCTTTGCTCAGAAATCTCTGCTACCATGCTTGCAGCAGAACTAACTCTTTTAACTTCTCATCTTTTATCTCTTTCCTCATGTGTCTCAACTGCCCTGCTAGCAGCCCTCTTTGCTCTAGCAGCCTGAAGTCTTTCCTGTCTTTGCTCAAGAGTCTCAGCTGCTCTCCAAGCAATGGACCTAGTTCTGGCTACCTGAAGCCTTTCCTGTCTTTGCTCAGGAGTTTCAGCAGGTCTGCGAGCAGCAAACCTAGCACTGTCTCTGATCTTCTGCAGTCCTCCTGGTTCTTTCGGCTTGCTGTCTGTCTTCCCTTTCTTCAGAGGTTTCAACTGCCCGATGTAAAGTATTTTGTGCACTTTCAGACTGCAAATATGTTTCTCTTTGTGTTTCAGTATCTTCCATAGCTCTCTTTGGAGAGCTTGAATTTGCTTTCTCTTGAGTTGCTTAAAAGTCTTGCTTGATGATGTTCTATAGTGGTGTGGAACTTTGGGGTTCAAATGGACAGTTGTTTTACTCACACCAAGAAGATTAATGATGGATAGTAATGATAAGGAATACTTAGCTTTCTTGGAGAGTTGAAATAAAGTTCTTTGAAATGCCAAGCACTTCATTAAGGCCAATAATATAATTAGTGAGTAATTTGACACTGGCGAAAATCTGAATGCTGTTCATGTGAACAGAAATGAAAATTTTCACATGACTTCAGACATTCTTCTTCTGTTGATTTAATTTTTCTCCTTATTTTATATCAAAAAGGATTTCACATATGATTGCTAATTTCTTTTCTTTTTCTAGGATCAATGGCTAGTTCCTGTAGAAATGTTTTCATTGGTCCAAAGAAAATTTCAAACAGGCTTGCAAATTTGTTTTGTCTTTTTCTTCTGGTCAATCTCTTTGAACACAGTTTTCATTGGTCCAAAGAAAATTTTACATGTGCTCATGAATTTCTTTCCCTCTTTTTCCTCAGCTTGCCTGAATTTGAAAGGAGTGAGTAATGGGAGTTATTTCATACTTACAATTAGCTTTTCTTATGAAAAATGAGGGTTAAGTTTTTTTAACCCCCTCTTGGACAAAAACATGCTGTGGGTTTTATTGAAGTTTGGTGTTTACTGGTTGCCACAAATTTTCCTTTTTATAAAAGACATGTGCTCAGTTGTTGTACATGCATACACACACACATAATAAGAGAGAGAGAGAGAGAGAGAGACTTGTGTGTGTGTGTGTATATATATATATATATATATATATATATATTTTTCTTTTTATATTGAAGCAATTTGTATTTTTTTTTTTTTTTTTTTTTTTTTTTTCAATCATCTCACCTGTTTTGTATGTACTTCAAGAGGTTTGGTATCTCCTTATAACTAATAATCTTTGTAAGTTCATTATGTAGTAGACTAGGTGTATTTGTAGAACTGACTTTAAAAACTGGCTTGGTTGGTTTGTTCCATGCAGCTTGTATTCTTTACTAAGTTGTAGTGAAGTTGGGGTTGATAAAACTTAACACAGCATTGTTGGGGAATAATAACAGTTAAAAAGTGCATATTGTGTTCTTTTAAATACCTCTTTTGAAAATAGAAACAAATTATAATTTAAAAAAAAAAAAATGAAAAAATATGATCTATAATACACATCCTGCCAGAATAGAATCTTGAAAATGGTGGAGGTGTTTTGACCATTGGTTTAGTGGGTCATGTGCTATGCAGTATGAGCATATGGCTGAGTGGTTAGAATATTCGCTTTCTGACCATGAGAACTGGGTTAGAATCTCACCATGGTCAATTTGTCAGGAAGGTGACTTCTTGATGTTATTGATCTGGAGGAGATGATCTCAGTGTATGGCACCTTTGGAAAGTGCCTGAAAACCATACCATGGGTTTACGTAAGCCTTGTGAGTGAAATTGGGTAGCCTGAACCCTTTGAGAGCTGTCCATGGTTGTGCTAGCACAAAGTCAAAAGTCATTGTGACCAAGAGTTTGAGCATGCTGGTCTTGTTCAGACTGTTGATCATACTAGATAATGTGATCTCTCCCAGAAACTGTAACTAATGTCTGCTCAGCATAGTTGCAGTATAAACCACAGATGGGCTCTGTGGGTGTTGAATAAACACAAATGTACCTGAGCAGGCATCAGCAACAGGAATTAGCTAACTGCCCTAGCAGACTGGCATCTTCAGATATGAGTGACCAGCCACCCAGCTATGCTATGCAGTATTGATTTAGAAATGATGTCCACTAAAATGGCATTTAGTTGTTATTGATCTGGACTTAAAAAGAAATAATAAATGTACAAGTAAGTGACATAGTACTGCAGCACTTCTGAAACTAGGTTATAAAAACTGGTCCCAAGTGGAATAACTGTTGATATGTACATCACTGTATATTAAGAAATGTTGTTAGTAATAAAAAAGTGATTAAACTTAATGTTTGTAATATACTAGTGTATTTTATTATTTACATTCAGACTTTCCTCAACTTTGTTGTTGTTATCATAATGTTTTGGCCATAGTCTCCAGCTTTCTTCAGGTGTCTGTCAATCTGGGTAACCTTCAGGAAATTTTAAACTGAACCCTTTATTTAATCTGGGTGAGGAAATAGATTGTTCCCATTCCACTGTCCATGTATTCCATCTTGCCATTCTTAGTACTTTTCAATTATCTACTGTTAGTTTATACTGCCCAGCCCAGGGATTGAACTCTCTATGCCACCAAATTCATGAACCAACACTTTAATCCATTAGGCTGCTGTCCTGTGGGATAATCCTGAATCTAGAACTTACAGCCTTAAACTTAATGTTCTTTGCTACCACTCCTCTTTTCTTTACTACTACTCTTGCTGAAGCCTTGTTTTCAAACTTGGCTCTATATGGATGGTGATATTGTCAGTGAAGGTTCGCTTGTGATATAAAGATTTCTTAAACATATTCTCTTTGTTTTATTAGTACATTCAGAAAGACCAGCTAATTTGGTTTCTTCTTCTATTGTGAACAAGATTGAATATTTTACTGAGTTCATATGGTGTGGCAGTATTTGTTCAGCTTCCCGGTGAGGCTAGAATATGAAGGTGTCTTCTACATATCTCTGGCATATGGTTGGTTTTAGTGGTGGTATTTCCTCAAAGTATTCCATATATGTATTTGCCATCACTGGTAAAAGAAGCAAACCTATAGGTAAACCTCTCACCTGCTGGTTAAGTATCTTTTACAAACATTTTGTTACAGTGTAATGTTCCTGAAATACAAATTGAAATCAATCTATATGAAGGGTCAGCATCAATAATTCCAAAAAAAAAAAAAATAAAATAAATGATTAAATAATATCACTTGAAGGTCATCAGTGCTTACATTACACAAAGTTATAACAATTTGAATGAAATATTTTTGTGTACTTACTAATTAGTGAATAAGTCTTACAGTAAATTATAGAGAGTTGTATTTAAAAAGAACAGTAGGCAAGAAATTTAATGAGAACACCCAAATATTATCATGAACTTAGTGATTTGGGAAAAAAATGTTTGATTCAGTTATTTAATTTTTGTATATATGTAGGAAACTAGCAATATACTATGTCTGTACAGCATCTGTCATGGTTGTACAGGCCCCAACATTAGTGACAGTCTTTATTGCAATGAATGCATATGAAGATGCTTGAACCCCCTTCCCCCAATGTTGCTTTATTTTCTTTCCATTGAGCATGATTCTCCCTGGTGGCAAGCCTTTGTTTCTCCTCTCCTCTCCCTCAGCATAAATTACATCTCATGTGAGCAATTGTTGGCAACATCTTCCCACCTCTCAATGTCCATGTCCCTGATGTCCCTTTTGCAGACATCCTTGAAGTGAACTTGAAGTTGTTCTTGTCTTCTTGCTGGTGTCCAGTTCATCATATAGAAGGAACTTTAGAATTATCCCATCTGGTGTACATGTCCATGCCAGCAGAGCCAATGCTGTTGGTGTATAGGCTGGGTAACTGGGCATGGGAATATATTACAATTTGTTACTAAATTTAGGTATAATTGTTTCTGTAACTGTTTTTATAACTTTAAACTTGATTTTTATTATCCTGCAAATATTTCTATGTTGTAATTATAGTTGCATGATTGTATTGTGTACTGATCAATTTTAATGTATCTCTTGGGTTTTTCTTTTGATATTTTTCACTACATTTATTTTTTATGTGATTTATTGTTTACATAATTTTGAATTCCTACAGTGAATGAATGAACTTTCTGAATAAGACAAAATATATTCTATCCCTTCAATCATTTTGGAGATACCTAATTCTGGTTATTCACTCCTATGTGCTATGTCTCTTCAGGGTATTAGCAATCATGGCTCTCCACAATTTTCTGTCTTTTGTAGCACTTAATAAACTTTGTCTTTTTGTTATCTCTCCTAAAACTTGTTCTCCCATACATTTACTCAAGCTCACTAGGTAGGTTATGTGTTGTTTTTTCTCTATCCCTATTGTTTTCAATATGTCCTGTGAGTATCAAATTTTCCAAGTGCTCTCTTCCTGATGTTAAGTATAAGTGACCTTTTTATTTCCATTTTCTGTAAAAATTTGTTGCTGCTCACATGTTCAGTTCATAGTATTCTCACTATCCTTTTGTAGAACCATATTTCTGTTGCTTAAAGTCTCTTCTTTATCTCTGAGGAGATTGTCCAGAATTCACTACCATATAGGAGGACTGATATTATGTAACAGTTTAGTACATTTTTCTTTGTTTCTAATGGAATTTTCCTGTTTCTTAATACTTTGCTTAGCCTTTTGAAAGGTACCTTTCGTTTTCTTAATGCACCTTCAGATTTCAGTATTAGACTTTCTGTCCTCTGTTAAAAACTTTGTTGACCTTCTTTTAAGAGTATATTTTTGCTTTTTTTGATCTTGATTTGTTATTATTGTAGTAATAGAATAAAATGACTAGACTGGAACAGTAAAAAAAAAAAACAAACAAATTATTTGAGTGTAAGTACTAGCATTCCAGTATATTATTGGTGTCACGCATTGATGTAGCCAATGGAAATTCTATTCTTGAGGTATAGTGTGAACAAAACTACAACTCGAGTACTTTCCTGAGAATCCTTGCAGAGTATTATTATTGTCATACACTACATATTCTTAGTTATAATTATAATGAATTTGGCTGCAAAACACTCTGCACAAATTTAAAATAAGCTTTATAAAAACTTAAATTTAACCTATTTTTCTGCTTACAGTTTTCTCTGCAGAAATAAGTTTACAATCTGATAAAGAAAAAAATTGAGGAGCATAATATACAAAATTTATTTATATCCATTATGATTGCTAATAATATTCTTTGCTTAAAATTCTTGATAATACTTAATTAAATGATCCTCTTTGAAATTACTGACTTTGAACTTGGCTTGCTTGTTTTCACTTTTCTAAGCATTTCTCCTCTTATAAAAATAGACAAACAGAAATTATAGGAACTATTTAATGCTTCACTGTCATTTTTACCTTAATTTTTAAAAACTTTTTTGAACCTGTTGCAAAGATACTGAAGATTTTTTTTTAAGCATATGTGTCACTGACACTGCATGATTACTTTAAAAATTTAAATAATAACTATACTTATAAGTATAACATAAGTTTTTAGACTATACCTGACAGTATTGAGAGTCTAGTTAAGCATGCATTACTTTAGTTTATTGCCTAAAAATAAATTATTTGCCTTGATTTGTATGTGAAAGTCGACTGTAATGTATAATTTGGATCTTTCAAACCTTTGAGCAATAGTTGTTGTTTTCCAGGTATAGTTAGAAAATCAAAAGCAATCAAGTTTGTTTGGGTTTGTTGTTTTATTTGTTTGCATTTTGTTTGTGCTTGCTTTTTTTTTTTTTTTTTTTTTTTTAATTAGTTCATCTCTTCAAGACTCCTCTACAGTGATATACAGGATCTGATTTATCAAGTTTCATTTTTTTTCCTAAACTTGAGAAAGTATCTTGGTTAAAATTAGCTGGATGCATTTGTTCTAGCAGGGTTACTTTTCTTTAGTATTACATTATATGAAATAAATAGGTGGCTATAAATTTATTGACTCTGATGTTAATCCTATAGAATTGAAGGATTTCAGTAAATATTATCATTTAATACCAACTAAAAAATGATAAAAATTTCATTCCTTGAATATCTTTCATCCCCAACTTTATAAAGTAAGCCTGGTAAATAAGCTGTCAGAAAATTCGGTAACTTTAGTTCTATGAGATGAGTGCACTTTGAATGCATTTATTTTTTTTTTTTTTTTTAGATTTGATTATTTATTAGGTTGAAATTGTGATCAGATGTGATACAGTGAATTACTATTGTGTTTAAAGTGTTATATTTCAGCATCAATATAAACACAAACTGTAGATGGAAATAAAACAAGGCCAAGACAAACTACTAGTCTCTTTTTCTCATTTTAAACATAGCAATAATGAAATGTATAATTACTTTAAATATGCTGCATGACTTTCAAACATCTGGCTTACTACCAGAAGCAAAACTGCATATTATGACTTCAAAAAATTACTTTTTTTATGCATTTATTCAGAGTGATTATTTATATAATGAAGTTACACATCTGTCTCTTCACAATGAAGAGCAAAAATTAAATTTTTAATTCAAGTGAATATTATGTTAAGTAAACTCACTATAAAGGTTTTATTTATTTTGATGAAATATGTAAAAATGACTTGCTATATTTTATAACATTTAATATAAAATTAAAAAATGATCACTTAAAAAAAATCATTATGAATTCATGTTAAATTAAATTTTTATTTTAAATGTTTGGTTTACTAAGCTTAAATGAGGATTATTTTATATTGGCACATTATTAGAGAAAATCTAGTTTCATTTAATAAAAATAGTGAATTAATTTTTGAATACTGTTAGCAGTATCAGTTAACCTAAGAAAGTCAAATAGTTTAATTCATATTTCAGTTAAAAATTATGCATCACCATGGCTAGATTATTTTTTTATTTACTTATTTTTTATATTTATAGCAAAATTTTACAATTTTTCTTACAACACCAGACATTTTTAAATCTGTCACTTAATGCTGACTATTGTAGAATTTTGATAAAATTGAGATTTAATACTTATAAAAGTGAGCATGGGTTATAGGGAGTTTAATGTGTTTACTTTGCATGGTTTCAAGTTTGGCTATGTTTTGCAATAACATCGTCTATGCTATTATCATGACAAAAACCAATAATGTCACATTGAAAATTTTAATAGAAGCACACTTATTTCTTAACCTGCTTACATCAGCAGAACTGATCACGTGTGTGTTATTTGGATGAATACATAACATTCTGTAGGCATCACACTGGCTTAATGAATCTATTGAGACAGATGGTAGGGATTCTCAAAATAAGCATGTTTCTCTAACTTAGGGAATCAGGCATAATCCCTCTCCTCACCACTATGCTTATAGGATTTCACTTTAGGTGTACTAAGTAAGCGGCCCCGGGGGGGGGGGGCCTTGAAGTTCAGTGTGCCTACTCCACTTTGTATCTCAGCCCTGTTGCTGCTGTGTTCGCCTGTAGGTGTATTTTATGTATCTATTTGTATACACTGCTACTATTTGCAACTGACTTGAAACAGTGTCTGAAAAAGGAGCTGTTGTAGATTGGGAAATCTGCTAACTCACCCAAGCTCCAGATTTCTAGTAACACCCCCATTGACTTGAGAGCATTTTAGGGAGTCTACCATAGTTTCTTTATCCCTTTATCAGCAACTTCTTCATCTTCCAGAGTACTTCAGTATTAGTACTTGGCTCAAGGCCAACTTGGCTCATTACACTAACCAGTTCTCATTGGTACATTACTACTACAGCAGATGGCTGGCTGGCTTTTAAATCAAATTTGTCTGACCTATATCTGATATTAGTTTTCCACTAAATTGTAGTCTGGGATATTACCTTTTCCCTCCAGACCCCTGTTGGAATTAAAACTAATGGATTCATTTCAGACCCCTGTTGGAATTAAAACTAATGGATTCATTTACATGAGACAATTTATTCATAATTTAATCTTTCTTTCTTGTCAACTACCTGTGATTACAACCCAACCAATTTTTAGGCTTGTTTTTGTTTTGTTTATGTTGTTTTGTTTTTGTTTTGTTTTTTAACTGTTTTTATTTTTCATTGGGTCACTTGAACTTTCACTGTTCTTCGTCTTGCCAACTTGTTTCAATTACACACTTCCTGAGTCTGAACTCTGTGTGTCATTGAAGAGTAAATTCAGCAATGTACATTTATTTGTTTGTAAGACACTGTGTATCAGTATTTGTTGCTTGAAAATGGAAGGAAATAAATGAAAATTATTGGATCCTATGATTAAATTTATCTATTTTAAAATAAATAACAAATAGTCACGATATCTTAAATGTGAAAAATTCATTAAAATAGAAGATAAAAATATAGAGCATACTCAAACTTGATAAAAACAAAGTTTATCATTAAAATGAGGAAAGACCAAAGTATTTTCTGATTATTTTATAAAATTTCTTAATCCTCTCTAGCATGTTTGAAATTTTGGTTAAAAATCTTATTTTTCTTATGTCAGTGGGTGGACCAAAGATAAATATGGCAAATTTAGTGTCTTTTTTGCAGTAAAAAAAAAAACATTGTTTTGCAAATTCTTGCAAAAATCAAATAGTTGTTGGATTTTAATGAAAATTTCAGGACTTGTTCACAAATGAATTCACTATTTACTGTATATCTGCTCTAAATCATAAAATAAAAAAAATGAAATAAAACTATGACATTATTTAATTCATTATTTAATTAGAAAAACTTTAAGATATTTAAGGACACTATTTTCTTAAGGAAAAAATTTTTTCAATGAATGAGTTTTTATAAGAATTGTTTTTTTTTTTTTTTTTTTTAATTAGAATAAATTTTTTAAGTTTTAAATCTGAAAATTCTGTATTAATTTCTCATTTTTAGATGATATTATTATTAAGTAAAAATACTATATTTACTAATCATAAATGGAAAAGCTTAGTACAAATCATCAAGCACCAATATTTTTAAAAGAATTTTGAATTTTTTGTATATGTATAAATGTGCCAAATTTTGCATATATGGATGATCATACACTACATTATCAGGAACTAAGAGTGATAACTATAGTAAATTTAAAGCCAGAAAGTATCTAAAATTCAATAAAACGTTAGATTAAGGAGAATATTTCCTTAAATTACAAAGTACTTAAAAATTATATATAAAATGGGCTCACATTATATTTATTTTTTATGGAACAACATTAGATAAATATCAATCTGTCGTACATCTTAAATAAGCAGCTACTTCTGTGTTAAAAAATGTATTTCTGTGATATTTTAAACTTAAATAATGCTTTAAATAAAATTAATTATACTTTAAATCGGCTAATATTCCTCAAATAAAGTTTCAGAAAAGTATCTTATTTTTGCAGTATTTTTTTAATAAAGAGAATTACATTGCAATGAAAGACAACTATAAAAAGGGGCAATAATCAGCTATTTTAGCAAAAAAAAAAAAAAAAGACTGCAAAGTATTTTCCTTATCAGAAATATTAAATTTAATCTATTAACTTAAAATTAAATTAAAAACTTAAAGAAAGATTTTTCATTTTTAGAAATTCATTTTAAACCTTAGGTATCATGGTACCTATATCTCAAAAACTCTTGTTTGGTTAATTAAATTCCCATATTCATGTACATGTTAACAATATTTTACTTAATAATATCTGATCTATTTTGACATCATTATTTTGTCTAAGTAAAACTGAATAATTTAAAAATGATAAATTGATATGTTTTGACTTGTAGATTAAAAATATAATCATATACTTGTTAATAGTTGATAACTTAATGGTTAATTTTTACATTCCAAAGATACGAAGGAGTTTTTATTATATAATTGTCATGTTATTGTCTTTATTTAATAGTAACAGTAATGTTAGCGGTTTCCTTATAAGGAAACATTCAGCATTCATTGACTTAGCAGCCAATACTGCTTTCAGTTGATATTTATAAAAAAATTGTTCTCTTGAAAAATTTTTTCAGGAAAATAGGTTTCTGAAGTTCAGTAGCTGTTATTGCTCTTTCCAGTATTGATGGGGGTTTTTTTCCTAATCTGTTATTTGAAGTAGTGTGGAATGTTAACATTTTGATCATGTCATTATTTTCTCTTTACATGTTACATGTGATATCCATTTTTTCTGTTGAAAGTCTTTGAGTTTCTGTTATTTGGTACAGTTCTTTGTGATTCTGTAGTGCCAATCCACAAGGTTCAATGAAATGTGGTCTTCATTATGACCTACAGCCTTTACTCACTCAAAACCATTTTTAATCATTGATCTGAGAAGGCAAGGACCTCAAAATCTACCTGAAATTTATATATATATATATATATATATACTTTTTGTATTGTAATCAAAGAAAGGAAATCTTGTCCAATTATATGAAGGGAGATAAATTGAACTTTCACATTCACCTACCTGATTCTTTATTTGTTTGTATTTTATCTCTGAGGCCAGATGTGAAGCTATTCTATTCTGGTTTGGCCTGAGACTACTAAATTTTATTTTCCTTCTGTATTTATCTGATTTTTCCCTTATTTCATTTGTTGTCTTCCAAGAAATTGGGTGATATATACTTTGGCCTGAAGATTTAATGAGGTAACAAAATTTTATGTTTAAAAGAAAAATAATTAAAACTATACACTTGTTGATAATCTTTCTTTGGGGGTGGGGGATATTGCATACAGAAAATGTACAGAATTCTAGTAACATTATTCATATGTGGACTATTGTTTTCATCTTTATTACCATAACATTTTGGATGTTGTATCCTTCAGCCTTTTAGGTGCTTGTTGATCTGGATAACCTTAGGGCAACTTCAAATTGAACCTTTTATTTTTATCTATGGGGGTAGATTGTTCTCATTCTGCTGATTATCTTTACGAATATCTTGTTTAGTTCTTATTTTGTACTCATCAGTTGCTGCTCACCTCGTTTCCACAGTCCAATTCAGTGGAAATAAGGCAAGCAATAAAGAGTTCTCTTCAAAATTCCCTGAAGCTTACTTTTGTCAATGAGTACCTGATGAAGGCTGTAGGGCACAACAGCTGAAACATTTTGATAACAACAAAGATGAGGACAGTGGTGCGTATGTAAATAATGATAACTCCTCATCCCAGAAATCTGGGTAGAAATACTAGTAAGTTCCCTTTTTCAAAATAGTGGATAACAAGGAAAAGAAGTAAAAAAAAAAAAAAATTACATTTTGCAATCATTGGGGAACTGTCAACCAATCAAAATGTATGGTTAGTTTTGTAGGGTTGGGACAGATTAGATTATGGATAATGAATTTAGTTTCATTTAGAAAGAAATTTGATTTTTTTTTAAGGATACCTGTTTATTGCCATATTAAAGAAAATGCTTTTGAATATTTTTAGCTTTAGAAAAACATTATTTTTAAATGCCTATATATAAAATTCAGAATAAGTGAAAAAAAGATATATTTTTAAGCTTAATTCATTGCAGGGCATTTTACTACTGCAAATCAAATACAAATTACAGCCTTTTTTTTCTTTTCTTTTTTTTTTTTTGTTAACTTTGAACAAAAGTAATAATCAGCAGATGCCTGAAATAAGAAAGGATAATTATTAATTATTGGTTTTTGCTTTTTTATAATGAACTTTTATGTAATATTAATCCTATCTATTTATGAGGAATGCTGTACAAAAAAAAACAAACTATCAAACTTGTGCTACTTTCAAAGTACAACTGAATATTTGATAGAATATTGACATGCATTACTCTCTTCAGACTAATTTATTTTGAAACAGAAATTAAAGTAGCTTTTGTTATTTAACAAACAGCTCACGTATTTCAAATCTTAAATAATTAATTACTACTACCTTATCTGGCTCATCATTTGTGAAATGAACTTTCATTTGCATTTCTGAATAGTCTCCCATTCTAGCCATAGAAATATTTAAAATACTGGACATTTTCCAGGTACTTAGTTAATCTGCTGACAACTGGATGATTAATCCATTTTAAATTCATCATTCTAAATTTGATAAAGAGATAAAAATAAGGATATAAATGTGTGCTGCTGCTGTTAGTAGCATGGTTTAGCTGTAGAATGTTAACTGTGAGTACCTTTTCCCAAAGTTCTATTTATTCATGTTAGTAAAATGTATCATTGTAGAATTTGAGCTTAGAGCAACATATGACCTGTCTTTATCCTGTGAATTCCAGTTATTTAGAATTGTTCCCTAGGGTTTCCCCCTATATTAGGATAACTTTTGAAGATTTACTGAATATAGTACAGTTGATTCTTTTCAAACCTAAATGTTTATAAGATTACATTAAGAAGAACTTTGTTTTCTCCTCACTCTTTACCTATCTTGTGTGTATGCCAAAATATTGTGTGCCTTGTTTCTGCAAAAGAAATTTGTACTGGAGAGAGCTGGGTAGTAGTTTGTATAGAATTTTCTTTATCATATTTACTATTGGTGAAGTTACTAAGTAGACATCTCTCTTGACTCTGAAGCTTTTGTTTTTGTTCTTTTTTTCATCCTAAAAGCTTTTTATGGCATGTGTTGGTTTCTTTCCAAATGAGTGTTATTTAGCTGATGGTAGGCATTACACATGCCTCATCCCATAGGGAAAGAAACTTCTATAGAAGGATTACAATTGGGAATTATCACTCACACACATCACTTATTAATAGGTTAGTCTGTATATGTTTGTGTATGAGTGCTTAAGTATGAAAACTTAACTCAGAAGATGGTAGAAGTAATATTAGTTGCTTCACCTTCACTGTCTGGCCTATAGTTGCAGAATGTGATCTAAACTCAGAATTTGTAGCAATCAAGGAACATGTCATGATGCCTTTCGCATCTTTTGATAAATGCATCTTCAGGATATTGATACTCTTTCACACCTTAAGGGGTGCTGTTAATTTCAAGCTATGATTGAGATCATTATGGCAGTAATCAAGTTTGGATTATTGAATATTTTTTTTTCTTTGATGTTTTACTATTTAACCCTATATTTATTATTCAAGGCTTTAAATTAAGTGTCATATTGTATTATTTTTAAAGTTTGTTCTTCTTATTTTGAATTCTATTTGTAGAATATTCACTTTTTACTCTAATTTTTTTTTAATTGATATCACCCCCATGTAAGGCAGGAAAGTCACTAAAACACAAGGAGTTACAGGGTGTGGAAGAATTAAGAACAAAAACATTAATAAGTGGAAAGAGAAAAAGAGTAATCAGGTGGACAATAGATAGTGATTGATTTTGCAGAGTAAAATTGGCTGGAAAGCATGAAGCTGGAAGGTAGATCCATAAGCAAGAAGTGTGAGAAAAGAAACTTATGGCTACATCTAGCTAGCTCAACTGTAATTTGATGAGATCTCAACACCAGTCAGTTCATAAATCTAGGTACTATACATAGCAAAGAGCTCATCCAAACAATTACCATAAAAGTATTTATAGAAAAGACACAGAGAGGCAACCTTATGACAGTGGATAAGTGACTAAAGCTGAGCTGCCAGATCTGTACATCTAAAAAAAAAAAAAAAAAATTCAATTAAAAAATAAAGATATAAAATTATTTAAAAATCACTTGGGTTTACTCAAAACACCAATTTTTACACAAGAAACTAACATTTGTTTAATTAAATTAAAATTGTACATGTACAAAATGAATATTTAGTAAACTAATTGATCAATTAGTCGAGATGACAAACTGTATGTATCAAAACATGCTTGTGAATGAAAGGAATTTTCATTTCTGTGATATTTAAAAAAAAAAAAAAATCCTAGAATTGTTTTCTTTGGTGTTTATTTGCAGCATGTAATTATCAACAAAATACTCTGGACTTTAAACCTTTATAGTAAAGCCTATAAGTAGGAATTTATTCATAAATAACAGTAATAATTATTAACTGAAAAAAGTTGAAAAATGTATAATTTGCATAAGAATTACCATCTGTAGGATGTACTTTGTTTCTAAACGAAACAAAACTCAAATGTTCAAGAAAATTGAAGTGAATTTTAGAAATTGTTTTTATACTTGTGCATTAAATCTTTATATTTCAAATAGGAGTATAAGATGTACCATTTGTATTTTTATTATAAGCAATCTTACTGCTGAAGGTGAATTTATTCTTTAGTGGTTGCCATAATGGATTGATGTAATGCCAGTGTTTTCTTTTATCCGTAATTCTTTATGGTGGTATGATTTTGAATCTTTGTTGGATTTTTATTTATTTTTAGGCTCTTGTAATTTTTTTTATATATGCAATCATATGATAGATTAAAACAAAAAATATTTTTCATTTGACTATTTTTTTTCTCTCTGAAAATTAAAATCTCTAGTAACTGTATAGGAACAAATTTGACTTCTGCTGTTGAAATGTTTATCTTCAGATTTTTAGTTAAACATTATAGCCTGTAACATCTGTCTATATTTCTGAGATGAAGTATTGTAATTATTTACATTGTTCAGGCTGTTCTCATTTTTACTGTCATATTCATGTTTTGGCTGTTTTATGCACTGGCCTTTTTTAGTTGATATTTGTTGGAATTTTGAACCAAACCCTTTATTTAGTCCAGTGGATAAAAGTATTGGTTTATTGATCCAAAAGTTGTGAGTTCAATCCATGGCCTCAGTAGAAAGAACAAAAACTATTAAGGTGAGTTAACTAAAATTGAGATATCCAAAGGCTTGGTATGTGGAATTAGAACAATCTATCACTGTAGACTAAATAAGGGGTTTGGTTCAAAATTCAACAAATATCACCTGAAGAAGGTCTCAGCATACAACAGCCGAAATGTAACAGTAAATATGCAGACAACAATGTAAATAGTGTAAATAATTATAGCCTGTATTACTTTAAATTAAGCAGCCTAATAAATTAAAATTTTGTTTGAGAAGGAATTCAAACTTCTAAAGTGTTGCAGCAAATTTTTAAAATTAAGCAGTTATGTGTATTTATAAAACATGAGTGTATATTTTTTTTCAAATTCAGAACTTTTAGGCATGAGACACTTGTATGAATTCTAGAAAATGTTATGAGTAAATATTAAAATTTTAGAGAGAATTTTAGAACAAATTTTTGTATTCTGTCTTCAAATAACATTTGAATTGAACAGCAGTCAGTATTATTGACTACATACAGTTTTCACTTCTATAACACTGGCCAAAATTTGGAAGAATCATTCCATATAAAATAGTATTTTGTTATAATCATTTATTTTTAGAATAAGTCTTTAATATGCATATTTCATTAAAGGTAAAACTATAAGTAGAATTGGCTGGTCATATTTTTATTAATTGTTTGTAAATTTATTGTGGGTTCTTAATTACAAACCAATTTTTTGTTTTTTGTTAGGCATTGAACCTATGTGCTTTTCAGACCTGATTTTATTCATTCAGGTTAGTGAGGACTAAAAGTCTCTTATGTACTTGTGTGGCTCATTTCTTGAACTTTTTCCCAATGTCCTACTATTGACTCAGGAAGTTTTATGTCTTTATTGCTCTCTGAGAAAAGGTTATTTGTTACTGTATTGTGTTATATGAAGGCTTGAAGATTTTTCTGAGGCTCCTTCTAGTACTTAGATTTGCTTTTAACTGGGAGTAATCTGAATTCAAATTGTCAGTGCTGCTCATTATTCTGAACACCTTTTCTTTCTTTCTAAATAATTTGGCTATATTTTCCTGCAAAAACTTATGCCAAGTTTTTAAAATTCATTATGAGAAATGGTTATTTCCTGACATCTTGATTTTATTTATGATGCTTCTATCTAAAGTTATGTACACATTTGATCAGCCCATAACTGTCTTTTCTCTTCAGGTAAAAATCACTTAAGGTGTATGCATGCACTTTTTATGGACGAAGCTGCTATGTATATGATTTATCAGTTTCTTTTTTACAAGCAATGCTAGATAATCATATGCAAATTGTGGATATTCAAAAGGAGTATCAGTTTAGATTTGTCTTACAGCTATTTATTTGTTGCATGTGTATGCACTCATTTTTAAATAAACTCTGTTAAAACTCATTATTTCAGTGTATATTATTCTAAATATAAAATCTATCAATTAGTATTTGTCTATTATTCCTAAAAATATTGAAGAAATGCAATATCTAAAGACTGAGTGTGCATTACATTTTAATGCTTGAGTGCAGTATATGTTGAAATGGCACAACAGGTCTAAATAAGAGGTCTACCCTGCTTCTATGACAGACTAACTCAGCTGTCTTATTTTGATTTGATTAAATATAAAATAGCTATTACTTTTAACTGATCATTAATACCAGTTAAGTAATAGCTATTTCTTTTTTTCTAAAGAACTAAAATGAAAATTTGAAACCTTTTTTAATTTCTTAAAACTCTTTCTGATTTTAGATATTTATGTAAATTATGGTAAAACCTCTTACCTTCAAATTCTTAGGTTGAAGTTTTAAAATATCCCAATTAAAAATAAAATCAACTCTGGTGTGCAGCTTTAGAATTCTGTTAGTGTTTATCTACTTCTTAAGTATTGAAAAAAAAACTCTAATAAGTCAGTTTGTTTAGACTTTCTGAACTTGTCTGCTGGAAGTGTTAAGTTAACTATTTCTCCAGAAATAAAACTATCCTGCTGATGAAGGCTTAATTCTGAATTCAAACTTAATAATTTTAGGGGATTGACTTATAATCCAGAGTCAGGATAAAAGATTAATTTTTGCTTTTTAAGTTTTATATAGTCCCAAAAAGCTTAGAGAAAAAAAAAAACTACAATACATAGCAATAACGTCTCATTTATTATTGTTGATTCTGTAAAGTGCTAGTCATTCTTTATATATATTTCAGTATTCCACCCTTTGTTATCATCATTAATATATGCTATTGCTCTTAAATTTTTCCAAATATTTCGTATGAAAACATAATAATCATAATTTTTTATAGATAATATTCCTTGCTCTCTTGTAACTACTATTCTCCAATTAAAGTTACAATGAGAAAATAAATTAGTTATTGAATCTCTTTTACTGTATCTTCTTGTGTATAATACAATTTGAGTATTAAACAAGTCCATGTTTCTGAAGCTAAAAATTGAATAAATTACATCCTTGAGTATAAAACCCAAAGTACAGCCATCCCTATGTAATTTTTTTTTTTTTTTTTTTTGTTTTTAAGTTGTACCATATTATCTATTATTATTTCTATTTCAAAACTTATTTTTGAATTTTCAGGGAAAGGTGCTAACTAGACATACCTGCTAATATATTTTTAAGGTGTTAATTAATCTAATCATACTTTTCTGTTTGATGTGACTTTATTATATTTCTGTATCATAATAAACAATGAAAATAAACATTGTCTTTCATTAAGAATGAAAAGAGAAAACTTTATATAAAAAAGAAAAAAAAACAAGAAAATCAAATTTTAAACAAACTTTATTCTGTGAGCAAAGCTGTTCTAATTTTAAACACTATGCTGATTCCCCAAAAATAAATATTGCCAGCCATATCAAATACCTTTTATAAACAATTGTTATCAACACCTACCAACCATGTTTTATTATCTATTGTGCTAAATGAGTGTATTTGCCATCCATTTTCTGACTGAAGCCAAATTTTGAGGAAAGGTGCAAATAGGTAAGTGGGTACAAAGTACAGTTTTACTAGGGTGTGTAAAACCCCACAAAGTAGGGGTTTTGTCGAAATATTTTTCCAAACAAATCGGTTTATTCAAATTTCATTGATTAGTTTGTGAAATTGAATGAGATGTAGAGTTTATAAATCTCAACAAAAAATGTTAATAACTTCAGCAATACTAAATACTGTGAGGATTTTAATATGCATCAGCATGTTGTAAAAGAAATTCTAGTCTTATTAAAATACTGTGTATGGTCTTGGAAAGAAAAACTGATTTATTACTGATTTAAGTTATTTCTGGCAACTTAAGGGTTTGCATTATTAAATATGATTTTTCTTCTTAGTACTAATACTTGCTAATGTTATGAATAAAGCTCAGAAATTTACTACTGAGTTTATCACATATTTTGTTGTCATGTCTAAAACTTGATAATAGTGGTCAGTGGAATTGGTGTGCCAAGTTCAATTTACAGGCTAGTCTGTTCTGTTCACTTTCACATTAATGCCCTTGGGAAAGACATGAATTTGTCTCTTCCCACCTATGGATTAAATAGCAGTGTAACCTGGGCTCTCTGGCTTTAATTAGTAATCAGTCTAAAAGAAAAACTTAAAATTCAAAACCACAGAGAAGGCAATGGAAAACTACTTCACTATCTTTCCTAAGAAGGCATGGCAATTTACAGATAAGGGAAACATTTTTGGAGAGTCATGATGGCCTACATCCTAGAGGTACATGGCTTTATTTTCATTCACAAGAATCCTATATGATTCTCTTAAAAAAAAAAAAAAAAAAAAAAAATTACTTAACAATAAATGTCCCCCACTTTGTTTCTTCCTTATTACACATTCAAATTTTTCTTTCTTTTTTCCTTCTGTTCTTAAATTAAGGAAGTAAATCCTTAAATATTGCAACTATTCTCATAGAAATTCATTGATTAGCCAGTCAACCTGGCAGAAGAATTAGTCAGATGTTCTCTTAGATTCATTCTTACATCTTGAATAACACTTGTAGTGAGGACAATTTCCCCTCTGCCTTTTGAACCATTGTATTAAAAATGTCCTGTTTCAACCACTTAACTCTAAATCTCAAGGGAATTAGAACAAAATACTTTCAAACTTTTAATGTAACTCCTTACTTTTCTTTTGTTATTCATTACAAATTCAATGTATCTTGTTACGTTGAAAACTAGAACATTATAGGGTGCGATGAGTAAATTGTCACCATTTTATATTTAATTTTATGCATGCACGTTGTTTGTTCTTGATTTTGTTGACTGCACAATATAGTAGGGTTAGTTGGACACTGTGAGAAAAAGAGCACTGTGAGACAATTCACTCTGTCAGAAATTTGGAAATGACATGCTGTACTCCTTGACATTTGTGCCAGAAACTCAAATACGAACATTTCAGTGTGTTTGAGTGTCAATTTGAGGACAGTGCAGAGGATGCTGTGTCCCCAAAACATGAACTGAGAGTGATGAAAACCAAATATCCAGTCAAGATCATAGTGTTTGGAGTGATCACTAGTGATAGTGATGTGATGCCTCCACTCATTTTCCCACAGGGCCTTAGACTAAACACGGAGATCTACATAAAGTGATGAGGAAGTAGTGCTGCCCTGGGTCAAGAGGGTGGCTGCTGGAAGACTCTGTTTAGCAACAGGACTCTGCATCATGTCACACAAGCAGGAGAACCCAGCTATGGCTAGACTGCAACCCCCTTGATTGTGTTGCGCACAGTTGAGTGAGAGATAAAAAAAAAAAAAAAAAAAACTCCTCATAACACTAAAGATGAACTGAAGGCAAGGATTATGGCAGCATTCACCAACTTAAACAAAGAGACTGTCCAGAAGAGATGCAGGAGATTCCATAGTCATCTGGAGGTCATGGTTGAAGCCAGTGGCAATTGAATAAATTTACTCTTTAGTATTCAAAGATATCTTTAAATTTGGTGAATATATCTGTTAAAATGGAATTTCAGTGTTATTTTTGCATAATTTAGACAACAATTCATCCATTGCATCTTGTACATTGCACTACTTATGTTTGTATTGAAGTTTGGGGCTGATGAATTTTTTCTTTTTTGTTTTTTTTTTATATCATAATCTTTTGTCTGAAGTTAATATTTTATACTGTGGGAACTTGACAGACACTGAAACAAAATCTGTTTTAACTTCAAAAATCCATTTTCTCTGCAGCTGAGAGTTCTATCAGCATTAAGCAGATAGAACCCTGACCTCTCAGCCTGTTAATTTTTTGTTTTAAGCTTTAACATAAGTGTATATTTTTTTAAATGAGGATAGTTTTACTTAGTCATGTAGATTTTGAAGATTATAGAGCATGGTAAATAAATATCCAATTAAACTAATTTGTAGTAATATTAGGAGCAACAAAAGTAGGTACAGGTCAGTGCCATTAAGCCACACACCAATAAACCATGATGTCACTTAAACTGTGCATGTGCGATGGACCCCCAAACTTTTTGTCATGTTCATATTAGAATCATAATCACTAGTGGATCCCAATTTGAAACAAATTCAAACTCAATTGTGGCACTTTTTTAAAGTCTGATTTTTTTCTGTATAATCTTTTATTTTAATAAATTCATTAAACCGAGTTTTAATACCTTCAGTATATCTGTATTTTCTCAGGCATTTACTATTGTTTAGGCTTTGGCATTTCACACTGATGATTGTATAGTGGTTTGGATTAGCACTTCAGACATTTTGAGTGTGAAATATGCACCTTACAACCATTATCCAACTTAAAAAATTTCACATTTTTATTCAATGGGATTTTCTTTAATATCGATAATGTGCTTTTCCAAATAATTTATATAATCTGTAGAGAAGAGCCATTTTAAATCCTGCTTTAAGGATTATTAATGGAGATCGCCATTGCAGGCATATAACTTTTCAACACTTACAAAAAGTTTCAAAAAGTCCATAAATCCTCTCACATTAAATTTTTGTATGAATACAGGCAAAACAAAGTTTTGCACAGTGTCTCTCTAGATATCATAACGATCACAAAATTTTTATATCTAGATATTAACCCATCATCTGGAAATGTAAACATGCCTCATACAGTGTTCAACAAAAGCTAAATATTGTTGAAAGCATACAAAGTGTCTAAAGAGATGGGTGTACCAGAATCTATATTAAGAGGTTGGATTAAAAATGCAGCCAAGCTTTGCAAGGTGGTGATGGAAACTGCACCAGTTCATGAAATCCACTCAGCCTGGTTGACTATTGATGACAATGTCCCCATTGCTGGGTCACAACTTGCAGAAGAACAAGATAAAGAAGAGGTAGAGCCAGATACCAGTCCACCCAAGTCACCTGCCAAGCTTGTAGAATGTCTGCAGTAGAGCTTGGAATTTTATTAGTGTTGGTGATTGAGTAAAGGTTTTACAATTACAGATTATGTTCAGAGATGCCAAGAAAAGAGAAAACAAGAAGCAACTCTCCATTACTGATTTTCTTAGTGTTATTACAAACTGTTTTATTTTCCATTATGTACATGTAAATTTACTAAAAATGTTTCATATTAATTTCATAAAATTTGTATTGTATCATTACATTGCATAGAAACATGTACGTAGATATTACTACATTGTATTGTTATATTATTTTTATTAATACATTACAATACATATTGTAATGTTTTTAATCAAAATCTTAATAAAATTATAAAAAAATGTAATTTTATTTTTTTTTTTCTTGTTAAAATGCCAAAATCTTGTGCGTATAAGATTTCTGAAATCTTTTGCTGTCATCAATGATGGATCTATTGACATGGCGCTTTATAATTGGAATCATTTTAGGTCATCATCTTTCAAATTTATTCACATTGGTGAAATTAAAGGATAGTTTTAATAAATGTTTTTCAAAACTGCCAATATTCAACGCTTAGTATTGAATACACATTTTGCATGCTTTGCCACTGTGTTACCCATTTTTGTGGATAATTCCATGGACTTGACAAGCTTTGTTTTGGTGGTCTAAGCTGGCAATCATGACATTGCTGCTCACTTTTGATCTAAACTGCAGATAGAAGTTTTGGACTCCAACTACCAGGGTTTATTGGCACCAACCTGTATTTTTTTAATTTCTTTTCCAATCCCATAATTCTCTAAACTGGATCTTAATTTTGTGTCCACTTTTATTCAAATATGTGGGTATTTTAAATTACAGAAGCTTAAAAACAAAAAATATTATTGTGTTAATAAAATCAGGTTAGGGTTTTTGAGCTCCAAGGAAAAGAAAATAGTGAAACTTTATCTTTTTAGGCTTCTATACTTATAAATTATGGATGTTATGAAACAAAGAAAACATTTCATAGGAAGAGACACAAAGTAAGGGTCCAGTTTAACATTAAACTTACATTGTAAATTGACCCTTACTCTAAAAAGTTAATTTCCCAAATAAAGGCCATAATCATTAAAAGCACATAAAAATGCATTTTTCTACAAAAATAATATGCACATTTAGTTTAATCAAAGCTTTAGCTATATTAAATGACCCAACATATTTTTTCACAACCAAAGAACACTCATATTTGTTTTTTTAGACATTGCAAAATTAGCTTCCATTATTTATTTTTCATCTCTGAGTTTAAGGAATGGTGAATTTTTGTAGGTGTTGATATAGGACATTTGCAATAATACTGCTGTTAATTTTTTCCCATCCTATTGTTGCTTTTTTTTTTATTACAAAAGTTTTAGTTGATATAATAATATTTAGTTGATAAGTACTAATTCTTGCTCAAAAATTAAGCAACCAAAGTACTAGTCAAAATCATAAGTTGCTTATTATTAAAGGAAAAAATTGTGTAAGAGTAGTATAAAGTTATTTCTGAAATTCTAACCATTTGGCTTCCTGATATTTTTAGATATGCTGAAATCAAAATATGCTCTTTGATTCTATGATCCCTTTTCCAATGAGTTGTAATGAAAGTATTTAATCCTTGAGACATCTTTTAGAGGCTACAAAATCTTGAAAAGCTCAATTCAGAGTTTTCTGTTAAAGCTTATCACAAATGAAATGATAGCTAATTAAGAGATCAGGTGAGGATAGAAGATAATCACAAATTTCATGTACTAAGTGCATATATATATATATATATATATATATAATATATATATATATATATATATATGCAGTATTGTTTTTAATAAAGAAAATAGAACATTTTTTTTTCTTTTAATTAAATTTTAAAGATTTCAATGTTTTTCATGTTTGCAAAAATACAATTTTAAAAGAAATAATAAAAATTATTTCCAAATGATCATTTAGCAATTTTAAATTATCTTTTGTGTTCTCTGAATTCCAACATGTATATTTTACATACAATGAAACAGTCCTGTAAACTTCATTGTTCCCCCTCTTATATCAAGAATACCAAGTATATAAAACAGTTTTGGAACAGTTAAGTAATCTATGAGGCTTCACAAAATGTTGAGAAAAAGGAAGATTCAGTCATTAAAAAATCTGTGATACATTTTTTTTTTTATTCAATGTTTATAAAAAAAAATGGCTACATTGAATGTGATAGTTCTTGATTTTTATACTTGTTTGTTGATGTATAAACACTTTTGGTTATATTTCAGTTCCTTTTTATTCAAATATGTTGAATCTGTTAGAATTTGTTTGGTATTTGTAGTAAAAAAATTCCTTATGTTGAATAATCCAAAAGTGATTCAGTAGATTTTGACTTATTGCTAAGGGAATTAACTTTTGGTTTTCTATAGGGAGTATAATGCACACATACACAAAAAAATTATTCTTTATTTTACATAATACAGTGATCTAAAATCATTTTGAAGTAAATTTCACATGCACACATACATACACACACACACACATATATATATATATATATATATATATATATATATATAATGTGCGTGTAAGAGAGCTTGATTTGAGTTTGATCATCACTGGATGCCCTATACTTGTGTCAAACTCACTACTCAGTAATTAGCAAAACCAACTTGTTAAACACGACTCCCATATCAAAACACTCTGTTTGTATATGTGTATGTATTTACCAGATATCAGGCATTGTCTGGAGCATGAGCACTTTGGAGTATTTGACATTTGAGATAATTGGTGTTAGATTTAATTTTTAATAGAATTTAAACTTAAATTAAGAATCTTCACTTGAATCTTATAACCTTAAATTTTTCGATTGCAAAAGTAAATTGTTTTTTTTAATGAAAAATTGAGTTATTTTTTTTTTTTTAATGACTGCAAAACATTTACATACATTGTTAATCACTGATATCAATTCTAAACTAATATATATGCATGCAAATCTATAGATTTATTTATATGTATAAATAATTATCACATATTTGACCTGAGTGTGCATAGTCATATATATATATATATATATATATATATATAGAAAATCAACAAATTGATGTGCCAAAAGTCATGGGATATGTTATGATAGGTGGCACCACAATACCTTGATGTCATGGGAATGCACAGATCTCTATCAGTTGTTCTTTGATATCTGGTGAGTCAGTGTGGCACCAGCTCAGCTGCTCATAGCAAGGTAATGTGTATTATCTAAATTCAGATGCCAGATGGATGGTACACTTGACCTTTCTTGATCTAGGCACATGTGTACTGGTAATACCTGATGGAAGACATTATCAACCACTGGTCCTTAACTGACTAGAATTATTTGCATTAACAAGCAAGCATCACTGGTTCAAATCAGATTTCTGATTGGGATTCAATTTGTGACTTCAAGATGCTCCTTGGATTGATATTCTTAACTTTTTTTTTTTTTTATATCTTCTCAGAAATACCAGGTGTAACCACAATCTTCTTGGTTTACATTGGCCTGCTCAGCTGCTATAGCCCACAGGAATCACTTTTTCCAGCTGTACCAGCATGATAGTTCTAATTACAAAAGACACCTCTTTGTGTCTGCTCATAATAATCATAAACGTGACCTAAGTCTTTGCTTGTTGATAGAATGAAGCACTGTCTAGCCTCTAACAAGTTTAGTTCACATGACTACTGGCGGCTCTATAGTGCATTAAATAACTCTTCTATCCCAACTTTCTTCATTTGTTTAACATCTGCTGATAAAGCAAAATGTTTTGCTCATAAATTCTCTTCAAATTCTACTCTTGACTTATTTGGAATATATAGAGAACAGGCCAGTTCAGGAGCACATTTAAAGACTATAGAAGTAATTACATATGCTTTGTGAGGATCCAGTTTAGAGATGATAGCAGAAATCATGGATGACATATGCATATCACACAACAGACACTCAGTTCTAAATGGAAAGTCAGGCAAAGATATTCCAAATAATGACTTGGTGCTTCTTGCTTAGCTGCTTGGTGGAAATCCTCTTCTATAGTTCCAGTTTTTAAGAACTCTGACAAATCATCTGATCCTGCTATGTTACCTCTTTTTGGCAAAGTATTACAGGCTCTAATCAATACTGGGTTGGTTAAGCATCTCAACTTGCAAGATCTTTCAGATAAGCAATATGGCTTTTTCTTCTCTAGGTCTACTGCTGATGTATAAACAATTATTGCTGTCAAGCTTTAGATAAGAATGGTGAAGTTCTGTCTGTTGCTCTCTATCTTGAAGGCATTTGACAAGGTTTGTCATACTGGTCTTCTTTACAAATTGAAAGGTTATGATATTTCTGGACCAATGTTTTAACCGATTCAATCTTTCTTACCAAATTGCAAAATGAAAATTGTTTTGAACAGCCACTTTTCTAGATCTTTTTGCATTAATGCAGGTGTCCTCCAGGGTTCTATCCTTGACCTATGCTATTCCTAAATTTCATCAACAATCTTCCTGATGTCATCAGTTCTCAACTCTCTATCTATGCTGATGATGCAACTATTTACTCCTGTCTTAATAGTAAGCCTGATCAGTTCAGTAAGGTCAGATTGGCAGCTGATCTCAAAAATGACCTACAATCTGTTAACTGGGACAAGAAATGACTTGTTAATTTTAACAACTCCAAAATGAAACTGTTCTCTTTTTAATCATTTAAGAAAACGATTTTTGCCTTCTATCAGCATGGCTGATGCTAACCTCCAGGAGTGTGACCCCTTGTACCTTCTCAGGCTAATATTTTCCAGTGACATTAAGTGGAAAGATTATATTGAATCAATTTCTAGGTCTGTTGCTAGAAAAGTTGGTTCACTCTGTTGTGCAAGATTCTGTCTCACACATTTATAAGTCTACCATTCGCATATGTATTGAATATGGCTACAATATTTAGTCTAGTTCTCCTGCTAATTATTTAGAGATTCTTTGATAAAATTAAAAGAATCTGCAATGTTATTGGTCCTGACCTGGCATTTTGGCTTCAGTCACTTTCTCACTGCCATAACGTGGTTTCCCTGTGCCTTTTCTATAAATACTTTAGTGGTAACTGTTCTGATGAGCTTTTCTCTTTGGTACCTTGACTTTGATTTTAATCACAATACTAGATTGGTGGTAAGGATTTATCATTTTGCATTTGAAATGGTTATATGTAACCATTTCTACTCTTGCACTTCTTTCTTGTGGAACCCTCTTCTGACTTCTTGCTTCCCAGTCAACTTTGATCTCCAATGATTTATATGCGATGTAAATTGTTATCTTCTGTCTTAATTCTTTTTCTTTTATTGTTCTCTTTTCTTAATGTTTTTTCTCTCACACTGTCACCTTGCATCTTAGTGGCTTTATTGCCTTGCTTGGAGGTGAAATGATAAAAAAAAAAAAAAAAATATCCACATTCAATTCAGGACATACAAAACGTATATCCAGCAGGTCATTTAATTGTTCTTTAGTTTCCATGTGATATGTGAGCAGAAGACCCACCATGGTGCCTCTATTAACACCACAACACTGAATAGTGCTGCGATGTTGCTAATTGAATTTTGGAGGGCTGGTAATATGTGGTATGAGGTGATGTCATGGTTCCATTTGTTTTGATCTAATAGTAAGATTCAGGTATGTGCAGAATCCATGAGGTCATAGATTCCAGTTGTCAAACTATGCAAGCTGATGGTTGGACTCTAATGGTGTTGGGGTGTGGTTATGTCATGGATTGAACCAGCTGTTCCTTCTAAACACATCATTGACTGAACATTTGTGCCTATTCATGGGCTACATGTATCTCACTAATGATGGGTTATTCCAATTGGATAATGCACTATATCATTGGTCCCAAGTTGCCCAGAATTAGTTTGAGGAGTGTATTGCAGACTACCAATGAATGATGTGGTCACCACATTCACCTGATAAGAGCCTTATTCTGGTTGAGAGGTTTATTCACATGCAAAATTCTGCACCTGCAAATATCAGTGATCTTACAGGCCTCTATCAAGATGATATGGCTCAACATCTCTCCAGATGTCTTCTGATCACTTGTAGAATTGGTCATACCGAGTTGTTTCCTTTGTCTGCGTTGGAGAGATTCCTACACGATACTAGCCACTTTTTCTATCACTTATGCATATCAGTATCTGTATGTGTGTGTGAGACAAGTATATCCATGGATAATTGATGATAGTGTTTCTTATCAGATTGCAGTTTAGTTGGTAGTTTTAACCTTCCCTTTATTTTTGTTCATTCATCGGTTGTAATGTCCTGTTGGCTCTAAAATTTCCTTTACTTTCTCAGATTGCATTCTCAGCATCCTGTTTAACAGTGACAAACAAACTGAGTGTTGCATATTTTTGTTTGGGTAATCACCTCTCATATATAAGTTATAATCTTCCTTTGGTTTTGAATTTAATTTTTTTTCTTTTTTTTTTATACATACATCTTCCTCATTTTCGTTTCAAATCACATGTTGATTATCTTAGGCAAATGCTTCTCTGAATTAAATATCTGAAAATAATTTTATATTTTCTTTGATATTAATGTATAACGGTTCACTTTCTTTTCAAAACTAATATTTTTTCTATTCTCTGGAACCAAAATTTAAAAATGCTTGCTGCAGTTTGGTTTATGTCTGAACTGGAAATGAAAATGTTTTTTTTTTCTCCCTCATAGTGGTTGTCATTATATTAGAAGTAAATCTATGTTGCTTATTGGTATAATCACTAACAAAAATAAAAAAAAACAAAAAACTGCTATATTTGAGATGTTTTATTGACTATCAGAAATGAACATTCTTGTCTTGAAAAGCCAACAAGAATGTTTTTTGGATTGATCAGTTATTGTTAGTAAACTCTCAGTGACTTTGGAAGATTCATCAATAAACTTGTCACTCTTAGTTCAATCTGGATTTCAGCATTAGTTTCTGTACACGTAGAGGAATTTATGTAGATGGGAATTCCCAGATTCATTCCTTAAATTTAAAGAATTGGAACTTTTGATTCCAGTTTCTAATGTTTTAGTAATTTGGCTGTTTGCAAATGTTTTTATAAAAGAAAATCTAGCTTATCTTTATTATACATTGACTATCAAAACTAATTAGCTTTGTTTATTAAAATAAATACAATAACAAGAATTAATTATACTTTGTCAGCATTTTTCTAAATTGATACAATCTTCAGTTGACCCAGAAATGTTGATTCTATTAGAATGGTTGTTTCCAAATAGTTAAGAAAATAATTCCATTTGTCTTTATAAAAATTTGCAAAAACAAACAAATTCTATTCTTATAATTTTGAAACTTTCTAGAAATAGTCTTTTTATTTTATTTATTTATTTATTTTTTTTAAATATTGCACTAATTTATTTTGAATTTTTTTTTTTAATAAGAGATCTTTCTTTCAGTAACATTTATTCCCATTCATGTATTTCCTTATTTATTGGAAAGGCAATGCCAATTTCATTTTCTATGCGACCAGCCACTTGTCCAATAGCACATTTTAGAAATAAGTTCATTTACATAGACACTTAAACTTTGGACACTTCCAGTTTATCATGTAAAAGTTTTGCAGTTTGACTGAAAATAACTGTGTTGATTCTAAATTGACCTGCAGTGACCTTCTATACAATGTTCATACTTGAATCAAGTTATCCTTATTGATTAATGTCTAGACATAACATATACAATCAAACAACTGCTAGCTTCATAATAAGATTTATCCAAACTAGGGTCCTCATCTTGATTATTTATCATTTTTCAACAATAGTATGGTTTTCGCACACACACACACACAATTCTGTCTCTAAATATCTATTATATTCATTAACTTTCTCTGAATGTATTTAATGCACTGGGCATAGATTGTTCTACTTACATTGTTTATGCTAGAGTATATCTTGTATAAATTTGTCCTTGTGATGCTATTTGTGCATTTCTTAGTGGAATTGATATATTATAAGAGTTGGAATCTTAATAAATTCAGTGAATAATTTTAAACATTAAATCATAGTAACATAAGTGCTTTTTACTGAAAGCTTATAAGAAAAGTATCCTTACATTCACATACATGCTAATACCCTTGGGAAAGGTATGAATCCTTTTCTTCTCCCCTCAGCTATGGGTAAATAGCAGGACAGACTGGGTTCTGTAGCCTTGGATGGTAACTGGTCTACTGTAGAAATAAATGGCAACCTACTGCAGGAAAAAATCTGCATTGTCAGTCATGTATCAAAAGATACATGATCGCCTACGCATGTATCATGCATGGCACACAACTAACTGATCCTCTGTCGATACAGGTTTACTGACTTAATTTGGTGACAAATTTAATTGTCAAAACAATATCATACTTTTGATAAATACATTTTGATAGAATGCTAATGACATGGATCACAAAAATGTTGGAGTTTTTAAAGGCTAGTAATATAGTTCAATTTCAGGCTGCAAATCCTGTTTTTTCCATTGGTAAAATCTGAGAATTATTGACTATGTATACTCGAGAGTACATTATTCACAAAAGGATTTGTTTAAATTGCATCTTCTTTTGCATTGAATTGTGTAGTAAAATTTATAATGTCACATTATTTCCTTTTGTTCTGAGAAAAGTGTAGTTTCTACATTTTACAGTTTGATTTACATTAAATTAATGTACTTCAGCAGCAATTAATAGATTTCTTCAATTTATTTGTATTATAAAATTTCAGTAAAGTAAATTTTTAAGTTGCTTTTGTTATCTTTTTATTTTTTTAAACTCTAATCTGCTTTTTATCTTTTAGGTTGTACAGCTCCCCCAAACCCCCAACTGAACGACAAACTCAAGTCAGCCCTGACATTTGGGTTCGAGAAGAGTTTGATCATCCTAAACCAGAAGTGCAGCTAGCCAGAAAATCCTTAGTCCTCAAATTAGAAGAAGTTGCAAGATGTAAGTATCCAATTTGTTTTTATGAATTTTAATTTGCATTCCCCCCTCCCAGTGTTAAACTTAAACATCATATATACAGGACTGGGCATATGGCTATTCACTGAAAATACTTTTAATATCATATCTTTAAGATTGAATAAGCTTTAGAGATTAATACATAGCTTGTAATATCTTGATTTCCACCCAAACTTTTTTTTTATAGAGTTTAGTTTCACATGGCTCTGTTTTAGAGAAATTTTATATAGTTCTCTTTTATCCTCAAGTTTATAATCTTTCTCTCATATATATATATATATATATATATATATACACACACACATACATTTCTCATTCTATTTCCTCCTGTATTTTACTTTTGTATTTGTGATAGACATCATCAACGTTCTTTCCTTTCAAATATAATAGACTCTGCAGAGAGATCAGCTGGCACTCTGAATCAGGGGTGGAAAACTGTTTTGTGTATGAAAGCCACATTGAAATTCATCGTCTCATTGAGGATGCATTTACCAAATTATTCTTATTTATTTTTTTTTTAAATTACACATTTTATAACTTGCATAAATAATGCATAGAATTTAATAAATATATAATCTAATAAAAACAGTTCAAACAATTACCTTACTCACCTTTTAGCCAAATTAATGACTTCCTTGATATTGTTTCTTTTGAGATAGTATTTTTCTCTCGGGCTCTAACATGGTGACTTTTAGTTTTAATTGGTCAAAAATGCTCATCTGTCAACTGTGTTCTCAACAAATTCTTGATTTGTGGATTCACAACTGTATGTTGAAGAAAAACATGAAATAAGTTGGCATGCATATTCATGAAGGGGAGGATATACTATTGCCCTTTTCCAAATTTCAATGGAATCTTTCTTGCTGTCAAACATTTTTCAGAATATTATTTTCAGACTATCAATAAGCTCTATTTGTAACTCCTTGGGAGCTGTTACCTAAGTGAGGCTGAGAAGCAAGTTTCAGAGTGACATTATGCTTTTCAAAAATCACTGACTCTTCTGCTGTATTGTACTGTTAGTGAGTCTAAAACTGACTGGTATTCCTAAAAAGATTCATAGATATTCTCTTCCCTTTCACTCATTACTTTCAACAAGTAGGGAAAGTGTTTACTCAGCAAGAAAGGACTTGAAAAATAAATTCTTTCTAAATGAAAGAATTTTTTACCACATATATATTGATTTATTTCTGTTTTGCAACAAAATATTTAAATCATTTTGCTTTGTCATTACATAACACACAAATGCAGCATCTCTGTGTCTGATAATTCACAAAACTTGTTTCCTTTTTAAAATTCAATTATTTGTTCTTGTAAAGACAAAATTTTGACCAATACATGTTTTTGCAATAACCAGCATGTTTCTGAGTGATAGGGCAAATCTACACTAATTACCTTGTCATCTATCATCAACATGTTTCGAAACTGATGATGCCTCATGGCATTTGCTTATATATAGTTCACAATACTTATCTTTTGTAAGGTGTTATTTAAAATAGCAGATTTTGCACACACATGCTGCTGGTGCAGAACGCAATGAAAAGAAATCGGTGCATTTGGCGTTATGGTTTCTCTTTTTAGATGTGCAATGAATCCTTAATTTTTGGCCATCATAACTGGAGCACCATCAGTACACACAGTTACCAATTTAGTAAGATTCAACCCAATGACATTTCTTCTTGAAGTCATTAAAAATATCTATTCCTCATGTCTTTCCTTTAAGGATGCCTAAAACAAGTAACTCTTTAAATAATTGAAAATTGTCAATTATTGCATGAATGAAATACAATACTTGTCGAATCCATCCAAGGCTAAGGAGAAATATACATTGGTTTTTTATTATATTTTGGAGCTGCTCTGTTACATTACAGACCAATTCATGATGAATTAGTCCTTCTTGAAAGAAGTACTTTTTTTATATTTGTTAACTTTATCAGGATTTAAACATTTTATAACTTATACAATGCATTCTTTTATGAACAATGCATTACTGAATGGTTTACCTTTTTTTTCAAGCAAATATGCAGCTTTATATCTTGCTTCTGTTGCAGCATTTCCAGAATTTAATATAGAATGGAATAACTGTTTTTGCTTTCCATCTTTTAGTTTCTTTGTGCTTCATCCTCCAATTATTGTCTTTATGAACAGCATAATGTTGATGTGGATTGTATTTTTTAACTAATGAAATTGCAGTATCGCAAAGACATTTTATCACTGTTAAACACTAAAAAAATATTGCAATTCCCATTCATCATTGAAGGTCCTATTTTCTTTCAAAGTTTTTAATTTTTGGGACATAATGGGTTAAAATTAATAGAGAAATGATTTTATTTTGAAAAGGTAAATGAATATTAACAAACACAAAGAATTAGGCTTATATATTCATTGTTAGTGAAAATCATGCTAATTATCTGCATCAGAGATCAGTACCACCATGTTGGCTGAGGCTTCAGATTATGCCGACTGCACTTCTACAGAGGGGTAAGACCCCTCTCCCACCTCAATGAGGCCACCTGTTTGCTGTGGGTGGTGACCCATAATGTCTGAAGACAGGATCTTGGTGGTTGAGGGCCTCAGGAGTCAGTTATTTCTGATTCCCAACACACCACTTTGGCCTTTACTTGGACTAGATGGGAGGTCAGAGGCACAATCCGATCAATCAAATGGTCATGACAATCCCTAGTGCCTATAACTATATCAATACCCCAAATATACACTAGGATAAAATAACATCCCTATCCAATTTATAGGCATTAGAAGGTGGTGCTGAGGGTCAATCAGTTCAAAGAGATCTAGACTTAGACATGGCTGTGAACATGACATTTTGTACACTTATTTGAGAAGTGCAACAAGTGGTTTAATGGGTGCTCACAGTCTCTTAAATATGAGTATTCTGGTTTGTGTAGCCATGAGCTGTCAAGGTGACTGGATTTCCCCCTTGACTCATCCAAATGTTTGGCTCCGAGGTGGGTGAGGAGCACAGGCAGTGAATCTTAATAGACAAAAATTATGAATAATCAAAATAAAAAGCCCCAAAAGACATCTTTCAGACTCTGATTTTGAAAAATGAATTAATATGAAATTTTCAAGATTTTTGTGCTCATTGAAGAAACTCCGCTGGCAAAACTTTCCCCTTTCTTGATTGAAAAAGTTCTATCCAGTTGGATTAATCCTAAAACAGAAAGTTGAGAGATGGCAATTTGCTGGTTAACGTGGAACATAGAAAACATGCAGAAAATATAATAAAGATGAAGACCTTTCAAAATATCAAAATTAAAACCTTTCCTCATGCAAGGGAGCTATTAGAAGTAGATAGTTGTCTCTGGCAACACTTGAGGAAATTACATTTGCCTTAGGAAGCCAAGGGGTCAGCAATTACCATAGAATTTCAATTAAAAGAAAAGGAGAAAACAATTATAATTGACACATATAGCTTTACTTTTGGCACACTTGAACCCTCCCCCCCCCCATAAAAATAGGGTTTAATATTGAGCCAGTAGAACTAAAATGCTTTAGGTGCCAAAAATTTGGATGTTATAGGAATAGCTGCAGGAGTTGCCCAACACATGGAAAATGTGACCAAAGGGATTCAGATCATATTGAAGAGAAATGCCACAATGAAATATGTGCTGTCAGGAAAGCTATCCAGCATACTCATGAACGTGTGATTTCTGGAAAAAGGAAAGGGAGATTGTTGAAGTAAAATATAAAAGAAACATCTCGTTTTCAGAAGGAAGGCAAGTAGAAGTTTACATGAGAGCTCTTCCTACACAAAAATAACAGAAAATAAGACTACAAATAATGCAGGTCAGCCTGACAAATACAAAGCCCTCATTGAGAAGCTTGTACACTTGCGACCAAATGAATGGCCCAAATTTCAAATTTACTGAAAAGCCTATATTCCAAGGAAATGGTGCAGGCTGAACTGCAAAAAGACAATGAACAAACTGAAATAATAAAGAAAAAAACAAATAGCAAAATGAAAGTTCAAACACAAACCACTCCTACCAAAAATACCAAATCTACTAAACAAAGCTTACAGCAATCATCTATCCATCCTCCAAAACCCAGGAAAGACAGACTGAAAAGCTTATCTCCCAAAAGAACAGAATGAGCCAAGCAAATGCTGGAAATCCACAATGACCAAATTCCTACGTAAAACCAATTTGACAAACTAAAAAAGATGGAAATGGAAAGCCTGAACCCTCAAATGAAAACCTAGGAAAAAGAAATCAAAACCACATAAAACATTAAAGGCTGAAAACATTTACACAGATATACATAAGATAATTCAATGGAGCTGCCATGGAATAAAGGCAAATGTAAATGAACTGCTTCTGTTAATAACAGATTTGTCACTGGCAGTTGATTGCTTTCAGGAAACATTCCTTAAGCAAGGTGACAGTGAATATAAAAGAATACCAGCAAAAGAACCATGCCAAATGCATCTGGTGATACATCTATCCTAGTTAGGAATGATGTACTCCAAAGTAAAATAAATTTGACAACTACTTTACAGATGACTACTGTTAAAGTGACCCTAAATAGGCCAATAAATATTTGCTTGGTATATATCCCACCTAATGAATGAGTAAATGAAGCCAAAATTCATGAAATTATAAGGCAACTCCCTGCACTCTTTATGATACTAGGGAACTTTAACTGTCACAACACCATATAGGACTCTAAAGACATAAACCAAAAAGGAAGGACTTTAGCAACAATTATAAACAACGATTTATGTATTTATAACAAAACTCTTACATAAATCCATTTACTGACAGCTACTCTGCAATAGACTTATCCATATGAGATCCATCAATCTATATGGATTTTCCTTGGGAGGTACTGGCAGACATATGCAGTAATGATCACTTGCCAATTGTTTTGTTAAATTCAGAAAATGATGATAAAAATCCTTTGTTGGAATTTAGGCGAAGCAAACTTGGGAAAAATTAAAAAACCAATGTTCTGATAAACTAGCTGAAGGTAAAATGCATCAAAGACTTAAAACAATTTACAGAAATCCTTATCTATTGCAAAGGAATGCATTCCAATAAGTTCAGTACAAAAAAACGTAACAGACCTTGGTTCAGTATTGTTCGACAACGTACTATAGTTGTATCTGCGATTACAAAGTCTCTACTACAGTGAGCATTACAAAAGTGACAACGAGTATTCGTTGGCATCGCACAAGTGGCAACATGTGTTCGGTGAGTTACAAAAATTATTTATGTGAATGCTTATTTCTTAGGAATCAGTATAGATTGGTATTTGCCTTGATAAAACTGAAAACCTTGTTCTTTGAATAAAAAAAATTGAGCTTTAGAAATTCAGATTTGTAAAATCTAAATGTATTACAAGTTTAATATAGCTTGATTTGAATGGTTTGTTGCAGTAGCATCTTGGAGGTACTGTTTTAATGAGTATGAAACTATTTTAAAATTAAAGCTTTTCTCTCTTACAAAAATGTGAACGGTCTCAAAAAGTTGTTTTTGAGACAGTTCACATTTTTGTAAGAGAGAAAAGCTTTAATTTTAAAATAGTTTCAGACTAGTGCTATGCATTTTATTTAGTAAAATCCTGTAGGTAATGTAGTATTGAAGAAAATAGAAAAAAAAAATTTTTTCTGGTATTATTTTCACTTAGAATTGTTTAGAATTTCAAAGGAAACAAAAACCAAGGTTTTATTGACAGCAGTATGTCCTCTTATATTACTTTCTTCTTTTCTATGAGGGAATTAACCATTACAGCAAATTATTTGGTACTGAACCGATTAGGGTCTGTATTAAAACTTTGAAGAAAGCAATATGTTTTAAAGATTTGTCTATCAGTTTATTGGTGAGCTGAAAGACAATATAATTATTTAAAGCTGTACAATATGATTTGAGTCAGAAGCATTCTATCAATTCGATTTCTTTTTCTATGTTCAGTTTGTGTATGTGTTGGAATATGCATTCATCATTGTATGAATATTTGTATAACTACCAAAGCAAGGCTGTAATGGAATCTTTTGGAAAATGGCTATTTCTGCTTTACTAATCTTGGTCTATACATGCAAATAAACTCACTCATGCTTCAAATCCTGTTAAAGAATAAAGCACTGAACATTTGTGATGTCTGTTTTTATTGCTTCAGATTGAATACTTGAAGTAAAAAAAGAAAAAAAAAATTATTTAAAAATATTTTTTCTACTAAACCTGTCTTAAGCAATTTGACTTTACATTTTATTATTTTTTTATATATATATATATATATATATATATATATATATATATATATATGTGTGTGTGGTTTCTATATTTTAGAATTTCACTTAAACTAGAACTGTGAAAATGACTGTGTCCTTTGTTGATGACTCCCAGCAACCATTTTTCAATCTCTCCTTTCCTTTTGTTTTCTTTTTTGCAGTTTTTGTCTTACTGACATTAGTCTTATAAAAAAACATGTATGCAATTTCTTGATGGGTGCTACAATGTTCTTGGCCTAACCAAGAAGGTATTTAAAAATAAAAATTGTTTGGTCAGATTTTGGGAAGTGGTTTAAGCTTACAACTTTTCAGCATCCTCTCCATAATGTTTAAACTCAATAGCTCATAAGACGTATCTGAAACTTTGCTTTTGTAATCACATGATCACTCAATATGAAAATAAACAATTTTTCATTTTTATGCCAAGCATAATCTTCAGTATTATTTTCTTCACAAACTTTCTTGCTCTTGTCTTGTTATTTCTTCCTCTGCATACATGGTAATCAGTCACTTCATTTCATTTCTTTGATAACTGTTCAGTCTTCATTAAAGTAAAATTTACATTTTGCATATTTTGTCAAAGGATATCTGTATTTAGAAATTTCTTTATCTATTTTATAATTGGATCAGGGGTGTTTGGACTCTTCTGCTTTTACTTAGTGATGTAAGCTAGGAATTTCCCTACTTTGCATTAATGTCCTCTGTGGAAAAAGACACCAAAACCACACCTATTTAAATTATGTGTATTATTGTGTCGGTATCAGCAGAGTAATTTCTTTTTCCTTTTCAGTATTCTAATAAAATATATTGCTTAATTGCTGAGCATATCAGTGAAAACATGACAAACTGTTGATTTTTTTTTTTTTTATTACTGGATGCTAAGATATTTTATAGAAGATTAATATTAATTGCTTGTATTGAAGAAACTAAATGAGAATTCTACTTGTTGAAACAACTGAACATCTACCAGAAAGGAAATATATGAACATTAGCCTGTACAAAATACTTAGGCTACATTGAAATGTCTTTTGAGTGCATTACTGATTCTTGTAAAGTCATAATTCTATATACATTTCTGTGATTTAATTACTTTATTAAATCTAAAATGAGTTAAGTTTTGAATAAATAAATTAGAAATTTGTAATAAGTGTCACTAATATTTGTTTAATCTCGTTTGCTTAGAACTTTTGTTCTCATACATATATATATATATATATATATATATATATATATATAGCTTAAACATTATTAATGGATACCCATATTTGAGTAGATGCTCCATTTTTATTTATTAAACAGTATATTTATTTTCATCTACCAGCCTGAATATTTGAGAAATCTTATTAGAAAAATATGCACCCTCTGGCAGGATTCAAACTTATATCCCATAATGAAAACCGTTATTAGATCTGACATGCCTTGACCTCTCAGCCATGAAGAGCCTCCTGGTCAAACAAAGCCCAAATAGTGCTTTTGGACACACTTTTCCTGATTCTTGAAATATACATATCTCCTCAGTTTTGTATCCAAATGTAGACAGACAATTTTTAGGAATATTTTTCTAATAAGATTTCTCAAATGTTTAATAAATAAATAAAAACAAAGCATCTACTCAAATATAGGTATCCATTAAAAATAACATTTAACCAATAAATTAAAATATGCTGGATTAATAAATGAAAAATCCATTACTAATAATATATATATATATATATATATATATATATATATATAATATATAATTAAAAAAAATTTACTAATTAAAAATAATAACAGGCAATTTACAGGATGATGAAACTAATATCATCTTAACGGCGAGAAGATTACTACTAACACTGAATAATTCCACCTGGACTAAGCGCCACAATGACGAATTCGATGTCCCCATGAGAGCATGTGACTCAGCCCAAATTGCAGACCTAGTATGTTTTTACATTTTAGATGTGCTTAGTAGAATCGTAAAACTGGAACTAATAGGGCTGTATCAGGATGACAGACTCATCCTCATCCCTAATAGTAATGGTCCACTAACAGTGAAATTACAAAAGAAAATTATCAGGGCCTTCAAATTCCTAGGATTTAAGATTGAGATTTCCTCTAATCTTAAAATAGTTGGCTACTTAGATATCACCCTTAGCCTTACTGATGAAACTTTTAAACCTTACCATAAAGAAAATGAAACCCCCAACTATATTAATATCAGTTCTAACCACCCCAGTGCAATCCTAAGACAAATACCTACTACTGTTTGCACCAGGATTAGTAAACTATTGTCCAATGAAAAAATCTTTAATAAGAATAAAGAACTTTATGAAAAGGCCCTCCAAAAAAGTGGTTTCAAAAGTAAATTGTCTTATACAACGACTATTAATAATACTGATACATGAAAAGTGAAATGTAGGTGTAAAAATAGGAAAAGAAAAATCACTTGGTTCAAAACCACTTTCTTCAAACTGCCAAGCATCAACATCGGACAGTACTTCCTAAATTTAATTACTAAACACTTCAACAAAAAAAAAAAAAAACCCTCTAAAGATATTCAACAGGAAATCAGTCAAAATTAGCTACTCCTGCACTGATAATATGTACCAAATTATTAATTCCCATAACAATTACATTTTAAGTAAATTCCACCATGGGGGGGATAAATCTAACATGGAAATCCCCTGTAATTGTAGAATTAAGGAAAACTGCCCAGTAGAGGGCAAGTGCAGATCCACTAGAGTAGTATACCAAGCAACCATTATCCCTAAAGAAAATATGACAAACCATAATATTTACATTGGCATTTCTGCAGGAGAATTTAAAAAGAGAATCAATACACATAGACATTCATTCACCAATCCAAAATTGAAACACCAAATAGCCCTTTTGAAAGAAAATTTGGGAATTGAAAGAAAAGGGTCTGAATCCTCAAATAAATTGGAAAATTCTAGGCTTTGTGAACATCCCCAATAGTTTTAGGGATAGGTGCAAGCTATGTTTAGAAGAAAAAAAATCAGGATAATAAAATATAAAGATCAATGCAAACTATTAAATCAACGGAGAGAACTTAATCACTAAATGTAGACTTAGAAATAAATTTCAAATTACATAAGAATACATGTGCATATATGTGGGGGTGTATGTGTATGTATAAACATGTAAATGTACATATATGTATGTATGAAGATATAAGTGTGTTGGGCAGCATGATTTCTTTCATTGGGTGCTTTGGTATTACCCACATCTTAAGTTTAAATCCTCCATCACTTATTAATAATATTGGACACCTGTAGGACAAGAACTATTTACTGTGAATCCCAGAAAAACACACTGCGGGGTTTTTATAAGTAATGCCACATAGTAGGAACCAATATTAAACTACAAACAAGAAGTCCTGGCCATAAATAAACTCCAACCCCAGACCACTTCCCCCAGAATAAGATACCTTACACCCCCACCAATCGCTAACACAAACCCACTCTCATTAACAAGGCATCTACCTGAGGAGGACTGACATTTGAAAATAAATTTAAAACAATGCTCCAAGACGGACACTTAGGGGCTGATGATAGGTATCTCTATATTGAGATAATTTTTGGTTTCCCGCTGTAAAAATATATAATATAGAGGAAACTCTTGTCTCTGTTGGTTATTCAGCAAATATAAATATAAAATTGCTATATCAACATGAATTGAAAATTGTATGACTCAAAATGTTTCTAAAAACTACATTCCTAAATGTTCACTTGTCAAAGTATGGATAAAATTACACAAATTAAATCTTTCTTCCAACATGTGTTAGGATTTAATTCTACTTTGTTATATGAAATTGGCTCACTGTATCTCGGCTTTGACTATTTTAGTACAACTGAGTTATCACAATTCACTCCTGTTGCACTGGCAACATCTCTTCAAGTAACTGCCCTAGCATAGGCAATCTTGTCATTTATGCCAGGGAGGACAGGTTGTGTCCACTACACTTCTCCCTGATCTCACTATCAGCCTTTTACATCTGGTGCTTCTTCAAAGAAGCGGTTTGGCAGGCTCCCTTGCTTCTTGAGGCAGCCTTGTCACAATCTGCTGACCTTCATTGTCATAACCATTGCTTGATTGTTTAGATTCAACATCAGTTGAATAGTCATCGTTACAGATATGTACATCTTATCATCACTTGATATAGCGGTTTTGTCTTCCACATAATTGCTCACCATATGAGGAAAAGGGCAGAGGTCTTTCACATGGCACAACATTCCATCCACGTAAACTGCTTGGGGAGTCACAAATCCTGTCACTGTTCCCGTCCTCCATTTACTCACGCATCTGTTCAGCGAACTCCTTACTAGTATGATGTTCCCTTTCTTGTACACACCCTACTCAGGCTTCAGTGGAGAGATCTTGTCAACACTTTTCTCTTGGATTTCGTACTGGTACAAAGGATTACCTGGAGCAGTTGCACCACTGATACCAGCCTTTGGTGTAATGTTGTATCAGTAAACTGCTTTCTGGATAGAGCATTGATGTCTGGCAGCAATCTGCTTTATGGATCTGTGTGATCCTTCAACAACGCCATTTCCAGATGGCACATGTGCACATTGGAAGCACAGACAGACATCCCAACTCTCAGCAAATGTTCTAAAGCTCCTGTTGTTAAATGCTGTATCGTTATCAGTCAGGACCTCTCTCAAAAAAGTTAGTTAAGACACTGGATCACAATAGCTGAATCTTTTTGTTGCAGAGGTTGCCAAATGGAAAAACAGATAGGCCCACAGTCTATTAGGGTCAGGTAGTGAATGCCCCTATAGTGGGTGATATCCATCCCTAGTCTCTGCTATATACCTGCTGTCTCTACTTTTCCTTTTTGTCATTGGATCGGGGCCAGATCAATTGACAGACATTCCAGGCAGGATTTAACAGTAGATCTCATAGCCTCTTTCGGCATACAGTGATTTTGCTGAAATTCATTTTGCACCGAGATGTCCACTGTGTGAGTGTATTTGCCTTATCTGACTCTGTTCCATACCACTACCAGTCTTAGCACATACCTGTAGCCTAGGTTCTACCTCATTCTTCATTGCTTCCAGGCACCTCTGCAGGACTCTGGTGTTTTTGTCTGCTTTGTTTTGATTTGATCAGTGTAATGTCCACCATTAATACGCACTCCTTAATCAACTCCAAGCAGGTTTTCAGCCACCTCCTGATCAGCATCTCACTTGCAACCTTAGTACTCACACCTGGCTTTACCTGTTAGCATGTTTGTGAGCCATTGACATACACCCATGAATCAGTTTTTAAATGTACAGTCTTAGGTTCCCTGTGTGTGCCTGAATCTGGCTGCAACCAACACGCGTGTTCGATAACAGACCCATGTGATTCAAGACTCCAGTAGCCAAAGAATTTGTCAACCTACACTTTGCTATCAACACACCACTCACCACTACATGGGTTGCTTTGCCTCACCCTGGTAATAGTCTCTGTCAGCATCCTTTTTAGTAGGGTATCATCGGTTTGATCGTCCCAACCTTTCGTCACTGTGCTTACTTTTCACTTGATGACACCAGCCACTACTCACAGTCATCCACAGACTGGGAGGTGTCCAACAAGATTGTCACAAAAAGAGAATACCTTCTTCCTGATGACCGCCTCAGTGACTTCAGGAAGCACATTCCCATGCTTCCAAAACAGAATGTTATCTCTCCCCACCTCCAGACAGTTAAGCCAAGTAACCAAGCTCCATTTTTTGGTCATTCTGGAATTTTGCTTGTCAGTCCAAAGTGCGACAGGTGTTCAGCAACACTAGTTATGGACATAATATCCTCCTTTATGTACAGGTCATCAATGTATGACAAGTTTGCCTCTATGATTTTTTTTATCCTGAGATATCATGGCATCAATGACAGATCTCATTATTTGGGTGACAACATTCAGACCAAATCCCGATCTGATCAGGCATTACCCTCTACCTTGAAAGATAAGTTTTGTATGGCCAAAGTCATTCATCAATGTACACCTGTAGATAAGCTGATCTGAGATCTAGCAATGTGACATTCAATCATTTGTGTCTCCATTCTCTTAGTTTACTAGTGCAAACATCAGCGTCTGCTGTGTACGCATCAACATGGACATTGAGTTCCCTGTTGTCCATCATTTGACACACTTTTGACTTGTTTTGCTGCACAGCAGCCATCAGCAGAAGTAGCTCTCTTGGGGGTTCAAGTTTCTGCTTTTCATATAGAATAAGCCAACCCCTCTCAATCCATTGTTTGTAACTTGCCTGGCTTTTTTGCCCTCTGCCCATTTCCAGGATACAGTCCATTCATTCTGTTGCTGATCAAATTTGAATCTCCCCTGATTTAGAAATAGACATTCCACCAAGGGCCTTGATTGTGTCTATTCAAATTAGAATGAAATCCAAGGGGGTCCTCTAGCACTACCAGGGCATCCATCACAACAGCCCTTACATTTTCCACATGAAGGCTGACTGACCCACGTCCGCATTCTGTTACCACTGGTTATGATGTCAATGCTTTGTTTCTTCCACATTCAGCAGGAGCACCCAGATTCCACTAGCGTGATACACTTCCTTCCACAAACATTAACATTAATTTCTATTGTTGGCAGCACTGAGTTTACATCTTGACTGGGGAGAAAACCAGTGCCAAGTTGCCATCTCCGGGACCTTTTTCCTGGACAATTTTGGGATATTTAGCCTATTTTATTGCAAGTATAACACCAAATACGAGGCTTTCTGCCTCTGCTGAGCAGACTTTTACAATCTTTGATGAAGTGATTAAGGCCATTTGTCAATGACAATTTATGTCATTAGAACCTCTAGCAGAAGGTTGAATAGTCCTTTGGTGTATTTTTCATGATGCTGCTACTGCCAAGTCTTTGTCTGGGTTCTTGTCTTTCATTATCACTTGAGCACAAACAAGCATCATTTCAATGGTCAATACCTCCATCTAAGAAGCACAAAGGAACCATTTCATGTGATTTGGCAACCCTTTGACAAAAGTTCATGCCAAGCCATGGTTACTGATACCCCCTGAACAATACAGCCAGTTTGCATAATTCTGCCAAGTACACATCAATGGATTTGCCCGGTTGAAGGTGCTGCTCAGAGAATTGTTCATACACGACAAACCTGTCCGTTGTGAATGCTGTAAAGAGCTAATTTTGTGTTTGATTCCTGCTTTTTGTTTTCACTTAATTGCTGATAGATGGCAAATGCCCCACCAGACAGTCTTAGAGGAATCACATGTTCTGGCCACTTCGCACATCTGGCAAACAAGTTTTGCCTTGTCTATCCATTCAACTGCGTTTGGCCTGGACACTGAACCGTCAAACTCTGATATAAGTTTGCATCAAACTTTCCCTTGGACATAGTTTGCAATACGACTGAAATAGCTTGTAGCTGAGTTTTTGCAATTTGCTCCTTTCACACTAGTGGCATGGTGTTAACAAATGCTAGCTTTTATGGTGTCTAGCAAGCTCACTACACAGACTTTCGGTCACATGAGACATCACCCAGTCCACACAGATTGAGTTTCTCATGCACAGCACAGGTGATCTTATATCACTTCCGCCAGGTGAACAGGCTGTATCCACTACACTTAGATTTTATTAAAAAGAAATATACTGTTCTTTTTCCACTTTCACACTACTGATACATTTCATCTTTTTCTATTTTTTCTTTTATTACTTCATAGACAAATGTTTCAATTGACTCACAAATTTTTCTTTTGAATATGAATTTTGATTATTTACACTATTTATATTTGGACTATTGTCCTCCACTTTGATCAGTCTTAGTGGATAAAAGCATTTGTTTGTGAATTTGGTGACATTGGTTGTGATTTCAATCACTGTGTTGGGCTGTGTGTACTTGTATTCTGTGGAAACAAATGAGCAAAACTGAACAGTACTAAATAAGAACTAGACAATATCCTTAGACATGGGCAATGAATTGAGAAGTCTACCTCTCTAGATAGATGTAAATAAAAGGTTCAATTCAGGATTCCTTATAGGTTATCCAGATTGATATAAACCTGAGGAAGGCCAAAGGGCACAACAGCCGAAACATAATAACAACAACAACAGAAATGAGGACAATAGTCCGAATACAAATAATTCTTCATCCCAGAAATTCAGACAAAAAGTAATTTTGATTTTTGAGTAGATGCCTTATCACTTCCCTTTTTTGTTACTTTTGTTACTCTTATCAAAACTATTGCTGAAATACTAATTGCAAAAATAAATCTTTTTAGTATTGATAAAAAAAATTTAAAAGTCTACTTTGAAAAGACTTTAACAAGGACCATATAAAAATTACATTAATTCCAGATTATTTATCATATTGCGGATACTGTATGTAATGGTCAGATGGGTGTAGTATGCTAGTGGAAATAAAATCTAAGAATTAAAACTAACTTTAACGTTAGTTTTTAACCTCAAATTATATAAACACACACACACAAGCCATTTTTTATGGTCATGAATATTTGCTAACATTTATCAAAAGTAGTAATTTATTTAAAATGAATGAAATAATTTATCTATGACAGTGAATTTAAATTATTCCAATGCCATTTATTTATATAAAAGATCCAGTCCTTGATTGATCAAAAATTTATGCTATAACATGTGTATATTTTGTTATTCTCACCTGTTGTCTGTGTCCCTTATGACTTCATCCCTTTTTTGTTTTTCTAATTTTTCTTTATGCAATTTGTATATAATTTTTTTTATTTTATTTCAGTATCTAAAACATCACCCACTTTATCTGGGTCTTATCCTTTGGGAAATCATGTGACCTCAAACAAACCTCGATTGGGTATTTCTGAACTGGGCAGTGGCAACGGTAGCAGTACATCATCACCAGTGCCAAGCATCAAACAACCATTATTATCTACATTAGGTAAGTATACATGTGCTCTTGTATATTAAAAACACAGCCCTTGTGCTTACATGAGTTCTCCTCCACTGAGCTATATATAAAATTTTTCTTACATTTTTATTTATTACTATTATGTATACTATGACTTAATATTAAGTGTCCTATTGAAATAAGAGTTGAGGATTTTTTTTTTTACTGTGGAATGTCTTGAAGTGCAATAATTTGTTGCATATCAATTGAAAATTGATGTGTTTATAATTAGAATATTCCAATTTTTCCATCATTCATTTTACTCTTGTCCTTGTGTACTTTCCATAGTTTTATTTAACTGTTTTCCCCTTGTTTGTAACAATTTCTTAAACTGTTATGTTTTCCTTAATGTCTTTTAAATTCTTAAATGGAAGGAAAGAATGTTTTTCTGAATTTTCATGCACACATTTACATCAATATCCATTTAGTTTTGCATTTTCTCCTCCTTAGGAATTTATGGTTTTTCTTTATAATCTCTACTTAATATCAATCCAGACTGCTTAAATAAGCATGAGAAAATCAATTAAGATTTGTGAGTAGCTGCTTTAATTGATGCATTGGACTGGAAACTTGGCAATCTACTTATAAATGAAATCTTTCTTTAATATTTGGAAATAAATTCTTTATTCTTACATTCCTCTCTTTATTCAAGAATGTATTATGCCCAATTAACTAATGTAAACAGAAAGCTAGGAAAAAAAAAGAAATTAATCATATCTGTCTCAATCCATATATAATTTAGACTCCGAACATGAGCATATTAGATGAGAAAAATATACATTTTCAATACTTGAATTTTGAAAGATACTAACAATATCCAATATGCGTTACTGATTATGGAATAATAGAATTAATCCTTATATTATGATTATAGTTCAGCTTTTAATGGCCATAGAAATACACAAAGCATCTTCCACTTTTGCTATACATTCACAAGACAAGACATTATGCAAATATACTTTGTCAGCACAAAAGGAATATACTCAAACTTGTTATTGCTTAATTAACTTAAGGAAAGTTTTTAAAATATGTTAAATTAAAAAAAAAAACAGTTTTGTGCAAGGAGGAATTGATTCATGCCTTTTTAGTGACATTAGATTAAATTTCATCAACTGCAACCAGATATTAAAACAGTTGGTTGATTTATTTTTAGAATGTTGACTTTTTGCACTGGTTTAGAAGGTCCATTTATGGTAATTTACCTCAAGCTAGTTTGATTGCTTGTGGGTTGGGGAAAAATTCTGATTCAGTTGAATTGATCATATATAAAAAAATTTTCTTTTCTCATAATAAAATCTATAGATAAATATTTGAAACAGCTGTGATCAGTAAAGCTTGATCTCTATTGAGAGAATAGAATATTTGAATAAGAAAAAATAATTGTTTAAGCTTCTGCATTGAATTTTTTGTTATTTACCTAAGTGATATCACTTTCATTAAAAATTGTAGCATACTTCTTGCTATCTTTTATATTACTGCTTTTCATGGTATTCATGAATAGAAGATATATTTTGCTTAATCATTGAAAATTTAAATGAAATATTTTTTCATAGTATATAGTTGACAATATGTATATTTAGCTGACTCCATACAACAACTTTTAATTGATTTGGTAGACTTTTGTCGTTAGTAAGTACATATATTCTGATGGTTGGAAATAAATGTTTACTAAAAGTTCACTTGTTTCTCAAACTTCTATTCACATTACAACCAAAAAATAAAATTTAGAATAATGATAGGTTACTACTTAAGAGCATTTAGAATTTGTAGCCTCCAGTACAATGAAAGGAAATACATTGAAAATACTTTTAAATACCTCTAATACCTTAATTATTTCATATATAACACAACTAGGCACAATACTGTCTCCCAACTCAATACTAACGACAGTTGAAAAGAATTTATCTAAACTTGTTAGAACTACTTCAAACAACACTAAACCTAAAGCAATAACTTTTAGAATACTGCAAAAAAAATGTCCCAAGAAATACATAGATGACACACCTAGAAATCTAAATAAAATAGATGAACATAAGACGGATCTTTTACAAAACAATACACTGAGTGTATTAGTTGTTAAACATGTCTGACCATCATTTCAACTTTAAGAATGCCATTTTAATTAAAAAAGTAATTTATTAAGGTAAAAATGTATTGACAGTCACTAATTTCAAAATCATTTATTATAAATCTATATAGGATCATACAACATCTTTCCTCATAAAACTACTGCTGATATAATGTGGGATAATTAAACCAATAGCAATAAGGTGAATGAGATAGACTAAGTTAAACATCTAGATCCACTGGATGTTAAAATTTTAAATTTAAAGCTGGGCATCTCTATATTTAATGTTTTCGATGTAAACTGTAACTGGCATTTATTGTGTTTTGCCTATTTCCATTCTTCTCTTACATATATAAGACTGACTCCATCAATAAAACTCTTATTAGTCTGAAGAAATTTCTTCTTAGAACTAAACACACCAATATAGTTTTTCCATTTTGTCACTCACTGACACACATAGGTACAAACCTGTGTAAGTAAACACTAAATCGATGAACACCTATGACTTATTGTCTGTTTTATCATGTGTGTTAACATGCAGATGAGTTTCTAAGATAATCATTTTTTCCATCAGAAAAAGAAAAGCTTATTTTCTTTGTTGAATTTAAACAGCTGGGTACAAAATATCTTTTTCTGTTGACTCATTTTTTTCTCTTCATAAATAAGTCACAAGACATTTTATTATTCAACCTGATAGACTTTACAATAGCAAATATCCTCTCTTTATCTTGCAGTGACTTTGTTCTTGGTGTATTACAAACTTGTTTATAAGAGAATCATTTTATTTATAAATTTCTCTTTGAAAGACAAAATGTAGGAAGGAAATTTGAGATTAAAATTTAAACGATTATTAATTCTTTCTTTAAGGTGCAGATGAAAAAAAAAATATCTTTTTAGATTAAGCAGAACTGGTATTATATCCACCATTTTTTTTTTGTTTCCAATTAAACATGTTATTTGATTAAAAAGACAAGAATCTGACTAATAAATTAGTTGTCAGCATACTATATTACATATACTCACTCTGGCAGTAGCTGGTCAACTTTACACCAAAGCTTTTCAAAAGGTTTTGTGAGAAGTCATTAAAACACTTTGGTAAGGAAATTCTTTAAGACAATTTTTGTGCCTAAAATATAATAGCTAGCATAAAGCTCAGAAGAAAATAAGCCTGTACAAATGTAATGCAGTTAATTTATAATTTATAAATAAATTTAATTATTGAACATTTGGTATTATTAGAAATTGTCAATCTATTGCGCATTTAAATCTTAATGATGATGTGTTCTCTGGCAGGAATCGAATCTACTTTTGTAGGTTCAATCACTGCCAGAGGACACATTTTCTTTATTAAGATTTCTTAAATGACAGGCTGACAAGCTTTATACACACTGTTTTAAAATATAAATGAACAATTATGAAAAAGTTTGCCTACAAAACTCATGATGCTGAATATAACATCAATCAGCTGAATGTGATGAATTTTATTTGTATTAATCATATATATATATATATATATATATATATTGGTGTCAAATTTTTTTTCTATTTTGTCATTCCATTACCTCCTTATATTAGTGTACTCAGTAAATAACTATATTAATTGTAATAAAGATGTGGGCATTAATTATGTAAGCTGAACCAAACTAATTTAATTTGAAAAATATAGCAGTTTGATGTTGGCTTTATCAAGATCATTAATCATTACTTACTTGATGATGAAAATATAAGCAATTAGGTAGTTTTCCCCACATAACCAATCTGTTATTATAATATCCCCAAGGCCAGTATATAAACATTAAAAATCTTAAAGAAACTATACTCTACTAGATTAAGTACTCTTTAAAATATTGTGACTATTAATGAAGATGACAGGTCATTAGTTATACCCTCCATTAACTTAAAATGAGTCAAACAAATGCAAATGTTGACTGTGCTGGGTGCAATTTCTTTTTTAATCAAAGCTTGTTTTAACATCATTCAGCATTCCTTTAAATTAAGTTTATGACAAATTATTTCATTATTTTTATATCCAATGCATTTGAAGTGAACTCTTAAAAAAAAATGTATAAAATTGTCAAGTGAAGCAATATTAATTGGATGGTAGAAACTTTGCATACATTCAAAATTTCTTTTGCAAAATCCTTAATTTACAATTGGATCATTTTAAAAGACCTTAGTTTTCAAATTCAGCTCGTGTCCTATATTTGGTTTCAAAATGCATGAAAATATGCACTTTTCATAACTCTCTGATTGTTTTCAGTGTAGTGGATTTGATTAAAAAAATGTCTTATCGAGATGGTTCTGAAAATATTTTTCCAGTTATTAGTAGTTATTTTCCAACAATAGAAATGTTTGGTTCCCCTAATTTGGACATTAAGTATGTTGCATTAATTATACAGTCCTGATTTTGATGATAAACTACATCCAGCAGCTAAACCTCTGATTGGGAGATTTTGAGGAGTATGAAATCACCTCTTATTGCTGTTGTTCCCAGCTCCACCCTGACCCAAAGTGGTAGCACCTGTTAGGGCCTGAGCTATGGGCAAATAGTAAAAATACCAGCAATACATTTTTATATAAAAAAAAATTACCAGCAATACATATTTATAATAAAATTACCAACAATACATACATGCTAACTAATTGTAGCAACTTCACCCAAATACATTTTAAATACTTCCAAACAACTAACATGAAAAAACTTTCATGGCATTAAGCCATATAATATCCTACAATTTCTTAAATCAAATTGTATTCCAAATTATAACTTCAACAAAACTACAACTCAAAACACACATCACCATATCTAGTAATCATGTCCACAAACATGTATATGCATGAAAGCTGAGTATCATCTCCAATGTATTTAATTGTGAAAGCAGAATAACATATTTTTATTACTTCCAAGCTCCCAAGAAAATTAAATTTTAGCATTAAATGACCCATAAGGCGTTGATATGCCATTAAACGGACAAATCAATCAATCATTATAAGCTATATCAATTACATGAGAATTACATTTTTGGTGTTTGGCTGTTAAGTTTTAAGCATTTGTTTTACCATGTTTAATCATAGAAGCTTGGGAATTATTGAAATACAGAAAATCTATACATCACCGGCTGTTTATAAACATGTTCTGATTTATTATTTCACAGAACTATCTGTAGCCATTTCTTCACTTTATATTTCATATTTGTATAATAGATTGTATATCTGTTTGCTTTTTTAATTTATTTCATACTGTGATAAGTGTAGTTCAGGATATACTTTCCTACTGGTTTCTAAAAGCTAAGAAAGAACTGGTAGAAAAATTAAATTTTCTAGCTTTGCACAAATTTTGACCATAAGCCAAAGTGTATCTATTGATAATTTCTTCTTATATACAATAATCTGAACTTGGGAATATTTAAAAATATGAGGTTGACATGCCTTAAAGTACATTAATGTTTTAAATTTAAGTTTTATAATCTCTGTACTAAATCTCATATGTTTGTGTGTGTGCGTATATATATATATATATATATATATATATATATACAGAATGTGGAATGCTAGGTTAGCCTCTCTTGTTATATGTCATAGACTTTTCCTGATAAGTATTGTAACTAGATCCTACTTTTTACCACTCAAACTTTAAGGTCTATTTTCAAGTTTAAAAAGATTGAATTACCGATCCTCCTTTACTAAAGGATAGTCATTGAAAGACTGAATGATATAGAAAAAAAATGATTTTTACAAAGACATGAGTAAATTGTGGTAATAAAGTTTGGACCATTTGAATCTTGTATGGAAACATTTTAAAATTCAGTTTCAGAATCTTCTGAAGCAATGTTTTGGCGATGCTTAGTTGAACAGAATGATAATAGGTAGAAGCTGATGAATTCTCAAAGAAATTCTGCTGCACAGCTAGCACCTCTGTGTCAGTGCACAGTGTGCTTAGGACCCCTTCCCATAAGATCACTAACTGATCTAGTTCTTTCAAACCAAGCAATTAGGTTCCAAATCATGTTATCACTTGGAGATACTCTGACATTAAAAGGTTACTGGTATTTTCTCCAAGTTTGAATAATTGATCTTTCATTGGAATAGAAAAACTGAATGTGTTTTACTCATTGTTTGACATCATACATAGCCATTTAATTTCCAAGGGATGCTCTATAACCTGCAAAAAAAAAAATAAATAAAAAAGATTGAAAATGAACAAGTCATAGCTTTTTCGAACCCTCCAGTTTTTCAGTGGTCAACCTATATAAGCTCTGCTCAATAGCTGTAGAAAATAACATGTTTTAGATGTCATCTCAACCTTGAGAGTTGTAAAAAATAAAATATTTCAATTCAGCCAGATTTAAGTTGAAATATTGATAATTTTGAAACATTGCATAAGATATCTTCTACATAATAAATGTCCTAATCTCTAAGAGGACAATTATTTTTTTAAGAATGACTTGAAATTTCACTCAGCTGTACTATGTAATAAGTTTGTGCAATGGCTGCATTTTCTTGTTTTTTTTTTTTTTTTCTGAGAAATGTTAGTGTAATCTTAATCAACTAATATGATCAATGACCACATGGAAGCAGTGATTTTTTTTTTCTTTGTTTTTATAATTGACTACATATGTTAATGTTTGATAACTGAGGCTAAATAATTTTTGAATTAAATCGTCCAGTTTTTGACTTCATTATCAAGTGAAATGCTAAATATTAAACAGCTGTCCACTTGTAAAAATAGGTTCAGCTGAAGAATGTGTATATTTGATATAGTAAGCAAAGAGGTGCTGTGGTAGCTATATGACATGGACAGAATTTAACATCGTTTTGATTGAAATGATTGTTGCAGCCATAAAAATACCCTATTGGCTCTTGCACCCACCAAATTTAGATCCCACTGAGTATTTGAGCCATGTTACCGGTATCACTAAATTTCCTTTAGCCATACCCAATAAGCACAATTAAATATGTCTGAATAGATACATCCATGCAATGACTCCATTACCTTGTAGATGGCATAGGTAAATTTAGCAGTATTTTTAGAACTTATATATAATTTCGATATTGTAATTCATGTTTTAGTAAGTAGCCCTATAATATACTTTAAGAATGTTTGTTATATATTTATAATTTTCAAACTTCCTGGCCTCTGTAGTTAAATTCACTATGTAAATTTAGGTAGAGAACTATTGTATCAATTTTTAACTCCACATTTTGGGAGAGCTACTTGTACATAAAAATAGCATATTTATATCATCCCAAGTAGGATATTCATCTTGACTATATGAATAATTAAATGCCAATCTAAATGGTATGCAATAACAAATTTATTGTCTTGCTTACTAGCTATTGATTCACTTTAGTTCTTATAACAACTAAATGCCACTACATTAATCAACACTGGTTAATAAGCCTACTTTTCAGATTATGAAAACATTACTTACCTGCAAATGAGTTTGGATATATTTTGTTAATAAATATATCTGTTTGCATATTCAACATTTGCAAGGTTAAACAGTCTGTAATTATGAAACAACCTTTTTTTTTAATTCTTGGTTTGTTTGTGCTTTTTAGCTATTGAGAACAATAAATAAAAAATATTACAGGCTTACAGAGTATATTTAGGCATGCAAAAAATAGTTTTTTTTTCCCCAGACAATTTCATCACTTATAAAAATTAAACATTGAAATGTAGTAGTAGGTTTTTCTTTTAAATCACCTAAGCAGCAACACTTACAAAATGTTATCATTTTTTTTTTTCATTCTTTTTTTCAGTCATGCATGCAGCTTGTCCCAATATAATGTGATGTTCTCATGTTTTTGTAAAATTTCTCCAAAACCCCTTTTTGTTTGTTTTACACTACCAGAAGAAATTTTCATACCTTGTCAACATTACACCTGAAGAAGACTGTAGAATGAATTGATCAAAATATTGTTGGCAACACCAAAGATGCAGAGATTAAATTGTCAGAAAAGGGAATATCAATAACTCTCCTCAAAGTTATAGAGAATACAATTGTCCATTTCCTGAAAAATGACAAATTAATTTAAAAAAATGCTTTGGATATTAACAGCCTTATTTGTGAGCAGAATATAAGACAGATTAATTGCCAGTACAGGGAGAGTGCATAATCCATTAAAAAAGTAAAATATAACCAATTTCTGTTCTAAATTGGGAATATTTTAATCATTACAGGGGATTTGCTATTGTTGAGCAGTTATACCATATTTAAAAGCTAGTGTTTTTCCTTGAACCTTTTTTTTTTTTTTTTTTTTATATGCCATGTTCTTTCTAGACATGAGTGATTATGACTCTACAACTTCTTCTCTTTTGTTGCTCTCAGTAACTTTTAACCTGTTGTTATATCTCTTTATGTTTGTGATCCTTGTTCTGTTGTCAATTTACTCAGATGAGAAGTATGTTTTGTGCTGTTTTCCTTGCTTCAATATGTTCTGTGAATTTTAAATTTTCCAAGCCCCTTTCCTCATTGTGTCCCAGAAATGTCAGATCTCTCTCTCTCTGATTATTTGTATCAGTTTCCTTGTAGTTCTTTAAGACTTCCTTAATGCTCACATTTTCTTTACTTAGTTTCTGAAAAGCATCTTTTGCTATGTCCATGTCCCTTGTGATTTCTGTATCACATTTTCTGTTGTATGTTAATACGCTACCCAGGTAGTTAAATTACTGTACCTGCTTGATTTTGAGGTCTCCAATATGCAGCTTGCACTTGGATTTGTCTCTTTGATGATAATTATACATTAACTGCAAATAATAAAACCCCTTGACAGACCTGTTGTGGCAAAATCAAAGCATTCACTTTATTATATGTAACAGTGGCAGGCTGACATGGTATCTGTATTAAAAAAAAAATACTCACAATATAAGGTATTGAAACAATATTAATAATATGTTCACTTTTGTTAGATAGCATTTGTTTACCAAGCAGAATTTTAAATAAACAGATTACAAAACTCTTGCAAGCATTTTGTAATCTATTTTGATAGGCAGGAATAAGGATAAATCTAAAGACACCAATGTTTATAAGTGTTATATTTCCTTATTTTTGACTTTTTACATTAAGAACATAAGATTAGCATTATTTTGCCTTGCATTAAATTAAAAAAAAAGAGCCATTAACAACTTATCACTTATGTAAGTGATTTCTCATCATCTACTCAAGGATGGATGCTATTCTTAACTAAAGAGCTTAACTTGTATCAGTTTTAAATAGATTTACTAGTGAACTTATTTTGCTTGCTTGGCACTCCAAACTGAACCAAAGCTGTTGTAGCCTTTCAATGCAAAGTTCTATCTGCCTATGTTTTGCATATATTTTGTTTAAAAAAAAAAAAAAGTGTGAATGAATTCTGGCAATATTTATTTTTACACATTTTTTGATTTCTTGTAAATTTTGTCTCACTTTGTGTACATTGTGCATGCCATTAATATTTGGTGTGTGCAAAAGTTTCCAAAATTCTTTATTAAAAAGAACTAATTTTAATGATTAAAAAATATCTCTTTGACTTTGTCAGTATTTAGAAAAAAATTATTTTAAACCCTATCTTGATAAAATAATTCTGGCTTTGATACCAGAAAGTCATTGATGAAATTTTCAGCATGGATAATTTATTTAAATATTTTTTACAAAATAATGTTGCATTGATCAAAAAAAAATGATAGCTCTAAATCTGATGGATAATACTACATGAGAAAGAATTTCCCATTCCAACTTCATTATGGTTTTTGGTTTCAACAAACCAACATGTGGATGAGCATTATCATGCAGTGGCAACACAACTTTCTGGCTTCCCTGTCTTGTCAATAGCCTTTTCTCTTTCTCTCTCTCTCTCTCTCTTTGATTGCAGTGCTCAGACTTTGATGTTAATGATTGTGATGATTTGCAGTGACAGTTTCACTAGACTTCAACATGTCTTTTATATTTGATCAAATACAGAGCCATAACTTCTTTTCCAATAAATTTAGGCTTTGCTATTGATGCTGCAAGCTGTCCTGGATCCACCCATAACTTTTTATGCTTCAGGTTATTATAATGAACTCACTTTCCATCTAAAGTGGCAGTCTGTCATGAATTTTTTTTATGTCTGGTAAGAAATGACATGTAAGTGCTAAGATGCTGTCCATTGCTTTGCTCTGGCAATTAATGTAGAACCCATTTTCTTGCTTTTGGGATTTTCCCTGTGCATTGCAAATGTCTCATAACTATTGTGTGATCAATACAAAGTGTTTTAGCCAATTCCAACATTATCTAAATGGACTCTTCATTTAAAAAATATATGCAAGTAATCACTTCCAAATTCATGTGATATACTTCTGCTATGTTTACCTTTCTTGAAGAATCTCTTCCCGATACATACTGCTTCTAACCAAACCATCTCTCTAGGTTTCATCAGTCATCTTTACTTCTGTTGCTGTCTTGACCAACTTGAAAAAGAAAAAGAACAACAGGCAGTATCACATTTTTTTAAAATTCTTGACACAATGAGCACTGAATCCAGTACTCAAAACTAGTTTTCAACTGTCTCTAATTTTAAAAAAAACAGTGCTAGAGGCTTTTGTGTTTAATTGGTAAGAAGCACAATGAAATATAATCTTTGTTTCCCCATTGATACTGATTTTTATGGAATCTGCTGTCTTAATGTTGATGTTTAAGATTTTCTATTATGAGCAGCCTCAAGATGTTTAAATACTTACCAATTTTGTATTCTAAGAAATATAATATTTCTATTGGTCTTTGTCATTCATTTTAATCACTTTTTTCACTTCTTGCTCTTCAGCAGAAATACTCATCTTTTCAGATGTTTTTAAACCTTATCTTTTGTCTTGTATTCTACTAAAGCAAAAAGAAAATGTCTGTTTCGTTCATTTAAAACATCTTCCCATATGAGTTACTCACTTTAAATATTGAAATATAAACAGTTTTCACTTTTAAAACTGGAGAACTGCCAACTGAAATATAAACTCCCTGTAAGAATTTGTGTGATAGCTGAATAAATAATTTTTGTTTAAAATCCTAAAACAAAATTTTATACATACATATATATATACATTTGTTTTTAGCTGAAATGCTTTAAATTATTACCCTTCTCTGCTCTTTTTTATGTCAAATTTTTACTTTTCTTTCATTTTGCTTTATTTATTAGCAATCTGTTTCTTCTAACTCCCCACTTCTTAAATATTGTTAATAACTTTTATTTTTGTGATATTTAAATGCATAAACATAAAACTACTGCCAGTACTTTGAGTGTCCGATTCATGCTCTGATTATGTTCTATTTGAAAGAGAGGAAGTATGATCTTGATTTATGATATCATCAGATATTACACCAAAGCTGAGTCACAGAGTAGGTAAGCACTTGTAAATGTTTTTCATAACCACCAGTACCCAGGGAAATGACTGCAATAACTGATCATTACTGCTACTATCTGCACCCATGACATGTACTGTTAAAAAGTCTACATGTGAATGCCACCTTCACAAAAAGGAAAGGTGGGGATAGGCAACCCAAGTAGGTTAATTGCTAATTCTTGATATACTTTCTACCTATTGCACACTTTCATTTTGTGTGAAATCTTCCAAACTCTCTGCAAATGATCTTTTGAGTATTTTGTTAGTGAGCCACTATATTTGTTTGAGTCACTCTGGAAGTAATACCTCTTATTTTATTATGTTGGGTTATTGTGTCAGAGACAGATTTTGGTGGTATGGCAGTAGTGACCACTTCCCAATCGGAATTAAGAGCAATAAACAGACACCCTAACTCTATGCTGGAACTGTAAAAAGAAAAAAGTTGACTGGGAATTAAAGAACTAATTAATGTCAAATCCAACTGATCCTAGAAGAAAATAAAAACAACAGACATAAATAATGAAGATCATATCATATTCACTTTACAAAAAACACTCCTATCTATTGCAGAACAATGCATACCAAAATCAAAACCCAAATCTTCAAAGTATGCCAGAATGAAGTTTGATGATAAATCTAAAAAGGCTATTAGAGTACAATGCACCCAATTAAAACTGCGCTCAACTCCCTGAAAATCTAAACCATTTCAAAATAAGTAAAACCAAAGCATGAAGAACAATTAAACACTCCAAGTGAACTTCATGGAAAAACTTTTTATCCAAATCCAACACAAAAAAATAAATCTGTTTGTATTAGGATTCACAAAATTCCTAGTAAATACAAAAGTACTCCCTTGAAACATCTATTACAAAACAGCACTAAAGTTACTAACAAAAAAAAGATATCACAAATCTATTAGCCAAAAAACTTTCAAAATATTCCCCATCAAATATCTATTGTAAAGAATTCCAGGACATTAAACAAAACTTTTACTCAAGCAACCAAGAAGATTACACCCAACCTTTCTCTTTATCAGAACTACTGAACTCCTTAAATAAATGGCATAACTCTGCCGTTGGCCCTAACAAAATTCACTCTGAATTCCTGAAAAACTTACCAGACATTTCCTTCAACTGAGGTATATAACAATATATGGATCAGTGGCAATATTCCCAGTCACTGGAAATAAACTACTGTGATTCCAGTTCCAAAGACTGACAAAGACCTAGAAAATCCTTCAAACAATGAGCCGTTTGCACTTACCAGCTGTCTTTGCAAAATTCTCAAATGGATAATTAATAATAGACTTACCTGGTTACCTGGTTCCTTGAACTGTTATAAAGTTTGTATAATGCTCATAGTTGCTGGTTAGTAGGACTGTAAGGAAAACACTGTAAACAAAAGGTGATGTGAAGAAGAGCTTAATCACATGAGAACATAGATTGAGAATACAGTAGTTCAGTATAAAAAGTGTATGATTGGAAAGTGCTACACCTTTGCAAACCACTTTTTACCACTGTTCCATGAGCAGTCATTCTACTCATAGCAAATGGATGAGTCCATGTTTCAATAATAGTGTAGAGAAAGTTAGACGGTCTTTCTACAGAACAAAATTACAAACTTCTAGTCCAGTTTTAGAAAGAACAAATGTGCAATAGGCCAGCTGGTTCAGGCTTGGCAGCAATGTTCTTTGACATAAAAAAGCCTATGATATGACATGGAAACATGGCATCACACAAAATCTAAACAAAATGGGTCACAAAGGAAGATTGCCAATCTTTATTAATTGCTTTTTAACAGACCACATTTTCAATGTTCATGTTGGCACAACTCTTTCTGATTAATATGACTAAGATATGGATGTACCACAAGGGAGTATTTTATCAGTTATCTTCTTTAATGTTAAAATAAATGATGCCATAAAATGCCTGAATCCAGACCGTTCATTGCATGTTGATGATTTCTTAATCTGCAATAGATCAGAAAATATCCATACAATCAAGTGCCAATATCTCAATAAAATTAATAAATGAGCTACAGGAATGGATTCAGATTCTCCAAAAACAAAAACTCAATGTATACATTTGTCAACTCTGAAAGCTACACCACAATCCTGATTTAAAACTTGATGGTTCTGATACTCCTATAGTGGAATAATACAAATTCTTGGGCATTATCTTTGACAGAAGGTTATTTTTATACATCACATTAAATATCGGAGTTAAATGTAATAAAACAATTTAAATACTCAAAGTGGTTGCACACACAGACTGTGGGGAACTGATAGACAGACCCTAAAAAAAATGTGAACATCCTCCTGAATGTACAGGAGGCATTCACTATAAAACATTTTCTAACTGATTGTAGGATGACATGACTAGTTTAGTGAACCTATTCAAAAAGATAAAAGTAAAGATTATCTAGCCTACTTGAAGGAGGTTAGTCTATACCACAAATTATAATTCTAAATAACTTAATTCTAAAGGCATAACTGGAGAGGGATGGAACCAATCACTTGAAGGGTTGTTTGCAAAATATATTTATTAAAAAAATAATTTTGAGATTAAATAACTGTTAAAACATTAATCAATCAAAAACATGTGAAAAAAAAATGTGCCTAATGCTTGCTGAATATTTAGAGACCAAACAGAGAATGCAAGCATAGTTAGTGGGGAGGCGCAATGTATTTCGGCGGTGGCAGCAGTAATATGTGAGTTGTCTCCACTGGTGTAGATTTTTTGAGTGTAGCATGCATGCTCTTGTTCATCAATGGCTGAAATGCATAACCATTGGTGGTGACTATATAAAAAAAACAATGTTTTTTAAAGCTGAAAACCTGCTCTTTTGTGCTCTCTGTATTTGAAATTTCCATGGGGTTATAAATATATGGCATTACTTTGTGAGTGTGCCTGTGTGTGTAAAATTGAATATAGAGAAAATGTATGTGTGACTGATAGTTTCACATTTAGGTAATCCTTGTGTTGGGTACTAGACATATAAATATGATTGAGTCTATGATTATTTAGTCAGTTGATAGATGACAGAGAAAGTACTTGTTCTCATGTCTACACTTAGAAATTAATTCACATTTTTTATTTTATTCAGTAGTCTGTTCAAGTATCAAAAAAGGTAGGAACCAAAACTCTGTTTACATGAGCCAGAAAGGTAGACAGTGAATTTGCATAAGAATCAAAAAGGTAGGTATAGGTTCAGCTTGCATTTGAAGCAAAAAGGTAGACAGAATTACAGCAAACAGGTTTTCCCTTTTGCGAGTGGGAAGGGGATAGTGCCCCTCTGTACAGGGACGTAGTTGGTATATTCTTGACCCCAACTGACAAGGCAATCCTTCATACTGTGTGTATCTAGTTTATCGTCTTTCTGTTACCAATACTAAGGCACATGTTGTTATATTGAAGAACTTCAGTTATGGGTTATTTTCATGAATGATACTAAGTTTAGGATAGTTTTCAAATTTTAATTCCATTTATGACTTTACCTTCTTATTCAAATATGTAACTTGAATACAATCAAAATATTTTGTAGTTCTGCAGAAAGAGATGATGCGTAATCTGATGAATTAATTTAATTCAGAAAGAACTGAAATTGAATAAAGAGTTTAATTTTGTTTGATGGAATAACAAAATATTTAATACTGTTAATGGATATTGAATCAGTGCATTACAAAGACATGCTGTATAAAAGAACTTTATCAGTACTGAAAAATAAAAAGACTGCTTGAAGAAAATAAAAGGGCTGCTTCAGAAAGTAATAATTCACTTGAACTATTCACCACTTTCCTGTTCAGGATCCAAATTCTATCAAGTGATTGAGAAATTTTAGTTTGTTTATTCTAAAATGTATAACCTTTCTTCAAGGCAAAATTGACACCACCTAGATCCAGCTTTAAAAACAAATGCTTTTCTTTATATTTTCCATTCCACTTTCAATTCTCACAAATATGTCTTTAAAATATTTTTAGAAGAAAAAACAAACAAAAAAACTCTGAAAAGATCCAAAAGAATTTGCATTGAGTAAATTTCATAATAAAATGATATTATGTAACTTCCTCACAAATGTTGGTACTTCAAGGGAAAATATAACAATCTGTGTATAAAACATACCATGCAGTTGTGGCATAGAAAATGATCAGATACAATGGTAAGTTAGTAATGATGGAAAACCAATAAGGTGAAGAAAACTTTGTGTAGAAGTTTTTTATATACATACATGCATATAAAAATTAAGTTTAGACATTAATGCCATGGTCAGAGAGAATAATTTTATAAATTAAAGTTTTTTTTTTTATATTAGTCGCCTACATGAGGCCATCTGAATGGTGCAATGAGCTTGTTGATGCTGTTCACAAATCAACCAAAAGATAAGATTTGATAAGATACTTCCAGTCTAATGTTCTCTTGTTGCCATTAGTAACATTCAACCTTAACACTTGCAACTCTGTTGCTGATATTAAGAAAGGAAAACTGGGGACAATATGTTCTTGAGTAAGACTATAAAATATATTGGCTAAAATGTTATATATTCAAACAAAGATAAAGAAAAGTCCAAAATATTACAGGAGTGTTAAAGCAAATTTGTAATTTGGTTTGGTACTTTCTCTCATTATTGGCTTGGGGTGGTATTTGTTTATATATTTTCAAAATACTAGTCAAATGATTTGTTTCTAATTTCTCCTCTATAGTTCACTTTTTTTCATAAGGTATGAAAGGTATCTCAAGTGATTTCTTTTTTGTTAGAAATAGACTTAAACAATATGAAAAATATTCTAGTGAGATGTATTTCTAAATTGTTTCAATTATTGTTTCTTATTTCTTCTGACCATTGTCCACCTGCTAAGCAATAAATAATCCTCATTGATAACTGTGCTCTTTGTATACTAATTTCTCTTTTCCTCTGAAACCATCACTAAGCCTATTTACATTTGTTCTATTTCAGCCATTCATAGATCAGCATTTGTACATAAAGGTAATCATATTAGTTGTTCCTGTCCATTCTGTCTGTATGTCTTTCCTTTTTTGTTGTTGTCCTGTTGTTAGTGTCATGGTTATCTTTCTATTGTGTTTCCTTTTCAATTTTTTTAACTTCACTGATTTGTTTCAAATATTTGCAAATATTTAATTTTTTTCTATTTAAATATTTCTGCAAACAATGAGGGATTTTGGAAAGTACTCAGCCTAGTGACAACAAACAAAATATTCCATTTAAAAAAAAAAAAAAAGTTAGATATTTGGTTGTGGGTTGGGCTAAGAATTTTCAGCATCCCCTTGTAATACTAGTAAAGAGTTTCTAGTAAGTTTTCTTAAACAAATTTAAAGTCAGGAAATGCTTCATTTAAGATAGGTTGATTACCTGTGTACTTAAAATATTACTGATCCAGAGATGGCTACACTTATTGAATCCCGCTGTTACATTTGAATTTGACTTATTCTTGATCCAAAATAATTTTGAATTGTAACTTTTTCAATATTTTTGATCAGTTAACATTACTTGGTAGATTTACTGCATGAAAAATTCATTTTTATATTTGAGTGCTTGACACTATTAACTTTTCCTCATTTGATGGCGCATTTCATATTGATCTTACAGTAGAATATTAAATAACAGCAATAAGATGGTCATTTCGCAGTGGTCACTTAAAGAAGGAAAAAGATTTGTTTCTGTAGAAGAGACTATATAAGAAATAAGTCAGTGAGATACAATAAAGGTAGATAATATTAATAAAACATATTGACAGTAAATGCTACTTTTAATAGAGTATTTAGTCATGTCCTTGAGTGATTAACACCATTTTCTTCCAAATGAATAAAAATTAGGCAAAAATACTGTGTAACCCACATTGTTATATGGTGTTAATTAGCCAACTGTTTCAAACCTAAGTGTTTCATAAGCACATTACAATTAACTTTAATACTATATTCTTTAAAACTCTGAAAATAATAGTTTCACAAGATAAAATTTATTTATTGCATCTGTAATGAAGAAAATATTTTTCAGGGACTGATTATTTTCTTAGATTATTGAATTCTAAAGCTTTTAAGAACAAATAAAGGAACACATTTCTGTTTAACAAATAAAAAACATTTTGATATAAGGAAGGTTATTTTCCTTATAATTGGTAGTTTTATTGTATTTTCTTTTTCTCAGTTTTAATAATCATTTAAAATCTTTCCATAAAAGACAATACTGAAAAGAAATAGGTTTTCAAAAACTTCAAGGTAAACTTGTGCTTTATTTCAATTTCTCTTTTCAAATTAAACCATCATTAGTATTATCTGACTTTTTATCATTTAATGGGCACAATATTAGGCTGTAGGTTTATTTTTTATTTTGAATAAGTTTTGTTAATTTTAACATAATTTTATAAGTTCTGATTTGGGGGAATTTTTGATGCTATTCTTATCATGAATGATTTATTTATAAGCTCAACAAGATAAGTTATATATAATTTTCATATTTTTTACTTTTTTATATTTATAAATTTAGAATATATCTTTGATATACCTGTTTTCTTGTTTCAAACACTTTCCTTTACATGTCATGTTACGTGTTCTTAACAATATGTGTTTAGTATGTATATACATGCCAATATTCATACCAAAGTTGACTGGAAATATCTAAATGTTTGCATGTATGTTTCTCTTATCTGCTAATGTCATCACATCACTGTCCATTTTAAAATGTAAAATAACTGATCCATCAATGTTGGTAATATTTTCAGAAACTTGATTTTAATCAGCAAATAATTATGTAATATGAATGAATGATCATATTAAAAGCAAATGTTGAATGAAAAATTGACTTTTGTCAGGCATGCTAATGAAAATCTTGCTTTTTATACATTTTTTCATACTTAAATTCATTATTTTATTTTTTCCATAATATTTTCTTAAAAGTAATCAGTTTATTGAGAAGCTAACTTATTTATTACATATAACATATTTACATATTTATAAAGAAGTGAATGTATATATTTTAACTTTCACATTATGAAGATTATGCTGTACAAATTATAAGACATCAAACAAAATTATCTGTTAGTTTGAGAAAAAAATGTGATAACAGCATCACTTATCACCAATGACAGCTTTAACATACAAATTAAATAGAATTATGCATCAGTTTGAACTTTACTACATTTGTATTTGTGTAGAATGTGTTATTGATGGTTTTTGTTGAATTTTAGTGAATATTGTCCAGTCCAGTTGTACCTATATATATATATATATATATATATATATATAAATTTTCATATTAAAGAAACCACTATTTTATGATATATTTGCTTCAATTACTTCCTCACGTTGCAATTGGCTGAGCATAAAGCAAGCACTTGTCTTTTTTTCTGTATTGTATTTGTAGTTGCTTTTGACTTTTTTCCTGATATTTACTGCTTTTCATCTCAGACTATTAAATAATGTGCACTTGTTAATCTTTGGATTCAATTCTTCTCCATATGTGAGAAAACATTTTATTAATAACAGATTGCATAGTTTTATCTGTCATTTATATAATCATTTTTCTTTGTATTATACCCCCTTAAATTAAATCTTACTCTATATTTACATTTTATACCTATAAAAATATCTTGCAACCTCTCTCTAAAATTGTTTTAGCTCTTGGGAGTTTTCTCTTAGTTGAGTTAATCAGATTCATTTTTCCCATCCAATCATGCATTACCTTATGAGAATTTTATGTAGTTAATTTCAAGTTAACTATTTTTAATTTTTATATTGTTTGTATCCAGTGCTAAGATTTTGAAGCAATATCTTATTTCATTTTCTTTTTCATGCTGTTCATTTTCACCTGAAGCAACATCAACAAGAATGTATCTAAAACGTATTAAGAAACTGTTTAATCATTTACCTCTGCATGATCCTTATTCTTTCTCTATTTCTTAGTCTACCTTTAGCTGAATGCAAGACACATATTTAAACATGTATAGATCCTCTTGATTGAAATATCTTTATTACTTAAAAACTGTTGACCAATACAAAAAACAAAATGAAAGACTATTTCAACCATCTTAGTTTACTAATCAGAGTTCAGTAAAAGATATTTGGCGGCTAGATGACACACAGCCACCAGAAATCTGTGCTTATATTTTGCTTAGGATATCTTGAAGTAGGAGATATTTAGGCACATTTCTTTCCTTGAGGAAAAATATATTATTTTCCCTTGGAAAATAAAATATAGAATTTGTATCTCTGCCCACCCAGATTTCTGAACTTCTGTTCTCTTTATATTTTTTATAAGTTATGAGATATTTTTTCATTCATACCTTTTAAAATAGAAAAGTATTAACCATTGATTGAAGTATGCTACATGTTGGTCCAAGATATTTGTTTTCATTATCTGATTTATGTCACAGTGCTAACTGATAAACCTCCTCTTGCCAAATTATTAAATTACTATTTATTTAGGATTGCAACAACTTTGATAAAATCATATATTAACTTTTCATGCATTTTATAAAGTTTATGCTAATACTATATCCATTGTTCCAGATATGTTTTATCTTCAATTACTTTTGCTTGAAAAATGTTTAAATAACTAATTGATATAGATTAAACAATTTTATTTGATGTTCAGTTATATATTCAGTCATATATTCAGTATAACCAGATCATTTTTTTTTAATTTACCCAATATAAAATTTATTCCCTTACATAATATTTGTAGCTTGTACACTTTTCTTTTATTGCAATTGCTTCCTAAAAAATTCTAAAGCTTGTTTTTTTTTTTTTTTTTTTTTTTTTTATTGCAATGCCATTCTGATGTCTTATCATTTTATCAGTGGGTCTACATCAAAATTATAGCTTCATTTAATACTTAAATGACAGTAATAATATTTCCTTAAAGATTTCTAAAAGTTCTAATGTCATTCAAAGTAAAAATTGTTCAGTACAAACATTGAGTTGCATTGCTCAATAGAGTGACTTTTAAAATGGGAAGAATGGTTCAGTTTGATATATGGAGAATTTGTGTTTATTTACAAAGACATTAAGAGTTAAAGAATCTTATATAACTTTGTATTCATTTGTCTCAAACAAATTTGTTTTTTTTTCTTATGTGCTTATCAGTCTGTTACAATTTCAGGCAAACATAATTTTTTTTTTTTATATTCATTTTCTAATTCATCTCTTGCTGGCCTAAGCAAAAACAGAAAAAAATATTTTACTTATATTGAGTAACATGTTTTGGCCTAAATTTTTTTCTAATTACTATATTTTATTTTTTTTATCATTATCACTTAATCAAGAAGAGACACTACGGTCTAATGCTTTAAAATACTGTCTAATCATAGACAAGGAGTATTTTACTGATTTGACTGAAAGGAAAATAGTGTGGGTTTTCATACTGGAATAATGACTATACATCAAATGAAATTGCAAAGTAGATATAAGTTTTATATTGTTTGCTATATAAGACTTCTTCATGTCTATAAATTAGATTTATTACTACTTATATATAATGTGTCTCTGTGAGTTTAGATTGTTTTAGTGAATGCTAAATATTTGTATTCTGCATGTAAACTGTTTTTATTAAAAATTAGTTTGATTAGTAAAAATCTCATAGTCTACTCTTCTTAATGCACAAGACTTGAGACTGATTATAGGGATTTCTATTGAATATTCTTATTTAATAGAACATTTATATTTGTAAAACCTTCAAAGTCCACATGGCTGAGAATAAGTTATGGATAACAACTTTCTTTGGTTTTCTTTACAGAAATATAAAATGTTGATTATATGTACAATTCCTTAAATTCCTGCACCTTTTGAATCTATAAAAGTTTACACAAAAATCATATTTGTTGCTTATATAACTAAACTAAATATGGGTTAATTCTTCAGTCAGATTTTATCTAAATTTAATTTTAAAATTTTGATTCAAAGTAACCATCTCCTGGCATTTATATTAAGTTATAAATTGAGTAAAAAGGCAATATTAGCTGTATGGAATTTGTTCTCTGATTAGTTGAGTAAATGTTAAAATCTAAAATGAGAATTTCAAACCTACTTCGTTTTTACTTTACAAACTGACAAATTGTTTGTCAGAATTTGCTTGGCTATTTCTTTATTACATTGCAATAATATTTTAATGGTGAATGTAACTTGTTTTCATTTTTGACATTAAATTTATCATTATTTCTTTCCTATTTTAAAAATAGTTCTAATATATAAAAATTGTAGCGATTTTCCAAGTGTAGCTTAGATGTGGCACAAGTCCGAAAGTATGGGGTACCCAGTGAGGATTGAACTTACTACTCATTCGGAATTGTGCTAGCGAGACAAGCTTGCTAACCATTACACCGCCTCGGGGTGCCCAATATATAAAAATTGTCTGTAGAACATTTAAGTTGAAAGGTCCTGTAGATGAAGCAATTATGAAAAACATGTATAAAATAATTTTTGTAGTTCATTGCAGAAATTCTCGACCTAATAGCCCTTACTCCCCACTCTGCACTTCTTAACCCCCATACCTCCCCCACCCAAATTGCTGTTTGGTCATTTGGTCAGATTTTGGAAAATGGATTGGGCCAAGAATTTTTCAGCATCCTTTTGTATGTTTAAATAAGCCAAATTACACAACTGTATCTACCATCTTTGTATAGGAGCCTGTTACAATACAGCATATCATTCTATTCTTGAATAACGCATTGTGCTTGTCATTCAAAATATGGATGAAGATATTAATTAGAAGTAAATAATGATAATAATAATATACCTAAAGATATAAGTTCAAATCAATAAAGCTTATACTATTTATATTTTGAGATAAAATATTTACATTATAAAATTTTATCTATTTTTTTCTTAAAGTTGCTTTTCATTATAACTTTCTATGTTGGATACTCTCCAACCATTAGTGTAAGTAGCAGAAATAAGAATCAAGTAATTTAAATACAGAAGTAAATAATTATTTGTCTATTATCAAGTAATAAAAACATTATGGCATTAAGGAGTTGGAGTTACTGTAGATTTGTGTCCTGAGGTTTCTATGGCCAAATTGAGTAAGGCATTGTCTCTGAAAGGCAATGTTCCAGGATATAGAATGTGAGTTCAGGTCTTATGAGAAGCTACTAATTCAGTCCTCCTACTTTTTACTTGAACTGTTAGAGAGTATTCAACCCAGAAAGTTATAATAAATAAATAACACAATGAGATAAGATTAGCCAAAATGTTGATAATACTTGGAATAGAATGTTTCATTAAATTTATAATTAGAATTAATATAACTTTAAAACCTAAACCTGTTAAATGTTACTTTCAAACAGTTTCAAAAGAGTTCATAATTTATTAAAGTCTTTATAAAGAATATCTGAAATTTAAATATCCATTTTTATCTTTTAAATTGTACTTAGGAAATTCAAGAATGCAAAGGGTTAACTTTAGTGAACAAAACTTGCAAAGGAATGGTTGTAACCGTTTTCACAGTCTAACAAATGGCATAAATATTGGCAAGATTGAATAGACTATTTTTAAGTGAATAAAAAATCTTCCAGTTTTTAAAGTGGCTTGAATTTGATTTTTTTCTTTATTGGGAAGCAGACTGATTTGTTTTCGTTTTTCATGTCAATATCACATATAGACTTTTTCGTCTGCCATCATTCACTTGCTTGCTTGGCAACACATGTACATTTTCACTCTTGCATGATGAATTTGAAGTGAGTTGACTTGCACATCATCTCTGCTTTCCATAATTAAATGGCACAATTCATGTGTATATTGTAATGACCAGAGTAGAGAACTGAACACTTCCTCTTTTTTGCCTCCTATTTTATCATGCATTTGATATGCAATTTACATTCTTATAAACATACACACACAACTGAATTTAAAAAAATTATCTTTAGGAAAAATTCCCCTTTAAAGTTGAGGCATATTCATGTCTCTTTTGGATGAATGTGATGTATAATAGTGACTTGTGTATTATTCTTTTGGGAGGGGGGAGAGTGTGGGTATGAAAGAGTGAGAGAGAAGTGAAATCAAAGAAAATGTACATGTATGTTAGAATTACTTTTTAAGAAACTAAGCAAATTGAGGACTGTATATAAAGAGGGGGCTTTCTTTGAGCAGAAGGTATAGTTTTGCAATGAGACACTTCAACATTAACAAGATATTAAATTTTCCTGACCAAACTACATATATCCTATAGCTGACAGACTATTATGTGCAGAGCTGTAGTCAACAAAAACTTAATCCTTTGCTTTAGAGATGGATACTGAAAAGAAAAAGAAAAAAAATAAACTGGAAAAAAAATTGCTGATATAATATTAATAAAATTGAAACATAATCATTCCCACTTTTTAAAATGCATCAAAACTGATTAACTTTATTTTGTTGTGCATTCATTTAATGTTAATTTTTAAAACTTTTGTTTTAGGTATTTGTGAAATATTATTTAATAATAAACAAATAATTTTGGAGATAAAAAAAAAAACATTTACAAATTTTAAAACTATTTTCATTACTCCAAAGATTTTTTGTGCTTTCTTGCACAACATTTCTGTCTAGGAAAGTTTTCCTGGTGTTTAAAAACCTTCAGTTATTTCCACTTTAATTTGTGGAATTTTAAATACTTATAATTCTACTACTAATATGAAACATGTTAAGTCTTTTTTTAAATATGAATTTTTCAGTAAATTATATATTATAGTTTATTATATATATATATATATATATATATATATATATATATATATATATTGTATAATGACTGATTCTGTTCTTAATTTTCAGTGTTTGATGACCAAATAAATGAATTTGGCAGAGGATTATTGTGAAAACCTCAAATATATCTCAATAATTTTGAGTTATTCCTTTGTTGCTTTTAAAACAACTAGGCGTGTTAAAGGATTTATATAGATATTTTTGATTAGATTTATTTGTATACTACACTTTATTATAATTTGAATTGTTACTGATTCAAAATTTTTTAATAAATGCATATTATTTTTTTATTTTGATCATTTCCAGATTATATAATATAGTCATGATATACATTTTAAAATACTTATTGGAAAGTAAAATTTAAAACAAATTAAAATAGAAAATAAGTAATTATCCCCTTTTTAAAGTTTTAATTAAATGAATTAAACTGCATTCTATTAGAATATGAAGCTGTAACCATGGAATAAACAGATCTTTTCCAAGTCTATAAAATGTTTTTTTTAATTTTCACAAATGTCCACAAATAAGTAAAAGGTTTGATTATCTTGCACATTAATTATGCTTGCTTATCATGTTGTATGTTGCACATATTAGATTTGCCTTTTGATTATCTTTTGCATGGATGAATGTATGCTTCATACTTATTAGCACTTTTTAGTATTTTATTATATGTTCACATACTTTTGCCTTATTTTTATGCTTTTTGTCTTTGAGAGAAATATAAGTTCATTGCAATAAATAACATAGTTTGTCTCCTCATGAGTTGAGGATATATCAAATCTATTTTAGTATAAAGAAAAACTAAAGGAAATCTATCAAAAGCTTTCATATATTGAGGCTTAAATAATTTTGATGGTATGTTAAACAAGATTTTGATATCTTGTTGAATATAGCAGTCATCATAGGTGATAATATTTAAGGCTTTGCTCTTTTTTTTTTTTTCAAATAAACTATTTAAAGCTCTTGAAATTTAAGGTTTTTAAAATCCTTATTTTTTTGCATCTTTTTAATAATTAACACTTCAGAAATTTGAAGATACCTAATTTCCAAATCATCAAGAAATATTTTTTAATTTCCACAATGTTATAACTCATTGGGTTTTAAATTTTTTTTTTTTTTTTTTTTTTTTTTTTTTTAGTAATGAATGAAAATAATGTTTTGTTTTGTCTTCACAGAAAAAAAATCACATTATACTTTAAATTGTTTTGTTGACATCAATTTCTTTGTTCTAATTTTCTAATCTCCAGATTAAGCTGATAAGATTTAATATTCATTTTCAATTTACTTGACTTTGAGATTGGAAATAGATTTCTGTTTTTGATCACTATTACTAATTTAAAGTTTATTTTCATTAGTAAAATTCATTTAAAATGTAAATGTTTGTGTGTGTACATGTTTCTTTCCTAGTTTTTTTAAATAATTTGTCATTTTACAGTGAATTTCCCTTGCATTCCAGTAAGAAGCAAAGATTAAAAATATTCTTGAATCTTGTTGCAAATCCATGTTGCCTTCATTTTTTTTTTACCATCAGTTTTTATTGGTAGAGATTTTACATTCAGATAGGTTTTAGCTTTGTCTCATTTGCCATTGAGTAAATACCTTCTGTTTTAATTTTCTTTTCAGAGTAATTGATTTCACAGTTCCTTATTCCTTTGCATTTACCAGAACTATATTTTGTAGAGCAAAACTTTTGACTAAGCCCAGGAAATTAGAAGAGACTTATAAAGTTTAGTAATTAATGTCACCTGCTTAACATTACAAACATAGCTTCACATTTATTGCTATTTGTTTATTTACATGGATTATAGTGATTTGAACTGGTGTTGAAATAGTGTCATTCGTCAGTTTTGAAGCTATCAATAAAAATCTTGTAGAAAGAAATGCAAGATTTTTATGTGTGTGTTGAAGCACTCATTTTTGAAAAAATACTCATGTAATTCATTAGTATTTCATCAAGTGAATTCAAAAGTGAAATAAATTTTCAGGCAATTTGTATTTGATGTTAAATTAGTGTAATCAGTATGTCAGTTTGTTATACAACATAATTAAAAGATTATATTCTGTGGAGTAATTAAGTTATCTGATAATTTGGAGAGGAAGACTTGTTTTAATTATTCAGGAAAGTTTATGTAATCATTGGATATGTTTGTTTTTATTTTATACACACACACATTTACAATCTTCCAAGCTGCTCTTAGGTAGAATTTATTGGAGTCTTTTACTTGGCAGATGACTTGGTATTGACTTTCACAACATTGAACAATCAAGTTTTGAGAGTATGCTTAGAAGTATTAGATCAGTATTTAATCTTTTTATCACTTCAGTTGACATTAATTTTACTTTTGAAAAAGCAAATTTTTTAAAAGTCAGACAAGGAATATTATGCTACCTGTACTTAGAAATCTGACCTAATATTTTAAACTAATTCGATGGAAGTTTCTATTTTAAACACTTTATCAGTTTAAGTAACCTGTTTTTGAGCTTTTATAGTTTCCCCTTATTTTAACATTTGCTGCCATTTTCTTATTTTTTTTTCCAGAGTAATAAATCTGTAAAAACAAAAAACAAATTTCTTCAATTTACTTGTATTTTACTTTTATTCTTGAAAACCATTGTTACTTACAAAGAATTTCACTGCAGAAATAGATTGTTTTTTGTTTTTATATTTAGTAGAATGAATCCTTGTTTGATATTTTAAAATGAAATTATGCTTGAAAAAAATTAATCTTCTCTGTTAAATATACAGAAAATTAAGTACCTTGAAAAAAGAACAAAAAGCAACAAAATAAGCCAAAATATTCTCTAATCAAATCTGTTTACTTTTGTGAGCACTTTCAATTTACGGAAGGATGGCTTAATAATGCATATTATGGAAGTAAATTATTAATTATACCTTTTTAAAATATGTAATCAAGAAAAATTATTCACTTATTAGTAGAACTGATCAAGTTATGCAATCATTAAAGACCTTGAATTAAGTTTTATCAATCTTTTTCATTATAATGTTTAACCATTTCTTATATTTTGTTATATCAAATGAATAGCTTCATTGTAGAATTACCAAAAGTAGAATAAAATAAAACACAGGGAGTTACAATGTTTTACCATGGTGTACATTTTCTTGAAAGCGATCCGTTTGGAATCATTTTGGTTACTCAGTCACTTTTGCATTGCTCTGCAGTCCTCAAAGTGAATGATGTTCCTTAATTTTCAATCTAGAATATCAACAGGAAATTTGCTAGCTAAGAGTAACAGCTACAGAGACTATAGTACTAGCAAATGATGAACAAGGACTACTGTTAGCAATTACTGAATATGCCCCGATGACTCACTGAATTAAATGGTTTATTTTTATGTCAGTACATAGAAGTTAACCAAATAAAAGCAATCAGAGTGTGAAGCACTATTTGTAAAGTTGTTTATGTGACTTGCAGGCATCAATCAAAATTAGCAACCATTTGTATCAGTATTCATAATGTGCTAAGCTTGTGTAAAAATATGTTTATGATTTGAGTTATAATTTGTGTATGTGTTTCCATTTTCTATGTATATTTTGTTAAATAGAATAGGTTGGAATGCCTTTTAAGCTTTTTGATGAATTTATTCTGTCAAATAAGTATTTGATATCAAGTGAGAGCTTTGTTGATCATTTTCAAGAAAAAAGGTAGAAAGTAGAAAGATAGCCAGTATAGAATTTATATTGTTAATGGTCCAAACTTTGAAATGAATGTGAATTCACAGGCTACAATTGTGAAATAGATTTTAGCATCAAATGGCAAAAATGACTTTACAATTCAAAGGCATTTTGAACATGTTCGTGCCTAATCAGAAAAAAAATTATTGATAGTGGGTTGCCTTCTTTTGATGTAAAAGGCTTCTGAGATATTTAATCATTTTTTGTATTTGGAGTGGCAAAGTACTCTTGTAGTGTTAACCAAAATTTGCCAGGGATTAGGAAGAACACTGTAAATGTTTACAAATAGTAATTTGCTGAAATGACAAGTCAATTTTCTTGAGAATAATGTTATGGTATAACAAATGTTGATTCCCCCCCACACATACACACACACACACACTTTTCAGCAAAAGCAGTCTCCTAAAAGATAAGAGAATTGGTATGCAACACACACACACATATATATATATATATATATATATGGCAAGTTTGATATTACATTGTTTTGTATTGCATCATGAATCTTTGGCAAATATTATCTGCAGGTTGCTATAGATTATACAGGGTGCGATGAATAAATTGTCGCCCTTTTATATTTTTAATTTTGTGTGTGCACTTTGTTTTTGATTTTGTTGACTGCATAGTATAGTAGGATCAATTGGACACTGTCTGTGACAAAAAGAGCATCATGACACAATTCACTCTGCCAGAAATTTGGAAACTGCATGCTGTACTGTTTGGCATTCATGCCGAAAGCAACAATACAAACAGTTCAGAGTGTTTGGGTGTCAATCTGAGGACAGTGTAGAGGGTTCAGAAAGAGTTGGATGAGTCTAATGGTGATTATGAAAGTACAGCAGCTCAGAAAACTCACTCTGATTGTTCTGATAAGAAAAGAACTCCCAAATTTGTTGGTGTGGGCCTCAGACCCAACATGGAGGCTTACATCAAGTACCTTGAGAAGTTAGTGCTGCCCTGGGTGAAAAGGTGACTGCTGGACAGCCTTATGTCTGGTAACAGGACTTTGCACCATGCCACACAAGCAAGAGAACCCAGTCATGGCTGTTAGACAATTTCTGTGACCACATTACCCCTTACATCTGGCCTCCTAATTCCCCAGACTGCAACCCCCTTGATTATTATGTGTGGGGCACAGTTGAGCAAGAGACCAACAAAACTCCTTGTAACACCAAAGATGATCTGAAGGCAAGGATTATGGCTGCATTCACCAACTGAAACAAGGATATTGTCCAGAAGAGTTGCAGGTGATTCTGAAGTCATCTGGAGGCTGTTGTTGAAGCCAATGGTTATTTTATTGAATAAACTTACTCTTTAGTACTTCAAGATATTTTTGTGTGATTTTGGTAAATATATTTGTTAAAATGAGATGTTGATGTTATTTTTGTGTGATTTAGACAATTTATCCATTGCACCGTGTATTTTTTATTGCATTTTCATTTTATATGCAGTTAGGGACATATCTGGTTATATTAAATAATAGTATTTTTCTCATGATTTAACTTTGGTTTATTATGTATGTTACTATAATTAATTTTGTGTTAAATCCTTGAAACATGTACTTTTGGTAAGTTCTTTTACAAGTTTGCTCTCAATATTAAATGACTTATTCAATACCAAAAGAATTAAATTCTATATTCTTTTTAATGCAAATTATGTACAGTTTCTATAGTTATTGCATTGAGTTGGTGATATAACTTATTGAAATGATTTTTTTTCTTTTTAAAGTTATATTTATTCTTTAAAAAAAAACTCATTTCTGAGCTCAACAAAAAAAAAAAAAAATTATATTGGATCAATGTTCAAATATGCATTTTTTTTAGAAATGCTGATTTGGATTTTTCCAATTTATTTAAAACAACCACACCTTTTAAGATTAAAAAGTATTTTGCAGAATATGAAAGGAAATTGTTCATTATGAATTGAAATCTTTGCTTCTCAAAATTGTTGCCTAATTGTGTTAGAAATTACTAGTAAAGCAAGATCTTTTTTAAATCTAGTTTTCTTTTTGTCCAACTTCAGAAAAAAATTATTCTATCGAAAGAAGTAACTTTCCTAATATTGAATGAATTAAACATTCATTTATATACAAAAATTGATAATTGGTTGAATAATGAACTCAAGCTCAACTTAAAAAAAAAAAAAAAAAAAAAATTATATTGGATCAATGTTCAAATATGCATTTTTTAGAAATGCTGATTTGGATTTTTTCAATTTATTTAAAACAACCACCTTTTTAAGATTAAAAATATTTTTTGCAGAATATGAAAGGAAATTGTTCATTATGAATTGAAATCTTTGCTTCTCAAAAATTGTTGCCTAATTGTGTTAGAAATTACTAGTAAAGCAAGATCTTTTTTAAATCTAGTTTTCTTTTTGTCCAACTTCAGAAAAAAATTATTCTATCGAAAGAAGTAACTTTCCTAATATTGAATGAATTAAACATTCATTTATATACAAAAATTTATAATTGGTTGAATAATGAATTATTATTGTAATATCTGATAAATATTAAGTTCTTCTTAGCATTCTAAATAAAAAATATTAATTTGCCTCTTATGCAATTGAACAAAATAATATTTATCATTTCTTCCTAATGATAGATTCCCTCTGTAAGCCTATGTTTTTGAAAGTGCTCCTATGCATTGTTTGTTCATTATGTTTAGTTAGCTGATTAGTTGTCTATTTCTTATTTGTCTTTTAAGAAAAAATTATTTAAAGTTCAGCTTTTCAAGTAGTTGAAAAGTATTTCAATTGTTTTTAAACAGAGTTGATTGATTCATTGTCTGGGAACAATTTTATATTCACAAGTGTTGAGTTGAACAGTTGATTAATCCTACCAAGGCTTACTTATTTAAAGCAGCTCCTCAGAGAAAATATATTAAATCTCCCCTTCCCATTTAAGACATATCACAAAAGTATTTATTGTTGGAAAAAAATCCACCACATAAGAAAATTTTTACTTATTGTAAAAATGTTAATATTTATCCTGTTATGGCAACTATAAATTTCAATGAGCATAGTAATTAATTTTTTTTTAATGATATTTTCTTTTAAAACCTGATTTCTATGGAACCTTATTTTAAATCCTTTTTTTCTTCTAAAATGAGAAACCCTGCTTTCACTAATACCAAAAAATCGTAGCTACCATTAGAGACCTAAAGACATGTGAATGAAAGTGCTGAAATGTTCTCAGCCTGACCAAATAGCCAAGCATTAATTAGATTTGTTTTTGTTGGTTTTTTTTTTTTTTAAATTCTTTCTTGGTTGGGCTGAGAACTTTTTGACACCATCTCCTAATATATTTGTCTATAGACAAAATAACAATTTAATTCAGTTTGGCACCAAAGTAGAATTTATGCAAATTAGATTTTTTTTTTTGCATTTACTTGTTTCAGTCATGTAAATATTTAAAAAAAAAAAAAAAAAAATCACATGTCCACAGATGATCATATCTCGTGTGTAATCCTTAATTTATAGGTGTTTGTGCCTGTGTGTAATTAATACATCTGCTAGTTTTCCTGTAAGAAAAAAAAAATTGAATCTTTGGTCATGTTTTTAGGTGCACAGATTTGATATATTTGTATAACATGAAAGAACATAAAATTGTTTACAATTTAATATTTGTATAGAAATATTAACCAGTAATATTTGTAGCAACATGATTGTTTTAATGTATCATATTTCTCTATTTATGCAAACCTGTATTTCTTGCAAATGTATAATAACCTATATTTACAAATGAATTTATACATCATAATTACAATTAGAAACTGAAATATTTGCTATTTGTTCACTTCTAGGAAAAGAAGAAAACAAAAACTACTTTGATTTATAAACTGTTCTCTTGAGAGACTCCTGTCTGTACTAAAAATGTTCAGAGGATGTAATGTCTGTATAAAAGTATGATTTTTGTGTTTTTCATCCTGTCTGAGGTGAAAGTAGCTTTAAATGATAATTTTCAATTCTCTTGAAACTTGTGGCTTGCATAAATTGCTATTCATCCACTGCTGAAACAAGTGCAGAATGTTTGAGTTGGACAACCCACTCAAAAATGTCATTCCTCTTAGGTTAGAGTGTAGTGGTAGATGGGTTAGGCTGTTGTCACCTCAGTGGTCTTCCTTTCGTTCTGTTTACTTGAGGCCAATATTATTTCTGACTGTGGAAAGAAAGTAGAGAAGTTTAACCTTTTAGCATTCAACATACTCAAACCTGTCCCATAAATATCGGCTCTCAAAATCTCACTATTTGTGATTAAAATCTTGCTGTTCCTGTGTTATTTGTGATGATATTGTCATATGGCAGAATATACATGGGGTGGATTACAGCAGGTTGAACATTGAGGCCCAATATTTACAGGGTGGGTTGAATATTAAAGGGTTATAAGTGCACTGAGTACATGAAATCTTCTGACATATAGATATTTATATGGGTTGTCTAGTGCTACAGATCATTTTCCATTAATATTTTACTTGATATGACTAAAGCCTTTTCATTATCTCTAAAACTTCAGTTGCATTTTGTATGTTAGAGCCACCTCAGATTATTTGCTTTGATAGTGGAAACTACTCTTTTAGGATATTTCTGCTACCAACATTTATTTTGAACAAGATATAATATTTATGTAAAATGTTTACATTATGAACCATTATTTACACTTAATATGCAAATAACAAAAATGATGATATCAGTGATTTACTTCAAGTGATATCATATTTACTCCTCTATTTTAGGGGACAACAATAAACCCTTATTCAACATTTATATGAAATGGTAAAGATCAACATATCACTGCTTTATTTCATTCTGGTCTTTACCAAAGTAGGGATATATATGTTTAGTGTGAATTTCCATTAAAAAAGTAGACTGGCTCATTTACAATTAAATCACTATTATTTTTATTGCTTATATGAAACTTCTGCTCCAAAGGCTTGTTTGGAACTATGAAGAAATAAATAGAAGGCAATAGAATATCATTATTCTTTAAACCGGTTTAAGAGGTGACAAAAGTGGCGTTTTGAACAAAAAGAAACATTACATTTTTAAGTATGAAATTGCCAAAAACTATGATTTTTATCTCAAAGCATTTTTGTTTACAATTCATACATTCAACTTATTCCTTTAAAAATATAATTGATGGACATATGTGTAGAGATTTTTCTAGTTTTTGTAAGAATATATTGCAGTGGATAATTAACAGTCAAAATGAAAAAAATAAATTTTTTTTTTTTTTCTTGGGGGGAGGTGTTCCACTTGTTCTTTTTGCCTACTCACCTCATGGGAGAGGCTTTTCAAAGTGTGTATGTGATTGGTGTCATAAATAATAAACAAGCTGCATGGTAAACAACTGTTAATCTCTTGTAGGTTTGGTTTTTTTCCATTCCCCACCCTCAGAAGACATCCTTTCTAACCCTCAGTACCTTTATTTCTTGCTACTAGCTGACTTCAGCAGTACCAGAATTGCATGCCAAACCCAAATAAGCTGATCTGAAAACTTTTACTGTGAATCTATATATAAGTAAATATTTCATTACTTAGCAATTTGTACAGATCACTACTTCTTGTTTTGGCCATTTTTTAAAATATGTGAATGAACTGAACTAAAAAGGATTCTACAGCAATAAGCTATTTATATTCCATATAAATAAAACAGTTATTTTAACTAAAAACCAACAATTACTGATTTCTGAGATATCCAAACAGCATGTGTCAAGAAAGTGATTCTTTCTACAGAATCCTAAGTATCTTTTTATTATTTAAATATTTTAAAGGATTCAAGTCTGTAAGTGAAGATTTTTAAAGAATAAATTTGATTTTTTTAAATATTTAGATATATCTCAATAGAACAAATAAAAATATTTCTTGTAACTGAAAAAAGAAATGCATAAATTTAAACTTAGCTAGAAGATTAGGAAATAATTTTTCACTGAGCATTCATAATAGGGGGTGAATACAATTCCATTTTCTAAAAATTGTTACTTCAAAATTTATCCATAGAAATTAAATTTGCTCATCGTCTGCATAAACAATGGTTTGGGAATGGGTCATTGAGGAGTGAAGGGATTCAAAATGGTCAGATGTATAGTCAAAAAACAGTACTATAGGTGACTTGTAGAAACAACACTTAAATATATAACTTAATATATAAGTTGATACAAATGTTTTTAGCAGTTTTTAACTGTTTTTTTTTTTTTTTTTTTTTTTTATAAATTTATAGTAACATTATTCAGTTATCAATATATTTTTCTTTGTTTTCTATAAACTTTATACCTTTCAAGTGAATTGTCTGTTCCATCATAATAAATGATACTGGTTTTAATTCCTGGAATTCTTAGGCAAACTTGGAACTGCTGACTAGACAAAAAAATGTTACCTGAATGACAGATCTGAAGAAGACACCATGTGTAAAAAAAACTTACAATCTCAACTGCATACTTGTTTTCTGTATTTCAGTTTCACCATGAGACTTCCTTATCAAGAAAATGTCTCCATTCAGATCTGTTGTTCTTGGTTGTATTGAGCAGTAACAGTTTGTCTAGGTTCCAGCAATTCAAAAACAAAGAATTAATTTTGAATCCCATTAAACACAAAAGTATTTTATATTTATTTATCCTCTCCACCCACTATTCTATTTAGATTGAGTTGCTTGAAGACTGTCCTTGAGTTAGCCATGAGTTTCTTCATTTTGGATTTTCATAAATCTATTTTTCTTTGACAGTGACTGTCTTATTCATAAATTATAAATGTGGAAATGCCGACTGATGTTGCTTTCCATAAGTTCTTGTGGAATCCATTTTCCTCATTTCTGAATTTTGCCTCAGGTTTGTGTATACTACAGTGACTAATGACATAAATGGTTAAGACTTGAGTAAAGTTCAGACACCTTCTTAGATTTCCCTAACAGTGTGCAAAAGATAACACTGGAAACTTTTGCATCAACCTAATATGAATGTGTATGCACTAATTATTCTGTTAAGACAGAATAATTTCCAATATTTTCAATATAAACCAATAATAACATTCGAGATTCAGACCGATATCCTTATCTTATTTTCATGCTTAATGTACTTATTGAAAGATCGTTAGGTTCTTTCTCCTACCTGCTTTGATTTAATATGGTATTATCGTATGGCTACTGGCTGTAGTAATCAAGTAACTGTTGCAAGTAGAAGAATGAATGGTAGAGAAAAATAGTATATTACTCTTGTTTCAGATATATTTGCAGGATGGGCATTTCTGCTACATAGTTGGCAAGTTGGCTACTGAAGTAGTCTGAAATGTTGTATTTTAAACTTTTGTTTTACTGTTCACTGTTGGTGTGAGTAATCAAGCTGTATATCTCTTTATAAAGCTTTATTTATCAGTGGAAGCAACCTCATTTTTTCATTCTTTCAAAAATGTAAGGCAAATATTTTCCCTATTTAACATTTCAAAAGTGAAGGCAAAGATATCAACCTCTGTTCTTATCCTACTCTCTAGCAACTGAGCAATGCTTGCAAGTGGAAATAATTGTAATAATTTATTTTAACATTTCAAATTTTATAAGATTTTACAAGCATTTTGTGAAGACAATACCATTATTAATTTCTAATGTTGGAATAAACATATTGGCATCAGTAGATATTTCATTTATTCAAATTTTACCAGAATCTTAACCATGGAGTAGTTATAATAAGGTTATTACTAACCATTACTATTGTAGTTGTTTGAACTGAATGCTCAACATTTGTGGCATTGTATAAGATTAAAGTAAACTTAATAAATGCCTACTCAAATTTCATGAACTAATGTTGTGATGTAACATCAATTTTTAATTGACATACGGATTTATGCAAAGAATACAAATTGCTTAACAAGAATAGATGGCATTAAATAAAAATAAGTTTCTCTATTATGTCTTCCATGTTTAATTGAATGCTTTCTTCACTTTGTGGATGTTCTACTTTTTACTTCATTACTTTTTTTATTTCACCCACATTTCTGGTGTTATTGTACAAGTCATTACATCACTATTTAATTAGTGAGTCAGAAGGAATTTAACAATTTTCTTATTTGCACAATTTCTCTGTCAATTGTATATATGCTTTTTATTTAGTGATATGCTTAACTGTCCAGTTAGATTTGAAATATTGGTCTTTTTTTTCTCTTCTAAATTGAAATATTATTGACTTGATCATTATCTTATTTTTTATAAAATTTTAAGGTAACTATATCATTTAAATGAAAACTGATTTGAATACAGTTTCAATGCTAGGAGGAGACTGTGATCATTAAATACCTAATTTTAGAATACTTTTATGCAAAGTGGCTTCTTTATAGACATCATATCTAGTTTCTGGTATTGAAAAAAAATTGAACAAAGCATAGAAAAAAACAATGTCAATATATTATCTAATGTATTCATTACTGTTCATCATTAGAATGAGTGATTGCTTGAATTGAAAATTTTATTTTATTAAAAGTAGACTACCGTAAAATAATGTGCAGAGAAAGGGCATATTGAATCTCCCAATGATTATATGTTTAAAACAAATGCAACCTTACAATATTTCGCTTTTCTTTTTGGACATAATTAATATCTCTTGTAAAAATTGTTTTTTCCAAAACTTGGAAAATTATCAATGCTGAGAAAAGAAAAGCTACTGGGGCAATAATTCAAAGCACTCTAAGTGTAGAAGGAAAAGGACTTTATAGAACATAATTGAAAAAGACTAAAAATCTTACTAATTACAAGATAACATTAGAAAATAATTTTTTTTTTCTCTTGGCTAAAAACTTTTCTCTGGAAAAGTATCACTTTTCCAGAATTCTTGTTTTTATTGTAAATCTTTGTGGAAACTAAACTCCTCCTTTTTAAGTGTCCTGTTTCTTCAGAATTTAGTTTCCTTTTTCTTATATCTGTAAACTCTAAACAAGATTCTACAAGATCTTAGATTTAATATTGACAGTAATGACATTAGTATTACCCATAATGGAGCTATATAAAAACAATGGATTTAATTGAGAGATCACAAGAGACATTCCTTGATGTTAATAAGTGTCTATTCCTAACAGAAGCTGTTTAGTTTGCATGTTTGTGCATTTCAATAAAACAGAAATAGTGTATCTGTTCTGTATAGTGATATTGAGGAAAGAAAAAAATGTTTAGTTTACATTCTGGATTGTTTCTTTGATTTTTTTTTTTTTCAAGTATAAGTAATCAACATTGGTGAATGAGAAATTTTGTCTACTTTGATGGGATACAATATATATATATATATATATATATATATATATAAAATCCAGAAAGAATATATTTTTTGTCTTATTCCCCCCTGTAAGAAAAATGAGGCCTTGGCAAAGATAATACAAAGAAGTTGTAATATGAAGCAAAAAGGAAAATAAGACAAATTGTCTAATCGCAGTATTTTAGAATTTGCTTTATTTCTGTTTATTTCTCAGAGATGAAAGTGTTTCACTTGTTAGCCTCCCAGTATGCTGAATGTTTGTGGATGTTATTTGTCAGATAACTTATTAGATAAGACTGCGATCTCACTTAAATCTTTTGCAAATATGTGTCCATAGCAACAGTATATCAAAAATCACAATCAATGCAAAGGCATCCCAGCTCTCATCAATATTTCATTTGATAGTACAGACACTCTAAGATACTTATGAATAGTAAAATTCTAAATGCATCTTTCTGGTCTGTAGATTTGTAGGCACTAACAAAAAAACATAGCAGAATATAGCTTTTTCAGAGTAGAATTTGAAGAAAAGAATTCCTTTGTTGTTTTTCAAAACAAAAAAACATGACAGAATAACTTGGGTATTTGATTAAAACTGCTTTAAAAAAAACTGTCCCGAAATGACCATTAAATATAAATCAACTGAATTTATTTTTTAATATTACAAGCTACATTTGTTTAAAATATCACAGAAAGTGTCTTACACTCTTCTTGGATACCAAGAAAAAATGTTTGATGAGTTCCAAAATGACTTGTTACTGATTTGTCATCAAAGTAACACCTCTCCATTTAAAAGGGATCTTTAGAACATTTACTATTGTTAATTCTAAGATCCCCTGGGTTGTGTGTGTGTGTGTGTATATATATATATATATATATATATATATATATATATATAGAGGTATGCAGCTAAGAAAGGGAAAATCATTAATCCACCAGTTTACATATGATGCATGTGGCAGAGTATGTTTCTCCAATACAATCATTGTTAGCCACAAGAAGAGCAATATTGATAGACCTTTCACAAATTATGATCGGTACTACACTGGAAATAACATGCAGTGTGTATCAAATAACCTGCCGGGACTTCTCCAGTCACACATGAAAACTGACAAGTAAGCTGAATAGACTTTACAAAATAAGCCAGGCAAAACAATATATTTTGCCATGTCTGCAATAAACATTGCCAAACACTTGCAGGTTTCAAGAGCTAATGTTGTTCTCACAAGATCTAAATATATTGATCATACTGTCATGAGAGAGATATTCATTGTCTAGTAATTGTATGATTTATTGCTTATATACAATATAAATATTTAGATAGGCAAACATGCAGTGTCTATAGACATTTTCAGCTGTAAGTTGCACCGCAATAATATTAAGGTAATTATAAGAATCTTAATTTGCTAAATAGAAAATCTGATATTAGAAATAATTAGGAAAACTATTGTTTGCAATATTTAGATCACTTAGTTTTGTTGGTAAGAAATTCCCAATAATAGCAGAGAGAGTGAGTGTGTCATTTTATTTATGTTTTTCCTATGTGAGTGTAGGATAACAATCTTCAACTTCATAATTGTGAATTTTAGTTGTTATTTACATGTGCTGTACACATACAAATAATTTCTTTTCAATTATGATGCATGTTAAGACATTAATTAATAGATGTAAATGAACATTAATAATAAACAATATAAAATGCTTACAATATTGAATTAATATTTCTCTTACACAATTCCTTTTATTTCCTTTGTAAAATATAGCAATGCTGTTTGTGAAATAATGTAGAAAAATCTTAATGAAATTTGTCTTAAAATAATCCTGCAAATATCTTTTCTCTATTTTAGCAAAATGTTGAACACATTTGCAGTTCAAAAATGTCTTTTTTTTTTTTTTTTTTTTTTTATTGCAAAATGACTTCCTTTAAAAAGCAAGATGTTCCATGTATCTTAAAAATGCTCCTATTGTGGTCCTCCCCTTGTATTTGAATCCTTCATCTGCATCTTAACTGAGGCTCTGTTTAATGCAGCATGAAAGTTCTTTGTGTAAAATCTTGACAAAACTGCACTCAATATCATATTAATCTGCATAACCACGATGAAAATTTGGCAATGTTTAACCTTCCCTGCCTGCAAAAAAACATTCTGTCAAAAAGACAGTTATTCCTTTGACATTTATGACTCCCTTGGTAATGTTTGTTTTAAAAAGCAAAATATATATTGTATGTTTATTCAAATTTTCATGTTTTTACAGTTCGACATTTTTGTAAAATTATGAATAAAAAAAACTTTTCATAATTATTCATTAAATAGTAAATAATAAATATTGCATTGTAGTTAGTTTTCATATCTTGATGATTTTGTAATTTTTTCATAAAAAGATTTCTTTTCAAATTTATTTCTTTATAAAATGGTAAATAATAAATCTTTATAGTAGTTAAATAATAAATATTGCATTATACTTGGTTCACAAATTTTTATAATCTTGTAAATAAACTCTTAGGGAGTCAAAATTATATCAGTAATAGCAATGTCAGAGGAATAATCATCCTTTTAGACATACATTTTTATTTTCTTTTTTTACATGCATGAAGTTTAAACATTGTTGAAAATTCCTCGTTTATCTAATTTTTACCTTTCTTGTCTTGAGCATCAGTGGATTTTTAAAAGCCAAAATAATAAAAGAAACACTTCAGTATTTTATTGTATTTCTTTCAGGAACACGTGTAGATACCAATACATTTACTCGACCAAAAAAGAATAAAGATCGTCTTCGACTGATTCCTGCTGAGAGTTGTGCATCCAATAAAGATGCAGAATCACAAAGCCAAGCACTCAATCGTATTCCAGATGTTTCAGACATCCAGAACATGGCTAAGCTACAAGAAGAAAGTAAGTGACATTTATTTTTTAATTCATTCTTTAACTATAACCTCTTGGTTTCTGCTATTATTCTTTTTCTTTTTTTTAACTAAATATGGTTTATACACTTCAACCTCTTCTTCATACACATTTGACACTTTTTGGCTGATTTATTCTTCAGTCCTCATCAGGTGTATTCTGTGAGAAAAAATGTCTTTTAGAAAAAAACAAAATGGTAGTATAAAAATTTATTATTTCTGTCTTTCTTTGGCGAAATGATGGAAATTTATTATTTCTGTCTTTCTTTGGCGAAATGATGGAAATTTACTATTTCTTTTTTGTAAATGATCTTTCTTTAGGCGAAATGATGGAAATTTATTATTTCTGTCTTTCTTGGCTTAAATGATGGAAATTTATTATTTATTTCTTAAATGATGGAAATTTATTATTTCTGTCTTTCTTTGGCTTAAATGATGGAAATTTATTATTTCTGTCTTTCTTTGTAAATGATGGAAATTTATTATTTCTGTCTTTCTTGGCGAAAATGATGGAAATTTATTATTTCTTTCTTTCTTTGGAAAATGATGGAAATTTATTATTTCTGTCTTTCTTTGATGGAAATTTATTTATTTGTCTTTCTTTGGCTTAAATGATGGAAATTTATTATTTCTGTCTTTCTTTGCTTAAATGATGGAAATTTATTATTTCTGTCTTTCTTTGGCTTAAATGATGGAAATTTATTACGAAATGATATTTCTGTCTTTCTTTGGCTAAATGATGGAAATTTATTATTTCTGTCTTTCTTTGGCGAAATGATGGAAATTTATTATTTCTGTCTTTCTTTGGCGAAATGATGGAAATTTATTATTTCTGTCTTTCTTTGGCGAAATGATGGAAATTTATTATTTCTGTCTTTCTTTGGCGAAATGATGGAAATTTATTATTTCTGTCTTTTCTTTATTTAAATGATGGAAATTTATTATTTCTGTCTTTCTTTGGCGAAATGATGGAAATTTATTATTTCTGTCTTTCTTTGGCGAAATGATGGAAATTTATTATTTCTGTCTTTCTTTGGCGAAATGATGGAAATTCTGACTTTTCAGTTATATTGCTGCTCTAACCACTAAATCACACATGCAAGTACATGTGTTTATTTTAACTCTTTACAAAAAAATACTTGTAAGTATTTTCTGTTTTAATTTTTCAGATGAGGAATTATCATTATTTACACTCAGACCATTGTCCTCATGTTTGTTGTTATCATCAGGTGCTTGTTGATCTGGGTAGCCTTCAGGGAATTCAAACTGATTTAACTTATGGTGGTTAATTGTTCTTGTTCTGCTGACCATGTCTATAAATATTTCATCTAGTTCTGATTTACTACTGTTCACTTATTGCTTGCCTCATTTCCACTGAGTAAGTCTACTCTAACCAGCTCAGTGGAAATAATTGAATAGTACTAAATAAAAACTATACCAGACTAGCAGCATGGCCCAGCGTTGCCTGTGCTTGATTCAAAAATCGTACAACTCCTACAGCAATCGCTATCACTTGACTTAAAATATTTTTGCCCTTCCTTGTCTTTAAAGGAGTGCCCTTTGCCGTGCTGATGTTGCTACTTGCCTATATCACACTGCAAATTTTTTCTAAGCTCTATACTAAACATTAAATCTGTTACGAAATAAGAACTAAACAAAATGAACACAAAACAATCAGCTTTAAAAAAGGACTCATAACTGGAAAAACCGAATGAAAAAAGAATGTTAACAACAAATACTTTTTCACACCCAACCCAGTTCTGCGGAATCAGAATCAACGTTGAGTTTAAGCAAGCCAATTGGAGTAAAGTGCCATGCAGATTTAAATTTTTCCCACTTGTGATGAATGCAGCTATCGAATTATTTTTTTTATTTTTTGCTTGCTAGTTAACATTTGTGTCAGTCAGCTGTTGGCTCTCATGCTGGCCAATAGAATCTTCCTGTCTATTCGAGGCAGCCAGCTATAGGCTCTCACTCTGGCCAGTAGAAAATTGCCGCAAACTGCATGAAAACTGCCATAGAAGCATGAAAAAATTGATTATTTCCACTATCAATGGGAGTTGGGAAATGCAAAGTCAGTCTTGGCCTTCCCGCTAACTTGGAGCATGTGCATATAAATTTTGGTGCAAATCCATCGAAAATTGCAGCCGTGCATTCGTTACACACACACACACACACACACATACATCCTGCCTTTTATAGATAGAGATATTCCTAGACATGGCCAGTGGAACAAGAACAATCATTTAAACATAAAGACTAGCAGTATTTTTATTCTTACTAGTAGTTTAATATTAGTAACTTTACAAATTTGGTATAAATTTGATATAAAAAAAAATTCTTTTTGCCTTTTATTTTTCACATTCATAAACTAAAATCCTAAATTTTGTATCTTAAACAGGTTTACGGCAAAGTATATCACCTCTGTCATCTCCAAGAAAAGGTAAGTATTATGTCATTGGAGTAAGTTAGCAGTTTTGCGAAAGAATCCAATGGCACATTCCATTGAATTTGCATCAAACATGTCACTTGTGGAAATTGGATTAACAATTCAATTAGTTTTTATTCAAATCATGTCATTTCACTCATCTAAGATAGTAACATCAGTATAATAAGCGACAGGAGAGAAAGAAATAAAACACTTTGTATACCTTTGTTTTTTTGGGTTTTTTTTCATTTGTAATTGATTAATGTTAACCTTCTTACTAAATAGAACTGGTGGGTTGATAGATTTGTCTTTGGAATCAGTTTTAGAGAGGATATTTTTATTCATTGCATAATATTTTGATCATAAGCCTAAGAAAAAAGGGTTTATAGTTAATTTATCATCATGATTGAGTAAAATATTCATTAACTCATTTATCAAGCAGTGAGGGGGTGAATTGTATATGGTGAATAGTTCACATTATAAATTCTAACTATTTATATATCTTTGTTGGGTTTGGCTAATTTTTGACAATTTTCTACCATAAGAATTTTGGAGTCATGTGATGTGCAATTGAGTACAGAACAAATATCTATTATTGGCATTGTTAACTGATGCTTTTGTCTGTATTGTATATTTTAATGGTTGAATTTAGTGCTGTCACAGTATCCTCCCTTTAGAAAGCTGACACTGATATATTTGATTTGGTTATTTTTGTATTTTGTTTAGAAGCAACAAATAGCAATTGACTAGAGAGACACCTTAAATACTGTAAAGTGTTGAACTATCTAGTCTTACAATGTTCCAGATCATCCTTGCAGAGGAAAGTGCCAAGGTGGTGGCTATTAAAAACTTTGGACATTTTATACAAACTGTAAATCTATTTAGAAAAAAAAAAAAAAGGTCTTGATCAGTCATTAAGTACTCATAAAAAAAAAAAAATAGATATTTTATAAAAAAACACTTTTATTATATCTTTTTCATAGTCAAGATAGTAGATATTTTTCTTAGCATCCGGAGAGCATTCTTTACAGCCCAATTCTTGTGTAGAACTTTCAGCCACCTCACAAACAGTTAAAGGTTAGTTGAGGCTGAAGTAAGCTGATGGGTAATTGGCAAAAGAAAATGTTGATGGTATTTATTTGTTTAAGGTTGGGGTGCAATTTGCCATGGAGTGACATACAAACCAATATTCCATAGTCTTCTGTGACAGCCTATGCAAGATGCAGCATTAGGGTGAGAAAATGTGATGGACAGCTTTGAACTTCATGCATTGCAAAGCAATGCTTTTTGTAGCCAGTTCACCTATCAAAGCTTATCTTATTTGCATTTTTTGGGTATTGGTATGTAGTGATACTCCTTGCCTGGTCTCCTATTTGTGACTTGAGAATCATTATTGTTTAGAAACTTTGCTACTGGTCATCCCAGCATGAATGGCACATGAATGCCAATACATTTTGGTAGTCCCAGTTTGCTCAAACCCATCTGTTACAACAAAATCAAAATCTATTGAGTAAATAAAATAATTTTTTTTCTTTTAATTTGATACGAACCACTAATTTTCCAAAGTTTAATGCTATTTTTTTTTTTTTTTTTTTTTTTTTACGTCGTTGATAAGTTTTGTTTCTTTTTGTTTTTTCCTGTTAAGAGACAGTTAAATAGTGAATGTTGATGACTCAATTTATGGATTATAACTCATAATAATAAAAACTTTAATTTAAAATATGCAAAGTAATTACTATTGATGATGAGAGTAAAAAAAAAAAAAACCCCACAAAAACAAGTCTTTTTGAGTCCTCACATCATTTTCCAAGCATTTTAATTATTACTTCATTATTTAGTCTTAATGATCTTGAGATTTTTAGTTATTTTCATTTTTAGTTTTATTGCCTATCTAGAACATAATGAAGTTCTGTGACTTTTGGCTGTTGTAAAATGCAAATAAATTCTACACTTAAAACTTAATACTGAAAAATTCAAGTTAACATTTTGTAAGGCTATAGACTATAGATACTAGTTTATCTACATGACTTAGTTCTTTAACACTCTAACCCATTCAAGTTGTATTATTGAAAAGCCACCTAGAGAAATAATTTCAAAAGTAATAGACTTAAAAGTGACTTTTTACAAACATAGAAATTAATTTAATCTTTTTTTTTTTTTTTTTTTTTAACTAAAACAAATTTAAATGAGTTAAGCTTTTACTAAATTACGTTTTTGAAATTATATTTGATTGTACAGAACAGTATATACTTGTTGAAAAACTACTTTTTGGTTTTTAGGTTAAAATTTAAAAAAATATTTTTTTATGGTTTGTATATTTTTCACAACTTTCAATCACATCCTTCTTTTGTTGGTCTCAAGATCCATACTATTGAAATATTAAATTAGCATCTAAAAATGAGCCCAGTAAAAATTTTCCATGAAAAATACAATATCACATTACCAATGAATCTTAATTTCATGTAAATCTTCACGGTAGAGTCGCGAATTAACCTAAGGGGAATAACTCTATAGCCTTGAAAATCTTGTCCTTTGGTAGTTGTTATTTGATGTTCATAATGTTTAACAATTGATTGCTCTTTTGTGATTCATTTGAAGTTTACTTTATTATTCCATTAGGGTTTCAAATTAAGCTGTAAATTTTCAAAGAGACTTCAAACAAGCCTAGTTGCTTCAATGCACTTTGATGAGTAAAATAACTTTTATAATTTTACCATTTTATAAGTTTAGGCATTATTATACATTAATTCCTTTGAATTAGCACTCATCTTTTTACTTTGGTAACACTATTATGATGGATGTCAGGAGATGGAAATTAAAATGCATTCTACCTTTCTTGTTTACATATACATAATAGATGAAAAAATTGTATGCTCAGTATAGATTCTTTGAAGACTATGAACATTCAGAAGAAATATGATTTTGATAAAAAAAAAAATATTGAGCATGCTCATCATTGTCTTTGCTTCTTTTAAAATGTTATGTGGAGCCATACTATTGATGTGAAAGTGACCCAAAACATTATCTGCCTCACTTTATTTGTATTTGATAGAAAAATAAAACTATGGTGCATTAGTATCATGTAAAAAAAAATCAAATATTTCTGTACTATCTACAATGTAGAATTTAAGGATTTGGGGATCCAACTCTGAAAATATTTATCAAATATTGCAAAAAAAAACAAAAAACCAATAAATACGATCTACTTAAGACAAAAAACAAATTGCAAATGAATTTAAAGATGAGTGCTATCTTCTCTGGCATTAACAAGTATAAGTTATATTATTTTATGAATGATTTTCTTTTTATGTCTTGTGCTTTAGCACAGTTTGTATCATTGTGCATCTTTTCAACTTCCTTTTGTCTTGATGATTTTTTTTTTTTTTTTTACATCCTCTTCCTCTTCTGCATTGTTCAGTCCTCTACTGCTTGACTGCCCCAAATTGTTGATATTCACCCAAATTGCTCTTTTTTAATATTTTACTCCCTAATATAACTACCTTTCCTCTCTCAATTATGAAATTTCTATTAGCTAAGTATATCTAAATTAGTTCAAGTTAGCATACCTGGCCTCTATTAAACTGGAGATATTTAAATGAATTTGATGGGCATGGAACAATTTATAATTCAAAATGTAAATTTTAATTCTAAAATTTGTTAGCTACCATTTAATTGATTTGTGTCTTTTGACATGCAAAGATCATCACCATGTTATTTGAAATTATTTAAAATTGAAGATTAAGCTTTTTGGTTCATGAAAAGAAATTTATTGATAAAAATCCTGGAAGGATAAATTTGATTAAATATTTAAAAAGAATTTTGATACTTGTGGGAATAATAATAATATAAAAATGATGTCATGTACACCTGCCAAATATCAAAAACATATTGTTTAATTGGATGTCGATTGTGTATGCTTTCTCTCCTTTGTTGAATTATGTTTTGTCAGAGCATCAAATATTAGCTTCACTCTCCCTGGTTTCCATTGTATTTGTATTTTCTCTTGGCTTCTTGTTTTTTCCCTTAACAAACGTTGCATTATCTTCTCAGCTTGTTTGTTAGGTTTTCAGTTTTCCCTTCATTTAACCCTAACCTTCCTTGCTCCTTTTCTTGTATTTTTCACTTACACATTTATTGTCCTCGGCTTTATTTGCTTCTAATATATTTTCCCTTCATTAGCTTGTCTGCTCCTACAGCTCTTCAGTCTCTTCTGTTGTAGGTTCTCAACCGATATTGTTCCATATTTTTGAAATTAGGTATAATTAACATGTATAAGTTTTTCTTTCACACTGTTATCCTCACAGACATTTTTCTTTTCATTTCAATACCCTAGAATGAATTCATCCACATTTTAGACATACGAGTTAAATATAGGACTTGTATCTATAAAAGATTTTTGATCTAAGAAAAATTCTTAATGTAATATTCACTCAAAAAAAAAATATTCTTACAATATAACGTGCTTTGACTTTAAATAACTCACAAGAGTTAAGCTGCAAAGAACAATCATTCCATCATTTCAATAAGTATGTTGGCATCCAACATAAGAAGTTGATCCTTTCTCTGTATTTATTAGAAATTTGTTGCTCATTCTTTGGTCTAAAGCCAGATGAGCAATGAAATAAATTCTGTATTTTTGTATAAATTCTACTTGTGTTCTAAAGAAGTAATGGCAAGATTAGAAATTGATTTATACCTTACCTTTTTTTTTTTTAACATCCAAAAGTCAGTTGGTGCTGCTATGAGCATTCAAACTAGAAGCTCTTACATATTCTAATTTTAAAACTAACTGTAGTTGATCTCATAAGGCTGGTTTGAGAGGAAGATAGTAACTGACAACAAAAATATTTTTGCTTGTGATAATGGGAAGTAAATGACACACCCGCATACAAATATCTAAATCTAACTATCTTGGAGAAATGGACAGCTCATTCTTATTACTTATGGCAGTTCCATTCTTGTGAAGTAATTCTGAATTTCTAAAAGTGCATTAATCTTGATTTTTTTCACCAAATAAATCTGAATAGAATTTTTAAATGCACATCAATATCAATGGTTAACTTGATGACAAAAAAATCAAACATAACTTTTAAGATAATAAATTAAGAAATAATTAAGAAAATAATAATTAAGAAAAAAAATCATTCAAATGAGCATACCAATCTGAATATTTCCAATACAGGCACAAATCAAGTGTGCAAATATTTAATAAGCTTTGTCTGATCTGGTTACAATTGAGGATCACTCATTAGCTATAACTTTTGAAACTGATTTGTTAAACATTTTATAATGGTTATCTCACAAATAGGATGTTTGTATAAATTACCTAACTATACAAAATAATATAACTTAATAATAGTTTTGAGAATATGCTCATTAAAATACCGAGGGTAATAAATAAAATAAAAACTTATAGATGTTTAATATTGGCTTGAGTGTGTGGTAATTTTGTTCCTGTTTCTGCATCAACCTTTCTGTTGTTGCTCTAGAGAGTTCCCTCTCTTTCTTTCTCTGTTTCCCTCACTTTCCACCTCAGTGCTTGAGTGCCCTTGCCTCTGCTCATTTAGCTTCTTGTTCATTTAGTGTTGGTGTGTGTGTGTATGAGTGTGTGTGTGCTTGCATTAATTTCGTCTATTTTTGTCAGCATACCGGCCAAGGCAAATTCCACAGCCAAGTTCAGCTGCTGTCAGTGACTCTGAACCCAGCACCACAGTGTCTCCTGTCGGTTCAAACCGATCTAGTCCTGGACGTTATGACGGTCAGTTACCATTTTGTAAGCCTGTCTCATTCACTCCTTATTCAGTCTGTTTTTGAGAGTGGATGTAGGTGTTGGACTTTTTCATCCATTTAGGTCTTATTCACATCTTGCCCATCATAGTCAGACAATAAAACATTGTTTCTGTTGAAGAATTCTTAATGGCATTGTAAAAGTAAAAACTTTAATACTCACTTTCAATCATTTGTCTTGACATTTTGATAATTGGCTATTAATACTCTTGGAGAATGGCCAATGGGACTTTAAAATTTTGGGTAACTTCATTAACCAACTAACATGGCATGCAATAATTTCATTTTTAATTTCATAATTATTAAAATTTTATAATTATTAAAATTTTATAAGCCATTTTTTCATACTCGTGTAGAGTTCTTGCAACATTTTCATTCAAATTATCTCTGCTAAAATTTCTTCAGTTGTTATTTATTATGTACAAGTGTTAATTATAAAGTTGTATGAAAAGTATTTCTGCATTGAAGAGACATCAGAAGACCTAATGGCTCTGTTACATTCTTTACAAATGTCCCAAAATCCTAACTGAACTAAGATCAGCTTGTCATCTAGTCTGATATTCTTATCATTTAATACTTAGTATCAAAATGTAAAAATTCCTTTACTTGGTGGAGGTGGATTACACCTGATTAGCTAATTTGAGTTACATATTTGACATTGATTTAATAAAGACACTTGAAATCAATCTCCTTTTTCTTTTTATAATACTTTTAGCTTCAGTATCACATTCAATGTTTAGTGTTTGTCTACATATAATAGATTTAATACTTTCAATTTTTTCAATATTCAGATAAAGTGCAAAAATCTATAAAACCATGAATTCTCTACCAGTTCAAAAAATTTTTTTTTAATTTTCTCTTTATAAATATTTGAAGTGTAACTTGAAATTTTGTTTTAACTACTTATTATTTTTCCATCTGAACCTTAAATTTCTATTGCTAACCAAATACAGTGATGCATTAATGTGCTAATCCTACCATTTATTAATTTTATATACATACATATATTACTAGAAAGAGATGTGGTATAATGGTTAGCAAGCTTTTATCGCTAGATCAATTATTACTAACTATTGAGTTTGATCTTCACTGGGTGCACCACATTTTTGGCCTTGTCACAACTAAGCTATGAATCACCATATATTATTGGAAAGTAATCTTCATTTTAGAAGTTGATATAATTGTTGTAAATTTTGTATCCAAAGCATTTACCATTTAATTTATAATGATTGAACCTACATACAAATATCATTTTATATATAGATAAAAATAAATCTTTATCAATGCAAAACAGTATGAAAACTTGAGTACCATTAATATATTTCTAGGTTCTCTCATTGATAAAATTGTACAGCAATTGCTGGGATCAATATTAGATATTTTGGAGCTGTGAAAATAAAGCTCTCTCATATATTTGACATCCCTGCACATTTTGACCAAAATTGAACATTTAGATAATTATAAGGTTTTATGGACAAATTCTTTTTTTCCTCCTTAGATCATTTTGCGTATAACACTATTTTTCCTTTTTTCATCTGTTAATCATTTTTGACATTAATTTGTAATTGTTGAATGAACAATGGATGAATTAGTATTGATTGCTAAGTGGTACAGAAATTGTATTCATATATATATATATATATATATATATATATATATATATATATATGTATATACACTTTTACCAAAAGGTTCATTTATATCCTTTTAATTCATTTAATAAGGATGCAAGAATACACTATTTTTGTCTAGTGTAAAAAAGATTTATGGATGAACCAGTATTTACAAAATATTTTTTTTGTTTTCATACAGATAAACCAAGGAAAAAGTTATAAATAGCTGAGTGAACTATTTTTTTAAAGAAAAATAGAAATAATCAAAAAAGTTATGTCAAAATTTAAGGCAAATATTTTTTGTTCATATTACATTCTAAATGCAGTTCTGTAATGATAATGATTAGTGAAATTTTTTGATTTTGTTCCTTAAGTACTTATTGATTTCCTGATCAGCAAATTGATTGATCTTGGTAACTAACTAGGATATTAACACCCCCACTTCATCAAATTACTTAAATTTAACCATTTTATCAGATTTTAAGGGGCCTCAATGGTTTTTAACTGAAAATTCTCACCTGTTTTATTTATTTATAGCTGTGGAAACCACTGCTTTTACTTTTTTTTTTCTGGAGTTTAATTTTTTTTTTTATTAATCAACTGTAGATCATAAGCAAGTGAATAAATCATTCAAGTATAGCTACGTTAAACATCACTTAACTTTAGTAGCTCAATAGAAATGGAATCTTTTCCTGCTAATTTGTAAAATATCTTCTATAAAATGGCATTTGATATTCATTTAAAAATAAATCTAAAGAAATTTACTCTTGTTAATTTATTATTACTATTGTTAGATTTATTATTAGATGTTAAATATAAGTTCTTTTTATACTGAAGATAACAAATTAGATATAATTTTTTTTAGAAAAAAGTAATGCCAAAGTTATTACAGAGTGTGATCAAATGAAAGAATGAATAAATACATTAAGTGAAATTCAGTTTAAACTGTGGTCAATGTTTATTCATAATAAAATGTAATGAGCAGGTGATTTATAGAAGCCATTAAATTTAACAGTAAGCTATAATACTATTTTTTTTCTACTGAAGCTAAAAAAGATTTTGAGCCAAAGTGTTATCTTAACATTTTTTGATAATCTCTAAAATATGCTTTTTAAAACTAATAAATTTAAAATAATTATAAGAGATAGCCTCTATAAATTAGGTAATTGATTTTAAAGTAGAATTTTAATTGTAATGTTTTATTTTTTTAACAGAAGGTCTTTCATGCTCTCGACGGAACAGCCACAGTGTGACCTCCAACAGTTCTGAACCAAATAGTCCACCTGACAGTCCGTTTGGCAGTCAAGGACAAATAAACTGTGTCAATAGCCAGGGACATGGTAAGATGACTCTATTGGGAATTTATTATTATTATTATTATTTCTTTCAAAAAACTTTATACTTTTCAGTAATTACCTTGATATGTTTTGTATTTGATGATATAAAACAAAACAACTGACATTCTACTGGAAATGAAAACAAAATAGTGTATCATTAAAGAAAAGCAATTTAACGTTTTCTTTTTACCAATTCAAAAATGCATGACATGGCTGAGATGACTCCTATTCAATGTATATCAAGATTTTAAGTGACTCAAGTTTCACTTCTAAAATAGGTCCATTTTTTTTTTCCTCTTAGGAAGGACATGCTCTTTTCTATAGTAATTTTCAAGCTATTATTTTAAAATTAAGTAAATTTAATAAACTATTATTCATATATTAAGTCAAAATTGATCTTCCAATTAAGGAACTTCACCATTTTTATCCCCCCCCCCCCACTTATGAGAAATTTCATGAAAACTAACATTAAGCAATTTTTTCTTCCTCCCCTGATAGACATAACAATTACATTAATTTCTGATAAACTAATTATAATCTCAATTGACTTTTGGTTGAATAATGTTGATTGCTTTCCTTTTCTTCTGTAGATGATTTACGTCGAAGTCTACCAAATGTTTCTAAATTAGTGACCCCTTCACCTGCACTCCACTCAAGTGATTCAAGCCTTGATACTTGTAGTGATGACATGTTATTTATAGCTGGAGGAACTCCTGAGTCGGCTTCTCGACCCCCATCTCGGCTGCAGCAACCAGGCCGTCCAAATTCACCATCAGTGAGCCACCTGAAACAGCCACTGAATATGAGAAGAGGTTCTTCTCCAATTAGAAGCAACCTTCCACACCCAGCCACTGCCCCTCGCAGGTCAATACCCAGGCCAGGAACAGTATCTCCAAGAACAAGCTTACCCACTCCCAAAAGGTTAGTTTTCTTCTTTTGCATATCAAATGCAAACACGTTAAAATTTCAATAACTCAGTGACTTTATAAATTGTTGAAATGTGGGGAAGGGATTATGTTAAGTTTAAAATTGTCTTAAATACATTTTTTTTTTTTTTTTTTTCATTCAATTCTACATTCATGTCTAACAGTAAAAATAATTATCCAATGGAATCTAATAATGGTGGCCTCTGAAAGCCATTCCTCACATATACTTTAAGCAGCACAGGTAAAAATATAATAAATAGTACTTGCTTGATTGTGAAGATGAAAACAGCACATCTGTTCATTAAAAGGTTTACAAAACTTAAATTCATCCTCAATTTTTATCAAAGAAATTAGCATTTTTCAAATATAAAAAATATTTTCAGAAAAGGTTTTTAGTCTTGATTTTATTGTTGAAATTTCGAAATGGTATATATGTAGGAATATTGAAGCAATCAACTGCTTTGTGATTGGCAAGCCTTTTCTCTTAAAGCCCCTAAGAAAATTGACCAATAAAATATATACTTTAGTATACGAATTTGTAAATAAAAAGAACTTACTATTGTTTACAAGATGTCATCATTCTGCTTTTGAGCATGGAATTTCATGAAATGTTAAATGATCTGTTATTGGGCTGAAGTATTTAAAAAATTTTGCTTGGAAATTTGCTTCTAGTTGATTAGACTAGTGTACAAAGAGATGCTCCCAAATTCTGATGTTTGGACAGATTTTAAGTGGGTTGGGCAGAGAACTTCTCAGATTTGTCATATTTAGTGATCACTGTACATCAAAAGTTAATAATTCACTTTGAAAAGATATACTACATATATTTTTCTGTGTCTATAAAATTTAACATTACATTTTTGAACTTTTCTTTCTAGATCTGGAATCCCTTTCAAACCGTTGGAGCGTCCATCTGCTCCAGCCCCTGCTCAGGCAGTAAGTGCAGATGACAGCTGGAAAGAAGGTTGCTTTTGAGGAAGGAGGAAGATGTAGTTATAAAGCATTTGCTTTCTCTCAACTGACAGGACTCAAGTCAGCTTCCCGCCCTCCAATTTTCATTGAAATGGCTGTGCCGGTGGGCAGTGCCATTGGTTGATGCAACAATCATGTGATCAAGATAAAGACATTGTTGCCAACCACCATTGTACTTTTTCAATCATTTTAATTTTTTTTTTTATAAATACTTGCAAGCCCTGCTCTTTTGTTTTGTCACCAGCTTCTCCAGAAGTTGATGTCAACATCATTTGACTGAAATGGTTGGGTTTTAACATGGTTCAGTAACTCTTAGACCACCTTTGTCTTTGACTTCCTTTCTTCTGTTGTTGCTCAATACCCCCAAGCCCGCGTCTCATTCTTAATCCTGTCTTCAACTAGAAATTTTTAACCATGTTAACTTGGCACTCAAAGTAAGGGTGACTGCAGTAATAATCCTAATGGTGGTTAAGAAGAAAAAAAAAAGTGTCCCATATGCTGATGATGGGAGTTGGTAAACTGCCCCCTCCCTCCATGGTAGTAATTTACCCCCTCCCCCACAATTGTTTTTTTTTTTTTGTAACAGCAAAGTCACATTTTACTCCCTTACATCTAAAATAAAAAAAAATAAATAAAAAAAACATGAAACGTAAATACATGTTAAAATAAATAGGTTCAGAGTTTGAGACTGATATATATTGGTAATTGGCTCATTTTTACTCAATTCATTGCCACTTTCATGTAGATTTATCGTGACTATCATTTTGATGCCAATACAAGGAGAAAAAAAAAAAAATACTCCTGTTAAACCTAATCTTCTCAAACCCTGCAATCCAAGAAATCAAAGTGTTTATATTTTTTATAATTTAAATAGTTGCCAATATCCTCATCAAATCTTGCAATGAGACAATTGAACCATTAACTCCAATGTAGCAATGATGGGCAACATTCTCAAATGACAAAAGAAACTCCACCATCTGCTTTCAACTTATTTTGTTGTATAGTCAAGCAAAATAAAATAAAAAATATTTCTTAAGTGAAATGTTAACTAGAATGAATTTAAGAAATTTAAAAACATTGACCACTTTTTCTTTCTACAAACTCTACGCAGGCATTTTCTCTGAGAAAAATGCAAGATTTTTTTTTTTTTGCTATTTTTATTTATTTTGTGTGTGTGAGAGAGAGAGAGAAAGCAGGCCCAAGTGGGTTTTACTTTAATGCCCTTTCATGTACAACACCTTTATTACTTTTGGAGAATGTGCTGTCTGCAGGGGCAAAAAAAATGTGAAATTAAAGAATCTGAAAATAATTCTTTGCTTTTTTTTTTTTTTTTTTTAAAAAAAAAGCATGTTTTACATCCCTTCTCTTACAGACAAACAATTTTTAAAAATTTTTGTAGTGATAAGTTTCAATTTTGAAAAAGAAAAATCTTAAGCTTTGGCAAGCCTGGGTCAGCTTATGCTTAAAATTGATAAATGAGTGAAGGGATTCAAGCATTATCATCCATGTGGAAAGACCTTTCATACATTTAAGCATGAAGAAGAAATGTGTATGTTAATTTGGCTTTTACAGTTTGTGTGTTTTTTTTTTTTTATGCCCTTGGACATGGAGAGAGAAAACTCCAAAGAATATTGATTTACATACAAATTAAGAAAATGCTCCCCCCCCCACTTCCATCTAAGATTAAGACAGGATGATCATGGAATTCAACTCCTTCACCAAAATAAAAAAAAAAAAAAATTTAAAGAAAGATGACAATTATTGGATGCGATGAAATAACAGAACAACCTCCTAAGCATTTTAATTAGAATCTCACCTGTTTGAACATATAGGAATGTAAGGGAAGCTGGGGATAAAATTCTACCACTTTCCTATTTTAAAGAATAATTAGCTTCAGGTTCAAATATTTTTTAAATCAATTCTTTATTTGTAGAAGCAATGTTCAATGAAAGCCATGGTGGCAGCAGCAGCAGCATTATGATGGAGGGTGGGTGGGAGGAGGCCAGCATAAATAAACATTGAAATCCATAAAATCTTAGAATGGTCTGACAAGGAATTATGTGGCAGGCATACCACGTGCTTTGGATGAATGTCATGTGGCTGGAGCTCCATGGATGAGAAACTAGAAATGAGACCACCAGCTGGCTCTTGCTGCTGCAGTGGACAGGGACAGGTGATGTGGAGAGAGGGCCCAGCCCTACTGAGCCTTCTTGTCTCCTGTAGCACTGCCACTGATGGCTGATACAGCTGGATCTGGTGTCTTTTCACTGTGGTCTTCGTAGCTGGAAAAAAAAAAAAAAAAAAAAAAATTTTAATGGGTTGGATAACAACAACCATAGATCAATATTACACATATATAGCCTTAACAAAAACAAAATGCATTGCTCAAGCACCAGAATCACTCATGACTTACCTAAACAGCTCTTTGACTTCTCCACGCAGAAGGGCTACACTTACAGGGACCCCTATACAAGCTGGAACCAGGTACAGTAATGCAGGCTGAAAATAAATATGTACAGTTATTTGACAGATAAATAAGAATAACATTAGTTATCTCAGGAGCAGGGTCTATCTGTTACAGTTTTTATAGACAGACTTAAAACACATTCACTGATATTGTAACGCCCCGTCCCGTCTTTTAAATTTTTACTATGATGAAAACTTAAAATATTTTAGGGAAACAAAATACAAACAGTAATATGTACTCCAAGTCAGCATGTTCAGCTTTCATGTTATGAAGATAGGCATAAAAAGAATTATAGTTGAAAATAAGACTTCACTAATACAGCAATAAAGAGCAATTGACAGACTTTATTAATCATGTTATCAATTCATCACCTCTGATGAATTATCAACACTTATCTAAAATGGATTTTTGATAATTATGAACTTATCAAAACAATTTAGGGAGCAGATTGTTAAAATTTAGTAAATCCTTACCTGAGCATGCTTAAAAACATGCATAACAAAGATTGTGGCAACCAATCCAAGGAAATAGGCCAAGAAACTTGAATAGAAATAAGTTTTAGAGCCTTTTTTCATACTGAAAAAGAAAAGGGGAAAAAAAAAAAAAATTAAATAAAATTATTTTCACATTGGGCCTGGTCCCTATTTAAAATCATTCCAACATTTTCTTACTCAGAAATCTATTTGAAGATAAACAAATAAATGATCTTCATAGAAAGGACAGTGTGACAAAAATGTCACTTTCGATGTTCTGATGAAAGAAATTAGATCTAGGAAAATGGTAAGCTCAAATAAAATCAACACTATAATAATTACTATTGTGGATGTATTTATATATCTTATGTCATGCTCTATAGTGGGAAGGGAGGTAAATAAACTTAACCACTCATAAATTTACTGGCTTATTTCTCTCAGTTATTTTATTTAATCAAATAAGATATTTCTCTTTTAGACAGAATTAGTTCAAGAGCAACATTGAATATTTTATTTATTAGCAGAGTTACGCAAAGTAAATGTCAAAGAGTTTTGACAATTGTAGCTTTTCATTTATATTGCTAATTGAGTAAAGTCCAGAGTAAAGCAAAAAATTAATGCACCATAGGGGGATTGAAGAGGTTCTGTTGAGTGGCCACAGAAGTCATCAGACTTCACACTTTTGGATTTTTTCTTTTCTGTGGGACAATTTGAAATCAGTTGTTTATCATACACACCCAAGAAATATTGAGGAACTTAAAGAAATAAATATGAATGCAGGCATAGAATTGAAATAGGTTTTCAAAATGGAGGAGGACATTTTGAACAGCATGTATAACTAGTAAATAACAGTTTCATGTGTAATTATTTTTTTTTTTTTTTTATAAATTACCCTTATGGTGTGGGAGTTTTACTTCATCTTGTATATCTTTAAAAAAGTGGGCAACAAATACTGAGTTCACAATTATAAATATTCATGGAGGTTAAAGTTTCATTTGCAATTGTTCATTTCATTAAAATACGCACTGATCAAAAGAACAGAAAAGGAGAGAGAAAAAAAATTCATTTTAATTTAAAGTGAATTATATATAATATATTATATATATATATATATATAAAAAATTTTCATTCTGGTCAACAGATCCCTTCAACATCAGGTGAAGGAGGTTAATTTCCATATAACCTTATTCTCACTTCAATAGTGAGAATAAGGTTATATGGAAATTAAATAGTTTTGCTAGTCTTTGGACATATTTACATTTAGTGGGTTATAATGAAAAGTAGATACTTGATACCATAGTGATCAAATACATAAATTTGACACTTTTCACATAATGAGTTTAAGTGTCAGCAAACTTTATTTTTGTAATAATCATTATTACATACAATACAGAGTAAAAGAGCAGATATGTGGGTAACAATAGTTAGTAATGTAGAAAATGGAACCAGTAAGTTTCAAGTGAGGCTGTTGCATTCACTTCCCACTTTTCCTTTTTGTGTGTGTGTGTGGGGGGGTTAAGGCCATGAATATCTCCATAGTATATTGTACTCTTTAGGGCAACTGAATTCAAAATTAGATAAGGCTACAGAAAAACATCGCTTCCTTTCCCCAGAACAAGTGTTTACACACACTCATCTAAAGGATACAGTCATAACCAGTATCCTGAAAGGATAAAATTAAAGTGGTGGGGGGGGAGAGGAGGAAAAAAAAAAAAAAAAAAAAAAAAACCACTTCACAATTTGGAATTAGGAGTAATTCTAATGTGAGGAAGAAAAATTCTTAGGAATGTTTTGAGAAGGAGTTCCAAGACTTTTTTTTTTTTGCTTTCAGTACATTAAGAATACTTAAAATAATTCTTACCTGAATAAAACAAAAATATCATGAACTAAAATCAGACAATTTTTATTTCTCTATATAAATGCTTCAGTTTAAAGAAGACAAAGTATATACTTGATACCATAGTGATCAGATATTAAATTTGACACTTGATAATGATATATCACATGAATTTGCCTTTTAAGGAATTTCCATTTCCAAATTAAACAGACATTTTTAAAAAATTTTTTCTTGAAATCAATCAACTAATTTCACTAGTTATAATTTTACAATAAAAGAAACAAAGTCATCTATAAATTAATATAATTTTGTTTTACTTGAGTTGATTCTACAAGTATCTTTGTTGATGAAATGGTTTAATGTTTTATGAAAATTTTGATTTCTCAAACTTTCAGGCATATTCAATGTAGTTACATTAAAAAGTCCAATGTCACTTTTACGAGTTCTAAGGAAATAATTAAAAATTCAAAACTTGTGGGATGGAAGTGTCAACAAATTCAGACATGATATTGTTCATCTGAAAATAAAATGCAGTGAAAGATGAATGTGGAAAAGACTTACCTGACATCAAATCTTAGCAGCAATGCAATAAATATTCCAGGAATAACAACATCTCCGAGTCCAAGCATGGCAAAATTGTCAGCAGCCAGTCCTTTTTCAAGTAAATCTTGTGGGAACACCACTGGAGAAGAAGCAGAAAGACAGTGCACTCAACGTCTGCAAATGAGAACAATCAAGAAGACCATTCAAAAAAGCAGGGCTGCAGATGCAATTTTGGCAGTGTTGGAGGTTATAAGACAAAATATCAGTTGACCAGCCATTTGTGCATAACTTACATGCTCAAAAAGGCATGAACTATTACAAATTTCAGAGTACAAAGAATTGCCCAAATACTTGTGATGTCATCGAAGTATTTTTCCAGTCTTTACATCTTCTATATAACAAATACGAATGTCAGCGTATCACACTTTTTCAATTAAAAGGGACAACTAACTTTCAATAGCTCATGTCACAGAAATTTTGGATTCCCAAGTTTTCATTACTGTGATTGTTTTTGGTATTTTTTTTATTTTTTTTTTTTTTATTGTATGATAATTTTTATAATTTGGAAGTAATCGAAATTGTGAAATCACCCATGAAATAAAAATAATTATTTGTACAGAAAGTAAGGACCATCAGATTTTCTTTAAATTAAGCGGCAGCAGTAGAATTATTGTTGAACTTTTAAAAGATAAAAGGTAATGCAATACTTAAATGCAGTAATCAATTTTTGATTTATTGTTGCCTATCACATACAGCAGCAGTATGCCCCACAACAGAGGACCAGATTGCAATCAAAAGAACCAAAAATGCAATGAAAAGAAAGTGAAAACCAAGATCAAACAGCAGCCAGGAGAGCTTCCAAGGTTAAGAATATGCAGAGACTTAGGGACTCTCAAACTCCTGAACAATCAAGATCCCTCTGCAGGAGCTAACTTAAATGCCACTCAATTAGGTGGCTTTTAAGCTAGTAAGGCTTAATAAATAAAGGCATAATACAAACTTACATGTTAATATGGTATCCATTCCAAAGTCTAAGATGTATTGGTTCTATGAAAGTAGTCCCTTAGTAGAATAACTAATTTTTTTTTAGCAAAACATGATTGTTCTTTTAAGAAATCCCAGATGAGAATCTTAGTGAGCCATGAGCAATCCAAGATGAATAATTAACTAACAAATTTGACTAATGAAATAGGGCAATATTCAGTTAGGTCCTATAAGGTAGTTAATATCTCAAAGATTAAGTGGAGACACACAGGGGAGTGGGCGGGCTCCTTGGTCAGGTAAAGAACCTTTCAGAACTATCTGATAATCCAATAAATGATATACACAGAAAAAGCTGCTAAGAGGAGAGAATCTTTGTGGAGAGGAAGGGCAGAAGGAAAAAAAAAAAAAAAAAAAAAAAAAGGGGGGGCACTGGTAAGAATTATTAAAATGATTAGTTTTGAACAACTAGAAAAAGTAGTCATGATGTGTCATGTTTTTACATTCTTAAACTTTCAATAAGAAAAATTAATGCATATTTGAAAATTTTGAGGTGAAAGGAGAAAAAAAAAAAAAAAAAAAAAAAAGACTGTGTTACTGGCCCTAAGAACCTGCTGATATATATTTTTTTTTATGGGCTGTGATTGGACAGTCCAAATGTGAATCATCCTCTTGGAAGGGGAAGGGAGGACTGCTACTGGACAGTTGTAGTTAGATGGAACCTCCTAGGAAGAGTAGGTTGGTTTTTCACTCCACTGCTGAAATGACATGCAAGGGAAGGAAAATAGCTGAAGGCAAATTTCCCTTTAAGTTCTTCAGAGAAAGAAAAGACCTCTCTAACAAACCCCAGAAAGAAGAACCAGATATAACAAAGTTTACTGTCAAAGAAAAAAAAAAAAAAAAAAAAAAAGGGAAGAACTGAGAAGTCCCTAAGTTTTATTTGGGGCTAAAGATATTTAGTGAAGAAAATGACATGACAACGACAAAGCAAAAGACATTCTGTTACAAGAAGTTGTACTACTGCATGTTTTAAGGAAGCTTTCACATTCCTCTGACAAATATTCAAGGAAAGACGAACTTTCCATCTGAACAGGAGAAAGATAAGATTAAAAAAAGAAAAAAGGAAACTTGGTCGCCAAAGAAAAGGGAGCTTCGACTCGAAAAGAAAAATATAGAAAGAAAAGAACTTTTGAATTTTGCCAGAACAGAAAGTGTATAGAGCAAAGGCTCTTTTTTGTTATCAGATTAAGCCTACCTGCTGTGTAGCAGGTAGGCTTAATCTTTTTACTATTTTGTTTCGTGCATTATAATTTTTAAAGTTTTATTTTTTTGATATTTTTTTAGCCAGAGAATAGGTTATCCGATTCTCAACAAAAGGGATGAATTTTTGCAAGCACCCTTATTTAGTTAGTTGATAATAAAAGAAAGTTATATTCCTTTCTTGCATAATCGATTTGGAATGGTATTTTGTTATTATTTCGGGCAGTAGTGAAAATACTATTGCAGGTTTCATTTTCTGAAAGAAAAGAAAATTTTCGAAACATATCCTTAAAACATTTTAGTTTTGCTCAACAGACTCCAAATGCATGTTCTGACTGCATTGATAAACTGAGAAATTAATCAAGCTCAACTACTCAATATGCTTCCTCTTTGAACATCTTACAACCCAATCCCAACATTCTACTAGCAGATCACTTACATCAATAGAAGAGTGGAAATGAAAAGAACCAAGTGTTAAAAATCATCTTATTCAGGTCATACTGTGGTCTCAAATAATATGACTAAATTTAAAGGGTATATATTATATGAGGCTCAGCTGAAAAGTTCATAGGCTGACCAAGAAACTATTTTCCAACAGTCTTCCCCAGCCCACTTGTGGTCCACACACTTCTTCCACCAGTGTTGGAGGGCTTGAATCCCATTGGCAAAGCTTTCATCCTGTTTGTTAAAAAAAGGACAACAGCAGATATGACAACATCACTGCAAAAGTGAAAAGTAGACTAAGCATTGAGTTTTCTGCCACAGAACCAAACTTGCACCTACATTGTTAGGAAACCAGATTATACAGCCAAATGGAAGAAGAAAGAAAAATAGCTGCAGCTACAGAAGATAGCGATATAGCAGGAATCATAAGCAAAAGATAAAGCAGGCTTTTTGTACATTGCAGGCAAAGTTAACTTACATTTTATTGGTGCTTCAAAAGATTTTGCCACAGTAACCATAACATTGGTCCCAAATACCTATTAAAAAAAATAAAATATATAATTTCAGATAGAGTATATCTGTAAAACGACAAAAGGAAAACTTATCTTAGCCAATGTTTTGTCCTCTGACTTTATCAAGGCAAATGATATAAATGATTTACCTCAAAGTCTCTCAGAGGATGAATACACACACACACATATATATATATATATATATATAAAAATAAAATAAAACTTGACAGCTGGACTGTTATAATAGTAATGATCTAGATGGGTATCCAGATATGCTCAATTACAAGTCTACAAATAATCATTTATTTTCACTCAAATCAGAATAAATGATTATGCTGAAATTTCTAGAATAGTCCTACTTTTATGCAATAGGATCATTTACATTTACCAAAGACTAATAACTAGTTCAAGTAAAAAAAAGAAAAAAAAAAAAAAAAGAAAGACAATTAGGTAAGGCTTTTGTTTGGCCAGAGAATCAAACATTTGATAATGGTTTTTATTCATAACCATTTGTAAATTTATATTAAACAAAACAGAATTTAGTTTCTGAGCTATGCCTAGAGAGCATTCAGTAGAGAATTTGAATGTTCTCCAAAGAGTTACACTTACCCAAAAGATGTCATAGAGAAAGAGCCCACTTAACAGGATACAACCTGTGCTCACCCGATTCAAAGATAGCAACTCTACACCATTCACAGCAAATGCCAGCCCAAAAAGGTTGTTGGCAATCCAATGCTGAAAGAAATTTAAAACTCAGCACACAAGATAGGAGGAAAAAAAAAAAAAAAAAAAAAAAAAAAAGGAGGTTCTTTTTTTTTCTTGGTCAAGTTGTATATCATTGCTTTTCCTAAAGAAAAGGCCTTTACTTCAAGTGGAATGCTTTTTGATTTACAGAGCTTTTAAAAGGGTTCAAATATAGGGGTAAAAAAAATGTCAAACTGTACTTTACAGAAAGTCCAATACCCCTCTTTTTGTATTACAAAAACCTGCATACTTTAATGTGTGTGTTACAAGCAGGTAATGCCATTAATAATATCACATTAAGAGAGGGAAAGGAAAAAATGCAAACATACACTAATGGCAGGTTGTATAAATAATTTGGTCAAAGAGGAGATGTTTACATTTAATTAGCAAACTTTATTTAAATTTAAAATGGCAAGACAATAAGATTATTAGATGCAAACAATATTTTTAGTCCAAATGATGACCAAAGAGAATTAACAGTGGCATAAAGACTATAGAATCAATAAGACAGGAAAAAAAAAAAAAAAATTTGAGAACTAAAGTCATAGCTCACTTTTTTCAGTCCATACCATAAACCAATTAAGCAGCTCACAAACAGACAGATCAGGTCTTTTCTGTCAAATTCATAATTTACAATTTCTGCAAGAGAAAAGGGAAAGGCAGTAACTTTAAAATCATTTGTTCATTGCTCAATAGATTCCTTTGCCCCTTAACTAAAAACCCAATATTAAATGTAAAGAGAAAATTATTTTAACAGTGAAAGAAAAATACAAGGATAAATAAATGCAGATTAAAAAAAACACTTCTTCCAGTGTTGGAGGGCTTGAATCCCATTGGCAAAGCTTTCATTGTTTCTTAAAAAAGGTCAATAGCAGATATGACATCATCACTGCAATACTGGTTCACAGTAAAGTGTGTTTTTTTTTCATGTTGGGGAACAGATGATAGAGGTCAAATCAAGAGAATATAGGAGGGTGATCAACCAGTTCAAAACCAGTCATGCACAGGAGTCATTGAAACCAAGGACTTCTGTGCTGGAGCATTGTCCTAATGAAACAAGACACCTTTCAGTTTTCCTGGTAGTTTGGTCTTGATAGACTTTCGTAAATGCCTCAGCAAGTTGGCATAGATGGTGTGGCCCTTTTGAAGACACCAATAATCATAATACCTTTTGTATTCCAAAAAACTGAGGCCATCAACTTCCCTGCAGATGAAACAATCTTGGCCTTCTTTGGAGTAGGTGTTTTTAACTGCATGAATTGTCTCTTGCTCAAAGTGATGAACCCAACACTCATCTGGGGTTAGGAAACATTCAAGGAAACCAACTGGATCTGCCTCAAACAATATCAGATTTTGCCAGTGTGTGATTAGCCTGATGCACTTTTGATCAGGTGTCAGAAGACATGGCACCCACCAAGCAGAAAACTATCATGCCAAGTTCACTGTGCAGAATATTCTCAACTCTCTCTCATGAGATATGTTAACAGCATTGACTATAAATCAAATAGCCAATCACCTGTCATCTATCACCATGTGGCAAACAGGATCAATGTTTTCCTCAGTGATGGCAGTTGGGTCATCTCCAAAACTATCCCTTCGCCTCCTAAATCCAACTGCCCACATTTGCATTGTTGATGAAGTGCAAATGTCATCAACTAATGAAGCAACCATGTCAGCATGAATCTCCTTAGGGGCTAAACCACTTTTCTGCATGTACTTGATAATACTATAATGCCAAATTTTGTCCATTTTCAAGAGAAGTCGCTACTAGTTACTTTTGAAGTCTTCTTTGAACAGGGGGGGGGACAAAAAAAAAAAAAAACCCCAAAACACACACACAGTTTGAAAATTAATTATCTGTCACCAACACTAGGATCTTTACCACCACCTCCACAGCAATCAGATAATTAGAAAGAAAAAGATCCAACACCACCTCAGATGCTGGGATTTATTAAATGAATTGCTTGCAATGTAGAAACACTTACATTGGCAAGACACCTTGAAATCTCAAAACCCACATTTATGAGCATAAAAGAGATCTTCGTTGAGACAGCCCTTTAAACTTGTTTGTAATACACAGGAACAAGACTGACCATGACTTTCATTTTACAAATGCAAACCTAATTAAAAAGAACACAATTCTTTAATTTGAAAATATTTCAAGGGAATCCTAATAAATATTTTACCAACTTAAACACACATCAAATCATCTCCAACTCAACACAGACAACTACCAAATATAAATAATGCCTACTAGTCATGTACTTATGAATATACATTATCATCTGAATCCCATAGACAAACTAGACTTATAATACACACAAATACTGCTTGACAAGTCAAATGAACATGAAATCTGCTTAACCAATGAAAGTTAAACAAAAAATAAATATACCAGAATTTCTTTTTCTCCACATTTCATTCTTTGATGAAGCTTTAATAAAAGCAAAATATGTTAGATTGATAATTCTTTATTTGTTATTCCTTTGCCATTTTTTGAACAGAGTAGAGGTTTATCCCTAGTTTCCTGTCTAGGATTGAATTTCCAGTTCCTTCTAAAGTCTTTTCATTCACTTTCACTTCCAGACAACTATATATTGTAACACTGAAGCAACTAGACAATAATACTTTACAGGACCCCCAAGAGAATTTTATGAAGCATCCTGTATTATATTTGTAGACCATTTAAATTTCCGAGATATAGATTATTGGTTACTGTAGTGGTGTTTAAGAAGTTAGGTAAAAAATAAAACAAATAAAAAATAAAGTTATCAAAACTATACCTACTGTACTCTTAACTGCATAAAAGACCTCAACTCATATTTTAAACAATAAAAATTTTAGAAGAAAATATCCTTACCTTCTTTCTTGTCTCCTTTTCCTTGTGTGAAAATCAGATGATATTCCTTATTAGGAAATGAACTAGGAATGATCTTGGCTATCCAAGGACTAAAAAAAAAAAAAAAAAAAGATTAAAATTACTTTACAATTTCAGTCAAATATACTTCATAAGAGTAAATAAAATTAAATTGATCTACATGCTGCAAGAGAGCAAGCATAATAAAGTACTTTTTGTTAAATGTTTACATTCAACAAACACTAAAATCTTAATTTTATTGCTATCATTAAATAAATAATAGGCTTGTTTATTGTGATATCATTTAAGAAAATATGCATAAAATTAAGCAGCAGCTGCTGTCATCAGCACAGTAACCAGATATTTGTGAAAATGGTAATTTTCATGCTTTTCTCTTGTTTCAAACAATGTATAACAGCAATCTGAATAAAAATTGGAAAATAAGATTCTATCTTTCCTTTTTAAGTAGGTGTCGTTTGTTTGACTATGTAATCGGTGATAATGAAATTCAAGCATTACAAGTCACCATGTAACTGGTATTAACTGCATACGGACTTGTGTTTTGTGAATGTTGCAAAAGTTTGCATTTGCATCATGTTTTTGCTACTTGCTGGCTCATGAGATTCAGTACATATGCTAGTTTTAGCTCTTCTGAATCTCTGAAAAATTGGCTTTCCAATGATTTGGAAAAAAAAGTGCTAACTTGTCTTACATTATTATTTTTTTGTTAAAACTATATTTCTAACTTCAATATCTACTCTTCAAACACTTTGTACCCCAAGAAATACCATATTGTTTGGAAAGTTCAATAAATTCTCTTTTGAAATGCTGCAGCCTCCAATTTACATTGATTTCATATTCTTGAGTTCCTGTGATTCTTCAATTAATCATCTTTTCAATATTTAGTAATTATGATAACATTTATTCAATTATTAACTCACAATTTTGGTTCATTGTATGACAATATTGCACCAGCTATATCTGCCACTGATGATTTCATTGACCAGTCAGAGTTTTAATTAAATATTTCTTTTTCAAAAAACAGAGTTCAAACAAATCTGAGTTGAGTAAACAAATATATTAAGTGTGTATTTATTTTCAAAGCACTGGGTAAAGTCAATAATTTTAATAAAGGGAGGTAATTTTGAGAAAATATAACCAACCTAAATTCTTTCAATCTGGTCAGTAACTGTCAATTTTTCCTTGCTGAATGTTTTGGGTATGTGAATTTTTCTCTTTTCAAGCAGAAAAGTGCACCCACATATCACTACAGAACTATCAAGAACTGAAGAGAAATAAACCAATCTCAACGTTTTATCAAAACAAATTTATAAATAGCACAACTTTAAGTCAACTTGTTTGCAACTAAGACATCAGGCCAGCACAGAAAATACATTAGAGTGCATAAGATTGTTATTAGGCAAAGACTGCTCTTTGAAGAGAGAAGAAAGAGAAAAAGACGCTGACATCAGGAAGCAAGAGCCTATTTGACAGACCATACTAGGAATCCATGCTCAACAGTTGATAACATCTTGTCCAAGTACAACACCAGTTAATGCAGAAACTATCTGCATGAGATCCAGTCCCAGGAAATTGTACAAAAATCTCCTGAAACCCAGTGGCTTGGCTTCAGTGATATTATAATCAACTTTAAGCATTTCTTGGGAGATTAAGTACAAGGCTTGGTGCTGCCACAATTGCCAGACCCAGACTGTGAGCCACATTGCAAATGCAGACTTCAATCTGAACAGCCTATTTTGAAGCCTAAGGATAAGAGAAACAGTTTTTAGGCGATTTGTCTGGCAGGACACTTGTGCAATCACAACTGAACATTTTTTTTTTTTTTTAAGAACAGTGACAAAATAAATAGAACTCGTGTATTTATTTATTTTGCGATGACCATGAGTTAAACACAGATCACTGTATAGAAGTTGCTGCTTAAATACAGGGTGACTGAAAATTAACTACTTTAAAATACTTTAAAATTTATTTAGTGACTATAATTTTTACAAGAAATGGATACGAGAGGAAAGCATTTAGCATGAGGTTTTATTTAAAATTCAATATTGGCACCAGATTTTGCTACCAGCTTTGAGCCACCCAAGAATCACGTCAACTGATTTCACCAGGAACCCTTGTGGTATGGAAGACAAAATTTATTGTATTTGCTCTTTAACCAACCCCAAAGAAAAAAGTCACAAGTCCTAGCTGGCCACTCATACATAAAATAGGAAGTTACTTTTCAATTACCCTGTAGTAGTGTCAATATTTAAACTATTCAAGATCAAAGTTTTTGCATTAATCATATACATTTTAAGGTTGATTTTATTCAAATTTTGGCTACCACAAAACTGAAATAGTATTCATTTACAAAGTTTGGGTTTCTTAGGAGAAGAAAGTCTGACAAGAGGAAAAACTTTCAATAAAAGAAATTTTCTAGAGTTATTTATTAACATTTGTATATTGTAAGAAAAATACCTGTTTATGTGTGCTAGTGCCAACACACCAAGAGCAAAGAAATAGACAGTCAGCAGTAAATTGATGTATTCTTTAGAGAATACCTGAAAGAGAGAAACAAAATAAAACTGATGAAAATATAGACAACATTGATCAGATTATTTTGGAATCTTCTTAGCATATTTTCAATACAGATGTGAAAATCTGGTTTCAAATTCAATAAGGTGCAATTCTTTGTTTATTTAAAGAGATTAGTTAAATAATGAAATCATTTCAAATTAATAAGTTACCCATTTAACATGTATAAAAAATAAAAAATCTTTAATTAAAAGTGAATTTATGTAATATATACTATTGGCAAAATGTGCCTACTTAACAGCAAGAAACTCTTGCTAAGGTCAATTACAATGACCTGAAAAGAAATGACAAAGAAAGCAAAGATTATTTCACATCAATTACTTTTTCAATGATTCCTTTGACCTCTTGAGAGGAGGGGAGGGGAAAATCACAATGCTGTATTCTAGATATCAACAAAGTCCACTATTAAATAAAGCACATAAGATTATCAGTCTTTTAGTGTTGTAGGAAATGATATTCTTTGTGCAAATAGTCACAACTATAAAAAAAATAAGGAAAGTACTTTTATCATAAATTTTTTTCTCAGTTGGTTCTTGTTAATTCAGCTTAAAGCTTACCTTAAAAATCATGTATATACCAAAGAGAGTACAGCTAGCTATGATGGGAAACATGGCAGCATCCTTACTGGACATAGTCTCTGGCTTCTCTCCAGATTCCTGAAAAGAGATCTGTTTTCATTCATATATATTAGAATTAAAATGATGGGTATAAAATGGTATGCATTATTTACACCCATGGAATAAACAGAGGCAACATAGAACAGAAAAAAAATTCTTGAAAGAATGCAAAGGCATAACATTACTTTGGTCAAATTAAATATGTATGATAAAGTTCAATTTTGATCCTTCTTAGAGTCATTGCAAGGGATAAGTTTTAAGATTACAGTTTTAAATAAGCAATCTAAAACACTACTACTGGCCTGAATATTTGAAAAATCTTCAAGAAAAATGTGCTCTCCAGCAGGATTTGAACCTGTATCTTCCTTTGCAAGAGAAACTGTAGCGCTTTAGACAGACTCAGCAAATAGAGGTACTCAATAAACAAGCAAGACTGAATAGTGTTTTATAAGCACAAATCCCTCTCACATTCTAGAAATTCTTTTTCTTAACACAAAACTGAGCAGGTATAGACTTTCAAGAATCAGAGAGGGATCTGTGCTTATAGGGCACTATTCAGTCTTGCTTGACTGGTGACATTCTCTGTGGCCGAGTCAATCTAAAGCATGTCGGATCTAACAACAGTTTCTCCTGCAAAGGAGGATGCAGGTTTGAACTGCTGGAGAGCACAGTTTTCTTTGATAAGATTTCTCTAATATTCAGACTGTTGAATGAAAAATAAACAAATGTAATGTTTAATAAATAAACTGTGTCTACTCAAATATGGGTAACCACTAAAAGTAATGTTTAAAGTGATTAAAACTTTCCTTTTTATATTCAATGAAATTTCACATTGAGAAAAAACAATTTAAGCACTAGTTTTTACAACAAATTTCAGTAAGCAATAAATTACATAACTAAAAGACAGTGTACTATTCTAAGAATTTTTTGCTGCTAAGATTAGCCTAAAATTAAGGTTTATCACACCTATATTCAGCATTATCATTTTGTTGACTGATACTCTACCTTGAGTGGCTAACTTTATGAACAAACATCAAAATTCTTCATCTAAATATGATAAAACAAAGTTGCTACTTTATTTTACAAATTAGAGTAAATACTTTGGAATTGATAATTGATAGGGATTTACCGATCAAAATAATTTCTGTTTATTGCTTTGGGTATTTTTAAGTGTAAATTCTTGATATGTACTTCCAAAAATGTAACCAACTAAGATGTTATTGAAAGGAGGTGGAAAAAAAAAAAAAAAAAAAAAAAAAAAAAAAGTTTATGTAAGCTTGCTGTTGCAATTTCAACAAGTACATCAACCATAGAAGTTTAAAATAAATGATTTTATTGTAAATATGAATAATTTGCCAATTCAAAGAATTTACAAAACATTTTTGAAAATAATCCCAAAAGAAAAAAATTCTGAAATCTGAAGTTCAGTATAAAAAAAAAAAAAAAAAAAAAAAAAAAAAAAATCGGCCAGAATGAACAGGTTCTAGCAAATAAATCAAAGGAAAGAAGCTATACAAAACAATAAAAGAGAAAAAAGAAAATCGCAACAAGTTTGACAAAAATTCTTCCTGTATAGGCATTAGCGATAGGTACCTCCATGAGATCACTAAAAAAAGAGCATAGCATGATGAAAAAGACGCCAAACTTGATGAAAACAAAACTTTATCGTCTAAATGTTTATTATTAAGAGGAAAGATCAAAGTATTTTTGGGGTATTTTTTTTTTTTTTTTTTTTTTTTAAATCGTTCCTAGCACGCCCAAAATGTTAAAAATCTTGTTTTTTTTTTTTTTTTTTTAAGTCAGCAAAATTGATCATTTTTTTCAATTTTATAAAAAAAACTGGAAATCTCACTTTGAAATTCTTTTAAATATCAATTATCATTTTTTCAAAACTTATTTTAAGAAAATCAGAAATTATGTTTATTTAAAATATTTTGAACCAAGCTTAACTTAGCTTCTGCCCCAAAAAGATGTAATTTGAAAATAAAACAAAGCAGGTCATAAATTTTCGCGTCACTTGACAGATGATGAATGACATTGACAGATTCCGTGAGGATAATTTGTTCTATGGAAGGAGAAAAGTGAAATAATTTACCTTGTTATTTTTAAAGAAAAATTTCAGTGCTCTAATTTTTTTTTTTTTTTTGTACTGAGCTTTCACCTTTATGTTGCTTTATGGAAAATAAAATACTATAATTTTCTTTACATTTATTACATTTTACTGTGTTATTTGTATTTCCATCCATTTTATTATTAATTTTGATATTTCATTTATGGAAAAATGTCATAACTGAGATTAATATAAAAAGATCATATAAATTTCATAAGATGATACTGATACTTGTAGGTACCCTCCTCAGTTGAAATTGAAAAATCAAATTAACTTCTCCACACGTGTTTCACAAAACTAAAGGCCTTAATAGCAGAGAACAATGCTTAACTCAAATAACGCAACTTAATTGTATTCTGGTTGGTCTTCCGTACTTTATAATTAAAGCCCGATTATAAACACAAAATTACATTTAATTACTGCAGATTTTCTTATTAGTAAAAATGATACAATTTACAACCCACTAAAAAAAAACAAATCTCATAAAGAGACTTAGGAAACCCGATGCAGCTTTTAACAAATTTTATAACATTTTAAAACAACTTAAATGTAAAAATCTATTATGATTAAGAAATAACAAATTATTGTATTAAAAATTCATTTTTCATCGAAAAATTTTTTTGCTTTCAAACAATAATTGTCCATATTCATAAAAACAAATAAAAGAATTTGAAATTAAATAATATCTTTGCTTTGTTGAATTTTGTATGTTACAATTCAGAGCTGATTTTCAGATATGTGTGTTTGTGTGTGTGTGGGGGGGTCCAATTAAAAAAAAAAAAAAAAAAAAAAACAATTTGCATTCCTGCTTTTAACTATTGTAATCACTAAACCCGATGCGATTGAGTTTCTAGCGTTTCCATAAAATTAGTTAGGGGGGGTAAATTTATAAAAAAAAAAAAAAAAAACATTTATAATTTCGATCATCTGTGAAGAATTCCTGAAAGTTTCATTAACATCCAACAATTATTTTTATTTTTGAAAATTAATGTGCCATACCAAAAAACGTGCTAAAAATTGTCTGTTATTTTACTAGTTCCGGTGATACAAAGAGAAACAAGGTTTTTTTTAATCAAAATTTAGAATGTTATAAAAAGAAAAAATTTAAAAAACAAAAGTTCGGTCTTTCCTCTTAATAACAAGCATTTATAGAATTTTGTTTTCGGCAAGGTTGGCGTCTTTTTCATCAAGCTATGCTCTTTTTTTAGCGATTTTGTGGAGATACCTATAAGCAAATGTCATTCAGAGATAATATTGGGAAGAAACAATAATATAACCGAGAAAAATAATCTAGTAATTAAAGAGGAAAATAAAATCTATTCACAACAGAAATTTTGTGATACAAGCAGTTTGACAGTAAATATTTTATAGAAATAGTATTAACTTGGATTTAAATAATGAATCCAAAGATTATGTTTTGTGTAGAGTTAATGAATCATGTAGAAAAATCTTATACTAAAACTTTTGGCCAAGATTAGCTTAAAATGTATGTTTATTACACATCTCATCCAGCATTATCATTTTGTTGACTGGCTCTTCGAGTTGTTCTCGAGTCTTGTATTAGGGGAACTTTAGTTCAAATAGACCCCCCCCCAACACACACACAGGGAGTTAGTGCTGAAAATTACTACCCAACCCACTACCTAAAATTTGATTAAATTTTTTTTGTAAGGGCTTCTAAAACCAAGAACTTTCCAACATAAACACTTTTTAGATGGGTTAATTATGCTACAAGTTCATATTTAAAGTATAGATTTGCTTTAACTCCTTCACCAATAAGCAAATTTTAATTTGATTCACTATAGATGCCACCAATTTCCCAATGACTTGTCAAGTGCCAATATAACTAAGCTGAAAATCAGTAGGCTTTAAAGAATTTATTTTTAAGCATAAATACCAATTTCTTGATTATTGCAAATTATTTATGGTATATAAACAATAGTTATTTCCATTGTTTTGTTTAACTATTTTTACAAAAATTTCCAAATGAATGTTTTTCACTGCAAAAAGACGCTCAAATTTCCCATACTAATTGAGACAAGAAAAAAAAAAAAAAAAAAGCTTTTTAACGAAAATCTTCTATATTCTAAATTTTTTTTTTTTTTACATAATAAAATCCTTTGATCTTTCATCTTAAATTTTAAGATGCTATTTTAAGACTTAAAATAGCACAAAAATGTTTTGACGATAAAATATCGTTTTATATTTTGTGCAATTTTTTTTTTTTTTATATTATGTATCGACTTTTTAGAGGTACAAAACACCTAATTTATATCTTACCAAGTGCAACGAAATAACCCCTTACATAAAGGTGCGTAGGTGTGGGGATGTATTTCTTGCGACCCCTACCTGCAGTACAAGTAATGAGAATTATTTTTTCCCCCACCCCCATTCAATTTATTTCTGGAATGGCAATTTGTGGGTGTGGGGTGAGCGATATAAAAATAAATATTAGTAAGTACTTTCACAAAATAAAAGAATTAGGAAAAAATAATTTCTGAAAATTGAGTAGAAAGAAATAAATTCTTTAATATTTTCTTAATAATTGTCTACTCCAAATTGTCACAAAGGTTTAAACTTTTGATGTGACAATACAAATTGACCTTTGATTTTAAATTTGTTAAAAATCAAATTTTACAACCAAAACAGATTCATACAAATAAATTCCAAATGAACAGCTTTTTTATACAATTCACAGAAAGTGGATTTTAGTTTTCTTTTTTAACATGAAGATCGACCACTTTAATGAGTTTTTTATATAAATCAAATCTACTCTTACTTTTAAAACAATAAGGCTGATATTATTGATTGTAACTTTCATACTCAATTGTTATTTATCTTTGTCCTGAAAAAAATCGTAGATAAAAGATAAGAAAGAAAAAGTAGACAGCCCCCGTGTGATTTGAACGACACCATATGCGCTGGTATCACTAAGTAACAAAATTATTTTGAATTATTTCTAAATAAAATTTATTACACACAAGGAATGATATCAGCTTAAAATGAATAAGGTAAAATTCCCGAAGATAAATTTACTAAGTTTCATTTTTTCTAAACGATTATAAAATTTTTAATTACGTCAGAAATATGCTCCCCACTCCCATTATATTCCCATATGTCAACAACGTTCTACATGTGATTGTGATGTGTTGTTTAGTTTAAGATTGCGAGCAACGTCCAGAATTGCCTTAAAAAAGATTCGGAAAATTAGTTAGTGACATGTTCAATAAAATCAACCCGGATATAATATCTGGTCCCCCATATGCTGACACGTGTAATACGGAAATAGAATGAAGAAGCACTAAAAACAAAGGAGCCATCTAATAAACAAAACAAGTATGGGAATGATCAAGTCTGCGCTTATACCAAAATTCAGCTTTTAAAAAATTAAAGAACAAGTAAACAGAAAATTTCCGCGCATGAATTCGTCCCTTATTGCCATTTTGAAAAAAATTAGGAATTTGTTCTATCCACACGCATAAAAATCGTTGAATGAGGAAAAAAGTTAATGGCTGAAATGAAATGTTACTTTTCTTTTCAAAAGAAAAACCTTTGTTTACTTTAAAGCTGAAAGTACTTTAGATTAACGAAATATATTGCCAACAACCGAATGTTTACAACTAGTCATTAGTGTACCGTACCATAAGTAAAACATTTGTCCAAGATGCTAAAAAGCTAAGCTAGAGAACTGATCAATTAATAATCAAACATTTCATTTTACGAGTCTAAAATTTGAGAAGCAAACGAAGAGAACATTTTTTTTTAACTGAAAGAAAAGCCTTCGGTATTCTTTTCAAGTAAGCTAAGCAACTCGGTCATACTGTTTTTGAACTAATGATAATAACAGAGTTATTGATCTATTTGATAAATTTTTTTTTTAAATTAGCACGAATTAACTTTCAACTTAATGCGTAAAAAAGTAAAATATAGCAAAAAACGCTAGTAAATATCTGCAAATAACGATCAATCTAGTGGAGTTTGTTGAACCCTGAGTGAAGCCATTCATCTGCAATTGTGTGTAAAGAACTAAGAAAAATCATTGCTTTTTTTTATTTTTAGTCGCTATGCAAAGAGAAAAACTTCCATATTTAAATTTTGACAGAACTTGATGCCTACTTGGACCAGTATTCACGTTTTTAGTATATTTTCAGTTAATACACTAACTTACAAGCAAATCTGGAATTTAGGTACGATTCAAGTGCGAGAAATCGCTCACAATTATATCTAGGTATTTATGCAAGTAATAATCATAAATACTTAACAGATGAGTGTCTTATTGTTACATCCTTCAGAGAAAAATTGTAGCAATTTGGAATCGAGTAGATCCTAAATCACCTAGCCTTCCTCAAAAAAAAAAAAAAAAAAAAAATGTTCAGTTTTTACCCCATATAGTAGTTAACAAAATGTAATCTAAGCCTTCGTTAATACTTTGGATTAAAATCGCAAAATAGAATTTAAGAAAAAAAAAATCAAGTGCCAAATCAATGAGAGCGAATTAACAAAATACAAATAAGAATATGAAATTGAAATATAATGCATATGGACGCGATGCTGTAGCAGGAGTGGTCTACAAAATTTTTAAGAGTTGGGCAGATATTCTTTTTAATTATCAAATTAAGGCAGTGAATGAAGCCTAAGATAGATATAAAAGATGTATATTATCTAATTAAAATTATATCATGAATAGCACAAAACGTTTATAATATTTTTGATAAGGACATTACTAGCATAGTAGTAGTAGTAGAGCTACCCACCTTCTGTTCTTTGTGGTGCTTTACCGATCGAAAAGAACCGACAAAGATAGGTAACAGGGCCATGATAACCAAACTACTATAGGCAACAACCATGCCTTCAGGGGTTGCTGGTACTCGACCGGTGCCATTTGTAGCCCCTACGACGTCTTCACCTGTTGCATTCAATACCGACGTTGACTCGGCACCAGTGTCCGCCATTTTCACTCTAGCGTCATCTTCTCGCGCCGATTCATTTATGTCTCGTCGAGCGATCAGTGCTCCCCCTAGCGGACATAAATCCAAAACAACCTTCAAACAAGGTCAGATAATTACAACATTCTCCGTAATGGAAAAAAATAAATAAAAATTAAAAAAATAAAAAGAACGAAAGAAATATTTAAAAAATAGGATACCCAAGACAAGAGTAAATTCTTGTTCAGTGTCTTTAGACTATTAATATATTGTATTAATATTTTGCTTTCTTGTGCTACTTGCAAAATAGTTGTTTTTGTTTCACACCTAAAAATTCATAATAGGCCTTTTTTTATATTAATGTTCATTCAATACAAGGCCCAAGAGCCACTCAAAGTAGTGGGTTATGGGGTTGTATGAGCATAAGAAAAGGAAGGAGTGAAGTTAATGAGGTTATGCAGAAAAGATAAGTTAACTCTAGACTTGAAGTGATTGTGAAAACATCCTGCTGGGAGTCTGTTCTACAAAGCAATAGTTCTCAGGGAGAAGCAATCCGAGTGGAACTTCCTCCTTCCTAATGGAATATGAAAAGAATGAGGAGGATTCATCCTTGTGCATGTGGGATGGGGAGTCCCAGTTGCAAAGATCAGGGCTGGTGGGATCAAGGAATGTAGTTTGTCAAAAAACACATGCCATGGAAATAGTTTGGAAAATTTTTATTTACAGAAATTTAATATATATAGAAAGTGAGAAGACATTTTTTCAATAACTTCAGTGGTAAAATATTAGATGATGTATTGATATTTTGTATAATACGCGTCTGATGGCAAAACAGACGATAGTGTTTTGTTGCCGCTCTTTTTCATGGAAGTGGAAACTGCAGACGACTCCTTTTTATCAGATTTTTTTTATCCTAAGTCATATTTATCCTCGGTCGTTTAAGACGTTTTTTAATATTCTAGCTCCGAGGTTAACTAATTTAGTTTGCCACGTAAAATAAAGTGTTACTTTTAAATTAAAAGTAACATATTTTATTTTATTTTTATCGATACTGTAAGTCGAATTAAAAGTTTTAATAATTCGACTTACAGTATCGAATTATTTACGACCTTTATAGAGTTAATATTTATTTAGCTTTTCTGGTTTTATTTATGAATAGGAAGAGAGGAGGGTGAGTTTTCGCATCGAAGGACTTTGTGAGAAACTTTTATTAGCTTCGGTAGAATTCCGTAGCTGAGATTTGTTTATATTTGAAAAACTTTGAAGAAAAGATTTTGTTAGCTTCGGTAGAATTCCGAAGCTAAAAGAAGTAATTTAATTCCCTAGAAGGGGAATCATTGCATTGATGTTTGTTGACTCGGAGAGTCAACGTTTCTTTTTGATTGGCAGAGTCGTTCGATGCGGGGAATTTTACCTCTATTCACATTCTTTACTTTAAAAATAAGATTTAAAATATTTTAAAGGATATTCTTCATGTAATAAGAAGATTTTAAGATCCTAGACAAGGTTAGGCTTTGTGTTTTCTAATTTATACTTTCAGCTCCTGAGAAAAGGAAAAAGAGTTTCAAAGGAAGAAAAAAAAAGAAATGTATTTGAAGAAAGAACATAAAAGAATCTGAAGAAATTGACAGACAGACTTAAAAAATTTTATAACAAGATTTGTTTATTGTAAAGAAAATGTTGAAAAAAAGAAAAAGATGTTTAAGTTGTCAGCTTTATAGAATGATAGACTGACAACATTATTTATGTAAGTAAAAAAAAATCCTTTTGTTTATTTTTCTTGTTACTACTTATGGAACAATATGCATGTAATTTTTGATTTATTAAAATAAATATTTATCTGTGGACAGTATATTTTGGTTTTTATCGAATAATTTTAAGATCGTCTGCTTCATTGAGTAGTTTTACTTTTGTTGTTACTTTCCTATGAAGAAGCCGAGAACGAAATCGGCAGTTTAGTCCTGTGTCTATTAATTTTATAATTTAAGATCGTACACGGGTAAAACTTAAATTTTATTGAGAATTTAATTTTTCATTTAAATTTGTGTTTTTAAACATCCCACCCAGGATTTTTTAGAGTATTGTATTGAGAAGCTAAACAACGTTTTGCAATTGGGAAAGGGGGTGGAAAATAATTCATCACTCCCAAGGCCATGTAGACTCTTTTGAACTCTACCAAGATAGGCAAGTGAGGACTGCGTAGCTCCAGCCCAAATATGACAGCAAAACTCCATTTTTGCTCTGATATGGCTCTTGGAACGTTACTAGTTAGGTTTGAATTGATGAATGTATTGAACAGATCACCATAATTTTGCTCTGTCCGGTGCTGCCAAAAATGGCCCAAACTCAATAATAGAGCTCTTTTGATATTTTCGAAAGAACTGTGAAACAACAAAATTATAAAGAATTTTTAAATTAAAAAAAAACTATATTTTTTAAATTGATATGCTTCAGCCAAATTACAGTACTTTTGAAAATAACTTTAGAAATTTAACATATCAAACATGGCTTGCAAAAAAAACTTGAGACAAAATGCCAAGAAACTCCATGTAATCAAGTACATATCACCTACTTGATTATTTTGTAAAAGAGGATACAATGTTGCGTATAACTTTAACATAAAATCAGATGTTATTACTTTTCAAGTAATCTACTGATGATTGGAAAAGTAATAACGTGACTGAACAAATGAAAAAACATGGAGTGACTGACTTCAGAAATTGATAGACAATTTTATTAATGTATATAAAACCCAGAATATGATTAAGGAAAGAGCATCTTAAGCATAGTAACTGAAAAAAAGCTGTGCAAAAATACAGTAAAAATTTCACTTTTTTGCTCTTTCATTATGTTAAAAAGAATTTTTTTTTTTGTTGCAAAAAGTAATCTTTATTATTACAGAAAGTACAAAACATCACAGTATGGAATTAGCAATTAGTATTGCTGCCTTTTGCAAATGAATGTAGAATTGAATGGAATAAGGTCAAGATTTTTTCATTATGAATTTTTTCCATTCTTCTTGGTCATAATCCCAAAATTCTTGGAGATTTCATAGTTTTTGTTGGAGCACTTGTTTCTTCAGTTCAGTTATATTGGGATCAGGACTTTGTGCTGGACAGTCTTCCAAAAGTTGTACATCTTCATTCACAAGAAACCTTTTTAATGTATGTGATTGTGATATATAGCAAAGTACATCATCACACTGAAAAATTTCTCCATCTTTATAGTCTGGCAGATTACCATAGTAAATTAACGTAATTTTCATCATTTAGGCTGCCATCAACTTCCACCAATTTACTTCTACTATTGCTTTTCAAGCAACCCCTCACCATTACATGTCCACCACCAAATTTTACCATATTTGCAATGTATATTGCATTGACCAAAACTTTTACACACCACTGTATATTGAAGTTACTTTTTTATCCAAACAACTATTATATGTACTGCAATCTTTCATTAAGTTGCCATCAAACAAATGGAAACACATTTGTACTACATTTTTAAGCAATTCATTTATATTAATCATTCTATTTTCATAGCTGTCTCTAATTTATTGATGCTTTAGTTTATTTTCAGTTTTATTGAATGTACTTCCATAGTTTTAAGCTTAAAGATTTTATGAATCAAAATTAAATAGCATTACCAATTTGATTAAGTAAAATAGAGGGTTTTATCTATAGCATTCATTACACTACCCTTCCTTTATCTTGAGGTATATAGATGGGATTGTGTAGCTTATAATGGTTGATTCAATTCTACACCAAACATGCTAGCATTTATCAGTGTCACTCTAATAACAGATTTAAAATATAAAGATTAAATGTTCAAGATTAAAAAAAGGGGGGGGGAGAATGTTGATCTTGATCTAAAAGATGTAAGTATTAATAATGAAATTGCTTTATATTTTATTTTAAAATATTGTTCCAAGATTAAAAGTGTCAAATATAAAAGAAATGATAATTTGGTACAATAAAATGGGACTATGTAAACAGGTTCTAATGTTCAGTGTCAATCAGATGTATTATGGTTTTGTAATGAGAAAAGAAAGAGGAACATATTTATTATTTAGTTTATTGTGAAGACTGCAAATATTTTACCTTATATTCTTTTCTTTTTTTTTATTCAATAAAATAACTTATTGCAAATTATACACAGAATTGAGATTACTTATTCATATTTATAAAGATTAACTTAATATGACAAAGTTTCAAGTGTAAAACTCCCGGTGAATAGTAATTGTTTGTGATCTTAATCTGCACTACTCTGTAGTAAGGCATCCATCAAGGTTTCTTGTTTTTATAAACTATACATGGGAGCAAAAATATTTAGCATCATAAGCATCATTTATTTTTATGGTCTGATATTTATTATTAAGATCAATCTTATCAAAGTAAATAAAAAAAAAGAAATAACAGAAAGTAATGAAGCTAAGATTCTTTTCTCAAGCCTTTTGCCGCAGATTAAAGAGGTATATTTATTTTATTGGAATGAAATTTTAATAAAAGAAAGATTTATTATATAAAACCTTTTAATTTTGTAATTTCAGATCTTTACACAAGGACCTATATGTGTAAGTAATGACGACCGTTCTTCAAACCTCATGAACTGACACTATAGAATCATAAACAAAAAACTGTACTAAATAACAGAAATTACACCATTTGGAAACTTTCAGCAACAGCAACAACTAAAATGGATAACACATGTAACTTGAAGAGAAAATAATGACACAATCAAGATGTTTATATTCCATATTACTTCAAACAAAAGGTTATGACGGAATCCCACCCCATAAATAAAGGAATGAGTGATAACAGTGAACTTGAGATTCTTTTAATAGAAAGATTTTATGAATTTTGACAGAAAATAGTGATTGCTCAGTCAATGAATGCTGAATGTTTCCTTATAAGGAAACAGTTAATATTACTAGTGCCATTTATAGAATAATATATTCATTTTATGACTGGACTTGAAGATTCCAATTTTGGTTCAGACGAACTCCTTTGTGTACTTGTTGTTACTTCAACATTTCAGCTAATCTCTTCTTTTTATTAATTGTATAATATGTAAGAAGAAAAAACATCCAAAAGGCTTCTGTATATGTTTTCCAAAGATATAATGTATTTTTCTTGTTTCTTACTGTTTATACGCATGACAAGAATTGAAGAATGGATTGGAACACAGCAGAGGAGTTCAACTATCCAAAACAATATTTGTCATGTTAATGACTCTTATAGACAATTGATTTTAAGTACTGTAAACTAATTTCAAAGATTTTTTTTTTAATTTAAACTCTCTGGCATCTCAACTTCAGTCACTTCCCCACCACCATAATGTGTCTTCCCTATAAATATTTCCATGATAATTGTTCTAATGAGCTTTCCTCCTTGACAATATGAAATTAAGCATATTACTAGATTGGCAATTAGGTCTCATCATTTTACTGTTAAAATAGCTAGATGTAACCATAAGTTCTATTCTAATAGTTTCTTTTCCCTCACTTCTTGTCTGTGGAACTGGCTTCTGGTTTCTTGCTTCTTTGTAACCTACAATGTTCAAAAATTTAAATGCAACATCAATCACCATTTTCTGTCTTCTTGAATCAGGTACTTTTATTGTTCTTTAACCTCAGTAAAATGTTTTCTCATTTTCTTTCAGTCTCAGTAACTGTTTGCATCTTAGTGGCATTTTCGCCTTGCTTGGGATGAAATGATTAAAAAATATATATAAATAGTTCTCTTTCTTTAAACTGTGACAATTGCCAATAACATTCTCAAGAATTATATGCATGCTACAAATGACCTAAAAAGAAGACCATCCCATGATGAATAGCCAAAAAATTGGTAGGTTACTGGATGAGGTTAAACTGTTCCCTAAATATATGGCTTTTAACAAATAGAAAGTGTTTATTAAAAGATACAATTCATCTTTCATACATTAGAAAGAATTGAGTGTACATTCATTAAATATGTAGGTGTGTAAAGTTTCTTCAAGGTGTAATGTTTATGCTGGTGGTCATAGAAAAATCAAAGCTAGAAACTGGAAATAATACTGCTTTATGAAAATACATTTCATTGTCAGCAAAGGATTTGGAGCATATACAAAGAATTGACAGTAACAATAGGATTAACTGAAGAAAGATTTACTTGTATTCTTAGTTTATACACTTTTCTTTTTTTTAAATTATATACATTTAAATCAGTGCTTCTCAGAGACCAAGGTTTCATTCCTCACCTTGTAATCTCAGATTTTTTGTTTTCATTTTGAATTGTGACCAAGTAATTGATTTTTTTTTTACTTACAACATATACATATGATACAAATTCCTCCCAAATTTCTTCATTGACTTTTTCTCCTTCAATTTGAAATTTATCTCCATATGAGAATCACTCTTTATCTTACAGAGAACACGGCACTATATTTTAGAATATACTGACATCAATAAACCTTTCATGAAAAACTGTGATTGAAGTATTAATTTTTATAAAATAAGAAACTGTTAATTATACATATTTAAAATAGTTCATTTTATGAATTTAAAATTGTTTACATTTAAAGATTAATTTGCATTTTCAGCTTCAACTTTAAACAGTTGAAAATCTTTTTGACAATGTTTAGCCTTCATACCTGCAAAAAAACAGTGTCAAAAAGATTGTTCCCTTGACACTGCTATTACTGTAGAGACTTTTGACTCCTTCAGCAATATTTGTTTAAAAAAAAAAAAAAAATGATGATTAGAATTTTAATAAAATCCAAACATACAAAAGAGGATTTATGCATTTTCTTTATTCTTGAGAATTGACAACAAAGATATTAAACTGGTGTATCCTTAAAGAGGTTACAAACAGACAAAGGTGGTACTCAAGTGAAGGAACAGCAACATACACGTAGATGAAAGAAAGAGAGGTTTATTGTAAAAGAGAATGCACTACTGAAAGACAGGGAATCAGGTATCAGGCTAGTAATTCCTGAAGCAAGCCCCCAGGTATATCCTGTGCTCACTATATATATATATACTGATATAATCAGTCCACATAGGTGATAGGGAGTGTGGGACATTCCATTACAACACCTCCCTCTGAGCTAATTTTTCCATTAAATTTTGCTCAATACCTATTTTTTGGGGGGTGAGGACATAAGTGTTTGACATTTTTCCTCTTCCTAGTACTTTTGTCTCACCAATTTTTGTGCTGGTGAAATTTGAGGCATTAGCAGTTTTTGGGGAGCTGATACTTCCAGCACTGGCAGGGTTGGAGATATAGGAACTGGTATTTTGAATGCGTTATATATTATCTCCATTGGTAATTCTTTACTAGGCATGACATAAATTAATTGATTTAAATGTCTCTTACATTCAAATCTTCTCCCTTTGAGCATGTATATCACTCTGCCAAGTCTTTTGATGATAATTCCGTTTTCCCAAAAGCTTTTTCCACCGCTATAATTTCTGAAGAAAACTGTCTCCTGGTTTGTAAAATTTGGTTGCAGTTTTCTTTTTTTACCACTCTTTTTGTTGGACTAGGCAACAGTCTGTCAAACACTGACTGAATTTTTCTCACAAACATCAGTTCTGTTGGTGATAGGCCTGAATCTATGTTCGGATTGGGAGTAATTCTGTACACCGCTAAAAACTTTTGTATACTCCTCTCGTCAGTATCCATGCCTTGATTCTTTCTTAGAGCTCTTTTAAAAGTGTCCATGAATCTTTCTGCTTGCCCATTTAATCTAGGATGGTAAACAGGGGTCGTAATGTGGTCTATAGACAAAGATGTGCAGAAATCCTTAAATTCTCTGCTGGTAAATTGTGTCCCATTGTCACTATCTAAAGTTTTTGGTACACCAAAACAACTAAAAAGCTTGTTTAGTACATTCATAGTATTTGCGAATGTCAGGTGTCTACACTTGAATATTTTCAGCCACTTGGAGAAACTGCCCACGATTATAAGGTGGTAGTAACCATTTATAGGTACCAGCATAGTTGATATGTAACCCCATCCACGGAAACATCTGTTTTAGTCCATGGTTGAATTTTTATTAGTGGTGCTTTTGCCGCAAATTGACAACCTCTACACTATTTTACCATTTTTTCAATATCCTGGCCAATACGCATAACTATGCATTAATGATTTCATTCTTGACATGCCCAGATGACCTATATGAAATTCCTTCAGGATTTTCTTTTGCAATGTATATGGCATTATCACTATCTGCATATAATAGCACTTGTTTGCAGATTGAGAAAGGTAATATAGATCCTTTTTTAAGTTTTTCTTTCAGCCATACATGTTTCATTTTTTTATATCTTCTAGAGTCACAGGTAACTCCCGAATTGTAACACTGATAATTCTTTTTCATCCCTTAAAGCAGCTATCAGCGTGTCTTCTAACAGTTCTGCAAATTTTGGAATCAATCTAGACAAACCGTCGGCATGTCCTAGTTTTTTCATGGGTAGGTATTCCATTTTAAAGTTTTAGTTCAATAATATTATTCTCCAGCACTGTAACCTGTTACTCTTTCTTGATCCAAAATTTGTTAACAATAGTCTATGATCCGTCTGTAATGTAAATTTCCTTCCATGGAGGAATCTGTGAAATGTTTTAACCAAGTAAATTATGGCCAGGCATTCTTTCTCAATCTGGCCATAACTTCTTTCTGCAGGAAGTAGGGTTCTGGAAGCATGGGCTATGGGTTTTGTAGTCCCATCTTCAAATGTGGAGAATTACTGCTAGCATCAGATGTCACAATTATTTCTTTTTTAGGGTCAAAATGCACTAATGATAAATCTGATACCACACAGCTTTTTATTTTCTGGAAAGCATCTTCGCATTCTTTAGATCAAATCCATTTTGCACTCTTTTTCAATAAGTCATTCAGTGGGGTTCTAAGATCATACATTTTGGGAATGTAAATACTGTAATAGTTGGCCAAACCTAAAAATACCTGAAGGTTAGTGACATTGTTTGGTGGTGGCATATTTTTAATAATTTCGACCCTTCCCAGGTCTGGTCTTCTGTTCTCGTTGATGATTTGCCCCAAATATTTGATCTGCTTCATGAAGAACTCGCATTTATCTGAACTTAGTTTGAAGTCATATTTTTCAATCTTCTTGAACACTGCCTTGATATGTTTTTTGTGCTGTTCATTGTTTTCACTCTTTAGCAGGAAGTTGTCTAGGTATGCTATGGCAAATTCTAGTTCAGCTAACATGGTCTTCATTATTTGCTGGAACAAACTGGGAGCCACCTTTAATCCAAATGGGAGACAATTTAGCTTGTAGAGTCCCTTGTATGTATTAATTGCTAATAACTTCGAACACTCTTCATCTACTTTCACTTGTGGTTATGTGTCAGGCAGATCTATTTTAGAAAACACTTTGCCACCATTTAGCTTAGAAAAAATATCTTCCAGTGAAGGTAAAGGGTATGTGTGGTCTTTAAGGTAGTTGTTTAATCCAGTTGAAAAATCTGCACAAACTCAGATCTTTTTGTTCTTTTTCCTTAAATACACTGTAGATGGAGTTCAATCTGAGTAGTCAACTTTAGAAATTACACCCCTTTTCTCTAAATGTTCCAGTTCTTGATTTACTGAATCTAAAGCTGAAAATGGTACATTTCCTTTTTGGCTTGAATACTGGTCTTATGTTGTCTTTAAGTTCGAACCTGACCTTGGTTTTTGTGCATTGTCCGAGATCTTCAGAAAACACGTGGAAATTTGTTTTTCAGATCAGAAATAAATTTTTCTGTTTCTTCAGATTTTTCCTTTACTGACACATCCACTTTGTTGCAAAATGAATTTATGGGTAATTCCCAACAACATGTTCTAACAACATAATTTTCTCCTCCTCAGATCATTGTTCACACCTTCACAAAACATTGTCTCAAATCTACAAAAATAGGCAGGGAAAATTACTCCATTGTCTGGGTCACACTTGAATTCTGATAACAAATTCAATATTCCTTAAGGGAAAAGAATCTGTAGCCCTGTTCTTCTGTTGTTTTAGATATTACAGTTTTGCACAATAGCTGAATGTCTTCTGCTGGGTTGTTTTCATAATTACATCAGTTCATCTTGAAAAACTGTGATTTTTCAAATTTTTCTTGTTGCTGTAATTGTTGTTGCCACTGCTGTTGTTGTTGTTGCAACTGCAAATTAGCATGTAACACTTTAGTCAATTCAGCCAGTTTTTCCATTTTTGTTGTGTAATTCCACTGAGTATTTTAAATGTAAATTGTTTAAATCCGTAATTACTAATGTTGTACATTTTACAAACAGTGTTTTTGGGGTCTTTCTCACTGTGAGTTTGAATCGAATCCTTGTCGCCTCTGTTGTATCCTTAAAGCAGTTACAAACAGACAAAGGTGGTACTCGTGTGAAGGAAGAGCAACACGCGCATATATAAAAGAAAGAGAGGTTTATTGTAAAAGGGAATACACTACTGAAAGACAAGGAATCGGGTAGCAGGCTAGTAATTCCTGAAGCAAGAATATATGCCAACCGCTCCACTCAGTCAGATGTGGCGCAAGGCCGAATTTAATGTGGGGTATCCGAGCCTACAGGCTAGGACAAAGATTTCCCATAGACCCCATAAAAACGGGGTCGGTTAGCTGTCTACCACCCGAAACAAGACTCGGCCCTTCGGCATAGCCTCATCTGGGTTCCTCTCTGCTGGAAAGCAGAGTTCGACTAGCTTAGCTGGAGACGAATCTCAAACTAATTCCTGAAGCAAGCCCCCAGGTATATCCTGTGCTCACTATATATATCTTCTGATATAGTCAGTCCACTTAGGCAATAGGGAGTGTGAAACATTCCCTTACAACACTATTTATTTGTTTATTAGATTGCTTATTTACAAGAATAATTTTATATTTACAAGATTATAAAAATATATGAACAATTATAATGAAATATTTATTTACCATTTTATAAAGAAATAAATATGAAAAGAAATGTTTTTATTCATAAAAATGTCTGCAAACAAGAAAATTTAAATGTACATAACGACAAGTAACTGTAATTATAAATTTTGAAAAAAAGCATTTTCCAAGCATTTTTTTCATTTACTTTCACCACATAAATTCACTAAAATAGGTTGAGAGCATCTCTTCCTTTAACATAATTTTGTGATTGTCTTTATAAAATTTTTAATAAGAGATTTATTTTCAAATTTATTTCTTTATAAAATGTTAATAAATATTTATAAAAAGTAAATAATAAATATCACATTGTTCTTGGTTTACATATTTTTATAATCTTGTAAAGAACAACTGTGCTTTTGACACATCACTTTTGCAGACACAAAGGTTAAACATTGCCAATTTTTTTCATGTATCAATAATTTGTATAATTATTTCCTATTTTTATATAAATAGTGATAGAAACTTTCATTATTCCTCTTGCATACACCAACCTTTGGGCCACTATGGTGAATTCTTCCATGTTTACTGGAAGTACTTATCATTTATAGAGAAGCCAGATTCTATGTGCACATTTCCATGAGCAAGAATAAGAGAAATTCTAAATCAGAATATCATTACACTAGTTAATCAAGATCTCTGCAAAACACAAAATAAAAAAGTTGTCTTCTGTACAGAGACTCTGAGCATCACATCTAGTCCACAAAACAAATCCCTGCAAAAATGCAAAAGCCAATTATAAACATTTAAAAAAAAAAAAAAGAAATGAAATATGTCCCTGGGAGCTTATGCCTATTAAAACAATAAAACAAAGATATAAAAATGGCACTCATTGCTGACAACAGTCAGTTTGGCTTTAACACTGGCCCCATCACACAAAATTTAGATCAGACACCTCACCACCAGCTGCTCTCCTGACACCAACCTTGACCTTAGCCAACCAACCAAGGAAATTAATCAACTAATGTTCTCAACAACAACAATGCCTAATCACTTTCCTTAATAACAGCAACTAAGGAACCACATGAACAATTTTTTGACACTTTTCATATAATTATGTACATATTCTGAATTTTGACAAATACATGTATTTGAATCCTTTCCTTTGCAACCAAACACTCAATATAACTATGTTGCTAAATCCAAAATCTGGGTATAAGTTGTTATTTCACAGTTATCCATTTTGTTCATTTTCATGTTCAAATCTACTTAAAACAAAAAAAATTAAAAAAATGGATACCAGTAAAATGGTAACTTACACCCAGATACAGAATGAATGCTTATGAACATATAACATTCTGATTTGTGTCACTATCACAGAAACTATATATAAAATATTTTAATTCTGCAGGGCAAGACTTTATGAAATATATTTACACTAGGAGAGTTTATCTTTCTTCCTGGTATCATGATTAAAGCAAGTGAAATTGGAGTTTCTTTCTCTATGCATATCTGATGTGTAAATACAGACTCATTTCTCCAGATAGATGATTTTAAAAACTCATTGATTTTGGTTAATGAATTCAAAGTTTACAAAACTAGCAATTATATAGATTTGCATTCAAAAGCATTGAAAAAAAATATTTTAAAGCTATGATTTAGAAATTACTACAAAATTTCTTTCCTAAGAAAGAAAATATTTCTGAATAGTTATGTTCAATAAACATTTCAATAAAAGGAGGGAGAGAGAAAAAAATTAATAGCATTAATTTTACTACAACTGCCAATATTAACTCAATAAATTTGTAAGCAATTAGTCAAAACTTAATAGATTCTGAGATGGTACAAGGGTCTTCAACAGACATATAAACCTCAAAATAGAGGTGGATGCTAGATTTGTTTACTACTTATAACTGATATAGAAAAAACATTTTCCTCCACTTATATGTAAACATTAATTAAATGTTGAACACAAATACCTACCATAGTGTAATGGCCAATAAGTGTCTTACTGACCAACTTGTCATGAAATTGATTTTCACTGGGTATCCCATTACTATGACCTTGTGTTATGCTTACTAGATAAATAATGTTCAAAATATTCAATACTTGCATCTATATATTTGTTTTTAACAAATTATTGTTTCAGGAAATTTATTTTCCTAATTTATTATTCATTTTTAATCTCATTTTATTTAATGATCATTTTCTTTCTATCAACCACAAATATTTAAACTTACAATTGTAAGCTTTTAAACAACTTCATTTACTTTCATGTAAAAAGCATAAATCTATCTCTTCTCCTTAGCTAGGAGTCAAATAGCCAGACAAATTGGGTTCTCTAGGTTTGGGTAGTAATCAATCTAGGAGGAGACTGAACTAAGAGAAGAACTGTAAATTCAAACTAGATCATAAGTTCAGGTAAAACTGGAGGATTTTTCATGAGGCTAACAACTACACCCTGTAAAAACCAACATGCCACTGAAATAACAGTAACATTACCCATGGCATGCTGTTGATACAGCCCTGTTCTTCATATGGAATTTGTAAGAGATAAACAAAAATTAGTAAATATCAACATCTAATCCAATTTGATGCGTTTCAGTAATAAAAATTCTTGTTTCATTTTAAATGAAGTAATAAAATATTATCATCATGGTTTTATAGCATGTTAATTTGTATATAGTCATCTAGTATAAAGCATGACAATCATAGTTGTTCATGACTATAGCAAAAAAAATAAAATGGTCACAAATTCACAACTTTCACATCCACTCTTACCATAATCAGCTCCCCTTCCCACTGCCATTCAAAAGCAGGTACAGTTAATCCATAGGCAGTGCATCCCAGCTATTCCATCAACTATATTCTGTTATAACCAATGAAATGAGTCTGCCCTGGTTTTTCTTTGCATGATGGAGTATTGGCAGGCACATACCCTAAACCTTTTTTAAGGTAGGTGGATTTCTTCCACACAATAACATATCAAATGCTTTTTTTTATGTCAAAATGCTAGAGAGGAAACACACGTCATACCTTGCTTAGGAGTAGCATAGAACAATTCAAGACAACTATGCTTACCTATGACAAAGAAAGAAGAAATTAAAGTAGAGAATAAATTGAAACTTTTAAAGAATCTCTTAAAAAATGCAAAGAAATTAAGAGTCAAAAAATGAGATAAGTTGTTCACCATGAAATTATTTGGCTTTAGGTTTTACATTTGAACTATTTTTGCAAAAATTATATATTTTTTAAAATATTATTTACTGATTAAACAAGAATTTCACTTTTTTAAGGAAAATATGAAGAGCATTACAATTTTTCTCTATAAGATTTCAAGATGGACCTTACTGGAGTTAAAGTTGCAAAACAATATAAATTTCACATTTGTTAATAATGTTGAGAGGAGTTGACCCTCAAACATTAAAGATGAAGACTTGAAGACTGTGGAAGAAAATGATCCCTAAACCTCAATTAGACAACTCAAAGCAAAATTCAATGTATTGAGGAGACACATCAAAAGTGTGACAGAAAAAAAAGCATAAGTAGGATTTATTTGAACTGAATAAGTAAAAGATATTAGGCTTTCATTAGTCATATTCAATGTTATGAAATTAATGTTTTTGTATAATGTCATAATTTTATAGAAAAATGGATCTTATATAATGTATAATAACTGATGAAGTTGCACAATGACTAGATGTGAATGAGAACTCAAAATATCAATTATGTGAAAGGTTATAGTAAATATTTAGTGGAACAAGATGGGTTTGATATATCATATCTTTTTACCAATTCATCAAAATATTAATGAATATAGACATGCTTGAGAGAGTGTATTCAAAACTAGAAAAAAAAATTATTATTTTTCCCATATGATAATAATTACTCACATTCTGCAAAAGTGATAATGCTACAATTAAATAAGTTTTTAAACTAACTATTCAACCTTTCTGCAATAACTAACATTATCTCAAGCATTCCAGCAGAAACAAAGCCTTCAATGAATTTATCAGTTCATTGAATGAACTCCTTGGCAATTGAATGAGAACCAGTGTTTCAATGTGATATGGCTGTAAACCTTTAGACTGCAGAATATATTGACTAAATCTAACATTGTGGTACAACAAGAACACAAAGGAAGAGTTCCTTAGGTACTCTTATCAAAGGGAGGGAATGTTTGAATTGAATAAATATTTTTTTCACTGAATTTTTTCAGTTGTTTAAATATATCAGCAATTTTGTTTTGAACAATCTGATAGGAAAAATTACTATAAGTAGTAGTTAATTTATCAATCACATCTTTAATTTTTGCTTTTATCAGCACTGGAACTGTTTATTTCTCTTATGTTAAAGAAGAAGGGCTAAAGAATGTTGTGTCAATTGTCTTTTTTTTCACTTGACATTAGAAAAGAATGGCAAAATGTATTTGCAAAATAACTTGAATAGATATTAAAAATTGCTTTAAAATATGAAAACAATAAGTAATAATGAATTAACAGTAGATGTTAAGTGTTGGATAAATATTTAATTAAAAACAAAACAAGAAGTAACTATAACAAAGAACAATTACTTTTTCCAAAGGTGGCTGTACCGTTCAATATCAAAATCATCTTCAAAATCTTCTACAACTTGTAAAACTTGTTTTGGCTTTCTCTTCAGTAAATGTCGTTGTTTCTCTTCAGGTGAGAGTGATTCAATATCAATAGGAAGCTGCAAAAATATGAGAGGAAAGACTATGTGAAAAATGTACTCAAAATCAGATGTGGAAATGTAATGGTTCAAGAGTCATAGCAGAACAAAATCAATAAATTCTTTTAAAAATCAATACAGCTTTAATGAGGAGAGATTAGCTGTAAAAACTAATCTCTTATAACTAAGACTAAAGAGTACAGTTGCAAAGGCAATATATAAATACAAGAATATTTTGCTACATTAACATCAGTAGGGGTCATTTAGTGCTAAATTCTTTAACAATATTACCCACTTCCTTCAAAGAGCTCAGTACATATATTTTGTAGTATGGTAACATTTGAGAAAGAAATAAAAGTGTAAATAGTTTCCATATTGCATAATATTGTTTCTAAATAAATCTGATAAGAATATCTAAGTGTCATATAATTGGTTTAATAAAAATCAGAACATGGTGAATCTGAGATTGAAGAGCTTAGAGGGAGATAAAAAAAATACTGATAGTCTACTAAGTTGGTAACAGAAAAATGACTTACAAATGTAAAAAAGATCTGTCAAAAATTTGCCTTGTGTTGAATTATGGTAAACACTGCCAAACTAAGATATAGACTGAGTGCACAACTATTTTTAATATTGTAATCTGCATGTTTAATAGATTAGATTTAAATTTCTGATTGCTTCTGTGAAGACAGTGGTTAGATTTATTCAAAAAATGCTGCTATCTGAAGAGCATCCTAAATAGCAAGGTTTTAGCCAAAAGTAGAAAAAAATTACATTGTTTAGATCAGCACTTCTTAAACTATGAGTTGTGACCCCAAATGGGATTGTGAAGCAAAATGCTGGAGTCACAAAAGTTAAATTCAAACACTTGAATTTCAGGTTATATGTTATTTCACAAATGCACAATATTTAATGTGATATGCCACACAAGTGCTGCGGTAATAAAATGCATGTGCAGCACCGTTGCGACTAGTGCAGTGACAATGTATGTATTTTCAGTGTAGTTGGTTAATCCCTGGGGTCTCAAAAAAAATCTTGTGATTAAAAATGGGGTCATGAATGAAAAAAGTTTTAAAAGTGCTGGTTTAGATAGTCTTTTCAACATTTTTGAAAAGAACTTATATATCTGGGATTGATAGTGTTCATTTTCAGAACAGAACATTATTTCAAACTTCTGAAATCATTAACTCTTCTGCTGCTGTGGATGTATTTATACACTTTTATGAGACTTACACTGCCTACTGTTAAAATATATATATATATATATATATATATATATATATATATATATATATATATATATATATATTTTCAAGACAGTGAAATGTTGAATCCTAACTTTTGTGTTATAAGTTAACTAGCACTTTCCAAACCAAAATAGACATAGAATAGTAATCAATATAATCCATTTTATGATGTATTTTTTCTTATATTGTTTATTGGGAGTTGTTTAATTTAGTCTGCACTGCAGAATATCCCATCAAAAACAAAATGGTGGTACCCATGCAAAATTGCCATCAATAGTCATTTATTTTCAGCAAATGTCAATTACCTAATTTCCCCTAAACTAGCCAGCACAGTCAGCAACCATGCTATAACAATGCAGCAGTGAGAGAGTTAAATATTTTTTACAATATTATGTGCAGGTAGTGTAATGGTTATCAAAAATGGAATTTGTAAGTTCAAATCCAGCTTAATCTATTGCATTCACTTTGCAACAATGTCCTTAGGAAAGGCATGAATCCATTTCTTCTCCCCCTCATGAATTAAATAGCAGAGTAGACTACTCTCTAGCCTTAGATGACAGTGAATCTAGGAGGACAACTCTGAATTCAAAATAATGGAAAGGGCAATGAGAAACTACTATCTTTCCCAATGTCAAAGTAATCCACATATAATAAAGAAAAGGAAATTGTGGAGAATCATGATCACCTATGTTCTGAAGGCTCATGGCAAAAAAAACAAAATAAAAATATGCACAAATGCAGTTCATCCATTAGACAATTTTCATTTTTGCTTACAGTGATAATTCTCCGTGGTTCTTTAAAACGTATTCGGAATGTTGAACCGTCTGGACGAACAACAGTAACTGGATACAACCGGGTGTATATTGTTCGGTTAATTCTACCAATTGAGGCTCGGTTGGAGTTCCAGCGTACACAGTTACAGCTTATAGTCTTTAATAAAAGACTGGACAACATGCTTGATCTGCAAAGGAAACCATTACAAATAATTATTACAGGACTTTATACTTTTATTATAATAATTATTACAGGACTTTATATATAATACTTTTCTTTTGTGTAATTAACAAATCATTATAAAAGTTATAAAAGATCAAAAGAAAGAAGTCATTCTCCCATCCACAATATTCCATGTTTTGATAATTTCCCCTATTTTTTTTAAGTAGTGTGGATATCTTTAATAAAGTATTACTATAAAAATATGTTACATGTCAAATACTGTGGCCTATGCTAAAATGTGCATGAAGTTATGAAAACAGGCAAGAATTCAAAATCTTACAGTGAGACAAATTTGAATTCTCTTGTAATGTTTTCAGTACCTCACATTTGATCCTTTGAATTATTTGAATAATAAAGTAATTTCTTTTTTTCAGGTTTTGTTTTCCAAAATTTGTTTAATTAAAAATATAATTGGTCATTTAAATACCTTAGTTGGTTTGTTCATTTCACATTACTTCAAGTAGCTGTGAATTTTTTGCATGGTTTTACATCAAATATATTTCAGTACAAGCCACAGGACTTTATTTGTACCAAATATATGATTTTATGTTCCTTAACACATACATTATGTCTTGCCATTATCTTAGATAAACAATAGGCTATTCATGTTTGATTGCAAGAAGAAAGATATAAAGGTGCCGTTTAGTTTTAAGGAAAGAAAGAAAGGAAAGATAGAGGTGATAACATTCCTGTGTTTAATATCTACTTAAGTAATGTGGAAAGCCTTGTTAATTCTGCATCTTTTCATTCATACCCTCTTACTTCTTTAATAATGCCTTGCCTTCATATTTGTTGTTATAGCAATATTTTGTAGTTAAGCTCAAATATTTAACAAGACAATAGGAGAAATGAATATTTTGTCATCTTAAAACTTGCAAGGAGCTTATTAAAATAAGAATTAAGATTCATCAGAAAATTGAAATATAACAATTTATCTAAGATATGCATGATGAATCTAACACTTCATCAAAAACAAAAAAACAAAAAAAAAAACTATTATTATAAGTTACCTTTCTACCCACAACTCTATTCAATTTTAAAAGATAAATACTATTTAATAATACACAATGCCAAAAGATGACCTTTCAATAATGTTGGAATGTATTTTTCATAAGCAATGTTTAGAAGTCATTGCTTTTTATACATCATAGGTATTGTCAAAATGTAAGAGTTAAAATAACTGTATTAAAGAATGGTAAAAAGCAAAAGAGAAGAATGTTTTACAAGTAATCTTTTATATAATTTCTTAAAATTATGAATAACTTTTTTAATCATGAATTTGTAAATAGAGAAGTCACTATTTAAATCCATAAGTAATGATTACTAGTTCTTGTTTAATAAATTATATTATGGTATATTGCGAAATTGCAAAGATGCTCTGTGGGATTTTCAGGTTTCCTGTTTATAATAATAATAGCAAAAAAATGGACGAGAAAATCTTCTTTGCTCTTATTAAAAAGAGGAACTCTTTAAATTTTAAGAATTAAGCCCCATATTCTTGGTCTGATTTTGCTGATAAAATATCTTATGATAGATTCATGGAAAAGAATCTATTACTTGATATTTGTTTACAATTCGTATTTCATTTTGGTGGACATGAGTGGTAAGAGTAATAAGAGTAGTTTTTGAGATGTGTTTGTGGGTGGAATTGGGGGTAGATAATTTTTACCCATAAATTTGAAGAGGTTAAGATTGTCAGGAGTTAGTTCTACAAAGTAGCAGTTTGTGGGAAGAATCTTTTCAAGTGGAACTTCCTTCTTACTAATGAAATATGGAAGGAATGAGGATGGTTCACCTCAGTGTATGTGGTAATGGTATGTCTTTGAAAGTCTCAACTGGTGGAACTAAGGAATGTAGCTTGTCAGAACATTTGCCATGGAAATAGCAATAGAATAGTGAGAGGCCAGCCACTTTTCATCTGTGAGAAAGGGGTTGTAGGGTGGAAAAATAATTCATCATCCACAAGGCTGTGTAGATGCTTTTAAACTTTATCAAAACTGGAAAGTGAATACTGGGCAGCTCCAGCCCAGAGATGACAGAAATTTTTGGTCTGATCTGGCTCTTGTAGAGATAGAGCAGGAGTCAAAAACTTTTTTCACAGAGGGCCAGATAACTGAGAGAATGACGAGTGTGGACCGGATAACCATTTTATTCACTACACTGAATGCACAAAAAATAAAAACAACAAACATACTTATTTACTAAAAAGTTATCCAAGAAGGCAACAATAGCAATAAAATAGTTATATTACACCAAGTGCGCACATATCCGAATCTCACAAACTAAGCAGCACGAAAGGTTAGTGAGATTTACAATACAATTAACATTTATTTTGGTATTGCTGCATCCAACCAAATGCTTTCTAATGTTCATCAGTCAACCTCGTTATATGTGCTGACTTTAGATTTTATAAGAAGTTCAGGCAAAATATATGACATAATTCGCTGAAGTCAGTCCTTTTTTTATATGGCACTCTTCAAACCGGTTTAAACGTGGCAATGAAAGTTAAAACATAGTTGCTGCAGCAGGCTTGTAAATGCTTGTCTTAGAAACTTCATTGCAGGTACTTACACAAAAAGTGCTCAAATATCAAAAATTGCAAAAAATTGACAAATTTTTATTTCACCGATTTTCCTAAAACTTATATTGCTGTCAGATGCAAAAATCAGATTGACCAAATTTTGGCATTTTACTTACATTTATTTTAATTTTTTCTACATAGTAAGTTTAACTACAATTTATTGATAATTCCATATAAATAATTATATTTTAGCTCATTTGTGGCACAATGAAGCGGCAGGCTGGATGAATTCACATCGAGGACTGGATCCAGCCTATGGGTTGTAGTTTGGTGACCCTGAGGTAAAGCATAGCAGAAGTAACAAGACATTACTGGAGTAGTATAAAGAACAGCTCATTTTATCAGCATCTTTAGTAACTGATTGTATATACAAGTTGCATTTGAGGTCTGGGGGTGAGCTTAAATCCCAATAGCCATTGGCGAGAATACCCATTCATTGCAATAGGCAAAAATTTAGTGTCTGTTTGGTGATGATGGAACATTACTAGTTTGACTTTTGAGGTATTGAATCTAACCAATTTTTTTTTTTTTACTCCATTGAACTGTTAGACCTAGGTGAGAGGAGATATCAGCTGTCATGCTTCTTCTAAGTGCACCCATATACTGCATAGATATTCACCAGTGAAGTATCGGGCCACAGAATCACTACGCAAGGTATTGCGGTGGTTTCCATAGCAAGTAGGTTTTTATGAATTCAGAAGAGTTGTCCTTCTTTTAGACTGGTTGCCAGCCAAAGCTAGAGAGCCTAGTCTACCCTGATATTAGACTACTGGACCCTATATATTGTTGAGAAGTAGAGTTGGGGATTTATACCTTTGCAAAGGTATTTTTGAAAAAGCAAATGCAACAGCCTCAGCTGGAATTTGAATTATGCACACATTCAAAAGTACTGAAAGTTGTTTTTGGAGTTTGTGATATATTTTTAAATATTTTTTTATATTTTGGTTTCTTAACGTCATTCCCAACCAGTTTCAACAACAATAATTAGAAACAAACAACAACTAAAAACCATGATTTAATATCGATTTGTGCTTTTACACGTTAATTTTTACTTTAACTGGTTGAAACCAGTAGTAAATAAATCCACTAGATTTTCATTTCAATAAAAATAATTATTATTTCAGCTTTTGTTAGTTTAGCAAACTAGTCTGGTAAAAAAAAAAAAAAATACTGCTGTGTAATTAAGTATAATGATCCACACTTATAATTGCCCCGCAAAAGGAAATACCTAGAGACAGGAGAAAACGGGAAAGAAAACAAAGTAGAAACTAAAAATAGAAGACTTGGTTTCGCCCATTAAGGATTTCGAGACTTTATCAATCGTCATATTTAAATAAAATGTCTTTTAAAATGTTTGAAAATGCTATGCACGGCTAATGTCCTCTGTTAGTTTATTAAATTTTATAAATAGTTAGACTGTAACCAAATGTAAATTCCTTTTTAGCGTGACAATATATTTTTCTTAAAGAATAAGTTTCAAAATTTCAAATTAATTTTATTTTTATTCAAGCCGTTTGTTTTGGTTGTTTTAATGCCGCCATCGAATAGACACACACAAGTCACCTTAAGAAATAATATAATAATACTATTTTGTATTTTTTAAAACAAACTAAACTGGAAACTGTTCTCTTTACTACGATCTGTTCAAGGACTATCTATTTCCAACACGAAACAAAAAAGCAATATACACAGTTAAAAAGGTAACAGAAACGAAATTCTAAACTACAAACAAAATATCTGGAATAATAACAACTTTAAATTACAAAATCAATAATATCCTAAAATCGATAAAAGAGAATGAAAATAAATTTAAAAATAATAATTATTATTTATTCTTTTCTTTTACTGAAAAACACGATAAAAGATGGAGGATTCCCCGGCGAAGTAGTAGGTCACATTGACAAATAAAAACAAATATTCTACAAAAAAAAAACAAAAAAACATGAATTTGGAACAAAACAATTTAGGACTTAGTCTGTAAAACAAACGTTATTAATCAAAAGAAAGAAAAACAATTATTTTACTTTAAATAAAAAGAGTATGTTTTTAATTCCTTCACTTAAAACTTACCGTGATAACGAAGTCATGATGGGTGTAGCCAAGGACGATAATCTAATTTACATGACAGCATTGATTAACTCCCCTAGATTATAAATTTTTCCCTCAAACCTCAAAAATGTAAATGTTTTAACTTCAAAATTTTATTTCAAAAAGGATAATTTTAGTTGGGAAAAAGTTAAAAAACAAATGAATTTACAGAAGTAACTTCGGATATAAATCATGGGTAATTTATTATATTTAAATTTCTGTACTAACTGCTTAATCAGATGCCTACAGAAAAATTGAAATTCATTACTAATTCATTTATTATATATATATATATATATATATATATATATATATATATATATATATATATATCAGGTCATCCCATAAGTTCTGTCCGAATTTTGAATAAAAAAAAGTGACCAAATGTTACATTTAATTACAGATTCAATCAACAATGTATTTTCCCTGATTATCTATGACTTCCTTCCATCTATTAACAAGCTTACTAATTCCATTATTGTAAAATTCTTTTGGCTTTGATTCGAAGAACTCTCAAATGTCAGTTTTAACCTCTTCCTGTGTTACAAAAGCTGTTTCTTCCAAATGATTCTGTAAGCTACAAAACAAATGGTAATCTGAAGGAGCAAGATTGGGAGAATAAGGTGGATGAGGAATTTTCTCCCAACCAAATTCTTCGATCTTTTGTGATGTGATTCTTGCTGTGTGGGGTCGTGCATTGTCCTGATGAAACATCACCTCTTTTCAACTTACTAGAGCAGGTGTTTTTTTCCTCAAAGCTTGGTTCAAACACTCTAATTGCTGATAGTATATTTGAACATTAATTGTTGCATTAGGTGGTAAGAATTCAAAGTGGATTATTCCTTGGTGATCCCACCAGATTGAAAGAAGAATCTTTTGGCCATGAAGTTCCCTTCTCGGCTGTGGCTGGGGTCCTTCCCCTTTACCAAGCCACTGTCTACAATGCTTAACATTTCGATAAAAGATCCATTTTTCGTCACCAGTCACAAGTCTATCCAAAAAAGGTGAAACAAGTTGGCAAGAATGGAGAGAAGAGCAGATGTCCTCGGGATTTGAGGTTGTTTTCAGACAATTCATGAGGCACCCATTTTTCAAGTTTAGGAACTTTTCCAAGTTGTTGAAGATGACGTTGAACAGTTGTATGGTTTGAACTGAGAATCACTGCCAATTCCTCAACTGATAAAGCAGGATTTTCTTCAAGGGCTGCTTCAAGAAGCTTTTCATCAAACTCAACTGGACGTCGGTTCGATCTTCATCTTCAAGGGTGAAATCTCCATCTCTGAATTTTGCAAACCATCTTCTGCAAGTTCTTTCATTCACACATTCCTCTCCATAAACTGAGTGAATGTTTCTAGCCGCTTCAGCTGCTGAGTTTCCTTTCTTGAACTCATAAAGCATTATGTGCCTCAGATGATTCTTGGGTACTTCCATGTTAGCAGGGTTTTAATCAAACAAAATTTAAATTTATTGTTCTCTGAAATAAAATTTGATCAGTTTAAATGCATCTAAACATAAAAATAATGTTCAGCTCCATTAGACATTATAAAATACTCTTTAAATTTCGTTCATTTTAATAAAAAGTTAAAATTTGGACAGAACTTATGGGATGATCTGATACATATATATCTTCAAACATGTTGGGTTACATAATTTAGACGTATTATGTCTATTTATTTTAGTTTTAATCTTATTATTAATAGGCACTAATAATGATACATTTAGTACCTTTTCATATAAAAAAAACCAACTAGCATAAACATGTGCACTCTCAATTATAAAAGTGAATGTCCTAACTATTACAAAATAACTATTATACAAAACTTAATAAACCCTACAAAAACAAACACTTCAACAAGAATGATTTTCTATACTGAATTAAAAAATATTAAACAAGCCCTCATTAATAATGACTTTCCTAATTACATCTTTCATGAACAATTTAGACAAGCTTTTGGGAATATTAACATAAATAAAAATGAACATAATACATCCTCAATCTGACCTAAACATATCAAACTATTATACCATAATCAAATGCATTCTAACTATAAGCAGGAAGAAAACAATTCTAAAAAGACTCATAAACACTAATATATTCCCCACTGATCCAAGTAAAGAAATAAAATTAATTATATACTATACTAAATTTAATACAACCAACCTAGTCATCCATAACAACTCTTCTCCATCAACTAGTGTCCTACAAAAGATCAACATTGTATATCAATTTAAATGTCCTTTGGTAGATTGCATCTCTAAAAATAAAATATGTTAATACAACAACTTATGTTTGGATTTACATATTCACATTCACAGTTTAGAAGATTGATGAAGACATGTTTCAAGATAACCAAAATTTTAAAATTTTGGAAGCCTTTTATGTTTGAGTTAATTGCAGCCAAAATAAATAAATCAACTAATGAGTATAGCAACAAAGTTCTTAAATGTTTAGTAGCAAAGTGATATATCTCATACTACAATTAAAAAAAATTTAAAAAAAAAAGGAACACTCAGATATTCACTTGAGAAAATCGTTGTTACACATTGCGTTAAAACATTGTTTTATAATAAGTTTATACTGTTAAAGAAAAATGTTTTACAGATATTACTTGAAAATTTTACATGTCCGGGCACTAGAAAGTTAATCTTGATTATTATACAATTTTGCTCCCTCTCAAAGATAAAAATTAGAAATAAAAAAAAAACTGCTTGATTATTTATTAAAAGCCTTTTATGAAATGAAGGAATAAAAAATGGTGCAGAAAAAATAAATAATCTTCATTAAAAACTAATGACATGCATGATTAAGTTTTTAATAATAAAAAAAATGTTTGAAAGACAAGGATAAGAATATATATATATATATATATATATATATATATATATATATATATATATGTGTGTGTGTGTGTGTGTGTGTGTGTGTGTGTGTTTGATGCTCATGGGTAGTGTTATGGTGGCAAAAGGATATATGGTTTGCATACATTCAAATGTAGACAAAGCTAGATAGTTTGAAATACTTAGCTTTTCTTGGATTGTTGAGAGAAAATTCTTTAAAGTGCCATGTGCTGGTTTAGAAGCTGATAATATAATTTGCGTGTAATTTTACACTGGCAAGAATGTCAATGCAGATTGCGAAAAACTTAAATGAAACTTTTCATGAGTTCAGACACTCTTACTAATTTAATTTTTCTCCTCATTTTATATAAAAAAGAATTTTGAATAGGCTTGCTACATTTTTTCATTTTTCTTGGCTCACCTGCCAATTTCTGTGAAGGCAAGGTTTTCATTGGTCAAAAAAAAATTTCACATAGGTTCCCAAATTTCTTTTTTTCTTTTTCCTGGCTCACTGGTTAATTTCTGCAAAGGCAAAACTCTTACATAGGCTCACAAATTTCTTTCCCTCTTCTTCCTCATTCCTCTGAATTTGAAGGGAGTGGGTGAAGGGAGTTATTATTTAGCACTCACTACAGTATAACAGATAACAATGTGGAAAGTAAAATCAATGAACTGAGTTCAAATACCTGTTTAGTCTGTTTCATTAACTTTTGCATTCTTATGCTTAGGAAAGGTGTTAATCCATCTGTTTCTCCTTTTTTTCAGTGCATGGGTGATCATAGCTTTACATAATTTCCTACTTTTTATTACTCTAAATAATTCTTGTTAATCCTACCTTTGTCACTTCAAGTCTCTTCTTCATCTGTGATGAAATCATCTAGAGTTCATAACAATATAGGAGATGAGATATTACATAGCAGTCCAGCACTCTTTTCTTTAAGGGTATTTTCTAATCTCTTTCTTTATTTCTAAGGGTGTTTTTAATGCTTTTTTTATTTCTAAGGGTATTTTTAATGCCTTTCTTTATTTCTAAGGGTATTTTTTAATCCGTTAATACTTTTTTCAGTTGCCAAAAGGCACCAGCTTAAGGCCACATCATGTTGAAACACCAACTCTCATATGATCACCGAAGTTAAGCAATGTTGAGCTTGGTCAGTACCTAGATGGGTGACTGCTTGGAAATACCAGATGCTGTAAGCTTGGATGTGCAGGTGATGTAATGAATAATTGATTTGAATTGTTAATCGAAGAACCATGTTTCAATTCTAGTTGAGTTCATTATATTCACTTACATGCAAATGTACCAGTTCTAATTTATTTCTAAATGTTTATACAGTACAATATTGTAGTGAACAGTAAACATAAACAAAATAAAAAATCAACTCTATATTCTGCATATTGTCAATACATTACAAGTGAATTTTTATTTATTTTTCACTTTATTTAATATTTTTGTTTCATTCAGAAGAAAGTGAATGTTAACTTGATCATAGTTTTCAAACAACATACAACACTGACTGGTTGGATTAATTAATAAAGTAGTCTCAATTAGAATTCTCAGCAATTATTAAAGGAATCTTATACTTATAAGTATGATTTGGGGGGTGGCAGTACCAAAATCCAAGATGCTATGATGCATAGTACTGTGGTGGTGTTTATTAAAATTTTGAATGTATGTTGGCAAATGTGTACTAAAATACCAAAATTTCCCATGTTTTTAATTTTGTTGTTTGTCAATCAAAATAAAGGAAATAAATTTAATGTAAACTATCAAATAAAAAAAAGGCAAAGTTTTCCTTGTGGAAGGGTGTTGGTGAAACTGAGTAACAGACAAAAGTGACATCATAACAAGCACCATACTGTAGTAGACACAATCATATTAATGGGAGTGTTATGCATGAAATGAATATTTCCTATTTGTATTTCCTCCATTATGAGCATTGTTATATCGATGGTATAACACCTTAATACATGGATGGAACAGAATAGCTAAAAGAAAAGGAATAACAAACATGCTTTGTTCTCAAAGAGATTTTTATACTGCTAAGTCATACAGAAAATTATATACAAACATTTACACTGGTACTACACTGAAAAATTATAACACATGTATACAACAACAATCCGTGTTAAAACATCAAAGAGACATAGAGTTTTATTAGTAATAATTTTCAGTGGGAATTTTATTTGCCGGGGGATTTTTCTATGTATCTGGAGGAGCCATATTTATATTTTCCAACAGAAATTTGAGTGGGCTGGGTTTATTTTCTTTATCTCTGGTAAGGATATATTTCCCAATGGGAAATCAGACTATTATGAGTATTTCTCAACATGAAGACTGCGAGCCAGGAACTAATTTCTATATGTCTCTGGTGAGGACATATTTTTCCCAACAGGAAAATAACATTATGGACTTGAGTGGTACCCCATAGCAGCAAGCCCAGACAGGTAGATTTAGCATTGGCCTGTACTACAAATGCAAACTGCTTGTGTTGACTTCAGGTGGCTAACTAAATGACTGATCACTTTCGTCACTTTGAAGTGATATCATTCAGCAGCCATCATGTGACTCACATGACTTCATCTTAATCAAAGGGAGATAATCACGTTTTACATCCCTACAATATAATTTAAACAATTTCAAGAACTGTACTGACCACAAGCATATGCAGACCCAAGGGTCATGTGCCCCCCACAACCTATGATATGCCCCTCCCCACTTTACTACATCTCAATTTTCATAAGGTAGCATTCATATAAAATACAAATTTTATTGTAATCTAATTAAGCACAATAATGGATCACATACAATATAAATGAACAATTAATTTAGAAAATAACTAAGAGAATAAATACAAAATAACTAAATACAAATTGGAAACATGTTATAAAGATCATTCCATCTTAAATAAATCAACAATGTTTTGTGGCAGTTTTTAACATCAACTTGAGATTTTTTTTTTGTTGTTAAAAAGTTGTATAATTTTAACACTTCAACATTATGGATAAAAAATAGAAATTTTACATAGTGTTTTTTGAGACTTAGTGTAAGCAAAAAAATTCATGGATTTGGACAAAAAAAAAAAAGCACAGGATTTTGTTATTATTTTAAATACTTTCACTCCTTAGCAAAGTTTATGGTTTTTAAGAAGCAATGATTAGAATTGTAAACCTAAACATATGATGAAAGTGAATTTATACATTTTTTGTTCTTGGGAATTTCCAACAAAAATATTAAACACTATTTATTTATTAGATTCTTTATTTACAAGAATAATTTTATATTTACAACATCCTAAAACTAATAAAATTGTATTAAAACTAATGCAATGCAATATTTATCATTTACCAATTTATAAAAAAATAAATATAAAAACAATTTTTTACTCATAAATTTATAAAAATTTATTAAATATTATTATAAAATATGTGAACCAACTATAAGGAAATTCTTATTATTTACCATTTTATAAAGCTCAAATCAATTTGCAGTTAGCCAATGTCTTGCGAACAATTCCAATAAATATTATAAAAAGTAGCGTAAATAAACAATCTAATAAATAGTGTTTATTATATTTTTTCAATTCTCAAGAACAAAGAAAATGTATAAATTCACTTTCATGTTTAGGTTTTAGTAAAATTCTACTCATCACTACTTAAAACAATAATCATTGTCAAGGAATGAAGGTAGGGAAAATAATAGTGGTGTCAAGGGAAAAACAATCCTTTTGACACACTGTTTCTTTTCAGGCATGAAGTTAAAAATTGTTGAATCTTCTTCTGTATTCTTGCTAATTTTGATAATGTTGTTGTCTAAATAATTTCATTTTTCTCCTATCTTTTTGCAAAGGTTTTCAATCTGGATCATTCCATTTTTTTATTTTCAGGATCATTCCAAATAATCCAGTAATGATTACAGGTATCACTTTCACATTCCTCAATTATTTTAATTCCTTGACAAGATGCAGATATTTTCCCAGTTTTTTGTTATTTTTAATTCTCTCAGTTTCATTCTCTAATAGTAGTAGTAGTAGTAGTAATATCATCATCAACCAAATTTAGTCACAATAATGATGATGATCCTCGTCATCACCATTTCGACAACCACCTTCAAATGGCTGTGGTTTTATAGTTTGACTGTTAGATTTTGATTATTGAGTACCAAAAATGTATATGTAATATATAAAGCTTGAAGTGTGTGTGTGTGTGAAACCTTGAAAATATATAAAGTTAAATCTTTGTTCGTCTTTGTGTATTTGCAAATATTATGTAAAACTTTGTCATCAAATAAATGCTGTTTTAGATTTATCTCTATGCCCACTCAAATAGAATATAGCATAAAGCCAAGTGTAAAGTGGGATTTCCACATATACATGTGATCAGAAATCAGAAATAGTTAAGACCCCTTGGCATTTCTTTTTTGTGGATGCCTCGGGAACCAGGGATTATCCTTAGCTTTCTCTTGACGGAGAGATATTGCTTGTGGGAGATAGACACCAAGACTGAACTTAATAAGGCCCACATAAGAAATGCAATTTAAATAAGTGAGATTTTATCATTTACATCTCCGAGTATGTGTCTTTTAACTTGCCCAACTTCTTGCTTCTTGCTTAATGAATATTTAACTTTGAGATAACGATATATATTTTCATATATCAAGAATAATATTGGGAAAAATGTATGACAAAGTGGAAAAAGTTTACTTGTGGTGTGTTTCATCCTTCATTGAAGGACAAAATGAGTCACAAGTGAATCTTTTCAACTTTGTCATACATATTCAACTTTAAAAAAATAAATTTATTTCTAATCTGTTTTTTGTGATGTTTTTTACTGTAAAAGTGATGACCATCTTAGTAATTAGATCACAGCTTGGGAGTAAAGGTAAGTCAGAAATGTAGACATTTTTAATAGTCAGTCAGTTATGTGCTATACATGATACATTCTTAGGCAATCATGTATTTTTTGATACATGACTGACAAAGCAGATTTTTTTTTCCGCAGTAGGTTGCCATTTCTTTCTGCAGTAGACCAGTTGCCATCCAGGGATATAGAACCCTGTCTGTTCTGCTATTTACCCATAGTTGGTGGGAAAAGATGAAGATTCATACCTTTCCCAAGGGTCTTAGCACGTAAGTGAATGTAATGGATTCAACTGGAATTCGAACTCGACTCTTCGATTCCTCAATGTTTTTTAAATCTAACAAATATTATAAATTATAAGATTATGACATACCATATAAGACTTAAATGACTACCAAAATATTTAAATCTACTGAACTGCTTTAATTATGACAATTTCACTAATACCATTTTACAGCAAACCAAATTTCTCAAACAAAAAGTGTTTAGTGAACTAGTATAGAAGAAAGGTACTCAGTCCATGCAATATGGGGTGTCAATACTAGTTTTTAATATTTCCCACATTATTTTCTTTTTTAATATACAAAAAATTTAAAGATATATCTTAAAGAGATAATTTTTGTTGTATAAAAAAACAAAGGACAAAAATTTGGGGTGTCATTATTGGGAATAGGTCACCCTTTCACAAATATAAATGCCAACCAAACAAAACTCTTTCCATGACAATGAATCCAATACACTATTTCCATAAGTAAACTGTCATGTAATGAAAATTCTTATTTAATAACTAATGATTTTAAATTTATCATAACAAAAATAAAATGAAAGTGATATCTGAACAGTAAGATACAAATAGGCATAAATCAACTGTGAAAGTTAAACGAAAAACTGTCATCAACTGAGAACGTTGTGAAAGCTGTAAAACAAAGTAATAAAAGTGAAAGGGAAGCAATACTTCTTGTAACAATCAGAACAGCGTTAATATTAAGTACATGCAAATATGTCTTGACAACCAAGATGACTGCCAACATAGTGGTGTGAAGTGAGGTGAAATAAATTTTTTGTACATCTGGAGAAGGTTGTAGAATAAATCAGCCAAAAAATTGTGGTTACAATGAAAGCAACACCTCTAAATAAAATAATGAATTCATCAGTCTGAAAAACTTTTGGAATTTTAATGGCTAATCTTGGGACTGATGATGATGATCTGTAGAATGTAATGTCTCCAATCTCAGCATTTCTAGACATCCTTTGAAAAGACAGTGGTTACAGATCTCTCGATGCACCACAAGAGCCTGTAACCTAAGTGCCGTCACACCTCAACTATCTCATTTAGAAAAAAAAGATACTTCCGAAATCACAAGGCTGCAGTAGCAGCAGCCTTGACATTTACCAATTCACAGAACCATCTTTCTCCTAATGGATGCTGTTTTTCAAACATGACAGCGATTATCTTGCATGGTCCATCTGTCCAAGTAACTAGACTCGAAAGATAGTATTCCTTCTATGTTCCCAACTGCAACCCAATCGATTTGTTGTGATTAATATTGGTTTCTTGTTGACCTATTTTATCTTGGCGTTGCCCGTTGCAAAAATACGTCGTTAGCGAATGCTGTGCATGTTGAAATCAGCAGACAGGGTAATGTGTAAGGCTGGTTTGCCGTTATTTTGATCAAGAAAGATTTCAACACAACAATGTAAAGCAGGCGAGGAATCAGAAAACAAAGCAATATGAAAGGAAGAGATGTATACAAAAGAGCACAAGCACGAAAGATAGGATGGAATCTGACGGTGGACAAGACAAAATAGACTTGGTAATAACGATAGTCCACGCGGTAATATGTCTTGAACTGGTTTAAATTGATCAACACGACTCATGCATTCTCTTTTGTTATTTCTCTGAGCGTTGGTGATGTTGCGGCCCAGTTATGCTCTTCCCAACATATTTCGAGCGTTAGTAAAGTCGGTGTTTGAAATTGAGAATAACACGCTATCCTGAAATACCTACAACAACACGGCGGACTCGGGATGTGAGTCCACGTAAAAGATGTAAAAAAGACAACAAGAACTAATATATATGTACAAACAAATGATAATGTATTATTCAATAAAGGGTTGCAAGTGACAAAGATAAAATGTGTGTCAAATGAATGTGAAAACCGTTTTGGTCCAAAGTATGTGTAGTGAGTGAATGTGCGTGCGTACGTACGTGTGTATGTATTGTTCATGCGTTCGCCAAAGGGAACGCGTTTTCCTCGATAGGTTACATGTTGACTAATAAGCGGATAAGGTGAGAAGAAAGCGAGAAAAATATCGCCGAGTATTTATAGTCTGGAGAGCGTCCCCTAGTCGCAGTTTCGAAAATTAAGAAGAGGTTATCCGACAACGATATGCGGGTAGTGTAACAGTTATCACAGAGGACGGTAGATAGCGATTGACATTGCATTTAGATTTTTGAAGATTAAAATTGACTGGAAAGCATAGAGCCGGGAAAGAGTTTCACAATCGAGAAGTGCTAGAAAAGAAACTCAAAATTTACACCGAAGCAGAGTTGAATCTTGCGGCCAGAACCAACATCTCCATACTTGGATGTTTATTTCGGAATATACTTTATTTAAAGTTAGTTTTCACTTATGTATCTTTGAATTTTTTGGCAAACATCACATACTGGTGTAATTTTTGTCTTTCTTGACTTGCGGCTGTTTTGGGAGGGTAATGGGGATGAACTATTTAAATGGAGTCTAGAATTTAAGAATTTAAAATGGCTCGCACAGCAGCTGCAATTTTCAGTCATAATGCTGAAAGAAAAAAATCAAAATCAACGAGACTGAAAATTATTGTCTCGATAATACCACAAGAATTGGCAGCAAATCCACTGCTCTGATCAATTCATTCTCAGCAATGCGTGTAACAAACCTAATGCAGGCGATTTCATTTTTAAAAAAACAAAAACAAAACATTTCTTCCGTGATAAGCAAAAGCCCATACTGACCAGACTTGTACATTTGTCAGATAAGCTATTGTACACCCCTTACTTCAATTTTCCCACTTTTCAACAATAGCCTCTATTTTTGGACCTTATTAGAGAGAGAGAGGCTATTGTGATCCCATCTACCGAGAGATAGCGTCTATCGTACCAGACTTTTCGACTTCGCCATTGGATATGACTTTCTCATGTTTCTACAGAGCGTCCCTAATGACTGGCACATAGAAAATCTCATTAACTATATTTTTTTACCTCCACAGATTAAACAATGGTTATGTCGAAAGAAGAAAGAACTGACTTCTTTTTCTGTGGTATGTTAAAGAAGGTGTACTCAATGAAAATCACAAATGCAACATGCTTTATTGAACGCATAAAGAGTGAATAATGTGCTAAAATCTGACGGCAGCGTGGAGTTATTACATCGAGTTCATATAAATCTTGCAAAGCGCATTAACCTTTGCATCACAAATAAAAATGTTATTCCAATTCAATAAAATATTCTTGAAAATTTAATTTCTTCAAAACATGCATTTTTGCCCATGTGTCCAAACTTTAGGGACACCCTGTAGAATCGGAATTTCAGGAAGTAGAATTAGAGAATATAAACAGTTTCCTCTGGCGTAAAAACTATCTTATATAACTTCTGAAACGGAGAACGCAAAAGACACTAACTATCTAGCTGCTGCAATCATACCATTTGTAAGAAGAACGGCTGAATGAATCCAAAGTTATTTGTAGACGTTACAACTGGATGCTTTTGAATAAAAACACATCCACTCTTCGAAACCACTCGATTAAAATTGGTCCCTCACGAGAGAAGTGGATGATTGCATATATATTCTCACATTCAACTCAAGTGTGAAACAGAAGGGGGGGGCGTTCTTTGATAGACTAGAGGAACGTAAAACAACTATATTAAAAAAAAAAAACGGCGAGGTAGAAAAGCTTAGTATTATAGCAGAAAGTAAAATTACAATTTGCTTTGATCTATGCTTTCCACTGGTGGCCATCTTTTTTTTTTTTTTTTTGTAGTCAAATATCATTTCGTAATTGAACAGTTCCACTACGAACAAGATAACCCAGCTACCTTTTAAAGTGAGTTTTGTTACATAGTAGCAGTTGTGTCATACTAAGATAAACTTAGTAATAAATATCCATACTATTCTAGTTAGGAAAGCTGAGATAAATGGCAACTAGTTGATATACTGTGATGAAAATTACGTACCATTGCTAGTCATAGACCCCGCGAAAGATATATCGATGTGGTCTCAGCGTAGTAACAGTGGATCTTAAACAGCAGCTTTCTGTAAGCACTTTGTGCTGGGAGGTGTTTCAGTCAGAAATTTAAAAAAAAATGGATTTAAAAAATACAAAATATGGCATGAGGCCGGCATTTTTTTTTTTTTTTTTTTTGAGCAGGGAGAGATGCTGGTCTTCAGAATCCTAATTATTATTAACTTAGCTAGTAGCATTTACTGACCCAATCGTTTTTTACTTCCATCCGTCATAACGTTAACATTTATTCAAAATCTTTCGTGCAGCAGTCATCAACATTTCGCATTCTCTCACTGAAATTTTAAATATTCATATTAGCGCTTTAAGTAGAGAGGGGAATAAAAATAAACAAATGATTCATATATACAATTTTTTCTCTGTCACCTGTGATTTAAAATGAGGCAAAAACATATTTTTACAGCGAATAATTTTACTCGCAATACGTGACCTTCTCCACAATTTAATATGGCAGAAAAAGCAAGTTAGCCAGACGAAAGAAAATTTGAAAAGCATGGAGAGCTATATAAACTACAGAAAAGCTTCCCGTGGTTAATACAGATCACCATAATGATAACGTAATAATTTAGTGTATCGCTGGCGTTTAGCGTTACAGACAATATTATTTATTCATTAGGCAAGTAAGAACTGAACAATTTCGGCCATATAACTAAAATGAAGTCACATGACAGTCTCAATCAGCAGTTGGCAAATAGTTTTGCCCTTGATCGATCAACCATTTCTAAGGAAGCCGTTACCCCGAAACGTTACATATAGTCATATAGCATTACCTGGAATAAACTATATAATTATAGCTTTGAAAACAGAAATAGAAGCCAACAGCTTATGTTTATGACTATTTTCTATCGAAACGGGACAGTTTTAGCAAGGCAAGCAAATCTCCCGATACAATAACCATGAAAATATAACGTGAAGAATTAAATAAAAAGAAGAAAAAAACCCGATTTCATCCGGTTGGGCTTCATTTTCCTTCCGGCGGTTAAAATAACTGCTTTCGGGTTGATTGCGTAGTATCTTTTAGACTATTTGTTCAGGCAAAAACCGGTTACCCCATTACCACTAGAAATTTTGACTTTAATCCATCTAGGGGGTAATTTACTCCTATTTGCCTAGCTATAAAATAAGCAATAAAATTAGGTGCGTACCCATTATTTGCTATATTTGTTGTTCTTCAATATTATTAAGTTTAATTGAGTACAGCACGGAGCCAAATATTGATGAAAGATGTAAATTTGTGTTGTGAGAAGAAGAGTGTTTGAATTACTGTCTCTTTTTTTTTTACCTGTGCTCCAACATCAACATCCAATGAAAAAGAGATACAACTACCTCAGTCACGAGGTATATTGAGAAGTCGCTCAGAAAAGGAAACGGGGGGGGGAATAAGCAAGAAACAAAGACCGTGTTTCAAAATTAAAATTTTATTCGTTTTAGCTACAAAATAATAAGCGTCAAGTTCATAGGAATCTAAGCACAACAAACAGAAGAAAAGTCAATTCGTATCAATTATGGAAGCATTATACTACAATAAAAGTTTTGTCGTTATTAATTTAGACGAATCTTCGTAAAGTTCTTAGAAATAAAGCTTTGTGTTTCAAGTGGACCTTTCTACTTCTGGAAGACAGCCATCGTTGTTTTATCTTTTTATAATTTTTAAAAAATTAAAAAATATTTTTTCCATGCAAAATACGCATTAAGGACGCTGTTTTATATCCAATACAACATCAGAGACGTTCCTACCAACATGGTCGTTTGGAACATGGCTGTTAAAATAAGAAAAGATACAATTTTAAACATATACGCATCAAGAAATAAATAAACAAAATTAAGCAAACTTTCATTTACTTTAAATTGAATAATTTTGAAATGGAAAATAATGAAACTGAACTGAGCTGGATATTTAAGTCTTTATTTTCAATGGAAACAACAGAAGTACGTTTAGACAAAATTCTTTTTATGATCATAGTTAAAGTATCTTGCTAGTTTGACACAAGTTAGAAACAAAAATTGAATAATAGTGAAACGCGGGCTTTTTTTTTTTTTTTTGCTTACTAAAGTTCACTCAATATATGATTCGAGAGCTGTTTCTAGCAGAGAATTACTAAATGAGGTGGTTTTATTCTCTACACACAACATGTGAAAGCACGTGCGATACCCTGTCCTCGTCAACCGTCAACCAAGGGAAGCAACACAGTTTCGGTGGCTAAGGCGGTATTGCCACCCCTGGCACCACCACCAGCTTTTGTTACCGGACATGTTTTTGTATATGTGTCAATCTCTTGCGATTTCTTTTTACAACTGCAACTGAAATTTTTCAACGTTGTGTTAAAATATACAACGCGCTCGTAGTGACCGTTATTAATGACATAGAATGGAAGGTAAACAGATGTGTTTCACGTCGGAAGTAGCATTGTGTTGCGAACATGGTTTTATATAACGTTATTTATTTGGGATCTTGACCACATCCAACTTGATGCCTGTTGAGCTGTGCTCTGGAGACGATGTGAAGCACGCTTTAGGTTCCGGTCATTGATGCCCACCTACAAAAGGAAGGAAACGATTGACCATCCAAGGGGTCCACGGCATCCGACCTCAGTAGGTAGCACATGACATGCCTATACCTTATATGAACCTTAGGAGGAGGTAAAAGGATGCGAAAATGATGAGGATAGCGATTGACTCCTGACGTGAAGAGGTTAAGATTGTAGTGTGCAGGGAAGCAACCACGCGGGATGTTGTTCCACAAAGTAGCAGTTCTTGGGGAAAAAGCTGGCTGGGTGCAACTTTCTCCTTACAAATAAAATACAGAAGAAATGTGAGTGATTCGACTCTGTGAATGTAACATGGCGACAGCTAGAACAGCTGTAAAGGTCTAAACTGGTGGAACTAAAGAGTGGATTTCATAATAAAGCATTTGGATATCGAAGGTTTAAAAAGACGATCGACACTCTTTCTTCAGATTATTTCAATTAAGTAAAGAAATGCCTAATGCCTCTTCATTATTGATTTCAGAGGATTCTGTTGTTCATTGCAATATTAGTTTACATATATATTCATTAAATATTAGTTTACATATATGAATACCAAAACAACCAGAAAACAAACGTCAGACTACTATTCAATAATGTATCGTATTCTCTTTCTTTCAGTTGGGGATTTGCGTAGTTTTCACGGAAGATACCATTTTTATTAGAATATCTTAGATTAAATATCGTCAGTTATTAATTTTTCGATTATTTTTTTCATCTGAATTTCAATTGTTCCTCATTTCAAATTTCTGGCCGTCATTTTACTAAGCAAGGGAAATCAGAAATAATGACAACAACAATAATAATGACAACAACAACAATAATAATGATAATAATAATAGGTAAATTGAATTGATCAATCCTCATTTCCTTCGTATTCCATTGGTAAGTATGAAATTCCATTCGGACAGCTTCTTCCTCAGAACTGCTGCATTGTGGAACTGGCTCTCGAGAAGATGTTTCTCCGATCACTACAACCTTAACCTCTTCAAGCCTAGTACCAACCGCTATCTATCCTACATATCCTTACAACAACCTCATTTAGTAATCCACTACCTTGACTGGCTCTTTGGACTCGTATTATGTGAATAATAATAATAACAACAACAATAACAATAATAGCAATAACAACCTCCAATGATATCGAAATCGCATTCTTTTTTCCACCTGACTTAACGCGACAGCTGCCTTACCGATTAGGCCGAGAGAGATACGACACGAAATGGTTAGATTTCAAATCTAACCATTTCATTTATTGCCAGCTAGAAGACTCCGTGGCCTTATCCATTATGAAAATCTGGTACCTTCATACTCTTAAGGGAGAAAACTCAGGTTTTAGAAGCTGAAGATAACGTGCGATTGCTTACAAAGAGTTTTGTAATAAAGTTTATAAATAATAAATAAGGTTTTATTTTAATTGTCATTTAATTTATTACTCAGTTGGGAGAGCAATAGAATAGTGTTTGTATTCAATAAGTTTTCAATTAAGATCCTGCAGAAAGCTTTTTTCTTTCTTTTTTTTTTTTTTTGTTTCGCATTGATTTTAGCTTTTAACAATGATGGCTGTCACCTGTCACAAGATCTCATTGTAAGACTTAGTTGTGCATTAAACGAATAAATTAGCATCCCAATACATACACAATGACTGGCCATTCGTTTCCAAGTTTGCCCGTATGCGAGGGTAGCTAGTTAATCTCTGCTGCAGACACCTGCTAAGGTACATTTGAGTTTCTTCAATACCCACAGATATTTATGCTGCAACTATGCCAAGTTGACGTTAGTTTCGGTTTCTGGGAGATAGTAAATAATCTGACGTGAGCAGTAGTTGAACAAGGTCACTATGCTCAAACACTCTTACAAACATCGAAAGTTTCATCTACCCAATTTCACCCACAACGCTTGGATCAACTCGTGGTACGATTTCCAGGCACTTTTCGACGGCGTTGCATGCTGCGATTGTCTCCCAGGTCAAATATTATTAGTAAGTCGCCTCCCTAACAAATCGAGAACAGTAGGATTATATGAACACGTGGCCAAGTAGTTAGAGCGTTAGCGCTCCGATCATGGGGCATACCAGGGTGGGCTGAAAAGTTCATAGGCTGACTATGAAGGAGTGATGTTAGAGCTCTGAAATCTTGCATGCATTAATTTCAACTCTTTTTAATAAATTATTAATAACTGAATTGTTTCTTTCCAGGTCAATTGACATCTGACTGTTTAAAGGAGACTTCAAATGTAACTAGTAGGGATTCTCTTGAAAATGGACAACATTTGGCATAGTGGTGTTATCAAATACTTACAGAAATTGTGTTTAGCCCCCAAAGGACATTCATACTGTTATAGTTGCTACATCAGGGGATGACGCTCCAGCTTTATCAACAATGCAAAAGTGAGCAGATGAATTTAGGAGGGGAAGGGAAAATCTTGAAGATTACCCAAGATCTGGACGTCCACCACCAAGCAAAACATTGATCGTGTTCACCACACTGATGACAGGTGATTGACAATAAATCAAATAGCCGATATTATTAGCATATTCTGTAAGAGAGTTAAGGATATTCTACACAATTAACTTAGCATGACGAAAGTTTCTGCTCGATGAGTGCCATGTCTTCTGACACCTGATCAACAGCATACCAGGCTGATCACACCACGGGAAAAATCTGACATTGTTTGAGGCAGATCCAGCTAGTTTCCTTGAACGTTTCCGAACCCAGGATGAGGGTTGGATTCATCACTTTGAGCCAGAGACAATCTATGCAATGGAAATACCACTCCTCACCTGCTAGAAGGAAGGCCAAGACCATTTCATCTGCAGGGAAAGTGATGGCCTCAGTTTTTTAGGATGCAAAAATCATTGTGTTTATTGACTGTCTTCAAACATAAAAAAACAAATATCTGGGAAACAGTATCGCAGTGATGATAACGTCATATCTACTGTTGACTTTTTTGACCAACAGAATGAAAGCTTCTTCACCAATGAGATCGAAGCACTGCATGACCGCTGGAAGAACTGTGTGGACTGAAAGGGGGACTATGTTGAAAAATAAACCTCATTTGATCACATTCCATGAGAATATCTTGGTCGGCCTATGAACTTTTCGTGTACTCATATGTACTTCACAACCGGGATAAGGAGCAGATTGCATGGATATATATATATACACACACAATCTGTTTCCTTACCACTTGGATGGGAACCAGTATTGCAATGATGGTGACATCTTATGTGTGGTTGATTACTTTTTTTGACCAAAATGAAAGTTTCTTCTTCAATGGAATCCAAGCACTGCATCACCGATGGAAGAAATGTGTAGACTGAAAGCCGACTCTCGTATATAAATACATTTCTGTGTTCCCGCGCGTGAGAGTATTTATAAGACTATCTGTTACCTCTACTTCTGTGTGTGCATGCTTAGCTTATCTTGTAAAATATATATTTAGGTACGTCAATGAGCTGGTGGGGTTTAATGAAATCGTCTAAAACAAAATTGTCTATGATGATATTAATGATGTTTAACATATCCTCCTAAGTGTTAACATACTGCTTTTGAAAGCCATTTATAGTGAGTATAACCTACACTAGAAGAGTTAAAGGCCAGGTTTCATAGATATTTTCTAAGCTTAGGCTAGTCTAGAATGAAGAGGAGATTGTATTGCATTTTAGTAGGGATAATTTTCTTGCGTAGAAAATCAACTTTCGAAATACTAGCATTTATCCTGCTCAAATACCAATCACCGGTGCCGATATGCAACTACTTCAACCACCAAGCAAACCCTAAAAGTCTGACTTTTAATTTTAGGTTATCACTTTTTGCATAATTTGCGATTCGTAGTACTAAGAGTGTGCAAAATTTTCCAGCAGTTTTTAAAATTAAAACAATCCGTTTTTATACTGAATTCAGATTAATTTATCGAAAAAGAGGGCTCTGTAAACATTTGCACACACCTAATATATTAATGCATATACTGGAGTTTCAGCCAGGAAAATACCACCAAAAAGGTAAAGGTATAATTCAATATCCTTAAGAATACTTTACACAGATATGCCAGAAGTCATGGGCTATGGGCCAAGTGTTGTATAGGAACTTCTCTAACTTAGATTAAAGGAAAACTCGATATAACCGCAAGTGGTCAGAAGACCTCTGAAGAGATATTGAACCATGCAATCTCTCTGATAGCTGTAAGTTTAGGATCTTTCGTGCGAATAGACTCCTCCACTATATCCCACAAATATTCGATATGGCTTTTATTAGGTGAATGTGATGTCTTCAGAATGCTTCTCAAACCAATTCTGGGAAACTTGGACCCGATGACACAATGCATTTTCCTGCTGGAACAATCCATTGTTGTCGAGGTACATGGAGTTCATGAAGAGGGTGAAAGCGGTTACAAAGCAGTATAACATAGCAGTCAGGGGTTAATGTGTTTAGGTGAACCAGCGGACTCAACCAATGCTACGTGGACATAAACTACGCTATTGTGGAATCATCACCAGCCCGCATGGTGCTTTGTTGTCAATTGTGGTCCATGGTCTTATGGGGTCATCGTTACACCCCAACTCTACCCAGAGCTAAAAACAACTGGAACTGTGATCCATCGAACCAAGTTACGCCTTACTATTCCTCCAGTGTCCAATTGGCGACAAGCACTAATGAGACGCTGTACCTGATGTCTTGGCGTCAACGGGGTTACTTTGGTATGTCTTATGCTCCCATATTAAATGCAAGCCAAAGAACGCTGAATTAACTGTCTATATGTGCCTCTGGTGTCCCATATATTGAATGATTAGAATTCCCAGGACGAGGTATCCATGATAACTTTGAGAGGACAGATGCCACACCGAAAATCGACCTTGGCAGAAATATTAGGGAACTAGAAAATTTTCGCAATACGCTGACGCACAGTATTTAGTATTGTTGAAGTTATCGCTAACATTTTTGTCGAGATTTACAAACTATGTTTCGTAAATAGTTTTTCAACTTTTTGAAGTGTTTGGCCTTGTGATTTGTTTATAGTTCTAGCAAACGCAGGGCGAACTGGAAACTGAATTCTTAACCATTCTAAAGGATATTCAGATGATTTAGGAATACACTTTATTCGACCGGTCAATGTATGGCTATTATATAGTGTGTGACGGACAGACGGAAGGAAGTCATAGAATTTTATATACACTTTGAACAGAGACTGAGCATACACAGAGGTAGAAGTGCCGATCCATATATAAATTATAAGGTTTGATAGGTACCGTTACTATTACTACTATGCTAGTTCATACAAAAATTGTTGTGATGTGGTTGTTTGTAAGTCGTAGGATCTTTCTCTATAATTTATAGTGTTATACAGCTGTAGTCATATAATTTGGCGTTCTTGTGTCGTATGAGTGATTATTGTTTATATCTGGCGGCGATAGTCGCCAAATTGAAAACATTGAAGCAAAAATTGATGTTACCTTTGACAGAAGTTGCTGCACTGTCACCATGGCCGTGCCCATCACGGTCATGGTGTTCCTTGCTGTCATGATCGCCGTGACCACCGCGGCTGTCATGGCGGTCCATGCTGTCATGACGTTCGTATCCGTCACTTCGTGAACGCGAACTAGTATAAGTGTGCTCGTCCTGATAAGCTCTACTCAGCATCACTAAAAAATAAAAATAAATAAATAAATATAGAAATAAATAATAAAAAAAAAAAAACTTTTAATATTACTTTTATATATTTTCAACAAAAATATGAATGACGACAAATTCCAATAAGAGCTTTTTTTTTCCAATACCATGTTCTTTCAGGGCGTAGGTGATCATGACGCTCCATAGATTTTTTTTATTATCGGTGAACTGCCATGCATTATTGGGAAAAATAATAAAATGGTTTCCCGTTGCTTTCTCCACGATTTGAAATTCAGAGTTTTTCCCCTAAATGTTCTTTTTAAAAATCAGTTAAAAAATATAGAGTCAGGAAATTTTAAAAGTTAATATTTAATTTAGACCCTTTTTATAAATGAAAATTTTTTTATGAACCTTTCATTTTAGCTTTAGTTAGAGCTAAAGGATTAAATTTACTATTTCCAGTAAGCAAAATACTCTGGTGTATTTCAAACAGAAAACGTACCCCCCCCCTAAACAATAGCTTCTGAATCATCTTATATGCGGGAAAAAAATCTATTGGTCTTCTTTCAGAAAATAAGTTGATTTTCCAAGCGTATCTTAGATGTTGCTCAAGTATGGGGCACCAAGTGAAGATCGAACTGACTGTAATTGATCTAGCGACACAGGTTTGATAAAAATTACACCACGTCGAAGTATCCAATGCTTCCCAAAAAAGTACAAAAAGTAAAAAAGAAAAAAAAGTGTATTTATAATCAAAACAAAAAATGTTTACAGTCGGATATATCTCTAAGAAGGAATTCATTTTAAGGATCAGATAATAATATATAGAGAGTCAGTTAATATTTAATTTAGACCCTCCCTTTTTGTTACATCATTTTCAGACCGTCACCTTTAAAATTTTATTTAGTCCCGCAAAACTTTTTTATTATGTGGCGTCTTGATACGAATGACGACATAAGACCAAATGATAATTGACTTTAAATACCTGACTAAATCCGCTAATTTTCGATACCTAAGGTTTAAAATGAATCTTATAAATAAAAAAAGCTTTCTTGAAGCTTTCATTTTAGCTTTAGCTGAAAGCTAAAGGATTAAATTTAATATTTCCAGTAAATTGGTGTATTTCAAACAGAAATTATATTGATTGGAAGCGATGTATTAAAGTTTTTTCTAAAATAGCTGATTAGCGCACTTTTTAGTTGTTTTCATCTTAATGTAATTCTCTCTATAAAAAAATCTTACAAAAATAAAATATACTTTTCTGAAACTTTATTTGAGGAACTTTATTTGATTTAAAATATAATTAATCTGATTTGAAACAAATATTATTTACTTTAAATTGAAAATAACAGAGAAATAGATTTTTAAATCAAACAGTATCGGTGATTTCATGCTTGTCAGCGCTCGTAAATCATTTAATAAGTGTTTTTGAAGGTGTTGAAAGATTTATTGTGGTTCTACGGAAACTTTATCTGTTAAAACATAATTTAAGAAAATGACGGGTGAACGCTTATTTATATAATTTTTAAGTGCTCAGTAATCTTAAAAATGTTGGAAATATTCTCCGTGATCTAATTTTAAGAATGTTGACTTTAAATTTATTTTCTGATAATGTCGTGTATGGTCACCCATACTTTCAAAATGGGCACGTTTATACACATAAAAAATAGAATTAAAAATTATTTTAACAATCTTGGTGCGTAAGGATTTGTATTAAGCCTCTCAATTTTCGATTAGTAAATATAATCTTCACTTAATAACCTAACTTGACAGTTTTGAAGAATTTTAAAAAGATTTTTGAAACTTTATAAATTATAATTTAAAAAAAAATGAAAACAATTCATTATTGATCGAAAAAATTTCTTCAGTCTATAATGTTCTTAATATGTATTATTTGAAAATCAATTAAAAGCTTATCTAATTAAATAATGTCATAGTTTTATTGCAGTTTTTTTTACGATTCGGAGCAGATTTTTGGTAACTGCGTAACTGTTTGAAAAAGAAAAATGGATGAGTCCTATGTTTAACAAATAAAACAAATTTGGAGGACGGAATTTCATTTCTAAAAATTTCATGAAATTAAGTTGTGGGTAACAGATGGGAAAAATGTTTTTAACCAAGATTTTCTACAAATAATTAAAAAAAATAAATTCATTCATTTGTGGATAAATCCTGAAAGTTTCATTAAATTCCAACAATTATTTGATTTTTGCAAGAATTTCCAAATCAATGTGTTATTTTAGTATCGTATGCAAATTAGATAGACAAGTATAAATAGAGAGCAACTGGTGAACATGGAGGCTACGCATAGCAAATCCGGTGGCTATTCAGGTCACGGAGAACTGTACTACGACTCCTACCACGCAGAGAGATATGCAAATCATAAGTTATTTTACCGGAAAAAAGGCGATATAATTTCCATAGTCAGCTCTTTTACACCGTTGACGCATAAAAAAAAACAAGATTTTTAACCAAAATTTCGAACGTTTTAGAAAAGAGTCAAAAATTTTTAAAAATAATTTAAAAATACTTTTTTGTCTTTTCTCTTAAACATTTAGACGATAAAACTTTGTTTTTATTAAGTTTGTTGCCTTTTTTTCATCATGCTATGCTGTTTTTTAGCGAAAGATTGGAGGTACCTAGAAAGTTATAGTGATGGAATTTGTCACCCAAAATGGAAAAAATATGCACCCCTTGTTAGTGACGATTCTGGAACTCTGAAAGTGTTGGGAGGCACTTTAGGGCTGAGATTTTTCTGCGGAGGGGGCGGGTAAATTCAAGCAACGTCTTTATTTTCATATTACACCACTATCGTACGGTATACACAATTTAGGAATGAGTTTTAGTATAAGTACATTACTTTACTAAATTAAACAAAAAATCTAACGTCAATACTAGCAGATCAGTGTAATTTGTCTGCTCTGATTTTTTCCTCTACAAAACTTAGAAAAGTGGGGTGGCCAAAATTCGGTGGGGGGGGGTACATTGGCCCCCTTCTTCCCCCTCCCGTAGAATCTCCACTGCCCCTTGTGATACGGACACAATGCGAAGTGACATTTTAAAAAAGTTACTCTTTCAAGAAATATTTCGATTCATCGGTCTCAATCGCAGACAACAGAATTTAACTCTGACCCTACGTCTTTCGGTACAGTGGGAAAACTTGTCTCTCGGGAACAGATTCCTTTTTTTTTTCTTTTTTTTTTCACCAAACACAAATTTGGAATCGTTCTTCACACCTGTCTTAGCAGTGAGCAAAAGTGTTTGAATTTACTAAGAGTGCTTTTACTACTACTCTAAATATGACACGGCATACGAACTGTCAATATTGGGTCGGGACAATCCGTAAGATACAGATATGAATGGTAATTTTTAATGGTACTTAATCCAATTTTAAGTCATACTACAATACATTAACATATCTTAAGTAATATATAACCATTAAGATATCTTTGCATGTACCAGAGGAAATAAATAACTAAGAGCTACCGTGTACTATTGGAAGATTATGAACAAGTACAATTCTTATTCGGATTGCCATTCTCAGAGTACTACTCGCCATAACAAAGTAGTTAGCAGTCACAATTAAACCTGAACAAAGAAAAAATGTTCGTAATATAAATATCAACTCGGGGGAGGGGATTGAATCAGCTAAATCCCACAGTTTTTACTTTCATAACCTGTTGAATATGATTTAAGATAATCTTATTCAATAGGTTATGAAAGAAAAAAACTGTTGGATTTAGCTGTTTTTAAATTGTTTTAATACTGAAGTACGCCCAATAAAAAACTCGAGAGCCACTCAAGGTAGAGTGTAAATGTTAAAATGGTTATGATGAATGAGGTGTGTGACATGAATGAAAAAGGAGGTGATAAGAAATGAAGATAAGGATAAAGGGAATAGATAAAGACTGGCTCTTGATTGGAAGGAGTTAAGATTGTAGTATTCAGGGAAGCATCCACGTGGGAGTCTGTCCCACAAAGTAACTATATCCTTTCCCTTACACATTTTTTCTTCAAAAGAATTGAGTCATGTAAAATGTTGCAAATTTACTTAATTAAAGGCAAGAATTTTGGTAATGATTTAATTTTTTACATTAAAAATTAAATCATTAAAAAAAAAAAACAGTCGGCACACTCTCAAACGAGATGAAATCGGAAATAGAGTAGCTTTTGGCGAGAATGATGCGCTCGTCTTTCGACGAATCTTGAATTTCATATCTGAAGCACTTGTCTTTTAAGGACATCGCTTTAACAATATCGATTTTAAATGAATGATTATTAAACAGTGATAAATCATTATTATTCTGCCACCTTTCTTTTCCAATTATTTACTTCATTTTTGTTTTAGTATCCATCCTCTTATATGGCAGTGAATACTGGACAATCTCCTCACAGATGAAGAGAAAAGTACAGGATACTGTGAATTTCATGGACTGAGTGAGTAAGCAATGAAGAAGACATAAAGAAAATGGCAACAAGAGGACCCTTATATCAGAAAGTGACAGCTGAAATTCCTTTGGCACATGATGAGGCGGGGTGGGGCTTGTAAAATTTAACCTCCCGGGGGTATATTGAAGGCAAGAAAGATAGAGGAAGGCAGTAAGCCACTTGCCTAACGAGCTTGTGCAAATGGATCGCAGAACTTAACCTTAGCAAAGGGAGAAGAACTGCTAGGGGTCACAAGGGATAGGAAGTTTTGGAGAGCCATGATCGCCTATATCCGGAAAGGACGCGGCACTTAGCAGAAGAACGTACTTTTTCGTCAATCACCACCACCAAGAATATTTCATTTTTTTAAATTTTTCTGTTCAATTTGACGTGTATATTAAATACAGTGTGCGTCAGAAATACTTTCCAGATTATGGAAAGACGTTAGATGAAAACACTATTGTCACTAATGCCTTACAATTATGTGAGAAGTATATCTGTTGCAACCCCTACTTTTCTATGTATCTGGGCGTCTGAGGTCAAAACAAGCCAAATACAACGTCTTTCCGTAATCAAACACTTCATTGTTTTTTGGGTTTTTTTTTACTTTTTTCTTTTGAAGAGACAATACTAAATTCCTAATATTTCAATTCATTCATTCATAAAATATTTCATTTTTCCGATTTTCTGCAGTTTATTTATTTTGCCCACCAAAGCATTAATAACGTCTTCGAGCATAAAGTAAAGTTATTCCTATGAATTTTGAAATTGACTTTTTTGGGAATTAACAAAAAAGTAGCTCCAGTAACCTTAATCTTAGGGCTTTTAAAATTATTTTTCTGTTACATTAGAGGTCAAATTGTGTGGGAACTGGAGAAGGTATGATAAAAAATAACAGTTAGGTGGAGAAAAATTATTAAAATAATAATAGTTACGGTGTAAAATCACTATTTCTGTTATTGGTAGTACAAAAAAAGAAAGATAGAATTTCATTATTACGTCATATTAGAGCTTGAGCCAAGATGGCGGTTAAAAGTACAGCGGGTGAATATATAGTTCAAACTTGGATGATAAAGCCAAGCGCGCGTGTGTGTGTGTGTGTGTGGGGGAGTCATGAGACAACACGCCTCTCAAAAAGTCAGTATCTGAAGAAATACACACCCCATTTTATTTTAAAACCGGCACGTAAAGACGTTATGCATCATGGGCTAAGAGATAAGCGGTTTCAAAAGCGCCAATGAAAGACATAAAACCTCTTGTTCGTTTCGAACAGCGAGATAATTAATGGCACAATGTACTTGCTTGTTTTACGTACGCGCGTATTCATTGAAAACCACGCGCGAAGGAAAGGGAGATGAGGAAGTTAAATCACTTATTTCTTCTTATCTGAATCTTAATTCTATTTAAAGAAACTTTTTTTTTTTAGTTGCGCCGTTTGAAACCGATAAGAATCATAACTGAATTATTTGTTAGACAACAATTACCAACTTTGTTCAGCTTTTCGCAACACTGTTACCAAAATAATTTACTTATCTTCAAGTTATGCAATGATCTAAATCTATCTGCACATATACATGCAATGGATTCTTGCTTGCTTCAATTTCTATCACTGACTGTTGACAGTCCATTTCTTCATTATTTAAAACCACTTTTGAATTCAACGTCTGCTATCTCGTTGAAAAAAACTTTTTAGTTTAAACTTGATTACGCATAAATTTATATATCGACTTTCCTACCTATTTCTTATTACTATTAAAACGTTATTTTTAGGGGTACACGTATTACTATTTTTTTAGTGGGTACACGTATTATTATTGGCGTTATTTTTAGTTGGTACACGTATCTGAGTTGTTATCACTGTTTCTTACATAATGAAATTAATAACAACCGGCTTGGAATGAAGAGACTTATTAAGGAAAGATTGTTTCCTCGACAGGAATCGAACCTGTATTCACCTTTTCCATCATGGAAACCATTTCTATAGCTAAACCATGCCTTTGCGAATTCGACTACGGAGGCTGCGCTGATAGAGTAAAATTTGAATTAGCTATTTTAAGGAATGCAGATTTTCTTTTCAGTTTCTAGCCGATCCCACTTCTCGCACCGATGTTGATCAAAGTAGCAGCACATCCTAATGAAATATAATTGAACTATTATTAAGCAGATTTCCAAGAGAGATAATCTTATAAAAAGAACAAGCAAAGCTGTATACTTTATTAACAGGTTTGGATTAATCATTGATTTTTATTATCCTCCGTATTAGAAACCAATTTATTTATTTATTCTCGTTAAGAAAATTTTATTTCATTATATCTTCTTCATTGACATGATTGACATTAAGATACCTATAGGAGCAGATATGTTTGTCTTTCGTCCGATTCTCACTCCACTTCAATTTTTAAACAGCAGTGGGTGTTTATTCCTTGTTTCCTACGTAGGATTTTGTTTCCGGTTCCTTCTAAAGTCTACTTCCACACTATACTTCTAACGTATCCGACTGAACTCTGAAAAATGTTAATTAAAACTTGACTTCAAAGCTAGCGTTGACTGTTATATTTCTTGCATGGCCCCAAGAACTTCATTTCTTGTCTGTCTTCTTACGCTAATACAACACCACACAGTAACCCTTTACATTAAGTAACTCTTGAGCCTTGTACTGGGTGAACATTATTAAACAAAACAAAAAAAAAAACAAAAAAAAAACAAGAAAAAATATTTTTTGTTTCATATTTCATTTCAGTGTATTTTATTTAGTATATTATTGTTATTTTCATTTTATTGTTTCCAAAAAAGCAAATGATTATCAGATTTGAAGCCTCGATATCGTCAACAGAAACTTCAGCTTCATATCCTATGAAGACTTTGAGAAATGGTGACGCTCTTAAATCTCATTGTTTGAACTTTTTTGCTATTGAAAATATATAGACTATATAGCTAACTGTAATACAAGATAAGCATTTGAGAAACTTGTTAACACAAGCTTAGCTACGAAATGAACAATTAACATTTCCAAGTGTAATAAAGTTAATTTATTACATCGAATACACTGACTGAAAAGGGTACGAGAAATACCAATTAAATAAGAATGATTGCTTACAGTTATAGTTTTGTGGTACAGCTGGAAACAACTCGGAAACACTAGTTTCATGTTTCCCAAACTAGTTCGCCATTTTGGCACAACATAATAAAATGTACAATATTTAGAAAATACAATGTGATTCAGAGTAACATCTGTTATACTTACGAGATGGGGTCAATAAGTTCGTAGCCTGACACGATTATTACCTGAATTTTGATCTGAAATATCCAGTGCATAATGTTCGATTTATATGATTTAATGAGGAAGCTTTGAGTTAAATACATTAGCAAGAAAGGCGAGGGCGTTGAAAAATACGTATTTCTTATATAATGTTTTTTTTTTTCATCTGTAGACTACGTATTTGTATTAATCTTTGATAGAATACATTGTATGATAAATCAATTTTGATATTTCGGTCTATTTATGCGATCATCACGTAACATATGTGAAAATAAATTAATGAACAATATCCCAATTTTAAATTTAATTTCTTTGATTGCTTAATAAGTGTTTAATAGATGGTAACTTCTTTCTTTAAAATCAACAGCAAGTATAAAACTTAATTACATGTGCAATGGTTATAGTTTTAGATTTGCAAGTTACTAATTGTGATATATTTCTTCACAAATGCCTATCACCTGTGGCCAGCTTATAACTACAATATGCAGCTTTTTTTTTGTTCCTGTTGCTTGTTGTGTTCGGAAAGAGAAGTCTTGAGAATTTTGTATGCACTCAGCGCTTGTTCAATTAGGCAAATATTGTCTAACGTATCTGTACACGTGGTTTATTGTTAAGTTTTTTTAAAAAAAGTATTTATAGTTTGTTCTCCTCTATTTGAAAATGATATTCTGAGCCTGACAGTGTGTGTGTTTGGGCTCAGTAAAAACGGAGCGAATAATAACTGAACAGTACTAAATAAGAATCAGATGAGATATCCCTACATATGGTAAACGGAAGGAGAACAATCTACCCCCGTAAATTAAAGGGTCCAGTCTGAAATTCTATGAAGGTTACCCTGATGAAGGCCTCAGAGCATAGCAACCGAAACGTTGTAATAATAGGAACAAATATTACGGCAAATAGTCCGCATGTAAATAAAAAAAAATGACATTTATTTCCTTGGGAAAATTTGAAGGTGCAAGTCGATATACAATGTACGTACAATGCTAAACTTGACCCTATTTTTTGTTGTTCATCTTTATGACAATAGATGTGCAAATTTAAAGTTCACCTGCCTAAAATTAACAAAAAAAAATGTTTATTTTATCATAACGAGTTAACAGCCAGGTGTTAAGGGTTAGTTATAGGGGATGGGGTTAGGTTTCTCATAACATCATAAATTGAGCCTCTAGCCATACAAAAATAGAAAATGTGTCCATACTTTAAAATTATGGTTGTTGTATACTAACGAAAAAAATGACACGCTACACGAATAAAAATAGTCACAACGTAAGAGTTTAGTTTAGTTTACAGTTTACATTGTAAATCGAACTCCTCATATAAAAAAAAAACTTAAAAAGTTAATTTCTCGAGGAAATGTAGATCATATTCTAAGAATGTAAAAATACGCGAGAAGAATTGCTTCATTGAATCTTAACCTGATTTTCGATTGTTTTAATTTTATTTTTAATCATTTCATCCCAAACCAGGCCATAAAGCCACTGGGACGCAAGGATGTACTGAGTGCAAAAGAAAAGGAATTAAGAAGCCAGAAAATAACGATTGACGTTGCATTTAAATTTTTGAAGATCAAACTTGACTGGAAAGCAAGAAGAGAGAAGGGAGTTCTGCAAGCGAGAACTGCGAGAGAAAAACCTGTTAGCATAGAACTTATGGTTACATCTCGACATTTCAACTGTGAAATCATAAGACATTTCCGCCGGTCTAGTACTGCGCTTAAATTCATAGTCTATGTACAAAAGGTACTCATTAGGAAAATTACCATGAAAATATTTATAGAAAAGGCAGGGGTAATCTACGTTATGGCAGCCGAAAAGAGTCTGAAGCCAAGATACTAGGTCAGAACGAATAACATCCCAGATTCTTCTTTGTATTTTATCAAGAATCTCAATACTTAGCATTGACTATTGCTGTCATATCTGGTTTGGTGCCAAAGCAGATATGACTGCAATAGTCAATGCATGAACGAATGGTAGATTCTGGCGAGAAAAATTGATTAGCATGACACAGTAAACCAACTTTCCTGGTAGCAAATCTAGCAATTGATTCAATATAATCTTTCCACTTCAGGTTCACTTCGTGGAGAAAATATGAATCTAAATATAATTTTACACGATCTCATTGCCATTCGTGCTGATGAATTCCTATATCTTTTTTGGTACTTCTGGACATTATGAAGGGAAAAAGTAAGAGCGACACAATATACGTAGGATCCACAGAAAAATACAATAAACATCAGGGATACACACAAAAATACTGAACAGTTATTATGTCAACGGAAAATATTTTCGATGTTGGCTGCGGGATATTTAAACTAATTTGCTCTAATGCTCTTGAGAACGATACAAACCAGAAACCCGTGATATATATATATATATATATATATATATATATATATATATATATATATATATATATATATAGATGTGAGTTTGTGACCCTGGGTTTCACGCTTTTGTGATCGTCAGACAAAAGCGTGAAACCTAGGGTCACAAACTCACATCATTCCAACTAAATATGTTAGCTCTATCACTGATAGTGAGCGCTTTCCAATAAGTATATATATATATATATATATATATATATATATATATATATATATATATATATATATATATACATATTTATATATATATATGCACATATATTTTTATATATATATATATATATATATATATATATACATTCATGAATATATATATATATAGAGAGAGAGAGAGACACACATACATTTCATATATATATATACACATTTCATATATATATATACACATTTCATAAATATATATATACACACACACATACACATATACACATTTCATATATATATATATATATATATATATATAATAGACATCCGTTAGTCTATGGAGACTGAAATCTATTAAGGTGACTATCTAATCCCCGTTGCAGACGACGACTCATTTATTTTTTCTTCAATAGCCACTGAGTCAAGCTGTGGTTTACATTGCAAGTATGCAAAGCGGATCTTAATAGCATTCAGGAGTGAGCGAATAATCTATCCAGTACCCTCGAACCATCAGTCCCGATTAGTTCAGAATTTGTATTAGCACACCCATCGGCGGCTTCCGAACAGTTTCGTCTACCAATTTTCATCCACTTGGATAAATTCGGGATTTCAGTCACTTTTATTAGTACTATACGCTGTAATCAGCTCTATAGATCGATAATATCAAGAAGAGACTTGCTTGACAAATCGACATTGGTGAGATGCGAACTCAGGTCTCAAAGTTGGAATGTTAACGTTCTAACCACTATACAAAGAATTAATGAATTTACTTTTTTAATCCGATTTATTACTTCAAACGGTATTATAGTGGATACTTCGTATTTTAAATAGACGACTCATACTTAATTATTAAAGAGTGGGTATTGCATCTATAGGTCTGCTCATTTGAGAAAGGGATCTAAGAGTTTTATCGAATGTGAAGGCCGATAGGCATAATATACATCAATAAATAAAAATGTGGCGTCTATTTCAAATACGAAGTATCCATTATAATAACATTTGAGGTGTATGAGATTGATACTCTCTACCAATATATACATAGGTGCGTCAAGTACTTGAAAATACATATTTCGGACCTGTATCTAATTAGAGTCTTAGGAACGTCATATGTACAGCAACAGTAGTTGTGTCTAAGACACATCTTTCTTTAGTATGGTTTTGAATTTAGAGTTGTTCTCCTAGATTGGTTGTCCCACCAAAACTAAAGAGTTGAGTTTGCCCTGTTATTTAACCCATAACTGGAAGAAGGATTCATGCCTTTTCCAAGAGTATTAGTGCAAAGTCAACGAAACAGACTTGGTAATAATTTGAACTCGGCACGCCGATTCTACTTTCTGTGCCAATAACCGTTACATTACCTGCACATCCATTGTAAACTTTTAGCAGGTAGGTAACCTAGCATAATTTTACATGGCATGCGTGAAATTTTAACATTTCATTTTTCTTTCAGGCGGATAGATAAAAATTAATGTGGCAACTTCCAATCCATCACAGAAAATGAAAAGGCACGCCGTTCACGTGATGCTACCCGTCAACAACAGCGACACGAATATAGTGAGCTTCTTGAAAAAGGCCAGGTGAACAAGAGGAACAACAGATAGATTTGCGCTGACTCCATGGAGGATCCTAGAATGATACACACAGACTTCACGTCAACTGAGATGGTCCTGGGGAATCGTTACCCAGAAAGAGCCGGCCGAGAATTTTTACGATCATGTCACCTCCTTGTTACCTAATTTGTGTGTGTGTGTGTGTGTGTGTGTGTGTGTGTGTGTGTGTGTGTGAGAGAGAGAGAGAGAGGTGGGGGGTGTTCACAATATCAACTACTTGTTGAAGGTAGCCTTCGTAGATGTAATGGCCAACATGAACGATGACGACATGATCCGGTTTCGCAATCGCTCTAGAGGCCGTATAGAGAGTGAGAGGAATTCTATTCAATAAACATTTTCGGTTATTTTGTTTTTGTTAAGTTGAACATGTGTCTAAATACTTAATATATTGATTTTAATGTTGAATATCTTTGTTTCCTTTATATTCTAATTTGTTCTCAATTACGTAATATGCACGTTAGCGCGCACACACGCTCTGTGTGTGTGTGTGTGCGTGTGTGTGTGTAGCATGCCTTCTTTTATAGAAGTTTCATTGAAGACGGCTGACAAGGCACTGCGATTAAGCCTTTTATTTAATTTTTCTTGCATTCGTCCAAGTGATTTCTTTTCTGGACATAGTGTGTGTAAAAAGTGTCCAAATGATCTGTAGATTCGACCGCGTTCGGCTAATGTATTAGCCATTATCAAGGATGTTTTTGTCTAAGAGAAAAATTATATATATATATATATATATATATATATATATATATACAGACAGAGTGATAGAAAAGTAACTCTCCATTTTAAAATACTTATAATTTATTAACTATAATTTTTACAAGAAACAGATATGAGAGGAAAGCGTTTAAAAGCATGATGGTTTATTTAAAATTTGATATGGGAACCAGATTTCGTTACCATTTCCAGCCGCCCAAGAATTGCGTCAACTGATTTCATTGGGAACTCATGTGGTATGGAAAGCATAATTTCTTGTGTTCAAGTTCTTCAAAAGTCTTGATTTGGTATAAGAGACTTGATCCTTTACCCCACCCCTCCCTAAAGTCACAGTGCGTTAAATCGGAACTCCTGGCTGGTCACTCATACATAAAATAGGGAGTTACTTTTCAATTACCCTGTATATATAAGGATGGGAAGGTTTTTAATTTCTGAACACGGTCAGTTGTGGCCATGTTCATAATTGATATTATTGAGAGTTGGCTTGTGTGTGAGACTGAAAATGTGAAATATTCATATTAGCCGAGAGAAGACAATGTGGTAATATCGTAGAATATATTATATTGTTGAGAGTTGAACAGAAGTTTGTCCCTCAATAATTAGGATAAAAACAAGGTTAAAAAAGTTGGAAAACGCCATGCTGTTTTTATTTCCAGTTAGTTATGCTAAAGTTTCTCGTAATTTGCAAATAGAACTAAAATAAATCAGGTAAAGAATTTTATTGTGAATGGGAACGACATATTAGAATTTATTTTTAGTGCAGTAAATATATATATATAAAACAAAACTTTTGCAATCGTCCATTTTGACTACACATGTTGGACTTAGTTTCCAGTTAGCACATTTGTGTGCGCAGTAAAATTTTAGTATTTGATTTATTAATGGACAAGATGTGGAGGGCCATGATCGCTTACGTCCTGAAAGGACACGGCACATAAAAGAAGACTTGATTTATTCCAAAAACATATGGAAGTCTAATCTTAAACGAAGGAAAGGAAAAGTTTTCAAGTAGTTAATCAAACACTTGTAAAATCTGTAGTAATTCCATAATGTTATTTATATGGAAGTGATATTTATTGAAGAGAAAAAAGAGTCATTGTACTAATCTTCTATCATACGAAAAAGACAGCAATTTTGCCAGTGCTTCTAGTATTTTTTTTACTATGTATAAAATATTAAAGATATACAGTGCTGGATTAGCCCAGCAGCAAAAGTACCAAATGCTAAGGACATGGCATTTTCGAGGGTCCCGCACTAAATACTTTCACGCTGTCTGGTGAGATCGATATCTTACGATCTATCAATGTTAATGTGTGCATACCAGGAGAGCTGCATCTTTAGTTATTCAGCATTTCATGTGACATTCCATCGAGGACGTTAAAGCTACTCAAATATTTCGTTAGAATCATTTGCCTCATATTTTTCTGGGTTTGTTTATCATGATGATAGAAGTTACCTGTTTTATAAGCTATATCACTAAGCTATGTAAATATAATATGATTTAATATATATATATATATATATATATATATATATATATATATATTTAATTTACGGCGCCTTGTATCATATGCTACAGACATCACGCTAGCTTAATCTGGTCCTGGAGATATAATGACTTTTGATTGGTTTGTTTTTTACGGTTTATCAACGTTTTGAGGCTAAAAAGTTAAAGCCAGAAAGTACTTTTTGATTGTAAGATTTTTTTGGAAATAATAATTAATTAACCAATAGCTGGGAGGAGAGGAGATGGATTCATACATCCCCCAAGAGTATTTTCGCGTACGTGAATATAATGAATCCGACTGGAATTGGAAGTCGGCTCACCGATTTCCAATCCCGAGCCGTTATAAATTACACCACATGCACATCCAAGTTTACATCACCTGGTATTCCCAAGCGGTCATCCATCTAGGTACTGACAAGGATCTACATTGCTTAACATCGGTGATCATACGAGAACCGGTGTTTCAACGTGATGTGGCCGTAAGCCCCGGATATATAGCCAAATAAACAAAGTTTCTAGTTAATAATGAAAGCTTAGAACCTTTACAAAGATGCTTTCAATAACTAAATTTTGTTAATGATGTTTTAAGTTTCATAACACTTTATAGATATTTGCTGAGAGGAACGCTTTTCCAGATCAATAGAATTGATTCTTTAGAGTTTGCAAGGATTTATTCTTTCTTCTGCTGACGTACAACTTCAATTATTTGTATTTTATTTTTTATATGTCGCGTCATCGAGCAGAGCGAACTTGGAAGAATTCAAATTATTCTTAACCTCGAAGAATTGCATTTCCCATTCACGGCACAATTTTCTCCACAAGAAAATTCTTTACTTTCACATTTTTAGAACATTTTATAAACGGCTAGAAATCTAAAGATTTAACAAAAAGTCAAAAAAAGTTGTTTGGCAGTATCGTAAATTTTTTAAAAAATGAATAAAAATGAAACACCTTACTGGGGATCAATTTAGCTTGAAATGCAAAACATCTTTTTTTTTAATTTAATTAACTGTTACAATCAATACATATTGTTTGCTTTTTTAACTTTCAAAAAAAAAAATCTTTTCTTATTCGTGGAATATCGAAATTTGAAGAAGAAGTTTAAGAAACATTATGTAAAATATCAACGTTTCTCTCATGACATAGATATTTCGCTTATTTCCAACAGAATATCATTAGCGCCAAGCAATAATGGCTACAACAAGAAGTATGGCTTCAAAGAAAAGTAGAAGAACCTTACCTTGCGTGATAACGAGTAGAAGAAGCGCAAGGCCCCAGCAGTGTCTATTTCCAAAAGCCATGTCTGTCGTTCTTGGTAGCGATAAGCGGTTTATTCACTTCTTGATCAGCGCTCTTCTTACCTATCGGCAGAATCACGTGACATTTGCCCGCCCCTTTCGACCAGCCGCGAATGCTTGAGAAATGGCGTTAATTCTGAATGGTCGGAACGACAGAAGGACCTCCTCTATTTTCTTTTCTTTTTTCTTTGAGTAATTTATTTTCCTTTCCTTTTTTTCTTTCCCTACCTTCTTTTTCAGCTTCAATATCTCCATCTCCCTAAATCTCGAAACGCATTTTCCCCCCTCCCTCCCTCCCTCTAGTTCTCTCTTGACACCCTCTACTATAACCGGCCGTGATACAATCAGACCTGTATGGCTTTCAAGTCAATGAAAGAACTATTTCCCTATATGTAATAAAAATGTTAATTAAATTTGATTTAAGGACCTAAAGGCTACAAATAGCTTATTTTGGTGTGTGTGTGTGTGTGTGTGTGTGTGTGCGCGCGCGCGCGTGCGTGCGTGCGTGCACACGCGCGTAGTCAGGGACATGCTCATATAAGGACAATTTGGTAAAGATGTTTTCATCATACTGGACTTTTATTTTTTCAGTAACGGCTTGAATTAGTAAATATTTGAATATTATACAATATTCTGTTAGTTAACACCAAGAAGATTAATAAGGATTTAGACGAAAACGTTTCCTTCAGGCAGAGAAACGTTGTAAAATTATTTATGTGCCACGAACAAAAACTTAATCAAAACATAGAGGATTATTATTATTATTACTATTATTATTATTATTATTATTATTTACTTAAGTTTGATAAGTTTTCTTTAATCACAAGATTTTTAAAAAACTTAAACATCAAAATCTTTTAAACAAAGAAAATAAATTTAGATTAATGACGTGGCTATGTCAGCAGGGTGTACAAAAGAAAATTAAAAAAGAAATAGAAAAAAATATAAAAAATCTCGTTTGAGAACAGAAACTATGGAACATGAATGTTAAGAGTTTTATTAATAATATTGGTGCACTTGAAATCGTGCCCCAAACACGAAAGACAAGATTCGAGGAAGGACTGAAAACTGAACACACCAAATCAGTGGTTTGTCCCGGGGGAAAGGCAAATTAGATTTTTATTAACATGGATACTCACAGAAAACGATCAAAGAAAAATCGTTTTGGGCCAAATAAAAAGATTGGATTTGCCCCAAAAAGAAAGAAAATCATCTAGAAACTATAATAATTCATAGAATTCGTGAGAGTAACTTTCTCAAACTACTATTAGGTTGTTCGGAAAATAGTGTTCGAATTTAGAAAAATCTTTTGTCTTCTAATATATTATTATAATAGTTGTACAAATATATATTACTCATTTCGAATGATTAAAGTTACCGCTTTGTACATTTTATATTAATCTCTTTCAGAATTTAACTTAAAATATATACACTAATCTTGAACATGAAGAAAGAAGAGATGCCTTTACTTTTGTGCATGAGTTCAAGCTTGATTAGAATGCTTCTCAAACTGCTGTCGATATTAACAGAGCACAAGGTGAAGGGTCCACTTGTGATCGGACAGTACGGCGCTGGTTTCTGAAGTTCTGCAATGGAGATACTAGTCTTGAAGATCAAGGTGTAAGAGATCAATCAGCATCTGAAAACACTAGTCGAAAAACCTACATCAATGGGTCAGAGAAATGTTTCAGATAATGATGTGTCAGCATTTCAACAATATCAGACCATCTCCAGAAAATTGGCAAGGGGAAGAAACTCGATAAATGGGTTCCACGTAAATTCAGTGAAAGTCAAAGAGTTCGGCGTTTTGAAGTGTCTTGATTGAATAATGACTTGTGGTGAGAAATGGATCCTTTATGACAGTCGTAAACGATCGGCTCAATGGCTTGATCATAACAAAAGACCCAAACACTTTCCAAAACCGAAATTTCACCAACAGAAGATTATGGTGACTGTCTGGTTGTCCGCCATTATCGTATTCTATTACAGCTTCCTTGAATATAACCAGAGCATCACAGCCGAAGTTTATTGCTAGCAACTGGATTACATGCACATTCAGTTAAACAAAATGCGGCTAGCATTAGTTAATCAACGAGATCCAATTCTGCTTCATAACAAGTCTTAGCCACATGTTACCAGAATGACGCCGCAGAAGCTCACCGATTTGGAATACTAAACTTTGCTACATCCATCATATTCTCCTGATCTCTCATCCACTGACTACCACTTTTTCAAGCATTTTAACAATTTCTTAAGCCAAAAGCCATCCCGTTGCAAAGGAGATGCAGAAACTGCATTCAAAGATTTCTTGGCGTCCAAACGTTTTCACTAGAAATAGATGCCAAATGGATCCCCCTTTTGCTAAGACTAAACTAAGGAGTATGTCTTTTTTGGTTTTGATATGTAAGAAATTCAACAAAATTCCAAAAGCTATGAATATTAAAATTATTTCTTTGTACTTATTGAAAAAATATAATAGGCAATATCTCTGGGATTCACCGTAAATTTGTGTTGTGTTTGTGTTATTAAATTATTTTCTTATCTGGTCGATGTCAGTTCCTTATTGGCTCCTAAAAATAATTTCTGGCTTTAAATAACATGAAAAGTGTTGACAAGACGTAGAAAACAAATCAATCAATAAATCATACATCAAAAAGTATTTCTAATAAATTACACAAATACCAATTCATTTGTAAATAATTATATATACATACATACATACATATATATATATATATATATATATATATATATATATATATATATATATATATATATATATATATATATATATATATATATATATATATATATATATATATGACGGTGTCTCCTGTCGTTTTCGACATATGAAGTTCAGACAGTTCAGTTCCTAAAACGGAACAGCCTGACTACCTCACATATGGTTCGATTATAGATGGCTTGTGCAAAACCATTCACACTTTTCAGAAGAAATGAATACAGGGAACAGCTCTCCTCAGGTTTTGAATTCAGAGTTGTCCTTCTCCTAGACTGGTTGCCAACAAAAGCTGAAGAGCATAGTATGCCCATAGCTGGGGAGAAGAGACGGATTTTAACTATTCCCAAGGGCCCCTGCGCTAAAGTGAATGGAACGAACACGACTTGAATTCGAACTTGCCGATTTTCCGTTTCTAACCACTAACCATTTCACCACCTGCACATCCACACACAAACACATATATATATATATATATATATATATATATATATATATATATATATATATATATATATATATATATATATATATATATATATTATTAAAAAAGTGTTTATGCTGCGTAATTATAAAAGAGTAAGAGCCAGAAGTTATTACATTATGACTGAACTGATAATGTTTTTTATGGTATACCTCCAAGGGACAAATTATGACCGTCATTCTACGTGAATGAATATCCTTCTCTGTTAGAAGAAAACATTTTTCTGGCCTAGTGGCAAACGGGAGTTTGCAAAGAGTCGATGAAGCCAGGTTTGGCCAGCACAACATATTTAGCATGAGTTAGAAATTGAACTTTTGAGAATTGCATATGGTCCGATACTCTGCCAAATCTCACCATGAGGCAGTTTGATTCACCAGGTAAATCTAGCAACTAACAACAGCTTTATGAGCTGCATACTTTAATAAAATACGATCTAATGGCGAATGACATCACTGTACCCATTAAGTATAATTGTCTATCTTCTCATTTAAAAATATTAACACTGTAACCTTTTGTTCTCATAAAGCAGTGGTGGGCAAACATATTGTCTCTGTAGGTCGGGTCATGTGTTAATGAGTTAACATTGGACCAGTTGAATGTTATAAAGAAACTTGAAATATAGGAATTAACCATTTAAATGCATATTGTTATATTTTACCTAAAAGAAAAATATGTTTAATAAAGAAAAAAAATGGGGATTCTGAAGATATAACAATAAATTACGTACCTCCAAAAACTTTCTAAAAAAGTGCATACCAATATGAAAAAAGGTCCTGTAACGAGGTGGGATGTTGGGTATGTGTAATATAAGTTATCCCGTTATTATATGTATTTGTAGTTGTAGGAGATTAATATAGGGAATTTTAGCGTCTGTTTTGTCGTTAAAAACACATGTTTTGGAAATTCTTGCAAAAGTCAAATAATTGTCAGATTTTAATGAAATTTTCAGGACTTATTCTCAAATGAATGGAATTTTTAAAATTTATTTTTTTTAGAAAACTTTGGTAAAAATAATTTTTTTACATTTGTAACACATAATTTCATGAAATTAAAATTTCAATCTCTTCATATTTATATAAGTTAAAAACAAGACTCCTTGGAGAATTTAAATCATCAATTTGTTTTTGTCAAACAGAAGTACATTTATTGAAAATTTGCTCTGAATTCTAAAATTAAAAAAATGCAGTAAGACGATTTATATTATTTAATTAGAAAAGCTTTTAATTGCTTTTATAAATAAGATATATTAAGGACACTATTGTCTTAAGAAAAAAAATTCAATGAATAATTAATTTTACAAGAATTATTTCTATTTTATTAAATTTTAATTAGAAAAATTTATTAAGTTTCAAATCTTTTAAAATTCTTTATCAATTTCAGATGATACTATTACTGATCTGTCTATGACACACTCAATTTTTGACATCAAAATTTTATGATCATCAAATTTTTGCGCAAAATTTACTATGTCTCATTACGGAATCATAATCAACCAATCAGATTGCATTTTAAACAGATAGCAATCAGAGCCACCATTTTGTGCATAAAAAGAAGGATTTATATATGTGTCGGGGGTAGAGAGAGGTATAAACGGAAATGCCTGTTAAATAATCACCTAAAGGAAGTAATAAAGATGTGGGAAGGCTAAATTTAAAATTTTTGAGCTTTAATTTTTTTAATTACATATGTTTTTGGTGTCTGACGCGCCTGGACGCATAGCTTAGCCATTCTAATTAAGTCTCCCTAGGTTTATGTTTTTATCACTGTTGTTTTTAAATATTCCACATTGTTGCAACAGCGCAAATTTACCGTAGTCGGTTTAGCAATCAGTGTACTTTCTATACAGTTTCGCCTTAGTAAATGGCTTTTTTTATATTAAAGCAGCGTTTTTAAAATTGAAATAATAGTTAGACTCAGAATGAAAAAGTGGAAAAAGCTTTCGTGTTACGCGCTTCGTCCTTTAGGAATTCATCAGACGAAGTTTGTTTACGTTGACGCGACTACACATGTACAGGAACGGGAGACGCGGGGAATTTTAAATTTAACATAAATTATTTTTGATATGTTTTGGGTATAGACTATAACCGATTTAAATTAGATTCTTTTTCTTTTTGTTTCTATCACTTTTGTTATTAAATATCCCACAATGTGATAATAGAAGATTTGCCAAAAATGGTGAAACGTTAAGAACCTGGACGCATATATATATATATAGAGAGAGATAGATAGATAGATAGATAGATAGATAGATAGATAGATAGATAGATAGATAGATATTTTAAAAGTATGCTCAGTAACGGACATATACGAATCAACAGTACATTGTGATTGTCATTTTCACTCCTGAAGCGATCTTAAAACCATGTTTCATTACTCTTTTAACGGGTTGTCTATATAGGCCACTTGGAGGTTAACGAAAACAATGGAACGGCCCTACCCAGTTTTATTTTATTTATTTTTGTTCTTTTAGCAAATGTTTGGGTTTATTTATGGTCATCACCTGTAGATTGTTTATTTTATTTATATATTTATTCATTATTTTTTTTTTATTTTTATATATATATATATATATATATATATATATATATATATATATATATATATATATATATGGTTATATATATTTGTATATATATATATATATATATATATATATATACAGAGAGAGAGAGAGAGAGAGAGAGAGAGAGAGCTACGCCGGTTGGCTCCTATGGTAATGACCGAAAGTGAACCGTATTTTTGGTACCAGAATTTGGAAATCTGGAACTCATGAGAAGAATCGAACAAGTAAACTGAACCTGGAATGGAAATGTGGGAAAAATCATGGGTAGTCGGAAAGAACTGGAAATATTGTCATGATTTGATGAAGCCAGTCAGTTTGAACGTAGGGTTTAAAGTGGACGGCCAGTCGAGCAACTGGAAGCCGAGCGCGTTAGGGTATTGAAGTCCAGTTGCTCTGGTACGAGATGACGCACAAAGTAAACGACAGTGTGAACATAGCTCGTGCAATGTCACAACAAATCTCTGAAGCTGGGAAAAAGTGGTCTGCTTGTTGGCCTATCTGAAGACAAAGTGAGAACACGCTAAACCACGTTGAACGGGTTTGTTACGGGAAAGACTTTTTTTTAAATCATTCCCCCCCCCCCCAAGCAAAGGCGGGTTACAGAGAGTGAAGGAGAAAGAAAACACTGGGTATAGAGGGGACTCAGGAAAGAATAAAAGCTGAACGGGGTTCAAGAAAATCGATGGCGATAAACGTTGAATTTAAATTTTGAAGATTGTAATTATCAAGGAAATGGGAGTTACACATACGGGAAATGCCAGTAAAGTAGAAAGTGGTGGTTACATTTACCTAATTCAACAGTAAAATAGTGGGACCTAGATGCCAATCTAGTAAAACGTTTAAACACACATAGTCCGGGCACTAGGGAAAAAAGCTCGTCAGAGCAGTAACCATAAAAAAATATCTGTAGAAAAAACAGAAGGAAACCACGTCACGTCACGTCGGTGAGAGGGTGACTGAAGTCGTGATGCCAGGTCAGAATCTATTACATTGCAGATCCGTCTTTGGATTTTGCCAAGGACCTCGAGATGAGTAGCAGGAGTACTTGACCATATATGGTAACAATATTCAATTCAGGGACGAATGGTAGATTTGTAAATGTGCAAAATGGACTCTGACAAGAAAAACCTTTTGACACGACACAGTGGCCCAACTTTCCTTTGTTACGGTCAATTACCGCAGCACAAAGTTTAAAAAGAAAAGATAAAAAAAAAAGCAACAACTCGTCGTCTAAAAGACGCCCAGGTTTACCGCTCCACAGTGGAAGGATTCAATGCAGGCTCAAATACACGATTTCGGAACGATAACCAACATTGACCATATATACAAATTAACAAAATTTAATTACAATTAGACGATACATAAAAAAAATTTAGATATGAGAATGCGTGATATACATTTCTGTGCGGAAATATACTTGCGTTATTTTATGAGGGTAAAAGTTCAAACAAAAACTTAGCTTTCTCTTTTCCCTTCTCTCTCTCTCTCTCTCTCTCTCTCTCTCTCTCATGATTCTCTCTGCTTTGTTCACTTTAATTTCAAAACAGTTGATTCGCTCAAGTAACTGTGTCCTTTGATATATTCTTGTTATTTTAACGTTGCGTTCATTATCCGGTCATTTAGTTTCGGCACTACAGAAATCGTACATTTGGTTATGAAGATTCGATGCTGTATAAGTCATAGGTTTGATTGTGCCGAATTCATGTTTCAGATCCTTCGTCCAATTAAGTATATCACATATGCGTTTCCTAGGTGACGGTCACGTTTCGCTATACACCTTAATGTAAGCTGAATAGTATTAAGTTAAATTGGAGTTCGTTTCGTCGTGTGATCTCTCTTGATTGACTGTAACAAATGAAAGAAGAATTGACCGCGCAAGACTCGTCTTCATTTAATTCTGTGTTGGGGTTTCATGTGAGTTGGGGTCGTCATTCCTTCTCTTCAATTCGGAAAGACAATTCACATGAGAATTTAATATACACTCCGTTTCCTTCGAGATTCGTCACCCAACTGAGTTCTGTCGACCTTAACAGCACGTTTGTTCGTATCTGGTCACGTGATTTGTCACGTGTGTGAGCATCCATTTTTAGCTTCGGTTTCTATCTGTTGCCGTAGATGTCAGTCTGACCTAATTGTATTTGCGTTCAGCGACTGCTATTACTTTCCAAAAGAGAGAGGGGGAATTATATTATTAGAGAGATGGTGAAAAGAGATGGGTCGTTAAGTGTAAGATTTTGTGTGGGTATGGGTGGTGAGTTGCGGAAAGCCGTAACACCTTGCAGTAGATGCAGCTATTGATTCGATGTAGGCATTCCACTTCAAGTCAGTTGAGAACATGAAGCCAAGAAGGCGCAGTGTGTTGCTCTCTATTTGTCTAACATCAGCCATGTTACCGAGGAAAATTTCTCTATGTTGGTTAAATGAGCGCAGTTTCGTTTTGGATGCATTAAAATTTACGAGCCATTTCCTGCTCCAGTTGATTGGGGTTCCTTTTCAAGAGCAGCGGCCATTTGTCAACTCTGACGGATTTGCAGTAAATGGTAGTTTCATCAGCATAAATGCCTACTTGGGAATTAATGACATCAGGGAGATCCTTGATGAAGATCAGAAACAGCATAGGACCCAGGATAGAACCTCGGGGGACAGCCGCGTTCGTTTGAAAGGATCAGGAAGAGGGCCTATTCAAAACTATCTTCATTTCACGATTTGATAAGAACAATTGGATTAAATCAAACACACGTCCATTAATACCGTAGCCCTTGTGGTTAGGTAGAAGATCAGCGAGCCAAACCCTGTCAAACAGCTCGAACTTCGCCGTTATTATCAAGAGCTTGATATATATATATTCAGTGATAGCTGTTAGCACATCAGCAGTAGATCTGGCAAAACAGAGGTCATATTGTTTATCAGAGAGTAGGTCATGAGAGTTAAAATGTTTAACCACGTCGGCATTGATTAAAACCTCGAATACTTTGCCGAAAATCCATAGGAGACTAATAGAGCTATAGTTAGAGGGATCAGAAGGTTCTCCAGAGTTCTGAAAAACAGGAACTACAGAGGAAGACTTCAAACAAACAGGAAAGCAGGAAACAGCGAGGCAATAGTTGTAGAATTTGGAGAGAAATGGAGCCAGCGCGGAAGCACATTTCCTTAGGACGGCGGCTGGAATCGCATCACCTCCTATTGCCTTATGGGTGTCTATTTTGGAAATAATGTCTGAGACCTGTGACATGGTTATGCACATACCACTCAGTAGAGCCTCTGTTCTAGGAAGGAAACCAGGTGTGGGTACTCCAGTTAAGTCGAGTGTTGAAATGGAAGAGAATAATAATTCAACCTTATCTGCTGCAGATGTCAGGACTTCGAATTGATTGAATAGAGGAGGGATGGAAGATTTGATGTTGTTCAGCACACTCCTGTAGAGCCGCCAATAGTCTCTAGAAACTAACTTGCGAGATGGCATACATTGTTTCATTTTATCAGCAAACGGTAACTTCGCTTCTTTGAGGACTCGTTTGCACTCGTTACGGGCAGAGACATAGAGACACTTGTTAAAATCAGACGTGTCGCTCTGGTACAGCCGGAAGAAGTGATTTCTGTGGGCTATAGCGGTTGCGCATGCAGGTGAGAACCAAGGAGATGAATGCGGTTTAAGTTGGTATTTCCTTGCTCGGATAACAGCATCGATGCCGGCTTTAACCCAGGAGGAGACCTCAGACGCGCATCTATGAACAGGATAATTAAAAACTGCATTCCAGGGGACGTCACGAAGGAAGTCACGAAAGGAGCCCCAATCAGCACGTTGATAACAGAAAGATATTCTGTTGGTAGGAGGTTCTTGGCTGGCAGGGGAGTGGAAGGAGATGTTTACAAACACTACCGCATGATCAGAGTTGCCAAGGGGACAGAGCTGCAAAGTACGACATGATTCCAGGATAGAAGTAAAAAAAAAAAAGATATCTAAAAGAGAAGCGTGTCCATCAGGACGACTGTGGAAACGCGTGGGGAAGTCCACCACTTGCGTGAGAGATTGAGCGATTGATTTCAGCGGGGTCAGTGACAAAGTGTTTAAGCCACCTGTCATCGTGGGTATTAAAGTCATCGAACACAAATATATTTGCAGGTGGGTGTAGGTAGATGGCCTTGTCTATATTATCAGAAATACTATCTAGCATGCAACAGTCATGATAGAAAGGAGAACGGTAGAGAAAGAAGAGATAGCTGACCGAGCTAAGTAGAGACAGACGGGTACATATGTAAGAGTTGTGTGGAGACTCAAGAGAGAGTTCCTTATCCAGCGGGAGATGTTCACGGACATAAACTCCCAAGCCTTGCATGTGGACATTAGAGTTCTTCCCATGAAGAGGGAGATAGTCAGGAATCGAGAAATTAGAGAAGGGGATTGAAGAGTTGAGATTGATATCACAGAGAGTTAGGATGTTCAGATACTTTTCAAAGAGGAATAACTCTACATTGCAGAAGTTGGTACGAATGCCACAAATGTTGGAGAAAGAAAGATTGAGGAGGTTTAGGTTTTTTTTTTTGTTTTTTTTTTTTTTTGCTGGTTTAGATTTATATCTTTGGTATCTTGTCATAGTGTGTTGTTTTGGTAAGGAAAGGCCCAGGGTAGTAGTAACAGTTGGTCGTCTGATATAACATGTACAGGAAAGGAAATGGCGCAGACTGCAACATAGTGTGGCCTCGAGGTTGCCCACCGGGGGTGCTTGCTAGGACACCCTTCCATGCGCGACATGGCATTACAAGAACCCCGATGTAATGCAACTGTTGATCAGAGCAGTCTCTCAAGACGCTAAGCAACAGTTCGGGCTCCCTACTATCAGTCGGGAACAGCAACCAGAAAACTGCCAACCCGATACCCTCAGTATGAAGAGAGGCTGCCACCACCCTCACATATCACAAAAAAAAAAATGATAGCCCCAATATTAAGGCCTGAGAAAAGGAAAATAAGGTATGAGACTCTACTTCTGTTCAAGAGAAAAAGGGGAGGAGATTGGACCGGGCGATAGGAAAGCCTATCTACTTCTGTAAAAAACAAAAAAAAAACAAAACAAGCAAAACAAAGAAAAATACAAAAACAAACAAAAAAACAAACAAAACAGTCCTGTTCTGATTTCCAGTTATTTCGAGTAATGAACATTCAGATACCTAATTTTGGGAGTCAGTCAGTGGCCATAGAACTTTTGACCATGCGATGTTTAACTGACATTCTAGTAGATAAAGAGGGAGAGAGGATAATAGGAATGAGGTAACAAAATTGGTAAACCATAGAGTGTTCCTTGTAAGGTAGCTGGTCAGTGTGATAATGTAGCAGTGTGCATTGACACTATATGGACAAAGTAGACTGACATCGTTTCAATGATGCTTTGATAAAATTACAGCAACATTGATGTGAATTTTTCTGATGTCAATGACAGAAAGCATACGACTGTCTCTCGCTTGGAACGGGAAGTGATGGTCGGGGAATGGGTGGGTGAAAAACTGCTTTATTAAATCAACCTAATTTTATCAAAGGAATTCGACTTCTATCCATATACCAAGACCAACCAGACAACCAGAAACGAGTGGCACGTGAGTTGATATATATATATATATATATATATATGTGTGTGTGTGTGTGGACACACAATTGCATGAAGCGAATTAAAGTGCAAGTTTGAGTTTTTTTTAAGTTATATGTTTTTAACTTACTATAAGTCCAAGTATCCACTTTTTGAACCGTCAAGCCAAATTTCTCATCCAGTTACCAACTCAGAATGGACTCTCATTAAAATGTTGCATCGAGAATTAACGCTAAATTAAAAAAAAAAATGTGCTAGCATATATATATATATATATAAGGAAGCCGAAGCAAGTATAAAATTAAAAATTAAAACAAAGAAGGCAAGGAAGAAAAAAATAAAATAAAATTCGGAAACAGGGTGGCATAGAAAAGTGATGAAAAATAGACAAACAACAATTTAAATACAAGAAAATTACAATAACAATTTAAATACAAGAAAATTACAAAAAATAAGTGTTCATTTCAACGATATTGATGACTGGCGAGTGTTTTGAATGAATATCAGATCAAGAAAGGGCTTGGTGATGACAACATTAAAAACAGAGGGAGGGTGTTGTATTAGCTGAGGTAGAATGGTGTTGAAGGAGGGTGTATTAGCTGAGGTAGAGTGGTGTTGAAGGAGGGTTATTAGCTGAGGTAGAATGGTGTTGAAGGAGGGTGTATTAGCTGAGGTAGAATGGTGTTGAAGGAGGGTGTATTAGCTGAGGTAGAATGGTGTTGAAGGAGGGTGTATTAGCTGAGGTAGAATGGTGTTGAAGGAGGGTGTATTAGCTGAGGTAGAATGTTGTTGAAAATTGCCAAAATTCGGACATTTCATTTTTTTAACTGGTTTACATTTTTAAATATTTACGGGACGTATCCACTTTGTTGGGAAAACTGTCAAGCCAAATTCCCCATTCAGTCAGCTACTCAGAAAAATGTAGTGTCGAGAATTAACACTAAAAAAATGCGCTAGTACCTTGTGCAGACGTGTCTACAAACTCACACACACATATATATATATATATATATATATATATATATATATATATATATATATATATATATATATATATACAAGCCGAGGCAAATAAAAATTAAAACAAAGAAAGCAAGGAAGAAACATAGCAACGAAAGAAGTGAAATAAACGATCCTGTCACAGAAGCCAGTACCGGGACAAAAGTGTCAAGTACAGAATAAAAGTTTTTAGAAAAAAGAAAGTTGTACTGTGATAAACCTGAAGTTGATAATATAAATTGATCTGAATTCTAGTTTTTCTAATTCACGAGCGGCCAAGTTCTGGCACACACATCACTCTTCTTCCCGTAAATGATGAAACATTCATCCAGTGTGTTTGGTTTCTGTTTAGCTCATTAAAAAGGTGTGTGGCTTTGTATCTTCCTATTTGAACACTACCTTTTTGTGTCCACCTCGCTTATTTACGTTTGCCTAAATCTTATTCTATTTAACTCTTCATCTAAAACCCAAGGAAAAATATACGCCACTGTTGCCAGCATTACTCGTTCGAGTTGACAGTGCTAGTATGGAAGCAGCAATGCAACAATATAAATAAAATCATAGTTAAGCATAAGTTGAAAGCTTTATTGTAATAATTAAATAATATATAACTTTGCTTAAGTTGCCTTAAACCAGCACGAAAGAATAGGCTGGTCGAATTGATATGAAAATATCAGACCAAAGATTTTCAGACCGGAGAGTGTCACCTCCATACCTTTGCCATGTGGTCAGAAGAACTGATCAGTAGCCCCGATCTGATGTGACGACAGCGATCAGGATATCACTCCCGGACCCTTGGACTGGTATGTTACATGCGACCAAAAAAAAATTTAAAAAAATACAACCAATCAAAACCTCGCTTTTTGGAGAGAACTATTTCACGCTAGTGAGCAATCTGCCGTAGGCGGGATTAGAGAAAAGATGATTTTATTAAGAAAGTGTGAGCTATAGTTAATTTTATTAATATTTATCATGTAATTGTTAATATTTTTGTCTGAATAAATATTTGATGTATTGACAAGTACGACTACATTTTTATTCTGTAGGTTAGCGCTTTTAACTACTGTACAGATACTAACTACTGAATAGGCAAAATGTTTTAAGTGATATAATACACTGCCGTGCAAAAGTCAACAGACACTTCAAGCTATTGCAAATTTCTAATAACTGACAATTTACAAGTGGATATTTGTAGTTTAATGACCAATTTGAAAAATTCTCCATTTTGTCTTTCGAAAGGGCTTCTTCAGAGTAATAATGGTTTTATCAATGCAGTCATATATATATATATATATATATATATATATATATATATATATATATGATCAAAAAGTATCGTGACTGTTGCTATGATAAAGAACGCAAAGGAAACCACTTCACACAGATTGACCTTGAACTCTGTCGCGCATGCACACTAAGTTATAATGTTCTCGATCGCTTCCGTTGTTTATAGAAGTATTTGGAAGGAGAGTGTGTAGTGTCATTGTGTCACCACAGCACAGAGTTTTCATCAGTGACAATGGCTTATGCATGAAGCTTTTGACCAAATACAACAATCTCCAGGTTCGACAACCACCATATCCGCCGGTTCTCGCTCCTTTGCGAACATTTCCTCTTGAAAAACCAAAACCTACTTGAAAGAAACAAGATTTCAAGTCGTCTGGGATGCCCAAGAGAATGCTTGCTTTTCCCAAGAATCCAGTTCCAGGAATGCGTCCATCAATGGAAATAACGCTGGATAAAGTAGTGTGTGAATTCAGAAGAGCACTACTTCGAAGGAGTTTAAATACCGAATTGATATGTGTTGTAGCTTTCTTTTTATAGCACCATTCACGATACTTTTTGATCTGACCTCGTATTATATAAGTGGAAGTACAAATACGAAACGTTTATCAATCTAGCATGTTTCACTTTTATTAAAGTTTCGTATCATATAGGAAGAAAATGAGTAACTACTGACACCGAGGTTCGAGCGTAACACTCTGGACTTATGAATATATTTTTTCCGCCAGGTGTATAAATAGCGGACGTTAAGCCGAGCCTCGCTACTAACAAGGTATACACTGAAACTGTTAATTATCTTTGGTTGACTTTTACTTCTTTGTTCTTGTTAAGCATTTATTTGCAGTTGTAATTACTGTTTTATTTAACATTGAAGTCTTGAGTTACACTTAATTATTAACGGCCACCGTACGTCACAAAACTTCGTCAGAATCTGAGAAACAGACAAAAAGACAGAAATACTGGTATTTTCAATTTTTGTTATTCATCTTATAATTCTGTCGGATTCCGATCCCTATTTGATCTTTAACTCATATATATGTGTGTGTGTGTGTGTGTGTGTGTGTGTGTGTGTGTGTGTGTGTGTGGAGTGTTGCATTTCCTACAGATTATTGTTGGAGTCATTTCAATACATAGCATATTTTGTAGCAGTTATTCTATGAACGAGGATGTTGCCAGAGAACATTCACAAAATGGACGTGCAAAATGTTTTCGGCAATCTGACATAAATCAAACTCATTACATTGTTTTAAAACCGAAAAATCATGAAAAATTTAAACCATAGAAAAACGCGATGTGAAATATACACTTATAGCAATTTACTAAGCGAAGCTTAAATGTGGCACAAGGCCGAAAGTAAAGAGTACCTAGTGAGGATCGAACTGCCTACTAATTGGTCTAGAGACACAAGTTTGCTAACCGTTAGGTCACGTCGAAGCCCCCCCGAAACACTTATAAACTAACAATTATTAAAAAGTTGCAAAGTTTAAAATGGCCGAAGACTCTTGAGCGGTACTGTATTTAGTGCATGTACAAATGAAATTTATTGCGTTCTGTCGACAAGACAGATGTCAAAATATATATATATATATATATATATATATATATATATATATATATATATATATATATATATAAATTATTACTTTGGAACATGCAAGTTACCACGACAAAAATGCATATTTGTTTTGATGTCATCAGATGGTTATATATTATGAAATGGACTAAGTCTGACAATTATTTTAATATATTTTCTGTTTATACGTTATTTTTATAGATACAAATATTTAAGTAAATGTTCTGTTTATAATAAACAGTGTTAATAACATTTACCGACCTGAATGGCCGAGAAATTTCATACAGGAATCGAACCTGTATCTTATACGGAACCGTTATATAACCTGACGTCGTATAATATATGGTGTCATTTGTCAAATTGTGTTGTATCAGTGCTCAAAGTGGGTGGGGGGATGATAGCATTCTTTGAAAATCAGCATTCGAAATTATGTATTTTACCTGGCCCGAACACTGACCACTGCTACAGGTGGGAAATTATTTCAGCCACAAGGCAGGTTCAATAGAAATTTACTTTTTTAGCGGTGGTTAGTATTTGTAAGTACCATGAGCAACTTTGATTTGATTTTCACTTGTGATTAAGTTGGGCTTGTGTCACACCTGGTTGTGATTAAAATAAAAAACTACTCCAATGAAGCTTCACCAATCCTTTCGGCTAAAAACGTCTCTGTAACATTGAGGTTGTATTTTTAATGCAGACTCGCCACAACGCACCCGCAAAATCTTATAATGTTACCGATACGTTACATTCTAATATTACATTAGCAGAAAATGGATAATAAATTCCAGAAAGATATTAGGACGTGTATTCATTATCTAAATTAGTGTGTCAGAGTTAACTCCTCCTTAATTTCCTAATTGTTCACTAGGGAACGCTCTCCCTACACTCTAAATACTGGGCGATTTCTTGCCTCGTTCTCTTTTTACTTTGCATTTTAGCGGACACATTTAAAGGATGTGATCTCTCGCGGAGATTTGCGTTTTTGCCCACTTGTGGGAAAATGCCATGAAACACAAACACGTACGTACGAACATTCATCAAAAAATATGAACACTTTACGTTCACGCACAAACACAAATGTTAATGTCTGTCCACACGTGTTCCTAATTTAACAACACGTAAACCCACGGTCCGCTACAAGTGATGCTCAATTAAAAAATACGAAAGGAAATTTTATACCTTCTATACGAATTGTTAAGTGGAGAAAAAGCATGTTGATGTAATAATCGACCAGTACGGAATTTTTTCGCAAGGTTACTTTCACGTTGTGACAACGTTGAGGGTGAGTGGTCAGTAATGTCAAGTAAAAGCTTGATAGCAACATTACAGTAATGTCACCACAATGTCACATATCCCAAATCAAAACCCAACTGATCTGCAACGTTGCAAGAGCGTTCTGTGTTTTTTTAATGCAATCAACTTCGAGTAAATGCGTCTCCTGCAACAGTGGTACTCAGTTGTGTATTATTACAACCGAGACAAGAAATGAAATTAAATAAAACGAATAAATAAATAAAACTAATAAATAACTTAGAATAAAATAAACAGTGTTAAGTGTTTTTCTTGATTGATATGTGGCAAGTATATATTTTTATTTCAGAAAAAGAAAGGACTTGGAATCTTTAACTGTAGCACAATAAAGATAACTTTACGTTGCTGTATTACTAAATCCAACTTGCTATCTAAAAACAATTCATTCGTTTGTTTCTATTTTAATAGCTGTGTGAAATGGAAATCTAACAGAATAAAAATTAATTATGACTTCAGTTTCTCTTTTCTTTTTCACCTGAGAAAAATCAAGTGACCTTGTTGCACTACTTAATTTCCTTCTTCTGGATACGTGTTTGTTATATGATAAATTTCTAGGTACTTTGTTACATTGTTTATGGATACACCACCACTATTACATTTTCTTTCTTTCCTTTTTTTTTAATATCAAGTCACAGCCGCCATATTGTCTTACAGCTTGATGTCCCTCATACGGTAGAGCGCAAACGAGACTCATTAAATGCCAAGTCACTATTGCTTGATTTAAACAGTTTGTTACAGGCAATTTGCAAGCACTAAGAAACACCATATAATTTTCATAACAATCCCAGCCTGTTCTGTAGTGGAGAATTGAAACATGTCAATGAATTATAAGTTTCATGTGGGTTTTTCCGTCAGTATGTCGTTTGGGGCACCTTTAGTGACTTGCCAACAGGATTCACTAATGAAAGACAAAGAAAACTACAGGAACTCTTAGACAAGATAGTAAAAGAAAGCTGGAAGGAAGAGCTAGAAATTGAAGACATAAAAATCAAGCAAGTACACATATTTAACTATTTAAAAAGTGTTATAACAGAAAAATAAGAAGATTAAATATTATTAACAATGTTTTTGATCTGAGAGAAAAATACTCAGATATTTTAGTCAAGGGAAAACTTAACAAGGTCGGAGCAATTATTTCAATTTTTCCAAAATATTTTAAAAAATCAAAATAAGTTTTGATTGTTATTTCTTGAAGGAGAAACAGAATAATAATGCAGAATTGAACTTTCCTCCTGACCTTTGGAGAGAGAGAGAGAGAGAGAGCCGTTCACGACGCCTCCGCCGTATTCATAGATCTGAGGTATTCATTCGACTCTCACACACCAAGGCGTCCGTTCCAACCAAAAGGGTCACATTCTCACCAAAGAGATTTTATAGAAATCTTTTAATAAACGGTCATGTTGGCTAGTAATATGTCCATTTAGAATTCTTCAAACATTTTTAGTTCCTATTTTTATTAGAAAAACAGGGTTGAACCAATTAATTGATAATTTTATTTCTTCCTGGTAAAAGACAATAAAAGTGGGTATTTGTTTTGCTTTTATAGTAAGTTGTGTTTATTGGAATTAAAAAAATTAAAAAGGAAAAAAATGTAGCACAGAAAGCCAAAGGTCAATTAGAATAATAAAGATGTCTTCCAAAAGCTAAACAATGTTTTAAGAGACAGAAAAATTTTGTTAGAAAAAAAAAGAAAGAAAAGAATGCTGACCTGATATATAACATCAATTCTCCTATATAGCAATGAATACTGGGCAATTTCCTCTCAGATGGAGAGAAGATTTGAAGCAACAGATATGTATTTCTATCAAAGGATGCTGAGAAAACCATGTGAACAACAAGGAAGTTTTAAAGAAAATGGGAATTAAAAAGATATATGTGCTTAAAATTTTTTAAAAATGTTGAAATTGCTGAGATACATAAGGAAAGAGGGCTAGGAGAATCCGACGCTCACAGGGCATGCTGAAAGCAAGACGGGCAGAGCGAAACAGCGAGTAAGCTGCCTGACGAGTTTGTGTCAACAGATAGGAGAACATGGATGAGAGATGTGAGAAAATCCATTATTTATTTTAATAGTTGGTTCGGTTTCACATCAAGACATGTAAACGTTACACGAAAAGGCTTACGACGGAGAAACTCGTCAAATTCACAATGTTCAAGTGGCATAACTATTTATTAGTGTACGTCTCGTCACCCACATTGCCAGGATTGTCCATATTGAGTGGGTATTATAAATACTTTTTATATATTAATGTACTGTCTGTTATTAGCTCATATTTTGAAATTATATTTTAAATAAGAATCATCACTTTAGCAAATCCTCTATTCAGTCTATTCAGCGGAAATATTAAAACCTCTGTACGAGATCAATAAGACCCGTTATCAATAGCAGTTCGAAACCAAATCTAAAGGCGAAATAGTTTTACAATTTCTAGCTGCCTACATTAAATTTATATTCTTACATTCCATGTTCAGATTACAATTTTTGTCTGTTACGAACAATTATTGGTTGTCAGTTCGGTGATACCTGTAGCTCGTCTCTCCCCTTATTTGGCAAGGAGTCAGTTCCAAGAGACTTGACCTCCACGATATTGTCTCTAGTTAGCTTTAAGGGTCAATCCATGTCAAAACACCAGCAGAAAGTTGAAATCTGCACCCACCGACACCGAATTACTTGAAATTTGACACAAATATTCCCCTTCATGAGTTAGGAAAGTGTGCCAAATTATTTTGTGCTAGACTTTACCGTTCCAATTTTAAGGGGGAGGTGTATAATTTTCCTATTTTGCCTCTAAATTAAGGCTGAGCAACGTCGCCGAATCTCAGTATTTTTTAAAAATTAAAGAAAAATACTTCCATACCTTCAATATTTGTGAAATTTGGTATGTAGGGAAAATAAGAAGTGTAGAATCCAAATATTTAACTATTTCAAGCCTACGCTTGATAGAGAATGTTATTTTGCTCCACTAAGACGAGGTGTATACTTCAACTATGTGAGCGGACCTTAGTTACAATTTCCCGGAGAGAGCACTTAATCTGACGGGATCAACAGTTGCTGTAAGGGTTTCGTGCCCAACACCCCGCCTTGCCCCGAATCTATGATACGGACTCTTTCACTCTACAAAAGGTATTATTATTCATATAAAGTACAAATTTTATTTTAACCTAATTATGTACAATAATGGATCGTATGCAACATAGGGGAACTATTCAACTAAAAAAAAATTAAAAATAAATACAATAATAGAACCTTTCATCTTACACAAATGTTTTGCGGCAGTTTTAAACATAATTTTTTTAGATTTTTCTTGTTAAAAAAGTTGAATAATTTTAACATTTTCAACATTATGGATAAAAAAATAGTGAATTTTAAATAGTGTTTTTTTAGATTTAGCATGAACAAAACAAATTCACGGATTTGGATAAAAAAGGACCCAGAATGACGTCGAAATCCGCGAAAGTTTTTCATCTTTTAATAGTTATTCTTAGATTAATTTGTAGCGTATACAAATGTAGGTAGAAAAGATAGCGAGAGTCACAAATCATTGCTTGGGGGCCCTAATCAAGCTCCCCTCGATCGGGGTGTTCGGAGGGTAGTACGCATCTATGACCTAAAACCTTTTCAAACAATGTAAAATCATTAAGCAACATCACAGTTTTCAAGCAATGGAAAGGTTAAATGCATAATTTCCCATCTAAAGCGATGTCTTTACCAATATTTGTGGGTTGTTTAGTTTTAAATTAATTCTCTGAAGCCTCAAGTATTCAAGTACATGTACACAGAGCATAATATTTCCGTTGCAACCGCAGTCGCTAGTCATTTCAGTCGATTACAAGTGACGCAGTGTCTGGAATTAATTTCGCTCTGAACAAGTATAAACTAGCCCTAAAACTCAAGATCGGTGTTTATTTCTGATTAATTAAAAATTAATCAATCTGTTTTCAATTTATCCATCCTTTGTTAATAAAATAAAATAAAAAATAACAATGACACTCTAAATAGGAAATGAATCTTAAGAGGATTTAACATTCTCTTTTGAAATTAGAAAAAACGTTTCTCTAAGACAAGTGATTCTACTGCACCTCAGATTTTATACAAGTCAATGTTTTCACAATAAAATTGGTATTACTATTAACCAATCGAGTTGGTAAAGTTTTCAGGATATTCTGCTTCTATTTCGAGCGAACTCGAACTTATCTGCTAGTAAACACAACGTGTAAACTGTAAACTGATTTCTCAACAGTAATTTTTAGTGATGAAAGTAGCGCTACATTAGATAGAACTGATGGTTAGCAAACAGATTGGATTCTTCATGGAAATCGTCAACTAACACGAATCAGAAGACTGTGAAGTGATGATTTGAACTAGAATTGTAGGTAGTAAAATTATAAAACCCTTCAAAGTTGATTATAGTATCAAGCTAAACAAGGACAACTGTTGTAATTTCTTAGGTAAGTTATTTTCTGAGTTACACAGATCACGACCAAGAGGTTTTAAGCTAAAGAATATATTCCTGTGGTTAATATTTTTCTCTAATAAAATGCACTGAGAAGAAATGAAAATATGTTAAAATAAATATTCGTTGCATAAAATAAATGCTTTTTTTCATTAAGCTACAGACTTATTGGTTTACATATGCATATGGCAACTCAGCATGGGATGATATTTAACGAAGTTACCCTAATTAACTATTACTATTTAGTAGTGAGTGCAGTCCTCACTGGGTGCTCCATACAAAACCCATGTAGAGGACCGTGGCGGTGATGAGTATGTATTGTATAAGAACACATGTGGGTAGAATTTCCTGCTAGCCGGTCCAACTACATGAGAAAGTTGGACTATAATTAAGTCCAAAGAAAACAAACAAGACCCATAAATATATGTAAACAAATATATGTATTAATAACAAGTTAAAGGTTACACCTTATATGGACAGTTATATGGACAGAGTGTGTGTGGTGAATATTATGTGTGTGTGTGTGTGTGTTGTGTTGTGTGAGTGTTCGTACGTACGTATATTGTTCTTAGCGTGTTCCCAGAATTTGGGAAACGCTGTATCTGTGAGAGCTCACATCTGCGAGGTGGTATAAGGCCGAAGCCCGAGGAAAAAAAAAAGAGATCGAGGCGAAAGGTCAGCCAGTATTTATAGCAAGGGGAGAGAGACCCTTGGTGAAGGGTTAAGGAGCTGAGGAGGAGTGCTAACTCCGACACCCAACATGAAATAACTCAAGAAGGGTTAACATATTAAAAAATCAATCAATCAAACCCTATATATATATATATATATATATATATATATATATATATATATATATATATATATATATATAGTATAATTGGTGTATACGGAATCAATTCCAATAACCAACAATTACTATTCTTAAGAGAGTGCTCAATACAAAGTAGAGCACATATAATTATTTTTTTTTTTAGATTTATAACGTAAATATGTTACAAAATCACTACAAAAATAGCCATTTTGTTTCAACACCCTCGGTGTCTTATCAAGTGATGATGCTGAATGTAAAATAAATGGTTTTAAAAGTTTCAAATTAATTAACGATCTTTCGCTAAGGGAAAACGTTGTTACAAAAGCTAGAATGACCAATCAAAAACCAAGTATAGGAACATTCAAAAGCTTGACAACGAAATCATGTTATAATAGCTATTCAGATCTTTAAAATACGGGTAATATTAAAAAAAGAATTTATTCTAACCAATAATTATTAAATTATATGATAAAATTTGATATTAAAATTAAAACTGCCTTTTTTAAAATCCAAATTTAATCACTATTAAGTTTAAAAACTATAAAAAAAAATAATTATATATATATATATGGTATTATCATCAGGCTGTAAATCGAGATTTACTGACTGATGATACCGCTCTAGTATAAACCGTGGTAGTGTAAAGATCAGTCTTTAAAATATTTTATGCCTTTTATATATAATACTAGAATTGTTTTTGCGACACGCTGACTCGTATTGAAACCGTCACAGTATTTAGTATTGTTGAAGTTGTTATCGCTAACATTGTTTGCCGAGATTTACAATCTCTGCGTTTCGTTCAATTTCGCAAACCAATCGATGAAATATAAAAACTTAAAGAAAAGTAAATTAAAACTTTTAATTTTTCAAAAAAAGTTAATCAAAATTTATTGTACTAAGCTAAGCACCCTAATAAAACCAACTGTACTTTATATCCATTTACCTGTTTGCACTTCTCTTCGAAGTTTGGTATTCGTTGGTTAATGTGTGGGGTTCAGCGTACCCGGATTAAAGGAGAATTTAATACGGGATACCCTGCCCACAAAATACAACGCAAATTTCAAGAAGAAACAACACGATAAGGAACGTTTATAGAAAATAGAACATTGTATATTTATTATCTTGTGAATAGGGTAAAAAAGATTAATGTTTTAGTTCGTTTAAGCAAAAAATGTGATTTTGATAAAAATGTCTGTGTTCGCTGTCTTTTAACAGAGTAGCAGAATAATGTCTGTTTCTTTTGTTTTTGTATATGTGTAAAGGAAAAAGGGGCGATCAATTTAAGTTGAAAAAGAGAGTGTGAATGAGGAATAAAGATAAAAGGAAAATGTACTTATGAATTGTTTTGAAGTCAGTTGTAAATTTGTTGTTGTTGTTGTTGTTCCTTCCTACTCCACTTTCGGCTCTTAGTGTCGGTTTGAGTCAGTGATAAAATTTACTGTCAATCTTCTGTGATCTTTTGCGCCCTTCTCTGACTTACCGACTGACTGACTGGCGACTGACTTGAAAACTCTGTATTTATTGTTGACTTTTTTTCACACTGGCTCGTTATCTTTTTTTTTTTGGTTTAGCAAATCGCCTCCTTTCATTGGTCAGAAAATTAATTTCACACCTTATTGTGAAATCTGTTTTTGGTCGTTTTGATCCGATTTTGCGGGTGTGCAAATCATTTGTTGGAATATAGGATTTGTATCCTATAAACCCCCCTCCAGATTGATAAATATTGAGAATATTTTTCAATATCTAATATATGTTTTAAAATGAGTAGGCCAGTGTACGTGTCTACTCGATCTTGTGGTAATGTTTTTAGGTGTGTTTGGAGGTGTAGAAAATGTTTCACTTACGTTGGTATTTGTCTCGGCTGTAGAATGTTCCGACGTACTTTCCTTTGTAGGTAAATCCAAGTACGCTGGTTTTTAGTCTGTCTATAGAGACAGTGTCTTGCTTGTTTTTGCTACAATTGTGAAATATTTGGGTTTTCTGTTGACTACTTGGAAAAGTCCCGTATAAGTAGGGCAAAAGAGGCCTTTTTTACTGTGTCGTTTCGTACGAAAAACATATTCACAATTGTGGAGGTCTTTTGGAGTGTAAAGGTCTTTTGTTTGTGTTCTAGTGGGTGTGAAAACTAGTTTGTGTTTTTTTAGTCATTTGTTGGAATATAGGATTTGTATCCTATAAATGTATGGCTATTTTATAGGGTGTGACAGACAGACTAACGGAAGTCATAGAATTTTATAAATATACCAGACGACCCGTTGGATCACTACACAGTTCAGGTTATAAAACATTGAAGTTGATTTCAACATGAAATAATTGTCTGAAGAAAGTTGAAATAAAAATAATTACTGCATAAACAACTCGTATTTTAAAATCTTATTCACTTAAGTACCTCCACGAATTGGGTATACGTAAGTTTTAAAATGATTTTTTAAAAATGAAAAGGTTTTCCTGAAACCTCCAATTTAGCTTTAAATGAAAGCTAAAGGATCGTTAAATTTACTATATCCAGTAAGCAAAATATTTTGGTGTATTTCAGACAGAAATTATATTGATTGGCATAGACTTGCTTTTTTTCTTTAGTACAATCGATAACGTCAGCCATTTTTTGACATTTTTTTTGTTTTAAAAATCTTGCAAAAATAAAATATATATTTCTTAAACGTTATTTAAAAGAAATTAGCGAATTTAAAGTTAAGTTAATCTGAGTTGAAACAAATATTACTTACTTCTGTTGTATACAACCATTTCCTAACTACGGGATCTTGTTTTTCTGACGTGCTAATCGATTTATTGACGGTGGATTGGCTGCCGAACGTGTTCATAGTTAAGTATGATGTAGCAGACGACAAATTTAATTAGAGTTTTTTTTTTGTTTTTTTTTCCGTAAGGGGAACAACCCTTAAAACACGTGACCTTTTAAGAATCGATTTATTGGTTTGCACATGCATACTTCTGAAAATCTGCATTTATATACATATATAAAAACAAATCAGAATTTAAAAAAAAATAGTTGGGGGTCTTCAAATTGTAATAAGATTTAAAATATATGATTAGTAAATATAGTTTTACTTAATAACAACATTCCATAAGGATTATCTCATTGAAATTGAACTTTAAAACTTAAAAGATTCAAAAACTTCATAAATTACTAGCAGTAGAGCCCGGCGTTGCCCGGGGATATAACAGTAAGAGATAGATCAAGTATCCACCATCATAAAGACTGAAAAATAAAATTGACAAAGATTATTGTTTAAGGTTGACGAACACGCATGTCTTAATTAGTTTTTTTTGTTTTTTTTTTACGAATTGGTCAAACACAAACTCAAACAAAAACATTGTTTTCAATCGTTATGAGTCTACCGATTGAATAGAATTTTATTATAAACAATTGTCTTGTAAATGGAATTTTTAAAGCATTCTGAATGTAAAAATAATGAAAAAGTGTGCAAGACAATAAGAAACACTACATGCCAAAAAAAAAAAAAAAAGTGAAATTTTGTTGAAATCGGTTGAAAAATGTAGGTAGCCTTTCTGTAATCTTTTATTTTTACAATTTATGATTTTTACTTACTGAATACAGTAAAAAAAATTGCATATTTTGCTTGTGGTGATTCATAATTAGAATTCTGATTTGAATATATTTTCCACTCGTTGTTTCTAATACAAAAAATATTAACTTTATTTGGGTTTATTAATTATGATCTAACAAATCTTATTCATTTAGTAGCCTTTCTGTAATAATAATCTTTTACAATTTATGATTTTTACTTATTGAATACAGTAAAAAAAATAGACACCATGTGTATTTAAAGTAGTTTCCCGTTCCGGTTATTATTTTTAGTTAGGACTTGTGTATGTTTAGATTTCATTATCTTTCCCTAAAGATAAAGAATTATCCGATGTTTCTATTCGTACAATCAGTAGAGATCGTTAGATTATTGTTTAAGGTTGACGGACACGCATGTCTTAATTAGTTTTTTTTTTTTTTTACGAATTGGTCAAACCCAAACTCAAACAAAAACATTGTTTTCAATCGTTATGAGTCTCCCGATTGAATAGAATTTTGTTATAAATAATTGTCTTGTAAATGGAATTTTTAAAGCATTCTGAATATTAAAAATAAAGAAAAAAAGTGTGCAAGAGAATAAAAACACTATCTGCAAAAAAAAAAAAAAGGGGAGTTTTGTTTATCGGCTGAAAAATATAGGAAATCCCATCCCATATTTAAAGGAACCCACACACAAACAACCCGATGTGAGTTGTCCCCCTTCCATTTTCAAGATGTTTTTTAATCGTGTTTTCATATTGATTTTGTGCAAAAACAATTATATTTTTCCCATTTTTGGCGCTGTTAGAACCACCACAAGGTAATTTTATGTAGTCCTGTGAAGTTTTGTTGAAATCGGTTGAAAAATGTAGGAAATCCGATCCAATATATAAACGTTACACACACACAATCTGCGTTTTATAATAAGTAAGATTCAATTTTAAATTGTAAAAAAATGAAAAAACAAATTTTTCAAAATTCATTTTTCATATTGTCTTTAATATATATTATTCATAAAAGCAATTAAAAGATTCTCTAATTAAATAATGTCTTAGCTTTATTGCGTTTTTTTATTTTTTCGATTCAAAACAGATTTTCGGTAAGATCAGGTTCGATTTTGGAAAAATAAAGTCGATGATTTAAATTCTTCAAAAACTTCTGCTTTTAACTAATATAGTCACTAAAAATTATCTGATGAATTTCTTAAGATTTCATAAAATTAAGTAAGAGGAAGAAACACATATAAAATAAAAAAAATATTTTTACCAAGATTTTCTAATAAAAAAATTTCGAAAATAATTCCATACGTTTGTGAATAAGTCCTGTAAATTCCATTAAAATCCAATTATTTGATTTTTGCAAGAATTTCCAAATTAATATGTCAGTAATCTTACTTATTATAAAACGCAGATTGTATGTGTGTGTGTGTGTGTCTGTACGATTATATATTGGATCGGATTTCCTACATTTTTCAACCGATTTCAACAAAACTTCACAGGACTACGTAAAATTACCTTGCGGTGGTTCTAACAGCGCCAAATATTGGAAAAACACAATTGTTTTCGCACGAAATCAATTTGAAAACACGATTAAGAGGCATCACGAGAATGAAAGTGGGACAACACATATCGAGTTATACTTATTATAAAATCCAGGTTGTTGTGTGTGTGTGTGTGTGTGTGTGTGTGTGTGTGTGTGTGTGTGTGTGTGTGTTCGTTTATATATGGGATCGGATTTTCTACATTTTTCAACCGATTTCAACAAAACTTCACTTTTTTTTTGGCAGGTAGTGTTTCTTATTGTCTTTTTTTTTTTTATTTTTACATACAGAATGCTTTAAAAATTCCATTTACAAGACAATTGTTTATAATAAAATTCTATTCAATCGGTAGATCCATAACGATTGAAAACAATGTTTTTGTTTGAGTTTGGGTTTGACCAATTTGTAAAAAAAAACAAAAAACTAATTAAGACATGCGTGTCTGTCAACCTTAAACAATAATCTTTGTCAATTTTATTTTTCAGTCTTTATGATGGTCGATACTTACTGTTACATCCCCGGGCAACGCAGGGCTCTACTGCAGAATAACAATATTACTTAACCGATACAAATTAATACAGAAAATATTTATAAATTATTATAATTAAAATTTAGAAAAATGAAAACAGTTATTGTAAAAATTTATTATTCATTGATTTTTTTTTTATCCTAGGACAATAGTGTCCATAGTATATCTTGCTTTTCTAATTAAATAATGTCTTAGTTCTATTGCAGTTTTTATTTTACGATTTAGTAGATTTACTGTAACTGGAATTCAGGTTTGACAAAAAACGATAATACTCCAAGGACTTGTCCTTATAACTGATATAAACATTAAGCCCTACAACACTGAATCTCTCGAAATTTCATAAAATTAGATAAATGGGTGTAACAAATATTTGTAAATAAGTTCTGCAAGTTTCATTAACATCCGACAATTATCTGATTTTTGCAAGAATTTCCATATCAATATATTTTTCACTGCAAAAAGACGCTTAAATTTTCCACGTTAATTTATGGTCACCCGTTGACGCAAGAAAAACAAAATTTTTAAACAAAATTTCGAAGGTTCTAAAAAGGACTAAATAACTTTATCATCAAAAACTCCTTTGTTCTTTCCACTTATTTTGACGATAAAACTTTGTTTTATTAAATTTTTGATATTTTTGCAGTTTCATTTTTTAGCGGATCTTTGGAGGTACCTAATTTTATAGGTATTATTATTTTTTATACGCACTAAAATGTTTTCTGTGATGAAAGATACAATAAAAATTTAAACAGAGTTTGTCGGTGGAATTTAAGAAAACTTTTTATGCACTATTAGAGGAGGCTGGCAGATAAAACCTTTTCGTGGTTATTTTAGAAAACATGATTTTATTGCATAATTTATGGTTTCATGTTAGCAAAAACTTGTAACCGATTTTGAGCTTCAGAGATTAAATTTGTTTCTTTTTAAAATAAATGTTTGATCTTATAAACACATTTAATAAATAAATAGTCTAGCCAAACATTTCAAGGTAATGTTTTAAATATACTAGTGTAGAATTTGAGCAATTATGTTAGGACTGGTCTATTCGCTTTTAAGCAATATTTAATGTTTAATATCAGTTCCATTTAACGATGTTTATTTACTATAAAATAAATGCCGCAGCAAATCTTGCATAACGCGACAAAACAAGAAAGTCGAAATGGGCTTGGTCTACTCTTTCAGAAAAAACAATATATTCATTTTGTATACCTGCTGATGCAAATAATATATGACACAAAGCCATTTATGGTGTGGGCTGATACTAAAAATATTTGTCTTCCTCGGATTTTCCAATGAGTAGTTTTGAATTTTAGCGTATTTGAAAGAAAGCGTTAAGTGAGTAACGGATCCCCCTACAGCAAATTTTAGACGTACGCAAAAAAAGCCAAAGCTTAATAATTGTCTACACTCCAAGTTATCTCCATATACATAATTACTCCATACACTGAGTTTTAGTTTTCCAAAATCTTTCTCATCAAAAGACATTGAGGATAAAAGCCATTTACTCTCAATACACATCACAAAAATTCGCTGGGTAAGTTATCATCAGTGATGTTAATACTGGGTTCATTGATAGTTTCGGGTCTATCAACGCCATACCACCTCGCCCAACTGAAATCGTAGATCACGCGACAGCGCGCATCCCAGCAGCAAAATAATTTTAACCTTCTTTGCATTGAGTTAAATTCAACAAGGAATAACTGTAAACGGTATTGGTACCAAGTTGATCTGCAAGGCAACCTGTAGGGAACGTTCCTTCTCATTCATCTAATCTATAATACTTTCAGTCAGTTAAATGTCATACATGATACACGGTTGGGCGATCATGTCTCTTTCGATTCATGACTGACTAGGCAGAGATTTTACCGCAGTAGGTTGCCGTTACTTTCTGCGACAGACTGGTCGCCAATCAAGGCTATAGGACCCAATCTGTCCTGCTAATCAACACATAGCTGGGAGGAGAAGAGATAGATTCATACCTTTTCCCAAGGGTATTTGTGAGTAAGTGGATGTAATGAACTCAGCTGGAATTCGAATTCGGATCTTCGAGATGGACTTTGTTGTTCAATGATTGTAATGTATCTTTCTGATCTATCTAGTTTTATATATTTCGTTGAAGATCATCTGAATAAACACAGAAATAAAATTTAAATACTGACAATTTTGAGAAATCAAATATGGATAACTTGCAAGTGCTCAGGAACATAAAGTTATGTATTTAAAATTATATTTTATTACAGATCCATGATGCATTCTTTTTCTTCATGTGCCGTGTCCCTACGGGACGTGAGCAATCATGGCTCTCCACAATTTCCTGTCCTTTGTAAAGTTTGTCTTTTTGCTATCTTTCTTAATCTTTGTTCTGACAGTCACTTACACTTAATGTTAAGTAAATTATGCGCTGTTTCTCTCTGTCCCTTTTGCTTTCAGTAGGTCATGTGAGTGACAAATTTTCTAAGCCTTCTTTCCTCGTTATGTCCCCTAAAAATTTCATTTGTCTCTTTCTGATGTTAAGTCTAAATGTCTTTTTTAGTTTCCATTTTCTGTAAAACTTCGTCGTTGCTCACGTGTTCAGTGTATGGTATTCTCAGCATACTTCTGTAGAACCAAATTTCCGTTGCTTTAAGTCTTTCTTCATCAGATTTTCCCGCTTTGACTACCATATAGGAAAACTGTTATTACATAAAAGTTCAGTAGTCTTTTCTTTGTTTCTAACGAAATTTTCCCGTGTCTTATTACTTTGCTTAGCTTTTGGAAGGAATCTTTTGCTATCTCAATATGCCTTCGGATCTCAGTGTTGCATTTTCTGTCCTCTGTTAAAACACGTCCTAGATAATTAAATTTTTGTATTTGTTTGATTTTGGAATCTCGAAATTTGTAATTCGCATATTGGGCTATTTCTTTTACCGACAACCATAAGTCTCTCCAAATGATTAAATTCGTATTAAATTTGACCTTTTCATGTCATGCATATGTGTATCAACGCCATGACAGAAAAAAGTGATTCCAGCGGATATTAATATTTGGATATTTTTCTTTTACATTATTTCAGAGCCATTGTTAATGGAGCGACTAAAAACTGAAGAGATTATATATAGATGAAAGTAAGGACGGATTTTAGAACTGCAAGGATTAATTTTGAACATTTTTGCAGGGCAACAAGTTCACAGCCAATGTTTTAGTAGAAAATGCTACATGTATATTTACATATTTGTCTTAATTTTTTCAGAGAAATAAATTTATACACTGTTCTATAACTAACATTGGAAATGCTAAGATACATTTATCTCCTAACTATTCCAATACAGGTTTTAAGAGAACAATTATTTTAATTTTCTTGTAAGTAAATACAAAGAATATAAACAAACACTTCTGAATTTGTAAGAATTTACAAGAAAATTAAAATAATTGTTCTCTTAAAACCTGTATTGGAATAGTTAGGAGATAAATGTATCTTAGCATTCCCAATTTAGCATTACCATATTCGCGATATGGTAACGCCTTATAGCTGAAAACAGACAAGGACATATATATGTTTGAGACTAAAAGAATCGTTTATTCACATATTTACAGGAATTGAATGTGTCAATAGTTTACGTATGCTGTGAACTGAATATATATTAGCAAATATGGAAAAAAGAAGTGAGTTAAGGTCTTACTTGATAGTTGAGTTGGTCGTACATTTCGTCAGTGATATGGTTAAGTCATGAACAAGAAGAGAAATTTAGGTCCAGATAGACTAAGAATCGTTTCTAGAAAGTAGCACTAACTGGAGAGGTGACTTACATTTTGCGCCTCTAACTAGACTGTCATGTGATGCATTTTTTACCCTTTCATAGGGGCATAAATTCTAGCTGAGTCAAGTTTTGTAGCGCTACACCTGTACTGAGATGTTCAGTTGTGTATTTGACGAGACTACAGTAGATTACCTTAGCGCAGCCTTTCCATAGGAGTTGGGCCCAACTGAGAACAATAAATCCAATTGGCTTAAAGCCAGCTATTTATGGAAGGATGATGACAAGAAAAAAATTGGATTCTTGAAATTTTTCGACAAGTTGTTTTAATCCTTAAACATAAATTAGTTCGAACTAATTTCATAGTTTTTGTTGTTTTATCACGTTTCCGTTACCTCCTCGCTGACCTTCTTCGTGTTCTTTTTATCCCAAGGTTTCAACCACTTACCTTCCGACTTTCTTCAGTTGTCAGTTGTGCTTTGGAAAATAGAATCTTGCTCTGTGGGAGCATGCGCTTCCGCTACAATACGAGCCTGCACCTATGTGTTTTTGGATTTTGCTTTCTCTTCAACTATGCGCTAAATCCGTGTCTTTTCAATGAACTTCACCAAATCCATAACTGATTAACAGTTTGTGGAAACCATTAATCAAGAGACACCATCAAGAGTATTTGAGGTTTCAAAAAAGAGTTCAGCGTACAGGTCAGGAGAAGACAGGCCAAAAGACAAACAATCGAGAGACGAGTAGCAGTAGGGAAGTGCACACGTAATCAGATCAAGGTCCGGTATTCCAGAACACAACAGACTTACGATGAAGGCAGGAGAGTAGGCAACCAAAAGGTTGCGATAAAAGAAAATAAAATAGGAGGAAATTATACTGAACTAACCAATAAATAAAAAAATCTGGATTATTTTGATTTATGTATATATTGTGTAGACCGGAATCTGTTTTCTGGACGTTATCTTTGTACATATGCAGTATCTGGTTTACCTTTCGTTTCTTTACCGTTGTTTATATCTAATAGATTTTTCAGCGCGACCACGTCGCTACTGAATGTGACACAAGTGAGTTTTACGGCAATACCGTGGAAAAATTGCTCAAGCTCCCTCGGCACTTCCTATTTTTGGCGACGCCTCAGGCGCCGGGTAAGGACCCAGCACCTTCCCGAAGAAGAGGTATTGACTCGGGGCTTGAGCTTAATATTATTTTGAAATTTTCACGGCAAACATGCAGTGTAGTAATAATATATTGCCAATTTCGCGCGTACGTGTGTCTGTAAAATAATTTCATAATTTTAAGTATAATAAATTGTTTAAAACTTACAACAAACCTGATAATAATATTATTATTTATAATTTAAATACACCGACAGAGAACAGAAATATGAATTTTCCAATTAATCATGATATTAAAAAACACTTTTCCGTTTATTTTGAAATGAAATAACTATCCATATTTTTATAGCGTCACATTTTACGCATCTTAATTTTTTTGTATAGATTGTCGGGATTAATATTTATTAATATTTGTTTAAGTAAATAATGCTGAGATTACCATGGACGGAACATGTGAGCAATGAGGAAAAAAATGAAAAATGATGAAAACGAAAGGCACTTGTGCTTCGAATCAGAAAGAGACAGTTGAAATTTATGGAACACAGTAGGTAAGAGGAGTAGAGTGAAACCTACCAAACAAGGTTGTGTAAATGAATGGCAGAACATAGACTGCAAGGTTTGGTAAGAGGACAAACAATGCTTAAAGCTACAAAGGATAGGAAATTGTGGAGAGCCATGATCGACCACGACCCGTAAAAGATCATTCATACCCATTCAGTCAGTTATGTGCTATGCGTAATATACGGTTAGGCGATCATGTATATTTCGACTGACGAGGCAGATTTTTCCCGCAGTAGGTTGCCAATTCTTTCTGGCTATAGAACTGTCTGTCCTGCTATTTACAATTAGGGAGTGGGGAGAAGAAGAGGGTATTAGGACGTAAGTGAATGTAATGGATTAGACTGGAATTCGAACTCAGCTCTCCGATTCCTCAATCCGAGCCGCTATCCGTATAAGAATTAAATAAAGAACAGCGTTTTCTCTGTGCCTTAGGGTCAGTAAGCATTGAGTGACACCTCGTATCAATAAAAGTTGACATCAGTTTAAACTGAGACAATCATTTTTTTCCATATATTGTAACCATTTTGCTTAAAGTTCATATTGTCATTATTTCAGATGAAAACTTAGAAATTTTCCAATATATTTCAGTGAAGTTTTGACTTTCCAAAAGTATAGGTTATAATTATAATTTAGATATATGGAAAAAAGAAGGTATCTGTTTAAAAGGAAGATATGGGTTAATTTTATTTTTATCGCTATGAGTACGTTGTTTTTAACAGTTGTATTTAGAAATATTCATTCCTCTGTTGCTGCATTAATGAACTTCATTTAAAATAGTCAGCCAACATAGATATTTGAAAATAACCCTATTTTAGTAGTAGGCGGAGTAAAAGCAATAACAATATTTCTTAAAAAAGGCAAAACTCTGTTTCAGATATGGTAACAATGATTTGGAAAGCCGACATTTTTCAAATTTCATTATCGTCCACTTCTTCGTCTCATCATTTAACCAAATATAGACGATGTCGTACGTGAAAAGCAATGTAATAGGTCCTTTGTTAATGTAACTGCATGGCCTACATCAAACCGTTTGGTTGGATTATTCAGCTCAACTAGCCATTTATTACCAAAAATATTACCATTATCCACCGTAAATAACATTACACTACACAATGAATGAAGTTAGCTCATTTTTTTTAAAAAACAGAGTGAATCAAAGAACGTAAAAAACGCTCCTTCATAATTCTATAATACTTCCTTTTTTTTACTTAATGTTTTTTTTTTTTACGATATTTTATGATTTTTCACTGCAAATGTTTAAATAAAAATAGAATTACTGGACACTCCAAAACACCGTATGTATTGTACAACAACTTTGCCTAGTGAAATCTGCTTATCTTTGTAGAAAATTATCATCTCATTAGTAGTAACTGGTGGTCTACACTCTCTTTCTTTATGTGCCACGTCCTTTCAGGGCGTGGGCGATTATCACTCTTCCCTTCTCCAGAGCTCCTTGTTTTTCTTTTTGTTACTACCTTTTCTTTTATTAATTTTTTTTTTTTTTTGTTAATACCCTTTTCTTTTATGGCCAATCTTTGTCTTCGCGGCACGTTTTCTCAAAACTTACTGCTTTCTGCTGCTTCTATTGTTTTTAATGTGCCCTGTGAGTATTATATTTTTCAAGACTTCTTTCCTTATGTTTTTCTTTTTTTTTTTTTAATGTAGAGAGAACATTGGAAACTTTGTAAATTTTTCTATCCCAAAAATTTCGTCTGTCTCTTTTTGTGTATTAGCAACAATTTTCTTGTAGTTGACATTCTTCTTAAAACTGCTTCGTTTCTCAAAATCTGTCCACCGTATTCTCGATATTTGTGGCTTTAAGCTTTTTCATTATCCGTGACTGGAGCTTACAGTCCTTGACGGCATATAAAACGTACTTAATAAAAAAAAGAAAGAAGAAAGAAAAAAGGCCCCCAAATCGACATACTATAAGAAGTTGAAGCTTCCCGTAGGCAAATTGTATACCCAATGCTCATTAGCGTAGACTATAATTTGACCTGAGATGGTCACTTGTATCAAGCCAAATCCTATAATAACATTATTTACTCAAACAACATCACTACTACTATTAATACTTCAAAAGGAGTTATCGTAACAAAGTACCGGCGACGTTCGTCGGTACCAGTTAAATCATCAGAACTAAATTTACTTCAACACTCTCCTATCATAAACCAGTTGAAAACTATCGAAGAAAGAGATGGAACTGAAAGGAAATATCAATAATGGTAAAACACTAACCTAGGAAACACTGACTGATTATTTTCAGGTTAATCTTTTTCGCAGGTTATTTATAAGCTAGAAAATATTTTTATATTGTAAAAAAGTTTTGGTTTTACTAATTAACCCATAGCTGAGGGGAGAAGAGGTGAATTCATACCTCTCCCAAGGGTATTTTGCACGTAAGTGAATATAATGAACCCGTTTGAAATTTAAACGCAGCTCTCCAATTTCCAATTCCGATAGTACGAGTGTTTCAATGTGATATGGCTATAAGCCCTGGGAAACACGACATTAAGGTCACAGAGAAATGTGGCTATCATATGAAGCAGCCAAAGAAGAAAGGCTGATGAAGGGGGGTGTATATGTGGTCAGTGCGTTCAGTAGAGTTGCTTGATTACCAGTAGATACGGTGTTGGGTGAATTTAGAGAATTTTACCCGGAATAATATGGCTGCAAGAAGCAAGAGACAGAGTTAAACCATTTGCAAAAAATTAGTATTGATAGACTACGGTAAATAGCATGAAAACAGAGCATCACCAAGGGCTTTTTGCCTGCCACCGACTGAAAAAAATTATACCTTTCTGGCAATATCAAGATCAAGTAAAGACAGATAAAAAAAAAGAAATAACTTTCATTACCTAGCCGCACATTGACTTGAACTTGAAGATGACAAAAGTGTGTAGAAGATCATAGGAATTTAGAGAGAAGCGTTCCACCCAAAACGATAATTAACGAAGCCAGGATATTAAGGGAGAAAGATTCAGAGCTTTTCAGGATCAGGAGGATGGTATTACTGGTTTATGAAACAGCAGGTTTTATCAATGCTTGCAAAACATTCATTGCACGGTAAATATTTTTCATGGATATGCCATGCTGATTAGGGTGCATCTAATATCTCGATGCATCTTTTATGAATTAAAAACAAGACTCTTCAATACTCCAACTCAAATACTCACACAATGTGATGACATTAATCAAAATACAAGTAATTGTATTGGTAGTCACTACAATTACTTGCATTATTATTAACGTCATCACATTATTTCACGTGTTGTTTTCATCATTTTCCCACCCAAAAAGAACTCATATAGTACAAATCTATTTAGTATTTCGGCTTCTACAATAAATAGTCTCCTGTCTGGTTGCCCAAAAGAAGAGAGTTTCCGGGGCCTTAAGTTGGCGTTACCACTTCCGAGGTCAACCTAAATTGAATGTCTGTTACTATGACCTTGTTATAGACAACTAATCGGGAACAGCTGATGTGATATATCATGATAATTTTATTTGTCCTGGCATGATATGTGCGATGGTCTCATCCTCTTAAAAGGTCATCAGAAATCAATTGATTACCTGAGAAGAAAGAAAGACACAGTAGAGAGTTCATTTTTTTCTGTATGATGACTAATATATGAACACGACATTTGTATATATTAACTTAACATTACTAATCATAAGGTTGGGTTAACTTTCCTTTGTCTTCTCCAATTAGTGTGTACCATACTTGGCCAGTTATATGACCAGGTCTGTACAGAAAATACTTTTGGAACATAGGCATTGTGAAGAGATACTATCCTGATTTAGGGGGTGGGGTGGAGACAGCCCATGGGATCCAGACTTGATGGACTTGTGATTAAAGATAACGTTTGTAACATTCACTAGCTTTTCTTTTCAAGGTAGGAGAAAAAGGCACGTGGTACATTTGTACACTTTCTTAGCAGTTTCTTCTGTTAGAAAATAAAACCTTTATGTTTTTGTGACTTCACCATAATCATATTTCTTTTAAATGTTTAGGTAAATACCTGTCCCAATGGCTGAGACTACAGAGTCTGCCCACATAAATTTGGTAAGCTGTATCTGGGAGAGAGATTGTCAAAGGACCACAGAAATTGAATTTTTTTTTTTGTTTTTTGGTTAGCTAAATATGTTAATTTCTCCTCTGATTCTCTTCAAACATATCTTTATAACTTTCTTCATTAGCCTCAACAAAGCCTTTATATATATATATTTATATATATATATATATATATATATATATATATATATATATGATTTCAAATGGTCAAAACATGAAGAGAAACTAACAACATCAAAACAAAATCCTCTTGAAAATGGCTAAGGAATTGGCCAAAAGCACTTGGGACAATGGACAGTATGGATAGTTTTTGTACTTCCTCACTCCAACAAAACGGAAAAATGTGAGAACGCTGGAAAAATGTTTTTAAGAGAAAGACTTTATAAATTTCAACCGAAAGTAGTACCAAGCCATTGAATCAATGAGCATCAAATGTTTCCTTATAAGGAAGTGACTAATATTGCCATTACCATTTCTATATAACATGTAATCATTTATTTATAGTTATAGCCATATCTGCAGTGGTTATTGTAGCGGTGAAATTAGTTTTCATACAGGAAGCATTCATCAGTCACTGACTAAATAGTTTGCCTTACTGCCAGTTGAAATTTATAAAATCTTTTTCTTAAATTAAAAGAGTTTTTTTTTTCAGGAAATTAAAGTCGTCAAGTCCCACTGCTATCATTCTTTCTTGTAGTGATTTTCTCTCTTGACTTTTTGTTTAAGGTAATGAGGAAAGTTAACATCTTAATTACGTCATTATTTTTCTTTTTAGTACATTAGTTGTTGCTGCTGGAATTGTTCATGTGATGTGGGATTTTTTGTTATTTGGTAAAGCTCTTTGTGACTGTGGTGCCTTAGAAGGATTGTCTTCTTTAAGATCAAAATGATTCATTTGCTTGGAGCTCTTCTTAATCATTGATCTTAGAAAACAGTTGTATATAGATGATAGCCTAGACATTTCTGAACTAAAACTAGTTAGACAAGCAAATTTAATAAATATAGGAATGTTATTTTATGGTTTTAACCTTCTTGTGAGATTTAAGGTGAGGAGTATGTAGACACACATTTCCAAGCTTTATCTGGATTTGAAAATTATTTAAATAGGTACCTGTCTATGCCTGTTAATAGCTCAAGATTTGGATTGCAGCTGATTTTGACAATAAAACAATCCCTTAGCCCCCATGAAGTAGCCTCACACAACTTTTACCAAGATCAAACAAAAGAAATGTATAATTAAGAAATATTTATTTTACAATGTTTGTTGTCAATTAAAAATTGTTATTGTCATTATTCACATGCATCAAGATGAATTTTCACCAATATCAGTCATGGGCATGAATGATCTTTTTGTCTACTTTAGTAGTGTAAAAGAAAAATAAATTTTTGTCCCTGATAAATTTCCAATTAAAAGAATACTATGAAAAACAGAAAATATATTTATTGTAAAAATTGTTTAGTGAAATTGCTTTTTAAAAGCACACAAATATTTTGACTCGACTGTTTGCCAGTTCCTGAAGGAAGAAAATGACTTGAATAAAATAGTTGACTAAAATAGTGATGCAATCTAATCATGATATTTTGACAAGTACATCTCAGGCTTAACTGATCGAGTTTTTGAATGAATGATTCACTTTCTATGGCTTATCAACCCTTTGCAGAGTATTTAAAGTCATAAAGTATTTTTTAGACTGTAAGAATTTTTTTTTGAGATATTAATTATTTAATGATACAAGTCTTAATAATTAACTCATACCTAGGGAGAGAAGAATGGATTCATACCTTCCCCAAGGGTATTTGCATGTAAGTGAATATAACGAACTCAACTGGAATTGAAGCTTGACTCTTCGATCAACAATTCTGAGCCATTATCCATTACACCATCTGCATATCTAACCTTACAGCATCTGGTAATCCAAAGCAGTTACTCATCTAAGTACTGACCAGGCTCAACATTGCTTAACTTCAGAGATTGTACTAGGACTGGTGTTTCAATGTGAAGTGCCTGTAAGCCTAGGCTGAATTGAACAGTCAGACCATCATAATTGAACAATTCCTATTACTTTATCTACTGTTAAATAGATTAAATATAATTCTGTATGGATGCAAAAGATGATTATGTCCCTTTGGGTAAGATGAAGATAGATGTCATATGTCCACAATAGTAGAGAAAGCCACATGGTCCCACCAAAGAGCACAAGTGGACACCACCAGCCTGGTTGTTTTCCCTTTGGCAAATATTATATGTAACACCCTCTAAATTTACCTGTTCAAATTGCTTGTTGTATTCGTATGTGTTATAGTTTCTCAAATAGTGACAGGTATATACAAATTTATATATAATTTATTATATGATATAGCCATATAAAAAAACTCTTTGTGAACAATGTGTATGTGGTGTTCTTTCTATTATATCACAGATATGCTAATATTTATAATGGAGAACTGCAAACTGGAAATCTCTTTCCTAGTACCCCCACTCATTAATTGCTTATTAAAGGTGGGTCTAGCACTATAACAGGTGAGGTTACCTTATTTAAATTATTAAAAAGGTTTTCTTTGAATTAATTCATTATTATCATAATTACCAGTACTATACATATGTTTCTCAATTCCATTTAGCCAGCTTCTTTTTATTCAAGTTGTTGTCTTCCTCCAGAATTGTGATTGTGTGCTCAGTAAATGGTAGTTAAACCATATTTTTTTTCTTATCTGCACAAAGAAAATTTATAGTTTGATATCAAACAATTACAAGTCCCATGGGAAACATTTTTTTCAGTAAAATCTTTCCCTAAGTCTAGTAAATATGTATATGAAAGAGTTTGGCCATGTATAAGTAGACAGACAAACTCTTCCCATTATATATATATATATATATATCTCATTTAGGGAAATATATTAGAAAAACATTCTACACAGTACAGTTTCTGTCTGAATTTCAGAGATGACAAATTATTATTATACATTGATTCATTTGAATTGGTGTTTCCATCTTAGGTGTCATTTATCTTCCGGCCTTCTAAAAGGACCTGTTGCATTTGGTAACCTGGGAATTTCAAATTGTACCCTTTATTCAACCCACTAGAGTAACTTGTTCACATTCCACTGTCTATACTAGGAGAGATAACATATATTAAATCCATGTGATGCAGCTGATGCCCATTCAGCGTAACCTGATTATGGACTGACCATCATAAATCGAAAAATCAGTAATACAGTTCAATTAGTAATCTGGCAGTAATTTTTCCGAAAGCAACTTCAGGTTTCCTGGATCAACATACAAACTTACTACTACTGTTTTGTGGTGCTAGCTACAGCAACAGATGTTTTTGAGCACTTTCTGTTATAAATTTTGTATAATGCTCATAGTTGCTGGTTAGTAAAACTGTAAGGAAAACACTGGAAACAAAAGATTGAGTGAAAAAAGGCTCAATCACAAGAACATGGATTGAGAATACAGTAGTTCAATGTGACAAGCATACGACTGGAAAGTGTTATCCCCTTTTTGTCTCTGTTCCATGAGCAGACGTTCTACTCACAGCAGATGGACAAGCCCATGTTTCAATAATAGGTGTAGAGAAGATTAATCAGTTTTTCTATACAGTACTTTCAAACACTGGCAATATTTGTCTTTTGTGTGTTTTTATAACAACCTGCTGGCATTTAGACCCAGTCTTTGTTCCAATTGATACTGGAAGTTTTTCTCATGAAGTGCAAACACCATATGTTGCTTGTAACAGAATTTGTAGAACTTGATTTTCATTTAATTTTTCTCTTTCTATTGATCAATATTAATTGATTTTCAGGGTATTTTAAAAGTAGGATGAAGTAGGATTAACAATTGGGTTATATGTATAACATAAGCATCATTAATCTGGTAAAATAACTTATCTGTAATTCTGCAAGTTCCAATAAAGCCAGATTAATGATAGTCTGTATATGTTATTCACTGTCTGACCCAGGATTTGAACTGACAAACACAATGTAAACTATACTCTATATAAATATACTTTTGTCACAGTGGAATGAGCAAAAATAGCATTACAGTCTATTTCTGTGGATTAAATAAAAGGTTAGTTTTGAAATTCTGAGGAAATTACTGAATATGGCAAGCACCTGAGGAAGGCAGAGAGCTAATGGTTGAAGAATAGTGCCTATAACAACCAAGATGAATATATCAGTTCAATTAAATCGATGTAGAATAATTTTATGTAGTTGTTATTTACAGATAGTTTCACTTTGTTCATAAGAGGCCAACAAATACAAAGATTTTTTTTTCATGGGAAAGAAAAATGAAAATACTGTTGTGAAGAAGACTTGAACACATATCAAGTTCTTGAATGCCTCTTATAAATATAAATGATTTCTTCCAATTTTGTTACAGGATTTTCACAGAAAATTTTCACAAAACTTGAATTTTCTCTATCATCTAATACAATAATAATAATAATAATAATTTACCTCTTAATTTCATGTACCTCACAGTAGTGTACTTCACTGGAGGAACAATTATTAAATTAATCCTGTTTCAAATTTGATAATTCTTTTGTTTAAAAATAATGTGTTAGATGCAATTACACAGAAATATTTTTCCTTTCTTCTTCAAAATCTTTAATAACCACCTCAACATTGTTAAGATTGCTTAGAAGTTAAAACTTAAAAATAAATGAAAATAAAACAAAATATTATATATATGTACAATTTTTCTTTTTTAGTCGAAAATATTTGTGAATTTACAAAGGTTCTGAAATTAGTTGTCGTTATTTTATATAATACCATTTTAAAATATGTTTATAGAAGTATGACAACTTTTGATCTTGATCCCAACATAGAAGTTCATTACTCTGAGCTCTTTTCTAACTTTCCAGTGGGGAAATAATGCTGGAGCAAAAAAATCATTAATCTTCCATTAAAAATGAGAAAATGTTAAAACTCATTGAAGATCATTAAACTTTAAAAGTTAAAGCACCAGTACTACATAACTTTAATGGACTAAAATCCAAAATTAATGAAACTAACCATTTAACAACTTAATCATAATTAGCTATTAAATGACTTACAAGAACAGTAAAATTTGTTGCAGAAAATGGCAAATGAATGATTATTCAAAATTGCCCAAAATGAGAAACACTGAGTCCTACATGTTGCCATATTTTTTATCTACACGTTTTAGATAATATATTTTAAATTATAGAAATATGCAAGGTAATTGAGTGTGGAAAATTAGCTCGGTGTGTTATGTTAAAGAGCCAGAAAATGCAACTGAAAAGGTTCAAGATCTACATGAGGTCAATATTCTGAAGTTAAAAAAAAATCAAAGTTGGCAATTGAGAAAATTATAATTAACACCTGAATTATTTATTTGTTGCTTATGTTATTTTGAAAAAATAAAATTGTTGGTTGGTCACCAAGTAATTTTCTTGTGTATAGTTGGTGCAATTTATTATTTTTTTCACAAAAACATTGTCTGTCGTCTTTTGGCAAGAAATGACATTCCTCTATTCTTTGGCGATTTTGTCTGGAGCAGGTTTGAGTTTCTCCTGCGACTGCTGCTGCTGCTTGAGTCTTGACTACTGCTGGTTGTTCTGGAAGAATTAGATGGGACAAGGACCTTTTCACTCTTTGTATGGGCAAGGCGCATTACCATTGCTACATTTGCATCAAGTATTGGCATTGACCCTGATCTGTTGTAGCGACGAGGTGGAAGTTGAGGAGGTTCTCCAACAGGAAAAATCGATGTGATTCCTCCCTGTATTTCTTCATCTAAACTTTTAGATCTTGATTCTATACTTCGACTAATGGTTATTTCTGAACTCTTGTTGGTGCCAGTAGAGATTTTTAGAAATTCCTGTTTTTGCACTAGTTCTTTTATTTCTTTATCTTCAGAGTTCTTTAGAAGCTTTGGGCTTTCTTTCTTACCACTTTTGCTGTTGGACATATTTTGGTTGACTTCTAGATTGATTTTTGTTAAATCGGCTGGTCTGTAATTATCATAGTGATTGTCTAGCTTCCCAGCTTCTAAGCTTTTTAGTCTTTGCTGAAAGTCATCAATTGGCTCATAAGCCGGCTCCTCCCAGTAACTTTCTTCATCTGAATCATATGAAAAACGAGATTTTGGTGCCACTCCGCCATCCCTGACATATTGATACAAATCATCAATTTCATTCATAAGTTTTTCTTCTTTCTTTTTTGAAATGGACCGCCTGTGAGTCTCCGGTTTAGTCACGACTGAAAAGACATTACGTGCCATTTTGTTGTTGAGGTTCTTCACGACAGCATCTGGTACATTGATAATCAAGTGTATTGTGTTGTTATAGTTGGATATCATTCGGTTACAGCGATGAAGTATGCTTTTGTAGTTGTCCCTTTCCGTCATGCTTTTAAAATTGACAGCTGGACACACATGCAACGGTGCACCAAGTGGAACTGGAATCATGCGCAGTTGATCCTTTTCAAAAGGGCACACAAAAGCAGTTTCATCAATATATACCCAGTCTAGGCGGATTAATCCAGTGAAACGGTGGCTGTCCACACGCGGCCAAATACCTTGAACTAATTTTACAGTCAGGGGCATTCGGTACTTTTTCACGATGTCATGGATTTGCTGTACACCTGTGATATTCTCTGGTGTGGCAATGGAAGAAAATGTGCCCCTCTGATCGAATGGCAAATAAACATTTTCTCCTTTGATGTTTATACATCGCAGAAGCTTCACTTTGACGCTGCTGGGTGGAAAACTGGTTGTGATGACACCTGATAATCGTAACTGCTCTCCTTTCAGGACCATCTACAAATATAGAATTGAAAGAAAGAACTCTTTCAGTATGTCATGGTATATGTCAAAGTAACTTTATTTATACTCTATGCGTATTTGTAAGTATATGCATGAGTATTTTGGTTATAAATTTCTGTCTACAGATCTTTAATTACAATACAATTTTAGGCACTCCTAATACTTCCGCTGCTGTGAACATACTTATACATGTTAACAGAAATGACATTGCCTGCTGCTGATATATATATACATTTACAAGATACCCTGAAATGCTGAACTCTAAAGTGCATGTTATAAACTAACTAGTGCTTAGTGCTATTTCCAAACTAGCATAGACATATAGAAGCATACAATATGATTGTCTTGTGATATATTTTTTTATTGTGTTGGGGTGCTCTATAGCTTAGTTTATACTGCAGTATATCTGATCAAAATCAAAATTGTGCCACTCATGAGAAATTATCATCAGGAAATTTTTTCTATTTTTCCCAAAATGGGTTAGCACCTTTTGGCAATAATGCAATGACAAATCAGCAGTGAAAGTGTTAATAAATTTTATTGTAAACTCAAAGGTCTTTCAGGGTTGTTTAAAAAGAAGTTTAAGAAGAGTTTAACTATTGACATTTAGGATGCTCTTTGTAATCAGAACAAATTGTAATTTTTTTAGTTAAATGTATTATCAGAATTTATCCAACTATACTGGCAAAAAATAAAACACACACACATGTATACACACATTATATATATATATATATATATATATATATATATATATATAAATAAATCAAGAAGAAAACCATAAAGATCCATTTTGGTTATAATTTATTTGTGAATATTTCTATATTCATCTCTTCAGATCAAAAATTCTCAATAAAGTCAATTTATTAAGAAATTTCAGTCTGAAGAGATTAATATAGAAATATTCACAAAATAAATTATAACCAAAATGGATCTTTAAAGTTTTCTTCTTGATTTATTATTATTATTATGCTCTGTAGTTTACATTTAACTCTCTCTGAACTAATATCCTCCTTGGAATTATCCCTACCAGTCACAAATTGGTTATAACAAAGACTGTGTTTCACAAAAAAAAAAAAAGAAAAAAGATTTACCAGTGTATTTCTAGAGGATAATACTTAAGACAGTCTTTGTAAGTAAAGCACTCAATATTCAGAAATAGGATATTAATATTAAATAAATAAAATGTTTAAAACTTATCTTTGCGATTTCAAGTTTCACAAATGTTATCTGCTCATCAGTTGCTTGGATAGTTCATGAATTTATTATGTTAGATATTACTATTATAGTTACCTAAATAAAAACAAATAAAGCACAAATTTAAAATAAGTTGACATCAAAAATTAACATATTTATGTGACATCTTTGATGCAAGATATGATAACTGTTAATAAATTCAATTGAATTATCTAATCCACTGATGAGAGGATAACATCAGCAAAACTTGAAGTCAGGAAGTATTGAACTTTTCATTTTGTTTACTGCTATTTGCTTCTTAACATTTCAACACCAGACCCATTGCCTCGGATGGTCTTATGACATTGTTAATTGGACCCTGAAAGACTGGCAATGTGTGGTATAGTTTGAAGAGTCATGATTCCAGTTGCTTCAAGCTGTTTGCAGGATTCCAGTGTAGCAAACACACCATAAGACCATGAACCACAGTTATTAACAAATCACCATGCAATGGTGGTTGTTTCATAATAGTGGAGAGTGTGTTCACATGATATGGGTTGGGTTTGCTGGTTTGCCTAAACTGGTCATGTTTATCCAGAGTTGTGCAGAAATATTCCATTCAGCTGTGCAGTTGAACATAACAAATGGACATTTATATGGACATGCGAAAACTCATGGAATAGGTGCCGAGTATTGTGTAACTCAATATGGCATGTGTTCTACAAGGAGTGAGATGACCTCTAGAGAGATGTTGAGCCACACCATCTTGATAGCTATCCACTGTTACATTGCATAGCTTCATGCCAATTTGCACCCATTCATGGACTCCATGTACCCCAACAATGATGGATTATTTAAGCAGGATAAAATACCATGTCATTGGTTACCCAGAATTGGTTTGTGGAGCATACTGAAAGTTTCCAATGAATGGTGCACCCACCACATTTACCTAACATTATCCAATCAAACATTTATAAGGCATGGCAAAGAAATCAGTTCACATACAAAATTTGACACTTATCAAGGCGCTGTGGATAATTTTTCCAGTATCTTTAACAATAGATCATACATATGAGTTCCACTTGAGGTCTGGAGTGAGCTTGAGTCCTAATTTGTGTTCAAAGCCTCTTTGAGAGAAAACCCATCCATCATGATACCCATAAGTTTGTAATCTGCTCGGTCAGTGGAACATTACTAGTTTGTTTTTGGTAGACTGTTCTCATTCCACCACTTATGTCTAAGGATATTACCTTATTTTATTTAGCATTGTTCAGTTATTGCTTGCCTGTTTCTACTGAGTACAAGTACATACTGTCCAATCCAAAGATTGAACTCACAACAACTATGTTAACCAACTTCACAAACCAATGCTTTTACCTACTAGGCCATAGTCTTGTAAGATGTTTTCTCGATCACTACAATCTTAAACTTTTCAAGTCTAAGCATTATCCTACATAACCACATAAACTACACTTCTTACTACTGCTTTTTATGCTCAGTGAACATAAGTGTAAAAAAAACAAAAAAAAACATATATATGAATTTTTAAAAAAAGAGCTTAATTTTTTAAGTCTCTTCACCAGTTATTTCCCTCTCTCAAATGATTATTATTTCCATTATCACCTTTACCGCTGATATGTATTTTGAAATATTTTCCCCATGAAAAGTGGGAATAAAAAAATATTACAATAGTGTTCTCACAGCAGTTGTGATCTAGTTTTATAACCAAATGCATCTTATTTTTAGCCAGCCTATGTATTGAAAAGTCTGTTAAAACAAAATGCTGTTATACAAGAATAACAAACTGTTGGACGACGAATGCTTTCTGGGGAATGTCAGGTTTTATTCAGATCAAAGATAAAGATGAGGACAATACAAATGTGTTTGTTCGTACTTTTTCATCTTCACAAATAGAGTCTTTTCAGTGAAATTATTTCTTTTTAGATCCCACCATGGGTGTGGAGCTATAAAAGTGAATTTGTAGATACTAGAATTGTTAAAGAGCTCAAAGTTTTTGTATTGACTTAGAGAATGAAAATACAAGGTGAGACTATATTTTGTCATTCTTTAAGACAAAACACATGCGCACACACTTTGAGCTCTTTAATAATTCTAGTGTGATATTTATATACATAATGAGAAAAGAAGGCTTAAAAAATATGAGCCTCATAGGACATATTGAAGGTACGAGGATCAGAGGAAAACTACCTAATAAGTTTGTGCAAATGGATGGCAGAGCAAGAAGTGAAAAGGATAATAAAAAGACAAACCTTACTAAGAGCTATAAAAGGTAGGAAGTTGTGGAAAACCATGATCACCAATATACTAAAGCTACATGATACATATGAGAAGACTTTATAAAAACCAAAACAAAAAAGATTTTCATGATATTGCAGTGCTTACACTACAATATTATGATAAACATAAAAAAATATTGATATAAAAAATATCAACAAACATAGATAAATATGCCCACAATAAGACCGAGTGTTAAAAGGATGCTTTTTCCCATGACACTGCATTTTTTTAACTACCTTCACACCTTGCCAATGTTTATATTTTAAAAGACAATGATTAGAATTGTAATAAACTTAAACATATGAAAGTGAATTTAAACATTTTCTTTGTTCTTGAGAATTGACAAAATAATAAATCTCATAATTATTGGAATGGTTGGCAAAATATTGGCTAACTGCTAACATTTTATAAAATAGTAAATAACAAGTATTTCCTTATAGTTGGTTCAATATTTTAATAATTTAGTAACATGTTTATAAATTTATTAAGAATTGTTTTCACATTTATTTCATTGTAAATTGGTAAATGATAAATATTGCATTGCATTAGTTCTAATTGAATTAGTTTTTAGAATGTTGTAAATATAAAATCATTCTTGGAAATAAATAATCTAACAGTGTTTAATATTTTTGTTGTAAATTCTCAAGAACAAAATAAAGTGTATAAATTCACTTTCATCATATGTTTAGGTTTTATTCCAATTCTAACCATCACTTTTTAAAACAATAAACATTGCTGAAAATGAAGGCAGTTAAAAAAGCAGTGTCTTGGGAAAAACAATCCTTTTGACACTGTCTTACTATGGGCACGTTTAGCCATGTTTGCCAAAACATAAGTGTCGATACTGTCATTCCATACCTGCAAAAGGTTTTTGTCATAAAGCACAAACGAATCAATCAATACAATCCCAAGGACAACATGCTGATTTTTTTACTTTTTATCTTTTAAACTGTAACTGGTAATTCTGTGTATTCACTGACTAAGAGAATGCACTTGTTGACAAAGGCAAATGTGTTTTTAGCTTTTTGTAGGCCATTTTCTAGTACTGACATTGTGTAAAACATTTACGAAAAGAATCATACAAGTTAATATCTGAGTCTTTACTAAAAGGAAGAAATGGACATAAAGAAATTGAAAGGAAGTAAAAAGGCAAAAGATTTATCCACAATCCCTGACCAGAAACTAGAGTTGAATGAGGGGGATTGTTTATATTGGGTTTGAACAAAAATCTGTAGCCATTTCTCAATAGGTGGCATTTAAAAATGTGATTTTGTTTCATACATAACAGAAATTTATGACATATATATACATATTCTAAAAATTTTCCATGATTCATTCTATACAATTTGTGAATGAATTATAAATTTTAAACACATTTTCATTAAGAATGAAAATGGGGGAAAATGAGACGTATATTCATCATTTGATGTTTTTATTTTCAGAAAGGAAAAGATGTACAAGCTACAAAAAATATGTTCCATTTATAAAGACAGTGCCTGAGCTGAGAGAACTGTTCATAAGTGGTCCACTAGGTTCAGAAGTAAAAATTTTGATCAGGAAGACCAAGACATTCTGGTAGGCCTGTAGCCATTAAAGGTGACCAAATTGAAACACTGATTAAAAAGGTCACATGACACTAGATGACATTGCAAAGATACCCAACATATTCCTTGTAAGGCACTGGAAAACACTTGAATATGTGAATCACTATGATGTTTGTGTGTTTCAGGATTTAACAGGAAAAAATTGATATACCACACTTTCATCTGCAATTCTCTGCTCAAACACACAAAAACAAGCGATAAATTTTTGAAGAAAGAAAAAGTGACCACAAGAAATTAAAAATCAATTGTTTACAACAATGTGAAGTGAAAAAGTTCAACAGAAAATGAAATGAGCCACAGTTAACCACTCCAAAAGCTGGTCTGCATCCAAAGAAGGTGATGCTGTGTATCTAGTGCGATTGAAAAGGCAATGTGTGTTATGAGCTCTTTCCGCAAAATCAGATGTTGAATTTAAGTTACAACACTTACTTTCCTAAAAAAAAAAACAACAAAAAAAAAAAAAAAAAAAAAAACTGCCACTAGAGGACACTCCTAAACCTATAAACAGTAACATTCTCTGTCACTCACTTTTTACCTATTTCACTTAGGGACGGTAAAATGTAAGCTACACATAGATAAGAACACTGTTGCTGAGGTGAATTCACTTCCCTTGGTCTTCGTTTGACTTTTAAACTCTCTCACACACATGCATATATACATGTGTCTATCACACATGCTTGTTATACTTACTTCTACACAAACACCTTCACTAGTTTAAATGTTTTCTTTCATATTCATTGTTTTGTCACACACAATAATCTTCGATATCTATGTATACCTATGTTTTGTTAATACATAGTTGTTGTTTGTTTATGTATATAGTTTTATTACTACTTTGTTCATTTATTACCCAGACTCACCTTTGAGTCCACCATTTTTGTTGTAGGATAAATATACCAGGAGACACGTGTTTTTTCAATGTAAACACTCAACCAGCATATGCCTGCAACAAATTTAAAAAGTACCATTCCTAATAGTACTGACTGCCATAGTGACCACCAAAACTTTAGTAAAAAATGCACTTCTTTATCTTGTTAAATCAATTTTATTAAAATTGGAAACAAGCTGTTTTTATAAAAAGACAACGTGGACAGTTACAACTAAACAAAAAAACAGTAACTTAACCTGAAAGGAAATTTATTTGAAATAATAATCATAAAATATATCTACCTAAATAAAGCAGAAAGTCATTTTAAGCTTGCAATTCTGCCTATGGATATGGTGAGAAATAATGTCACTAACGTTTATGCCAATGAAATGAAAAAAAATCTGCAAATGATCAGGTGTAATGAACAACAATGAGAATGTGTTAGTCTTGTTTAACCAGTTCAGTGTGACATCACAGAGTAGTGGGTTACTATTTCAGCTTGGATTTGACTGACTCTCAACAATAGAAATAGGTTGGTTATTTTGATTTGGTCATTCAAATGGATAGGAATTAGCAACATGCTTTTGCTTTACAATCAAAACAGACGGAGGTGGAAACTAGAATCCAGAGCAGTGCAGTGATAGTTTCAAAACAGTAAAATGGGAAAGGAAGTATAAAAGGAAATGATAACGGATTCTTTGGCTTTAGTTGAGAAAAATTATTGAAGTGTATTGTTCTTGAAAGGACTTTTTATCTATCATTTTTGTAATGTTTATGCTTGCTAAAACCAGAACAGCAAAAACATTCTCAGACTCAAGCTGTTCATTTACTTATAAGACAAGTGTGGTAAAAGAGCATGTTTTAAGGGAGCAATCAGGAAGGATAGGACTCATAATAATTGTTGATTTTACATATCTAAAAGCAGTGTTGATGCAAGGTTTTTTTGCCCCCACACCAATCTATGATACAAGCCCCCCCCCTCTACTACATCTCAATTTTCATAAGGTAGTGTTCATATAAAATACAAATTTTATTGTAACCTAATTATATACAATAATGGATCATATACAATACAGGTCAACAATTCAACTAGAAAAATTGAAAGTAAATACAATGTATCTAAATACAAATTAGAGATGTCATAATAGATCATTCTATCTTAAAGAAATCAACAATGCTTTGCAGCAATTTTTAACATCAACTTTAGATTTTTCTTGTTAAAATGTTGAATAATTTTAACACATTCAACATTATAAATAAAAGATATTAAATTTCATAGTGTTTTTCAAGACTCAGCAAAACAAATTCATGGATTTGGACAAAAAAAAGAAAAAAAGAAGACCCTAGAATGATGTCAAAATCTGTGGAAACCTTTCCTTCTGTAATACTTAGTTTAATTTATAATGTATATAAAAGTAGGTAGAAAATATAAGGAAAAAGATGTTGATAAGATAGTGAGGGTCATAAAACATTGCCCAGGATCCCAAATTGGTTGGTCAGGTGTGGGAGGTAGCCTGCACCAGCTATGTCTAAAAGTACTTATTGTATGAAATTCCAATTATATTTACAAAAATGTATACATGCCTCCCCACACACACATTGTTTTAAATAGCAAAGGTAGTTCCTATCATTCTGGATCAGTTATTTATAGTTTTTAAAATTGATTTTATATATATATATATATATATATATATATATATATATATAAAATCGAAATTGAAAATTACCTCATTTGGTTATAGCTATTTCACCCCACAAGAAGAACTTACTTACAGGGATTTTCAACACCAATAAGTAAGAAATAAAATTTGCATTTTTTTTCTTTCAAAATTTTGTTAATTCTCCCAGATCAACTGCTGATGCTTGGGCACATTTGCTAAACTAATTACTATTAAAAAGAGTTTTATCTTCAATTTGGTAAGTATTCCCAGATGAACCTTTTAAATTTGTGCTATCATAGATCTGTATTAATTGGTACTAATTAAATAGACTGGTACATTTGTTAAAAAAAAACTTTATAAAAATTATATTTGTACATTAACATTCTTTAAGTCATTAGACTCGTCAGAATTGAAAAATATAGACTACCATTTTAGAATTGGGGGGTATGTTCATATCCATATACTGTAAAATCAAGGGGGGAGCAGGTTCAAATCCTGCCAGAGAGAGCATATTTTTCCTTGATAAGATTTCTCCAATTTCTGGCAGATATAAAAATAAATAAATATTTTGTTTAATAAATAAAGCATCTATTTAAATATGGGTATCTAAGATAAAAATAACATTTAATGTGATAAAATAAGCTACTACAAGGAAGCTGATTTGAATTCAACTACAAGACAATTATAACTGACTAAGAATTATTTTGAGGAAAGCAGGTTATGATGAGAATTTTCAGCAAGAAATGCTACTGAGATTACATCAACAAAGCATACAATCTTTGTCAGTTGTTGAATATGATAATGATTGACAGTGTATTATATTTTTGAAGATTAAAGTTAACTGCAAAGCAAGAAGCCAGAAGAAAGTCCCACAAGTGAGAAGTGTAAGAGAAGAAATGGTTAGTATAGAATTTACAGTTACATCTAGCCATTTCAATTGTAAAATGAAACCTTGCTGCCAATCTAGTACTGCACTTAAATTCATAGAATCTAGGTAGCAAACAGAAAAGCTCATCAGGACAATTACTATGAACATATTTATAGAAAAGATACAGGGAAGCTACATGATGACAGTGAGAATGTGGTAGAAGCTGAGATGTCAATCAGAACTGATAACATTACAGATTCTTTGTATTTTATCAAGAATATCTAAATACATAGCAGAAGCACCAGACCAGATGTGGTAGCAATATTCAATGCATAGAAGAATGGTAGACTTATAAATGTGTAAGAGATTCTGGTGAGAAAAATTATCAATTGTTTTTCCTTTACATAAGTGCAAATCAAGTTCATACCAGATTTAATTGTTTTCTAAATAGTTTGTATTCTTCTCATGTGAAGAAATAATTTCTCCAATTTTTTTTCTAAGAGACGATACATTATTGTTTCCTTGCTGAACAACTTACAAAAAAAAAATGAGGTTATTGAGGTTGAATATAGTAACTACCTCTCATGGGATTCTTCTCTGCTACAGAATCCTATTTGAGTGTATAGTGATTTTCTAAGTGAAGCTTAGATGTGGCACAAGGCTGAAAGTATGGAGCACCTAATGAAGATCAAAATCATTACTCAGTAGCAATTGATGCAGTGAGACATGCTTACACTATGTTGAAGTGCTCAATCCTACTAGAGTGTATAGAAAAAAAAATCTTGTTTTTGGAGTATTTGGGAAAATCATGATACAACTTGTGATTCTTGTTGAACTCTAAGTTGATATAAATTACCACTGAAAAAGACCATTTGGCAGGGTCACTGCAAATGATACCCTTTTTTATTCTCACCTTTCTTGATATCCTCTTTTTCCCCCTATATGTTATCCAGAAATATTTATTTTGTATGTACAAATGTATTTTAGGAAGAACTTTAGTTATTTTATTCAACCTCAGAAGGCTGTTTCTCATTGGGCATAGAAGAATATTGACAAGAAAATTTTACATTTGTTTTCATCTGATAAAATAACTTTTATTTTATTGATTTATGTTGTTATCTCTCCCATTTCCCACAAAGGCAAATTTCACACAAGGTTGAATTGAATGTGGGGTACAGTTATAGAGTACTTAATTTGAAGTCATTGACAGTTGTTAAATTCTACACCATGTTTAACAAAGTGCAAGTTTTATTGGTTATAATGGAAAAAAAAAAAATTCAATAAATTTGTTTTTATGCCTTTTTATTATTTTTAAAAAACTGCATCATTTATTTTGATGCAAAATTCTCTAAAATCAGAAAAAATGCAGAAAGTTTAATTTTACAACTACAGGCATCCCACAATATACATTTGATTAATGCATTTTCCATTAGTGTGCTAAAATTTTTATATACCAAAATTCAATTTGTGCTTACATAATACTCAACTAGTATGGTAAAACATTCTTCAGTTTAACCATAGTAATTCAAAATTGAATTTTTTATAGTTACTAATGTACAAATTAGTCACACTAATCAATGGATTCCTGTAGTATAAAATACAATGTTTGTTATTGTTTTGTTTTCATATTTGAATTTGATAAAAAAAATTCATATTTTTTTTTTTTTTTTTTTTTAAATCCTAACTTATTATCACCCTTGTTTTCTGATATTTTTGAAAATTTAGTGTCATTCTTCAATTTTTTGTTAAGAGATTGGATTCAAAATCATCCCATCATGGTCCCTCTATGGAGTGGGTCCATAAATGCTTGATGAATAGTAATTTACCTATTGCAATTTCTACTTATTATCCCTTATTCCAATTTTAATGAACAAAATTTCACAATTTTTTTTTTTTTAACAGAAACGTGCAAAAAAGACCTAAATTTTTATGAAGGTAATTAAGGTTTGGCATCTGTTTATGAATAATTAAACTAACCACAAATACTGAAAGAAAGCAACTAGGATATTTACATGTACACACAATTGGTACTGTCTAGCAGATGTTTGCCCAATTCAAATGAACTTTGTAACCTTGTAAATAAGCTTGTGGAATTGGCAACACTTTAGAGTGAAAGTTTCTAGGGTTTTAACTAAATTAATATAAGATGTATGCATGAAAAAAAACTTTTGATTTCATTGTTTCACTTTCCACCTCCATGAATGAAAAAATCTTGGTGATGGTATGGTGATCAAACATTGCAAAGAACAAAAGTTTAAATACAGAAACAGATTAATATTGTCAACATTCAAATTTGTATGAAGAGAAATGCATTTGGGTGTGGTGCTAGTAAGTACTGTTATGGTGGATGATTGATATCTGATTATCTACTGAAGTATATTTAATAGAAAGGGAGAAATTCATAGTGATAAACATTGATTTGTTTGAGACCACTTCAAAGATTCTTTTATGTAGTATTTGTTTGATCTTTTCCTTTTGTGTCCTTCTGATATCTGTGTCCTAAATGGCTGCTTAATTTGGCTTTATAATTAGTAATGTTACTGCATATATGCAGAACCAGCACCCTCTAACTCCCTCCACCAAATGGTGGAGGAGCCTGATTGTGACCCTTTCTATCTTATCAACATTTGCTTTTTTTCTACCTACATTTATATATATTTCAAGTTAAACTAAGCACAACTGACTATTAATGGACAAAAAACTTTTCACAGATTTTGATATCATTCTAGGGTCTTTCCTTTTGTTCAAATCTATGAATTTGTTTTGCCCATGTTAAATCTTGAAAAGACACTATATAAAATTCACTATTTTTTATCCATAATGTGTTAAATTATTCAGCTTTTTAACAAGAAAAATCTCAAGTTGATGCTAAAATAATGTTAAAAATTGACACAAAACATTTTTGATTTATTTAAGATGGAATGATCTTTATAACATGTATAATTGTATTTATTTTCAATTTTTCTAGTTGAATTGATCGAACAGTTTGTGTTACTGTTGATTGAAATTTATAAATTTTTTTTTATGAAAACTATTTTCAAGAAATTAAACTTAAGTGAACTAAATGTTATAGATCATTCTAATATTGATGGGAGTTTCGTTCCAAACTTTTTGTTTTTGGTAGTGTGGAAAGTTAACAGCTTGATTATATTGTTATTTTTTCCTCAAGTTACATGTGCTATCCATTCAAGTGATGTGGTTTTTGTTAGTTCATAAAGCTCTTTTTGATTTTGTAGGCTTAATGAATGATTGTCTTTAAGATTTATAGGATTAATTTGGCTTGAAGCAATTTTTAGCCATTGACGTGAGAAAACAGATGATTGTTCAGACATTTCTGAATGAGGTAGACACCATGCATGACATCTATATGATTGTCTAGATCTGATAAGGTTATTTAAAAACAACTCCAATTTTCAGGTCACTATTGTGGTTTTGTAGCTGAATTAAATTCCCATAGTGCAACCTATCCTGTGTTCAATATCCTTATCCTGTACACTAAATTTGCTATAACTGATCCATATTTAAATTGTTCAGAATTTTATCAATGTAACATTTTGAATTTTTATGATGGGTTCTGAGTAAGTGCCATGATTACTCTCATTCTCATTACATTTTAAAAATATATTCACCTATTGAATAGAAATTAATATATTTTATTTGGGTAGATCTATTTGTTTGAGAGGATGTTTTCTAATTATGGTGAAAAATAACAAGAATGAAAATGTTTCAATGTTTTTTTTTAATGCTCTATTAATCTACTCACTGTCCATGCATTTCTCATGAAGGTTTATTTGGAAGCCAAGTCTAACCTGAAGTCCATTGTCATGGGTATGATGCTAAACTATATCTGGCAGCAAGGCCTCTGATCAGGAGGTTTTGAGGATCATGTAACCACTTCTTAATTGCTGTTGTTCCCAGGTTCACCCTGACCTGGGGTGGTAGCACCTGTAAGGGTCCCAGTTATGGGCAAAATAGTTAACCCCCAAACTGGAGTCAAATCACTATGAATGTATAAAAATAGGTTTTTATAGAAAAATACCAGCAATACATTTTGGGGGAAAAAATTATTACCAGCAGTACATTTTTGGAAAAAAAAACTACCAGCAATATATTTGACTTTTGAAAAAACCCTCTTTACAATGAAACCTGATCTACAAACTGATTTCTTACAAAGAATACATATTTTATTCATATAAACCTATCCTAAAAATCTTGTCAGCATTAAATAACCCATTGAGGTTGATATGCTGTAAAACAAACCAAACCAAACCAAACCAAACCAAGCCAAACTGAAGTCCATTTCAAAAGTACCTTATGCATGTTGTCTTACCAAATATATATTGGATGACTTTGGTAGTATCTGGCAGTGGTAAGCAGATAAATACCCAAACATATAAAAAAAAAAATAGGGAAAAGTTGGAAGAAAGTAAATGAAGTTTTTCTTTATTTTCTAGAAAGAAAACATATTAAAGAAGTATATAAATGTGTTATATGCCTTCTCTCCGAACCTGAAAAGGAAAGCTAGTGGATGTTGTAAAATCTCTCTTTAATCATAATTCAGGTATGTCACCTTACAAGAACCCATACCTAATCACATGTCAGGGATGCATCTTTTCTTAGTGGCATCTACTTGAAGACCGTCCACACTGTTAAGAACATGCTTCATTGAGAGTCAGTACATACTTGTTGGAGAATAAGAAGGAAAATTAACTGGATACTTGGACCAAATTCACTTCAATCCAAGTGGTCCTTTGTACCTACATCCAATTTTGTTCATCTTTATCTATCAGTCATTTGTTAAACAAAATAACTTAAGATAAATTTCAGTTACAACTTACAGCCTATTTGTATCAACACCAATTTCTTAAATTCTCCTTTTTTTTTCTGTTCTTCAAGAAACATGTACATTCCCATGACTTTGTTTTTGGCAGAGTTTTCATATTGTAAAATGTGACAATCATTTGCATATGATGACAATCTTCTTGCAATAAAGCCAGATTCCACCAACAAAAGATTCTTTTAGGCATTTTATCCAAAGAAGAAGTGACTCAACTCATGCCAATATATTCATGACACTAATTTGTTAACTTATCACACCTCTCAATTTTTTGAGTCATTAAATAGACACTCAAAGTGAATATTTGTTTTTTCAACACCCCCACTATATACAAGAATTTCCATGTGCTCTCACTGTTGATATAAGTGTAATATTTTAACTGAGATGAACTGAACAGGTGTCGGTGTTATCAAATGAGCAAACAAGGTGAGTGAATAGGAAGTTGGATTCAAAACTAAAACAAACACCAAAAATAATGTCCTAGAATTGTCAGAAATTTACAGTAGATAGTTAACAAGAGGAAAAAACATGTTCCTAATGCAAGAAGTCCATTCACTAGAAGGATAGATAAATGATAAAATAGGTAGTGTCCCAACACCCTTAACAAAACAAATAGAAAAGTTCTTTATGCTGAGTGGATAGGCAGTGAAATAAAAGAAAACTCATACTCGACATGCAGCAGTTAAATTTAATAAGCATAAAATTCACCTTGACACATTAGACACACACATGCTCACAAACATTATAATGCATTAATCTATGTCTACATGAAGCACAAATGCAATATATCATAGTTTAGCATGGTTTTGCTTGTTATAATTATTTCTTACATAGTAAGACAAACGATATTAGGGAATAGTTATTCTTCATTGTTTGATCAATTCATTTTCTATGGTTTGTCAACCCTTTGCAGGTTATTTAAAGCCAGAAAATATTTCTAAATTTAAAAAATTTTTTTTGGAGATCATAGTGATTTAGTGATTTTATTAACCCATATCAGTGGGGAGAAGAGGTGAATTCATACCTTTCCCAAGGGTATTTGCACGTAACTGAATATAATGAACCCAATAGAAATTAGAAATCGCCTCTCCAAGTAACAGTTCTGTTCGATTATCTATTGCACCACTTATGCACCCAAATTTACTGCACCTGGTATTCCCAAGGGGTCATCTATTTAGTTACTGACCAGACTAGGTATTGCTTAATTGATCATACGGGAACCTGTGTTTCAACATGAGGCCATAAGCCCATTCTTTATTGTTCACATTATCTGTGACTAAAACTGAAGAGAAGAATAAAAACAAAAAACAGTGAATTGATGGCTTAATTTGACATCCAATGCCAGAAATTGTCAAAGTAATAACATATCATTTAGTCTTAGTCAAAGGTGATACTTTGCTTTATTTTCTATCATTAATTTGTGCTATATATATATATATATATATATATATATAATGTCTGAAATCTTAAAATATATATAAAGATGGTTGTGCCCATACGTGTACAAATATAATGTAAAAATGTGAGTTTAGTATTTATCCACATGTCCCCTAAAACAGAATATGGTATATGCACGAGTTTAAAGTGGGAAATTCCACATTCTACACATACATGGGATTGGTAAAAAAAAGTTCCCACTACCTCAAAATTTTCCCACTTGAACACCACAGTCATAATAGTTTCACCTTGACCCACCCCTTCAGTACAATAGGTTATGTGAAACCTAGGGGGATGTGCCCCCCCCCCACTCCAGCTCAATTTAATAATAGGATTGTATAAATTTTATCATGTTATTTATCGACATACCCACTCCAATGGAATATAACATAAGCTTGTTTTTCTTTGTTTCTAACTTGCTGGTTTCTTAACATGTTGGCTCCCACACAACTCACTAGAGTGTCATGGTGGTATGTCTGCAAGGCCCACATGACCTTCCAGTGTGTCAGTTTCCAATTTCTTTTCTATGAGGCTTATTGACAGTGGGATGCTATGATTGATTGCTTATGAGATCATGGTACACCAGAACCATATTTTTCCCCGTAAACTTTAAATATTTTTGAATATAGAAAATGAGAGGGTCAACTTAGAATTTTCCAATGACCCACAGTTGGGTCTCTGGGTTGTAAAATTGACTCAGGTACCAAACAACACATTGGTAGGTTTTAGGTAATAAATACTACCTATGATATCCTTACCTCATATATGAAACAATGTTAAAATATAAAATTGCCTGCACTAAAATTAATTATGATATAGTGTTGGGACCCTGGGATAACAGGGAAATGACGCTTGGGAGCCAACGTGTTAATACTTTGTATAGATATTTGGAAGTCATCTTTCAAAATCCCAATGGATATTTGTAATTCAGTTTTACATTTAAATTTCTATACATGCTTGATTTTGGCATCTTCAATTCATGGCTCACATTTTTGTCTGTTCCTCTTACTAACAACCATAAATTCAGTCTTCTTACAATTGACGTTTACTCTTTTCTTCTCAATTTCCTTTACTACCTTCTGTAAGAGTTCCTGCAGTTTCCTTTTTATTCGTATTATCAATACTGTATCATTTGTATATCTTCCATTGTTAAGATATGTGCCTGCTAATAATAAATCCTGGAAGGAGTTCTGGTTCTCTCAGGGTTGCACCACTGTAAAGGATGAATAAATCTGGTGAAAAGACACCACCTTGTCTTATACCCCTTTATATTTTCATGTATTTACTGAATTCATTTTCTACCTATATGCAGTTGGCTTGTTCCAAGCAGAAGTGCTGGATAATTCTTTCAGAAATATATAAACCCTCTTTCTCTGAATACGTTCTCCTTTTCACTCATGCATACATACATAGTGATTTCCTGACACACATTTACACACACTGTTTCACTTTTTCAATCACATGTACATATTGTCTTTCTTTCACACATTGTAATACACATATAGACTAGCATATGCATTTATACACATGTGCACACGTAAAATTATATGAATATTTATTATTGTCATTTAAAAATACAACGGCCTCTATAGCAAACACTGAAATTTTATTCAACCCAGTGACCAAACAGAATGAGAAAAAGTCCTGTTCCCATGCAACACTAATAATTAACAAAAGCTTAAAGACAAAAGCCTAATTAAATTACTTACACAACTAATGAATGAAAGACAATGTAATTAATTAACAAATAACTCCCAACCTTATTTGGGCCTGAATCAGTGTGCAGATTTTATAAACAAAGTTCAAAGTAATATTACAACTCAACATCTAAAGTCTACTACCAAAGGGTCTGCATTTCAATTGGTTTTGATTCATCTATCTCTGGGATTACCAGAATGCTGCTCTGGGGGGCAGTGGAAAGATGTGGTGGGCAATGGGGAAAAAGGGTGTGGTTATAAATAAGGGGCTGTAGCAGGTTCTAGGGTGCAATGAAAACAAGATTTCATTATATTAAAGATCACCTAATACAAGGCTCGTGAGCCATTCAAGGTAGAGGGTTACTGCTAAAATGGTTATGATATATGAAGTGTAATATGAGTGAAAGAGAGGAGGTAGAAAGTGAAGATTACAAGTATAGATAACGATTGACCTTTGACTTAAACAGATTAAGATTGTAGTGTTCATGGAAGCATCCACACAAGAGTATTCCACAAAGTAGAAGATCCTGGAAAAAGTTGTCTAAGCAGAACTTTCTCTTTACATTTGGAATACAAAAGAAATGAGGATGATTCAACTTTGTGGAAATAACAAATAACTTTTTTCTCCTGTTAAAAAAAAAAAAAAAAAAGAGAGAGAGAGAGAAAAGCTATTACTTGGCAACTTCCATGAATTCAAATCACCCTCATTTCCTTTTTATATGAAAAAAATCTAACTCAGTGGTTGATAAACCTGGAATAACAGGTGAGGCAGAATTATTGAAAAACAATCAAAGATTTAGAAACAGTTTCAAAAAATTCATATGCCAAAAATAAATGATTTCAAAATTTAAAATATTATTATAGATTACTTATAATTGCCTGCATAAGTTCCAGTATAAATAATTATAAGTAATTATTGACCAATTTTATCATTGTGATATTTTTGCATTATATCAAGTATTAAGAATATAGTAAGTAGGATCTGCAAATTGGAGGAGAGAGTTATCAATGATAATGTTCTGATTTCAAATCCACAAATATCACCCTTTAACCCTCTCTTTGTTTTTATATTTTTAAATGTACTTTTATCACATAAAATTTGGTGATGTGTGAGAAAATTTTCATTCCAAAAATGCAGCCCAGAGAAAAAAAGTTTGGGGAACCACTACACTAAAGAAACAGGTATGTTTTACAAAGATTAAAATTATGGTTTATTTTATTTTGTTGTTAAAAGTCTGAATATTTGTATCTTGCCAATATTATCTCAACAGGATGCCAACCAGATTAGACAGGTGCCGTCTGCAGGCGCCAATGTTCTAGGTTTGTAAGTGTAGCTATATAGTCATGAATGTTTGTCTGGAAATTATTGAATTCAGAGATCTAAGATTTTTTCTCAGTGCCTTCCAGCCTGATGAGAAGCTTATATTCTTGCATCAAGTACAGTCATCCCATTAAAATGGTAAATGTACCCTTTTATGTTGCTAAACCAGCTAAAGAAATTGGTTGACTTAGTTAATTGCTTGTGAAATGCACAACATTGTTAGATTAGTTAGTTTCAGACTTGCAGTATATCTCATATCAAGGAAGATGTCTCTTTATATGGGTTTGGGATGGAAGTACTAAGGCTAAATATGTAGCCTAAGAGTCAAGAGAGGGGCAGCTAGAAAAAGTTTGGGAACCAAGGATTAATCTCTGTCTATTAATCATAAATCAGCTGGGAAAATGGAAATCCTGTTAAAAATCATGGCTAATTTTTGTTTAATGAAAAGAAAATTAAAATCAGCAAAAATATTTTTGTTAGCAAGGATTTTGCCAAGAGACGCTCACTTATTTATTCTTAAAATGAACACTTATTTAACTGTTTCATTGAACACATTACAACAGTTATGGTTTTCATCCCAGTGAGTGCCTGGCTATTGTTAACTTAGAAAATATCAATACAGTAGTCCACCACTATAGTTCAGACCTTGGGGTCCAAGATGGTCAATCCATTTTGCAAGTGAATTGCAATAGCTTGTCGCAATAATAGGAGTTTGAATACCTACCTGATTTTTAAGGCACTATTTGCCTTATTTCGCAATATATACTGTAGATAATGGCTCAAAAAACCCCCAAAAAAAACCTATATTAATTTATGCCAATGATTCCATAGGAAATTTCTGGTAATTTACTTTTTAAACCTCATGCTAAATATCTGATAAAAATTTTGTGAACAGTTATTTTTTATTCTAAATTTACTGCCTAATTCGAAAATAACAAAGAAATTTTTATAAAATCTACTGTTTTGGAGTTATTGACAATAAAAGTTTGGACACATTTGTGTCGTAGTCAGCTATGGCATGGCAGCCATTATTGGTGTTGTTTGCATCAGAGCGTGCACAATAATCAAGGCAAATGAATCTTTATTCTGCAGTAAATATATGCAAACAACACCAGTAATGGCTGTCGCGACATGAATAAATCCAAACTTGTATTGTCAATAACTCCAAAAAGGTAGATTTTATCAAAATTTCTTTATTATTTTCAAATTAAGCATGTAAATTTACATGTAAATATAACTATTCAGGAAATTTATCCCATGAATTCCTGACTAATTACTAGTTACTATGCGCTATTTATATTTGTTTATTTATGAGAGATTCTTGATGTCTACTGTTGGACAGTCAAATTAAAAATGATCAACCAGAGGAAAGTAATCCTATTTATACCTCATCAATGGTATCTGACTGCAGTGACTGTATTCCTGTTAGTCTGATAATATAGGAACTCTTTGATCGCATGCAAAATAGAAACAAAGTAATCATGTGTAATTATTACCAATACAATTGGATTAGGTGTGAAACACTGGAGGTGTTAAAATTTTGGCTATTTGATCATCACAATCAAAGTAAAATCTATGAAAAAGGGGTGTAATTATTAAAAGAAATTAGGACCCATCTGATGATCATTGTTTGTTCTATCATGAAGATGAACCAGGAATTGGTAAATAGGGTGGAATTTCTAAAATAGTGAGTGATATTGAGGGTACAAGTGAAAAATTTTGGGGTCCACCACCCACCCGTGGTACACCAGTAAACTGGTTTGCCTAATAACGGTGGACTACTCTATTATCAATCATTTCTAGTTTTACTGTTTTTACAATTTTCTTTTTAGGCATATATCTCCATGTACCTTCCTTGCATCTTTTCTATAAAATCTTCATGGTAATCATTTTGATAAGTTTTCCTCTTTGGTACCTTGACTTAATTTGATTGGCAGCTAGGTCCCATTATTTTACTGTTGAAATTGCTAGTTGTAACCATAAGTTCTATGCTAACAGTTTTTTCTCTCACATTTTTGACTTGTGTAATTCTTTTCGACTTTTGTGATTTTCAATCAACTTTGGTCTTCAAAGATTTAAATGCACTGTCAATCATTATACTTTTCTAAAATTCACAATTTACCTCAGTTTTTAACAGGAAACTATCTATGTGAGAATATGATATAAATTTCTATATATCAAAACAATGTTGGGTAATAGAATGACAAAATGGAAAAACAAAAATTATGGAAAGTACTTTGTCCTTTAAAATGACTCCATCAGACTAAAATAATGTTCTTGATTATATATATATATATATATATATATATATATATATATATATATATATATATATATATATAAATTTTTTTTTATTTATGTTTAACGTTGTTATTTTTTTTTATAGATACAAGTATTTAAGCAAATGCTCTGTTTATGATAGGCGGTAAATGTTATTTAAAATATAAACAAAACAAAAAAAATAATAACGTTAAACATAATTGATATATATATATATATATATATATATATATATATATATATATATATATTCTGTGTGGGATGTGGAGAAAATATAAACAAAAACATTGACTATAATTCTGAAGACTATCAATCTCAGTCTGCTCATATCTATCTATTGATAGATATTTATTTATCTCAATCTATTCACATCTGTCTATCTACATATCTTTGTCTACTCATATCTATCTCAGTCCAGTGATGCACAAAGAAACTACACTTAAAACCCATCAAAGAAATACAGTGCATGCCTACACACAACCCTATCAACACAGAAATCATTTTCATAATGGTTGGTGAAAGTCAAAAGCATTTAGAAGATATTGAACAATTTATATTCAAATTCTCCCTGGAAACCAGAGAAATAGTCTGAACTGGAGAAAATTAACTTTTGTTGACCTTTAACAAAACTTGCATAAATGAAGCCTTGCTGATTAACATATTATTTTAAGTTTCAGCCAGAATCCCATTGAATGCTATTGTCTAAAACATTATCATCTACGTAAAAATGTTACTAGAAAAAATATGACTTTAAATTAATACTTTACTATTTTGAATAGAAGTTTACTGAAACAAGATACAGCAATGTGAAATGCAAGGAAGAGGAAATGGAGGGAAAGAAATCTGAAGGAGAAAAAGTTGTGGGTAAGAAAGATAGAGAAGAATGATGAGAAAAGCAGATGAAAGGAAAAGAGAAAGAGTTTTATTAATCCTTTGATCTTTTCATTTTTGTTTTCACTCAGATTATGAAACATACCACAAAGGGGAAGGTAAGTATACTATGATATTCTCCTTTCTCTTTAGTACTACTCCCCAGAGGAGAATTAAGCCATAGCTTTACCATGTTGATACTGCCGTGGTTTCTGTAACAAGTATGTTTTTACTAGGTGGATCTGTCTTGTGCCAAACCAGATATTAATTCAGACTGTTCATGTTCTTCTCCTAGACTGATTGTAAACCAAACAATCAGCTCTGTTATTTAACCCATAGCTGGGGGAAAAGAAATTCATATTTTTTGAAAGTGAACACAACAAACTCAGTCAGAATTTGAACTCGGCATACTGATTATACTTTCTGTACCAATAACTGCTTTGCTACTCTGATTCACTATGGTATTAATATATACATTTTTTAAAAAAGAAAAACTGAAATTTTCTGCTACATTTTCTTTGAACAACCTTCTTTCTTTTTAGATCTTTTTTAAATTAATGTTGATCAGCTACCTTATATAAAGTATAATGTATATGTGACCTCTGTCTGAATTACTCAAATGAGGAATTATCATTATTTACACTAATATATTTGGTCTATTGTTCTTATCTTTGTTGCTATTATTACAATGTTTTGGCAATTGTGCCACCCCCAGCCTTCGTCAAGTGTATATTGATTTGGGTAACCTACTGGGAATTCTGAAATGAACCCTTTATTTAAGGGGGTGGCCTATTCTCATTCCACTGCACATGTCTATGGATATCGTCCAGTTCTTATTTTTAATACTGCTCAGTTATTGCTCACTTGTTTTCACGGAGTCCAAGTAAACACTACCCAAACCAGGGACTGAAATCACAACCACTATGTCACCAAATTCATGAACCAATGCTTTAATCCAATATGTCATTAGTGAACTTAGAGCCTTAAACCTAATATGCCTGCTGATTAATGCTGCAACTGCTGCTGCCACATGTCATGTTTTGATTGCTGTTGCTGCTGTTGAAGATTTGCTGTCATTTGAGAACAGTCTACTCCTGTAGATTAAATAAAGGTTTCAGTTCAGAATTTCCTGTAGGTTATGTAAATTGATATACAGTGAATGTGATAAAAAAAAAAAAATCATTGACCAGGAACAATAAAAAATTTACACATAAATTGGATGCAAATGGTTTATGAGGCAACAATTGAACAGTGGAGAATGTTCTAATAAAGCAAGCATTCTTCACCAGTTTTGATATACTTTACAGGATATGCAGGTGGTGTAATGGATACTGGTGCAGAAAATGAATTTGACAAACCAAATTAAAATTCTTGTGTCTACTTCAAGCTAATACCCTTGGAAAAGGAATGAATCTGTCTTTTCTCCCCACTATCTATGGACAAATAGTAAAGCTGATTGAGCAACCACTCTAAGAAATGGACAACTCTGATTTCAAAACCAATGATGAGGGGTGAGATAGACCCATCTACCAATAATACAACTGGTGTACATTTGGTGTCCCAATGACCATAATAGGTTATGGTACTTGTATAAATGTGTGTTATTAACCATGATATATCTTGGGATTAATAGTGGTGTGGTTTCCCGTAGCTTTCTCCACAGTGGTTTATGAAGTTAGATGGCCGTTGACTCAGAGAGTTCTTCCACTTTTTGTTAAGGTTTATTTTTCATCCTACTGGCTCAATCAGAAGAACTTGGAGTTGGGTAGTCAGTTTAGCCACTGACATTTTGACTGTGGAATATTTATATATATATATATATATATATATATATATATATACATACACACACACAGGTCAGTGCCATGAGGCCACATACCAATAAACCATGATGTCACTTAAACAACGCATGCGTGATGAACCCCCAAATTTTTGTCATGTTCATATTAGAATCATAATCATCAGTGGATCCCAAGTTGAAACAAATTCAAACTTGATTATGACACTTTTTAAAGTCTGATATTTTCTGTATAATCTTTCTTATTTTAATAAATTATTACAAACTTTATTTTTATTTTCCATTATTTACACAAAAATTTATTAAAAATGTTTCGTATTAATTCCATAAAATTTGTATTGTATCATTACATTGCATAGAACCCTGTGCTTGTACGTAGATGTTACTATGTTGTATTGTTATATTATTTTTATTAATACTTTACAATACAATGTATTGTAATGTTTTTATTCAAAATCTTAATAAAACTATAAAAAATTAATTTTATTTTTTTCTTGTTAAAATGCCAAAATCTTGTGCGTATAAGATTTCTGCCATCTTTTGCTGTCATCAATGATGGGATCTATTGACATGGCGCTTTATAATTGGAATCATTTTAGGTCATCATCTTTCAAATTTATTCACCTTGGTGAAATTAAAGGATAGTTTTAATAAATGTTTTTCAAAACTGCCAATATTAAACTCTTAGTATTGAATACGCATTTTGCATGCTTAGCCACTGTGTTACCCATTTTTGTGGATAATTCCATGGACTTGACAAGCTTTGTTTTGTTTGTTTTGGTGGTCTAAGCTGGCAATCATGACATTGCTGCTCACTTTTGATCTAAACTGCGGATAGAAATTTTTAACTCCAACTACTGCAGTTTATCAGTGCCAACCTATATATATATATATATATATATATATATATAGAGAGAGAGAGAGAGAGAGAGAGAGAGTTAACCAGGCACCAAATCTGTTTGATCAAAAAACTTTGTAAACACTCACTTACATGTTAATACCCTTGGGAAAGGTATGAATCCTTTTCTTACCCCAGCTATAAGTAAATAGCAGCACAGACCGGGTTCTATAGCCTTGGATGGCAATTGGTCTACTGCAGAAAGAAATGGTAATCTACCTTGGGAAAAAATCTGCCTCGTCAGGCATGTATCAAAAGATACATGATCGCCTAAGTGTGTATCACGTATGGCACATAACTGACTGACTGATATGGCTTATTGTCAGATGGAGTTCACATTTATCTGAACTTGGCTTCTTAGGTAGTGCTATGAAAATGGATCTACTTAGGCCTTATAGTATGTATTTTTATTGATAATGCAATATTATTCTTATTACTATATATGCTATATCTATTTGATACTTATGTTTCAGTAGACATCTTTAGATTTTTTAACAGTATAATTTTCATCTACGAGGCTTTTCATAGATCTTTAATAAACAATGTGTGCTCTTCAGTAGTTTCTCCAACATTAGGGAGATGCAGATTCAAACTTTGCTGAAGGACACATTTTCTATATTAAAGACTCTCAAAAAAAAAAAAAAAAACAAAAAAAAAACAACTATACATCATGTGCATATACATATATATTTAGAGGTGTGTTTGTCTGTGTGTTTATGATCAGCAATTATCATAATATTTATTTTCAATGGAGAAACAAAAGTTGAAGTGATTCAAATTTAAACTCTGGTTTAAACAAAAACACTGAGAATAAACTGTTAAAATACTTCCTTTAAAAATCAAATTTTGCTAAATTAAAATTATATTTACAAGTCAGCAATTGAAACTTATTGAAATAATAATTAGTTTTGCTTGAGCTTTTGGGATTTAGAGATACACATTCATATATGCATAAAATTTATAAATCAAATATTAAAAATTAACATTAACATTTAACTCAATACAAATTCTAACACTGCAATCTATTATCCCATGATGGCCTTGACATATTTGGAAAGGATATTAGAATAATTCAGAACCTATACTGGCAACAAACAAAAAGATAGAAAATGAATTCAGTAAAGTAGAAAAAGATAGAAAATGAATTCAGTAAATATAAAAAAATAAAAAGGGGTGTAAGACAAGGATGTGTCTTCTCACCAGACTTATTCAACCTATGAAGAAACTTGAGGTGAAAGAAATGTGGTTCGACAGAAGGATGCTGAGAATACCATGGACTGAACATATAAGCAATGACAAAATTTTAGAGAAAATGGAAACAATAAAGACACTTATATTTAACATCAGAAAAAGATAGTTGAAATTTTTAGAACACTTAATAAAGAAAGAGGGCTTGGAAAATTTGATACTCAAAGGACAGATTGAAGGCAAGAGGAACAGAGGTAAACAATGCACAACCTACCTAGCAAGCTTGAGTAAATGAATGGAAGAACAGGGATTAGGAGAGATAACAAAAAGACTAAATTTATTAAGAGCTACAAAGGACAGGAAATTGTGAAGAGCCATGATTGCTCACATCATGAAGGGACATGGCACATAGAAGAAGAATGAAAATTTTGTGATTGTACCAAACTGTAAAATTTTCTAATAATTTTCAAGAGGAAATGATCAAATGTAGATTAACATGAGTTCTATGGTTTGTCAACATGATTAAAGAACTGTCTATAAACTATAGTATCTTTTTGTGCAGTAAGCTAAACATTAAAATATGTATGTAAATGTTTATTTGAAAAGATCATACTTTTATTCAGTTAGCATATTGAAATTCCATTGTTAGCAACTGTGAACTTTTATAAAATGAACTGATGACTGTATAGACAGTCTGAATTGTTGGTATGTCCTTGGTACTATATATTTATCCCACCCAGCTGTGTCTATAAATAGGAATAATCTTATTAAAAAAAAAAACAGGGTGGATTTGAGTGATCAACATAAAGTAAAAGAATAATCAGAATGGGAGTGGCTGCACTGAGAGAGAGAGAGAGAGATGGGGGGAGAAACAGTCATAATTATAAAAAATTAATAGATAGATATTGATAATATAGATGATTAAAAACAATAATAGAAACAGGCTGGATGTATTGATTATATATCAAACAAATATGGCAAGATTGCCTATACAATACAGGGCTCTAGAAAGGAAAATGATAAACAGAACAATATATAACTATTATCATCACACAACCAAAAGTTTCATATACACCAATGTTCAGTATGGCAGTACAATCATCAGTCAATCAGGAGAGACAGATAGGTTCATTGATGTACCTACCTATACACAAACACAGATGTATTGATTTATTGATGTACATATATACACATACATATACAGTGATTAATTGATGCACTTATATATGCACATATACATACATATATATACATACATACACATATATATATATATATTTTACATCAAAAAAACAAAAATTACCTCAACATAGATATATATATACATATATATATATATATTATTATACTAAAAAAAAATATACAGATACTAAAACTTCATAAGGTAATAATTTATTTCATTAGGGTCGTAAAATGGCCCTAATTCTTCAGACCATCAAATCAAAATCCATTTCTTTTGGATTTGAAGGTCTGAAGAATTAGGGATGTTTTTATGACACTAATGAAGTAAATTATTACCTTATGAAGATTTAGTGTTTATATATTTTTAGATTAATAAATAATGCTCTGTTTGTAACAGAGCTCTTCCTGGATATATATCCTTTTGGAAATATCCACATTGATTTAATTTTATTTTATATATATATATATATATATATATATATATATATATATATATGTGTGTGTGTGTGTGTGTGTGTGTGCATATATATATATATATATATATGTGTGTGTGTGTATATATATATATATATATATATATATATATATGTGTGTGTGTATATATATATATATATATATATATATATATATACTAGCAGTAGAGCCCAGTGTTGCTTGGGGATATAACAGTAAGAGATAGATCAAGTATCCACCATCATAAAGACTGAAAAATAAAATTGACAAAGATTATTGTTTAAGGTTGACGGACACGCATGTCTCAATTAGTTTTTTTTTTTTACGAATTGGTCAAACCCAAACTCAAACAAAAAACATTGTTTTCAATCGTTATGAGTCTCCCAATTGAATAGAATAATTTTATAAACAATTGTCTTGTAAATGGAATTTTTAAAGCATTCTGAATGTAAAAATAAAGAAAAAAGTGTGCAAGACAATAAGAAACACTACATGCCAAAAAAAAAAGAAGTTTTGTTGAAATCGGTTGAAAATGTAGGTTGCCTTTCTGTAATCTTTTTTAGTTTTACAATTTATGATTTTTACTTATTGAATACAGTAAAAAAAAATTGCATATTTTGCTTGTGGTGATTCATAATTAGAATTCTGATTTGAATATATTTTCCACTCGTTGTTTCTAATACAAAAAATATTAACTTTATTTGGGTTTATTAATTATGATCTAACAAAAAAAAATTGGACACCATGTGTATTTAAAGTAGTTTCCTGTTCCGGTTATTATTTTTAGTTAGGACTTGTGTATGTTTAGATTTCATTATCTTTCCCTAAAGATAAAGAATTTATCCGATGTTTGTATTTGTACAATCAGTAGAGATCATTAGATTATTGTTTAAGGTTGACGGACAGCATGTCTTAATTAGTTTTTATTTTTTACGAATTGGTCAAACCCAAACTCAAACAAAAACATTGTTTTCAATCGTTATGAGTCTCCCAATTGAATAGAATTTTATTATAAATGTCTTGTAAATGGAATGTTAAAAATAAAGAAAAAAGTGTGCAAGAGAATAAGAAACACTACCTGCCAAAAAAAAAAAAAAAAAAAAAAAAAGTGAAGTTTTATTTTATCGGCTGAAAAATATAGGAAATCCGATGTGAGTTGTCCCCCTTCCATTTTCACGATGTCTCTTAATCGCGTTTTCAAATTAATTTTGTGCAAAAACAATTACATTTTTCCCATTTTTGGCGCTGTTAGAACCACCACAAGGTAAGTTTATGTAGTGATGTGAAGTTTTGTTGAAATTGGTTGAAAAATGTAGGAAATCCGATCCAATATATAAACATTACAGACACACACACACAATCTGCGTTTTATAATAAGTAAGATATATATATATATATATATATATATATATATATATATGTGTGTGTGTGTGTATATATATATATATATATATATATATATATATATATGAAAATGAACTCAATTTACCCCATTTATATGGTCATTTCACTCCTATAGAGAGAAATTCCCTGGAGCTTGTCAATAGTAAAACATTTGATAAAAAAATGTATCGTAATTTTTTTTTTTTAAATTATAGATTAAAATGTATAGGAAGAGAGAGGAAAAAAAAGGATAAAACCATAAATAAGCGAAAAGGCATTTAATAGTGAGATAGAGAGAAAAAAAGAAAGAAACACCAAAGTAGTAGGGGGAACAGGAAAACAGATGCATATACCAATTGATAAATAACATTAGATGCTTTGCATTTTCCATTGACTGGGCAGAGATTGCTATTTCTACAATTACAAGAGGGGTCAGTACTAGAAATCTTGTTGACACCTTTGAATTAATTGAATGTTATTAAGCATGCCACCATTTACCCTAAAGGAAATAGATCAAACTACCATGGTTATATTGGGATTTCTGCCCAGTAATGGAAACAAAGACTATATAAACACAGACACTCTTTTTCCAACCTAAGACTTTGGGAAATTGATGGAGAAAGACCTGAATCCTCAAATTGACTGGAAATTCATTTTGCTCAGACTCCTAGTAGCTTTAAGTTTAGATGCAATTTATGTTCGGAGGAAAAAACTAAAATTTTTAAATTTAACAATCAAAACATTTTACTAAACAAAAGGAATTAATTGGTTTCCAAGTGTTGTGATAGAAGTAAATTCAAACTGATATAATATTTTTTCAACCTTGTACTTTCCACATTCACTTATCTTCTATATGGGAAGTTTTTGTCTATACAGAAAATTTTTTTATATGTGAGACTTTTTTCCTGCTTCAATCAATCATTTATGTGTGATACATGCTTAGGCGATGATGTATCTTTTGGTACATGACTGATGAGGTAGATTTTTTTCCTGCAGTAGGTTGCCATTTCTTTCTGTGGCCATCCAAGGCTATAGAACCCAGTCTGTCCTGCTATTTACCCATAGCTGGCTGGGGGGAGATTCATACCTTTCCAAGGGTATTAGCATGTAAGCGAATGTAATGGATTTGACTGGAATTCGAACTCAGCTCTGATTCCTCAATCCGAGCCACTATCTATTACTCCACTGATTACTCATTTTATTTAACTCTCTTCCTATTGGTTTCTTTACATAGGATACTTACGTCAAAGTATCATATGGTTAGGTGTATGTAATTCTCTTATTTTCCTCTATTTTACCATGATTTATTGCTAGCTGTATCTTGTCAAAATCTTTTATATCTGTAGTTTTTTGCAATTGAAACCTCTCCTCCTTTTCTGTTTATTCTATTTTTATGTTATATGATTTATTTATGCATAACTGATATGGTACTTGTTTGATTTATTTAATAATATAGAGTTTATATTATTATTTCTCCCCCCACTTGATAAGTTTTATTTAAAAAGTTATTTTTCTATATTTCTCCATTGTTAATTTAATTAAAATTGTTTTTAAAGAGTTATTTTTCCATATTTCTCCATTGTTAATTTAATTAAAATTGTTTTTAAAGAGTTATTTTTCTATATTTCTCCATTGTTAATTTAATTAAAATTGTTTTTAAAGAGTTATTTTTCTATATTTCTCCATTGTTAATTTAATTAAAATTGTTTTTAAAGAGTTATTTTTCTATATTTCATATCTTATAAGACCTTTTTTATTTTTATATTTTTCATTTTTATTCTTCTTTCTTTCTTTTTTTTTTTTTTTTTTAAAAATCTGATATGTTATGTGCATTCAAGTATATTGATGATTTAAATTTACTTTTATTTACCTGTTTCATAGCTAGCTGTTTTTGTATTTTTGGGGTTTGTCCTTAGTGATTTGTTATTGATGTTTTCCTCTGTAAAAGGACTCCTTATACTTAATCTATAATTATTCTTTTAACATATATGATTCTATCTAATCCTTTACCTTTTAATCTATATTTAACCTTATATAATCTTTAAATTTAATCTTAACTTTAATCTATGTTTTACCTTTTATTATCTATTTAAAAAATTTTTTCCTTATATTATGAAATTTTCTTTTGGGCTATTACTTATCTATTTATTTTAATTCTTTATTTATTTAATTATTAATTTTAATATCCAGGTTTTTCATGTTTATATACTAATAATGTCTAAATTTTTATTATAATATTAAATTCAATTGTATATTAAAATTAAATAATAGTATTAATATTAAATTCTAACATATCTTTAATCTATAATCTTAAAAACTCTTTCTTAAAATTGTATTTCTTTGTAATTTTTTCCAACTTGAACAAGAGTTAACATTTTAAATATAGGTCATTGTTACTCTTCAACCGTTTTTAACTTAACTCCTTCTTAAATGCTTTTTCTTTTATTCACGGTTTTTCCCTCTTTTTTCCTTTCTTTTTTTCCTCTTTCCATTTTAATTTACGATTCATTTTTTTATCAAATGTTTTAGTACTGACAAGCTCCAGGGAATTTCTCTCTTTCTAGGAGCAAAATGGCCATATTAATGGGGTAAAATTGTGTTTCATTTTTATGTAATTCATTTCTCTGCTATATAATAAATATATTGAGCTCTCTTTTGTGGATCAGTTTTAATATTTTATATTATTAGGATTCACTTGGATTACTTACCCATGGATATATATATATATATATATATATATATATATATATATATATATATATATATATTATTATTTGGTAATCCATATGGATAATTCCAAAGAGGATATAGATCTGTAAGAACAGACCAAATGACAATTGTATAAGGGGAGACTTTTGAAATATATTAATATTTTATTTTGCAAAACCAATATTTCAGTTTTGGTTCATCAGACCAAAATCAGTTTCAACAATAAATGGATTTAAAATTTTAGCAGGCACAAAACAAAATATTTAAATATAAATTACATTTTAAAATATAGATTCAAAAATAGAGGAAGGGAAAAAAAGAAAGAGAAAGGGAGAAAAAAAGAGAGATATGTCTGTTTAGAGAGATATATAGAAAAGGAAAATGAAGTAAATAAGAGTAGACAGGTTGACCTATTTCTACTGGATGTGAGAAGTGAAGTAGAGAGGGCATCTTCAAAGGGGAACAGAGGAAATAGAGCAAAGGAAAAAGAAAAGAAAGAGGAAGAAAACAAGAGAAAAAAGGAAAAACTGATTCAGGACTGGTAATTATTGGTGTTTAAGATTGAATATATTCAAAAATCTTCTGTTCAATGCATGTAGTTATTTGCGATATCCATACCAATGTAATTTAAAAAAAATAGTTGATTAAGAAATTAAAATAAAATAGTTAAATAATGAATAATTTTCCAAAAATTATATAATCATTTTTTAAAAAGTATATATATGTAAAAAAAACAATAAATTAATAAGAAAAAGATCATTTTAAGTGAATAAAAATAGAATTAAAGTTACAAAGATATATATACATATTCCCACATAAACATACATACATATACAGTATATACATGAATCCACATTCTGAAAAACTCATATACACTTTCAGTTCTATACATATAGAGACCCACATCTACAAACGCACCAAAAAAGCACAAATTATATATACATTTATGCATATAACCTAAACACACACAGATATATATATATATATATATATATATATATATATTATATATATATACATACACACACACATATATACAAACATACTGACAAGTACATACTTAAATAATATATAATACATATCCAAACACACCCCTAATCATATAAGTATATACAGGCATAAAAGTGCATCCCATCAACTTATATACATATACACAATACATATAAACTGCGTCTAGAGATTATATGCAAGTTATGAATTGGTATAAAGAGTTGCGTCTTTAATGTTAAAAGTCCTATTATGATGTTGTTTAGATTCTACTCAATATTATTAACTTACATATATAGTGATAGAGAAAACTATTGTTTTTGGTTGGAAAATATTTTACTAATTTAACAAAACAGACTAATTTGACTGTCAGTAGTTTATTTGCAACTATTTATTTTGATACTTTTACATTATTATACCTTGTAAAACTAATGTAAAAAAAATATGAAAAGATTTTAGGACAAATTTGTCAATTTCTTAAAGGAAAATCATAAAAAAAACATTTTATTTTAAAAATAAAAGATATATTACCAAAAAAATAATAAGCACCTCCTAAAATTTATTGCACAAATGCTCCTTTCTTTTCAATAACTCTTAGCAGCCTATTGTCAACATCTGATGTTAGATTTGCAATTTTAGTGGCTGGTAAGTTGTTTGCAGCAACTTTAACTGCCTCCCAGAGGTCACACTTGCTGTTGAATTGCCTTCCATTAGAATAAATATCTCTCTTGAGGATGCTCCACAGGTTCTCAATGGGATTCAAGTCACAGCTATTTGAAAGCCAGTCCATAAGAGAATCTTCAACAAATTCCTTTTCTTTCAACCAGGATTTAGTAAACTTTGATGCATGACTTGGTGCGTTGTCTTGCATAAAGATCATAGATCTACACTTGGTTAAAGACTGGTTATCAAGCCATTCAAAGAAATATTGCTCTAGAAAATCACAGTAACTTTTGGAATTCATTTTAACCTCGTCTTTCAGTTTAAATGAACCCACAAGCTCATTACCAATAATCCCAGCCCATATCATGATCCCACCACCGCCTTGTTGGTGTTTAAAAAATTTTCTTGAGTCATGTTGCTTGCAAACCCATCCTCGAGCCCATCCATCAGGCCCCATTGAGGGTGATCCTTGATTCGTCTGTAAAAAGCACTTTACTGAAATCAGTTTTCATGTATTTTTTTGCCCACTGCAATCTTCTTTCCTTATGTTTTTTTGTTAAAATCTGTTTCTTTATTTGATTTTTTACATCAGCAAACTTCCTTAATGCTTTCCATCTTGTTTCTCTTGATACCATAGGAGCTTCAGTGGCCTCAAATATGAACGCACTTGACGCATTTGGGTTTCTTATTAATTCTCTTTGGATATGTGATAGATCTCGCTTTGTTAAATTCCTGAATTCAGCCTGAGACTTTTTTTTTCCTTGGTTGAATTCTCATTTGACATATTTTCTTGATTGTTCGATGATCCCATTTCAAATCCTTAGAAATTTGAAGCGAAGACTTTCCTTTGCTAATTTCTTTGATTATATAATTCTTTTCATTCATCGTTAGTTCTTTTTTACGAGCCATAATACTAAATTCTAGTTCTTGCAAATACTCTCTTGACACTGCAAATTGCTATAATTACTGAAAAAATACTAAATATCAATCTGAAATTGAAAATTGGGACTTAATTGCTTTTATGCTTACTTGCTATACATAATAGTACAAATTATTTCAATGGATAACACATATCTATGAATTTTACATAAAATATTTGATAATACCTCTTTTGCATATAATCTCTAGATGCAGTTTACATATAAAATATACAAAATATAAATATACACACATATCACATATACCTATGTATACAAATAAACACACACACATATACAAAATATATATTAAAAAAAAACGTACATAAGTACAATTGTATACTCATACATATATGTACATAAAAAGGAAGATGTATACAATAGATAACACAGGTAAAAATAATTCATAAATTGAAGTTGTATATGATGGAGGGAGGGAAACCACATGAAAATTATACATGAATACTGTGACTACTTGTATTAATACATGTTATATAAAATATTATATAAAACATCCAAATTTTCAAGTGTGAATTTGTCCAAAATAGATGTTATTTGAGAGTTTTGAAACAATTTCTGTGTCTACACTTGAAGACAAGCTCAGTGCATTGGTTTAGTAACTCGTCAGTGTTTTCATATTTAATTATAAATTTATTTACATTCTTGTTGTCCTCATCTTTTTTTTTATGTATATTCACGACATTTCAGTCATTATACACCCCTTCTTCAGGTGACTGAAATTTTTAGAACTGAACCCTATATTTCTTCCACTAGTGTAGATCATTCTAGTTCCACGTGCCATGCCTTTTCCAGATGCCTCAGTTATCTCCCTTTAACACAACTCTTCAAGTTTTTGCAATCGCCAGGTATTGAACAGACAGCTCTTTAGGTCAAGTCACTGGATCCAACCAATGCTTTTATCCACTGGGGCATGTGTTCTTGAGAGCAATGTATGAATTTTAGGGACTTATAAACTTAATGTCTCAGTAATCATTTTTTTTTTTTTTTACCAGAGCTCATATTGCAATTTTTTGTTGCTGTTATTATTGCTTTTCTCTAACACTCCTTATTACTGATTCAAATATTGTATTCATTTCATGCTTGGCCAGCTTAGGAGATTTTTGTGGCTTAGCATGTGTGCTGATTCCTTAAGGCCGATTATCTCCCTTTTCTCTCCATATGTAGTCAGCTATACCTGATTTTTCTATTTCCTCCTGTGATAGGACTTTACAATGTTCTTGCAGCCTTATTTTAAGGAGACAGCCTGTTTCTCCTTTATACTTCTTACCACAGCTGCACAGGATGTACGCACAGTCCTTAGTCATGTTTTTCTCTATGGTGGGTCCCAATTGAAGAGGTGTCTGCAAAGTGTTGAATCACTTTTCAAGGTTATCCTGATGTTATATGGACCACTGATCTTTTGTATTTTTTCCGATAGTAGGGTAAGCAGACTGAAGCTGTTTTCTGAGTATCATTATCCACTTGTACCCTTCTATTCCTGTTTGTCAGAGCTGCTGCCATGTACCCAGGGTAGTTGTTACGTTGCAGGGTACTGCTTATACTGAACATTTCTTGTTCATACGTCTCTGGGTCACCACTTATGTCTTTTGCTCGATGTTGTAAGTAGTGGATAAACCTTTTCTTTACACTGTATGGGTGATGGAAGTTGAGGTATTGTTCGGTGAATGTTGGCTTGTGGTATATGGATATCTTGAACCCATGCTCTGTTTGAGATATCACTACATCCAGGAAAGCTAGTCTGTTGTCATAAAGGTTTCAGTTCGAAATTGCAATCACCTGAAGAAGGCCAGAGTGTACAATGGCCAAAACATCATGAATATGGCAAGAAAGATGTAGACAACAGTTCGAAGAATGTCAATAGCATAAATAATTACTTCATCTCAGAAATATAGACAGATATATATTTTACAAAAAAAAAAAAAAAAATTAGCTCAACATAGTATAGTCTATTTTAAGCCGTTCTGTATATGGCTATCATCAGCCCCTAAGTGTCTGTCCAACAGACACTTAGGGGCTGTAAAAAAAAACGTATGCTCTGTTATGATAAATACATCAAGCTATCTGTACTGTAGATCAGTTTTAATAATTAATATTACTAGGATCCACCCATATTATATACCAACAGATCAATTACCTGTACTATATATATATATATATATATATATAACTATAACTATATATATATATAACAACAGAAATTTGGTATCAAATAATCCTTGGCAGACAAGGAAAAAATTCTATTAGAAAGTGTCCAAAGTTCATTTTGGATATATATATATATATATGTGTGTGTGTGTGTTATAGGTACATAAATAAATCAATAGCATAATAATGAAAATACATTTATCTTACACAACATATCCTTGTCAATGCACTCACTCTAAAGCTTCTCTAATTGTATAGGATGAACATTATATTGTGAACATTTCAGATCAACATTCAAGTAATAACTATCTGTTGGGCTATGGAGTTATTCATTTGTATGTGTATAAGTGAGAATGGGGGATAGGTAAATGAAAACAGAAAATTAATTTTGGAAAAAATTGTGACAGATTGTCATGAATAATTTATATGTATTATTTGAAGTTAAAAGTAACTGATATATAGACTTGAACATATTAAGGTAAAGATAAATTTGTAAGACTTCTACTTTGACATGTTTTACTGATGAATCACCATGAGAAAAGAATTTTATTTCATATTTTAGTTTTTCAAGTGATTAAATTTTTGTTATTTGATACAGTTCTTTGTAATTCTGTAGCAACAGTCTATAGGATCTGATGAAGGATTCTTTAAGGCCTGAAGGATTCATTCACTTAAGGCCATTTTTAAATATTTATCTGTGAAAAAAGTTGTATATATCTAATAGTTTAGACATTTGCAAATGATTTGGATGCCAGGTATGGCATCCAGGTGAAAGCTTAGATTTGACGAGGCTATTTAAGAACATGACTCAAGTTTTTAGGTTAATGTTTTGGTTTTGTAACATCTTGTGATTTGGGACAAAAGTACCCCTTGTGCAACCTATTCTGTTCCTTATCTTCTATACTAAATTTCTTATAACTGAACCATACACAAAGGTATTTGAAGTTTTCAGAATTTATTAATTCTACATTTTGAATTTTTATGATGGATTCAGGGTATTTGGCATAACTATGATAATTTAAAAAAATGAAATAGATAGAAACTATAGCTGACATATTTATAAATAAATTCATGCCTACATCAATCAGAAGAATATTTAATTGAGGTAAAATATTGCGTTACTTTTGGTAAATAATAACAAGTATGCTTGTAGGATAGAAGTAATTCTTTTTAAAAAAAATATAAATAATTATTCCCAGAATTACATCAAAGAATCCAAGTATTAGGAATGAGATGTAACAGAACCATCCTAAATGTCTTCTATATAGACTGCATCACAACTGACACATTGCAAGACACCATCAAACAATAAACATGGAAGACTTCATAACCACCATCATGAAGAAAAGGCTCATATGGTATAGACATGTCATAAGAATTAACAATTTTTTCATTGTCATCCTACAAGTTACCACCTTAAACAAAAGAAGAGACAGACAGACAGACAGACAAAGGATAAAATGGGCTGACCCTGTCACTGGGTGGACTGGAAGATCATTCACAGAGAACTAGATATTGGCATGCAACCACGATATATGGAAAAAGCAGTTCTGGTGCTCAGCAGTGCAATGGCTCTATGACCACACCCTGTCATGGGACTAATGATGATGAGGATAAGAGTGTATTTATTGCTGTCTTGGCAAATGTAAAATGAACACATATTACTCTAAAACCCTCAAATAAAAAGGGAAACAAACCAAAAATAGAGTAAATAAATAAAGGATATTTTTATTTTTTTCACAATGATTAAACATCAAGTAACTTTCAAAAGAATGTGCAGGTAGTATTATGAGTAGCAGCTTGAAATGAGAAGTCAGTGTGATGAGTTCAAATTCAGTTGATGTCAGCAACTCCTCCGACATGTGGACACGCACATGTGGAAAAAAACTGTGTGACAGGTGTATATATAAACACCCACTTTATAGAGAAAAAAAGGATGGTAATTGATGAAGATGGAGTGAAATACATATGATAATATTATAGAATGTCAATCTGAGAGTTGCAATAGAAATCAACTGACATTAAGGTTGTAAAAAATAGTTGTTAAAAATAAATAAGTGAAAAATATTTTGTCTAAGAAACTAAAAACATAGTATTGCTGCTAATAATACTGATTTATATAAATGAAGATAGTTACATATCAGGTGATATGAGAATATAAATAATGGCTGTATAGTTAGATTTGAATCTCTGTAGCCTAATAGGTCAGACAGTTGTTGCATTAAGATAAGCCTCCTAAGAAAAAGCAGAGTTTAAATATTCTGGAAGCTTTTTTTTATTTTTGATATAAGCAGCTTACTAACAGCCATAGAATATCAATCTGAGAATTGCAATGAAGAGCAAATGAAAGAAATATGAAAGAAATGTTCATGAAAAAATTGATAGTAATTGACATTATATGCTTATATGTAAAAACACAGTTAATTTAAAAGAATTCCTTTGTTGGGCAAACAGTGAAAAGAAAGCTAGCAAGTGGAAAATCTGCCCTCTCTGATACAGGAATACTCATTAATATTTACACGTTTGTTTCATAAGTTACTAAACAGTGAATTAATTTGTCACTCTCACCAGTTATTCAGTGAATATGGCTCTATGCTAAAGTTGATTTATTTCAAAAAGTACCAAACAGTATTGGTTTCAAGGATGTCTATGTCAAACATGGATTGACTGTGGTAGCACTTACATAAGTATAATATTACTGTCATAAGAGTAATTTCCGGGTCATTTTAGAACAATATATTCTCCAATTACCCCTCCAAAATTAAAGAAAGTATTTCACCTTGAACAAACTTTACAATCCCCTGATTTGACTTTGTCTTTCTTGTCCTACATTATTCAACTTGATAAACAAACAATTCAACCAAGACTGCCAGAATTTACAAGTCAAATTCAACCTTTTATTTCATTGAAACAAAATTTACACTTTATGGTCACTCCCTCTTAATCTTTATATACAAAGATATAATTACTAAGCAACTGTTAGTGTATACACGCAAATATATTTTCTACCTCTGACTAACAATTTTATAGGAATAAACAAAGCACAAATATTTGTGTACAACTACACACATGCTGAAGAATATCTTGAACATTTTCTATTCTCAATAAATATTCAATTAATGAACATATCTGTCATCAGTAACACTTGCTAGCTTTTTCCAAACTGAACAGTTATGAAATATTACTATACTGCTGTGGATGATGGAAAATAAAAATAAATAAGAAACTTGAAGCAATAGAAATGTGGCTCTACAGAAAGATGCTGAGAATATCATGGATCAAACATATGAGCAACAACAAAGTTTTAGAAAAAAATGGAAACAAAAAGGACACTTCTACTTAACATCAGAAAGAGGTAATTAAAATTTCTAGGGTACATATTAAGAAGGGTTGGAAAATTTGATACTCACAGAACAGATTAAAGGCACGAGGGACAGAGCAAAACAATGCATAACCCACCTAATGAGTGAGCAAATGAATGGCAGAACAAGGTTTAGGAGAGATAAGAAAAAGATAAAATTTATGAAGAGCTACAAAAGACAGTAAATTGTGGAGTATTAAGTTTAAAAATATAATGACTTTTGGGGATATTCTGCTGTAAGATATTTTAAGGCAAAAAAAGAAAGTCTCTTCCTCAATTCTTGCTCTTTACACTCCGTAGATAACAGTTTAGAGCATTAATGACTAAAATGGAAATTACAAGTTCTTGCCTAAACCCACTTTCCAAATCATTAGCACATCAAATTCTTGTTCCAATCCACTTTCTGATCACATATACGATATTTTTCTTTTGTAAGGGTTTCTTGCTTGGGTCCAAAGTTTTTCAGCATCTTTTTGAAAAAAGTCAAGTCACAGCTATACTGCATGGTATTGACTGATTTGTTCTTTTATGGTTTATCAATCTTTTGCAAGTTATTTAAAACCAGAAAATATTTTTAGATTGTAAGAATATTTTGGAAATAATAATGATTTAGTGATACAAGTCCAACTAATTAACACATAGCTGGGTGGAAAAGAGGTGGATTCATATTTTTCCCAAGAGTATTCGCACTTAAGTAAATATAACAAACCCAACTGGAATTGAAACTCCTCTTTCCAAATCTGAGCCATTATCCATTTGCACATCCAAGCATACACCACCTGGTTAGTGACCAGGCAAAACATTAACTTCAGTGTTCATACAGGAAGCAGTGTTTCAATGTGATATGGCTAGTGAAGTTATATATAAGTGGACACTGAAGTCAACACCAAGAAATGATGGTCTGTTTTATGCTTAAATGCAATTGTCAAGCTATGATGATTGTGTTTAAGCATGAAACTTTGGAAGCTGACTTCAATGTCCACTTTTATATTTACACACACACACTATCCCTGATATTGTGCATTTTAACCCATAAATATAGCATACCTTAAAACTATATCTTATATAAAACTATATATATATATATATATATATATATATATATATATATAGATATAGATATATATATATATATAGTGGATCATCAGCAGATATATATTCTCTTTTATTCTTTCCACACTTTCTATTCCCCTTTCTTTCTTCACACCCCTGCTTCCACTTTTGGTTTCTTATATATTTACTTCTCTTTTTTCTCTTTATCTCGTTTCCTGCGAAATTATTTATTAAATAGGTCAATGTCTGGTCCTTACCACCCTCCCTTACTCTTAAATATCTTAATAAAAATAGATCTAAAATTATTCCTATCTCTCCCTTCCCTCTCTAATTTCAAACATATCTGTCATACTCCTCCTCTCCCTCACTCACTCTATATCACCTTACATCAACTTAAAACTACTCCTCAAAATGTATAAGAATTATATTCAAATTTAATATATATATATATATATATATATATATATATATATATATATATATATATATAATATATACAAATGGACAAAGTCAGACAATTATTTTAAGACATTTTTATAGATACAAATATTTAAGTAAATGCTCTGTTTATAATAAACAGTATTAATGACATTTACCATCCTGAATGTCCAAGAAATTTTCATAGAAAATATGCATCCTCTGACAGGAATCAAACCTGTATCCTATCTATAGAAAGACCATATAAACATAAAAAATGTCTTATATATATATATATATATATATATATATATATATAATTTTGTAAGAAATTCTATATCATCATTCTCTTGTAAACTCTGTTGACTTCTTATAGTCTGTCTTCAGTTCCATTTTTACTGAAAACTTGCTTCATCCATGTTTATAAGTGGAAATTATCATCATAAAGTGAAAGAAATGAAATGTATAATGAAAAAAATATCTATTTTACAAACATTTTTATCAATTAAAAATGTCTGAATGTTATTTATGTGTACTAATACTCATTTTTCAACAACACTGGTCATGTACAGTAACAGCATAATAGCATTTAGCAGTATAAAAGATAAAGACAGTTATTCCTGAAAGGTTTTCTATGAAGAAATACTATGAAAACTATAAAATGTATTTTTCTGTGAAATTTCTTTTTCAAAAGACAAATATTTTTCTTGATCAAAGTTTAATAATAACAGGGAATTATAGCCTTATACTGAATAGTTACAAACAGAAATTGTTACTACGTAAAATAAATCTATATAACTGATAAAAGGTAGACACTCCTTTTTCTCATCTGAAAATTACACTACAGGCAAAAAGTTTGGGGAAACCCTGCATTTCTTTAAAAAAAAAAAAACACAAAAAAAACACCTTAATATGAAATATTTTTGTATTTTTTTAAAGTAAAAGATAAAATTTCATAATAGACTCAGCATCATGCTTAACTGTTGGAACCTAAATCCATCATTTAGTCTTTTTCCTGGCTTTCTTCCCACATACACTCCTTTTACTATGAAAAAGTTCAAATTTGAACTTTTCTGATCACAATACATTTTGCCAATCTTTCAATGTTCAATTCTTATTTTGTTTTGCCCATAACAGTCTTCTCTTTTAAGCATGGTGGTGGGTCTGTTACGGTATGCATGGGAGAGATGGCTGGAGATTTGATTCAGGTCAAGGGAATCATGGAAAAAGAACAATATTATTCTATTTTATAAAGACATGCTATAGCATCTGGTTTACACATAATGGGAAAAAAATTCACCTTTCAGAAAGAAAACACACAAAACCCTCTTTTAAATTATGCCAAAATTACCTAGTCAAAAAAGAAACAAAATTTTTGTAAAATCATGACTTGGCCACATCATCTCCTGAACTTTTTCCCAATGAATTAGTATTGGATGAATTGGATAGGAAATTTTGAAGAGAATACCTAAAGTGTGAGTGTAAGCTTTTTCAGTACTTGCAGAGTGCTTGGAAAGATCTATCATCTACTGTTTTTTCAAAAACTGTTGGAAAGAATGCAAAGAATTTGTAAATCAATAATTAAGGCAGATGGTGGTTTTATTGATGAAAACAAAATATGATGCTGTTGTATGATAATTTTTTTTATAGTTAAGTGCTTATTTTATATCAAAATAAAAGCAAATACACTTTAGTTACTGAAATTTTATCTTTTACTTTTTAAAAATACAAAAATATTTAATCTTAAGGTGTTTTTAAAGAAATTCAGAGTGGCTCCAAACTTGTTGCCTGTCATGTATTTTATGTTAAAACCTTTTACTGGATCCATAAGAAAGAGTTTAGCCATTTATAGCAAACAAACTCTTCCCAATTATAAATAAAATATTTTGAGAACATTAAGAAATTATTCTGAGTAAAGAAATATTGTGTTCTGTGATGCAAAATTGCTAATATAGTGATAGAATATTAGAACTTATAATTCCCAGCTTTTGTTCAGCATCATCTTTACCTCCTGACCGTTTTTCAGAATTTGATAGCTATCATTCCATAAAGGTATCTATAATCGTTTGAAACTAGAAAGTGAATATAACCAACTCAAGTTTAATATGTCCAAAAGGATACATTTTATCAAACACAACTTCAGAAATATTTACTTTCATTAAGTCTATTAAGAAGGAAGTATGACTTGAAAAAGGTTTCAGCCTGCAACATGAAATGTCACACTATCTTTATCTGAAGGTTGAATAAACAATGCAGAAATAAGAAGTAAAGATAGTTTTTGAGTGAGCTAAAAATTTGCTGGCAATGAATTTTTGTTTACATTAAACAAAGGAAAACTGGAGTAAAAAAAGCATTTTTTAATCAAATTTTCTCATTTGAATTTGTGTAAATACACAAAAGTTGAAAGGATCATAAGACAAGGCTGTGTGTCTTCTCAATGGATTTATTTAACCCTTTAAATGGCAATCCTAAGAAAACTAGAAATCCTACCAAGATTTGTTATTGGTGAGCATAATCTTAACATTAGATATGCAAATAAGACCATATTGATGCTGGACAGAAAGAAAATTGCAGAAACTCCTAGATAAGGTAATAAAGGAAAGTGGGAAGAAAGGACTAACCATCAACTATAAAAAGACAGAAAGTATAGTTGTAAAGAAAAAAGGACAGCCCAAGATATGAGCTATGAATTAGAGGCACCAAAATCAATCAAGTACAAAAAATTTAAATATCTGGGAAGTGTTTTAACAGATGATAGAACATGGGACAACAAAATGCAAAGATAAATTGGAATAGGAAAAGATGCCTATCTATCCCAATCTTCTTTTTCTTTTATGTAGCATCCCCTCTTAGGACAGGTGGAATCATGGTTCTCCACAACCTCCTGCCCTTTATAGCTGTTGACATTTATTAAACTTAGACAAAAATTTTCAGCAGTATATTTATTTGAACTAGCATCTTCTTCATCTTCTTTGTGCTGTGTCCATTCAGGACATGGAGAATCATGGCTCTCTACAACTTCTTCTCCTTTGTAGTTCTTAGTGTGGTTTGTCTTTCTGCTACCCCTGTTCTGCCAAATATTTACACAATCTTTTTAGGTAGATTATTCACTGCTTTCCTCTATCCTTCTTGCCTTCAGTGTCCTGTGAGTGTCAGATTCTCCAGGCCCTCTTTCATTATTATATTTCCAAGAAATTTCAGTTATTTCTGATTCTGAGTATAAGTGACCTTTTTGTTTCCATTTTCCTTAAGACTTCTTCATTGCTTACATGCTCATTCCATGGTATTCTCAGTAGCCTTATATAGAATTAGATTTCTCTTTGCCTCAAGTTTCTTCATCTGTGAAGAGATTATATGGCATTCACTGATACATAGGAAGACCAATATTACACAATAGTCCAGCACTCTGCTTTGTTTTTAATATTTTTTGGTATCGTAATATTATGCTTAGCTTTTGGAAGGCATCGTTTATGATTGCAATGTACCGTCAAAATTCAGCATCACATTTTCTATCCTCTTTAAAAATACTACCCAAATATTTGAATTTATGTCCTTGCTTGATTTTCATGCCTCCATTAGCATAGTTGGCATTTGGGCCTGTTCCTTTTGAGGCAACCATACATTCGGTGTTCTTTCAATTGTTGTTTAGTCTATTCTCACTTTTCTACCTTCCATATCTGCTATTACCACTGTGAAATTTGCATATCTTATATTATTAAGATTGTATCTACTTTTAATGCTGTTAGTATACATCTTAAATACAAATTTGGTTTATTCAGGAGTCTATTGTATTGAAATTAGGGTGCTGCTTCAACTTCTATAGCTTCACTTTAAGATTACTTATCACTGGAAGGTGGGTACTTCTGCAGTCAGCATTCGGGTATGTTTTACAATGTAAAGCTGCATTCCTGTATCTTATAGATATATAATGTTATATAGTTGATCTTATGTCTCCATGTTCATAAGCATTTCAGATGCTCTTGAAACCTGGTGTTAATTCTTATCTGATTATTTGTCATACATGAACTCATTTTACTCCAAAGACATTACAGGTTCCTAGTTTGAATTTGCCAATGATTTCAATATCTTGCTCCTTCCCTACTTTGGCATTCAGGTCTCCCTTGACAATTAAAATTTCTTGCAATTTGCATTGAGCCTTGGCATTGAACACTGTGCTGTAAAACTTTCCAATTTCTTCCTCCATGTTTTGTGCTGTTGGTGCATATACAACTACAATGAATATATTAAGTCTTCCCTCTCTATTAGTTACAAGAATCCTATCAAATAACTGACAATATCCCAGAACATATTTCTTTATGTCTTGGTCTAGTATTATTTCTTGTCCCTTCTCATTTTTCTTTCTGCCTCTGCATATATGGCCCTGTGTCTGTCACTGACAAAATCTCCATTATTTACCCACCTAGTTTTGCATATTTCTTAAAATATTAACCTTTAGCCGAGTGCATGTATATGTTACAAAAAAGATTCCACAAAGGTAAATGTATCATATGATCAAACTAACTAGAAATTTTTAAAAATTTCTGTGGGAAAAATGTTGTCATTCAGAGAGGTTTTCAGTTTCTGTTGGTTCTCAACAGACAATTGTCAGTCAGCAGTTGCAGTGTTTTGGTCCCAGACATTATTTTAATGATGGCACATAAAACAGAGTGATGAGAAATTAAAAGAATTTTGTGTGGGAGAAAAAAAAACTTGAAAAAAAGATACTACTTTTAATGGATTTCAGAATGAACCAATCCAAACCTTCTAAATAAGATACAGGTTAATATTTGGGAAATAAAATAAAAAGTGATTGTTGTTCTAGACATGTTTATAAAGAAGAAGCTTACAGGTATGTTTTGTTAATTGGATAAATTATGGAGAAAACTGCATTTGAGAGCTTCAATATATATACATGCAAATGTTATGTAAATGTATGTTTAAATATGTTTAACCATAGTCAGGATCAACAAGCCAATGCGAATGATCCTTTTCTTAGCTGTATAGTATATGCTTTACCACGGCTACATACAGTTTTGAATTCATTCTCCTAGACTGGTAGCTATCCAAGGCTATGGAACCAAGTCTGTCCTGCTATTTACCCATAGCTGGGGAGAGAACAGATGGATTCATACCTTTCCTAAGGGTATGAACACATAAGTGAATGTAATGAACTTGACTGAAATTCAAACTCAACTCTCTGATTCCTCAACCTGAGCCACAATCCATTACTCCACTGTGCCTCAATATAATCATAAGAGAAATAAGAGAAAATATATCAGACTTTATAGTGGAAAGAGAAAGACATTGGAACACGAATATCAGTTTAAATGTCATTTTTAATGCATTTTTAAAAACTAGTTGAACTTTAATTTATACACTGACAAGATATTAAAATGAAGTCACTCATAAATTTTTTATCATTTTTATTTCAACCTTTGTTTTTGGAGCAGATGTTAAATATTCATTTAATTCCCTCAGGAAAATGTAACAATGTATCTTTGCAACTTATGAATATATGAAGAACCTCTGACATTATATATAATAAGAATATTATTAGGTTCCAAATCTGCTCTTATTGACTATTACAAGATCAGTAAAAAATAAATTTCACTTTGTTACTCAAACTGAGTCTGACACAAAAGAAAGCTTCTTTAAAGCAAATTTGCTATTAACAGCTTAGCATATCAGCATACTTTTTGGTAGAATGCAAATGATACAACAGTTAATTAGTGCACCTCCAAAATCTGGATGACCAGAACCTAGCAACTGATCTCTCCTCTGACCTAGCCTGGATTGTAAAATTCAAACATGTAACATTTCACCACTGTCAAGCAGACCCTGAACTTTTATCTATAAAGGAGGCTCCTTGTCTTGAGTGACTGTTGGGACTCAAGTTCTCCCTATACCTCAAGTTGACTTCATATCTGATCTATTTACTAAAGATGCTGGAAAAATGGTTTGTTCCTTGTACTGCTCCAGTAAGTATATGACTTTCCCTGCTATTCTCTATCTTTTCAAGTGCCAGATCAGTCCAAAAATGGAGTATTGCTGCCATATCTGGGCTGAAGCTGTGCTGTACCACTTGCCTGCAGTTGGAGATTCATCTTCAGTTGAGCTGGTTAAGCTCTCTGTCTGTGGGCAGAGAGCATTCCCAGACAGCAGAGTCTTATCTCAAAGGGCAGGGTCTCGTCTGGGGAAATTACTTACCCAACCCTGTTTTATACGGGGAATTTCTGACTGAGCCTATGGACTCAGTAACCTCACATTAAATTCAGCCTTGTGCCACATCTGACTGTATGGTGCAGTTCGTAGATACCATCTCACTTACCTGTCTTGACAGAGTTCAAAAGCATATACATGGCCTTGTGGGTGATGAATTATTTTCCAACCTACAACCCCTTTCCACAGACAAAACATTGTGAGCCTCTTGCTACTCTGTCAAAATTTCCATGGCATTTATTCTGATGACCTACATTCCTTGGTTCCACCAGCTCCAACCTTTGCAACTAGAACCTGTCATTCTAAGTACACAAGAATTAATTATATCTGTCACCTTCATATCCCAAAAATAAGAAAGCTCCTCAGACAGCTCCTTCCAAGAAATTCCTGCTTTGTGGAACAGACACTCGTCAGGATGTTTTCCCAATCACTACAATCTTAACATCTTCAAGTCTAGGGTTGACAGTTATTTTTACTGCATTATCCCATGAACATCACTTCTTACCTTTTCTTACACTCATAAAACATTACACAGTAATCCTCTACTTTGAGTGGCTCTTGGACTTCAGGCTGAGTGAGCATTATTATAAAAAAATTATAATTATTTGCATGCAAACAAAGATGGTATATTATATTTATGCCTTTCAACCAGGTCACCAGAATTGTCATAGCAAAAATTTTAATACCACTTCTTGGAACAATTTATCTTTTACACATTATGAGAAGTTACGACTATATTTGAGACAAAAATTGTGAGAAAGAGTGTTGATATACATATTACTGTATGCAAAATGATATAAAGAGGAGTTTAAGCAAGTATAAGAATATAGTATCTTGGAATATACAGTTATATAAAATTTATGCTATACCTTAAACAAAATTGTGATATTTATTATTTTGATTTTGAGTGACATTTCAGTAGACACATCAAGTAAGTGTTTTCTTTGGCAAAAATAAGCATTATAACTCATGGCAGAGTTAGGCAGTGAGTGATGCATTTCAGTAGTGGCAATAGCAAAAAGTGTAGACTTTCACTGGTACTGGCTGTTGTTCATTGCTGGTAAAAAGGCGGAAGTAATGGTGGTGAAAATGTGCAAAAATAGTTTTGAAGTTGAATGGTTTTTCTGCCTAATGATATTATTTTGCTCTTTGTATCTGTTGCAGTTTCTATGGAAATGAATCGGAAGTATTATTTCTGAAATATCCATTCTTGCTCGGTGCATTTTATCACAAAGCTCTAGTTTTTTTTTTGTTTTTTTCACATTTTGATTATTGAAGCAAACAGTGCAAATAAAGAAATCATATCTGATATTTTATATTGTTTGCTGTAGGAGTTGAAAAGTGTACAGACAGTAGTGTGATAAAACCAACAATAATAATAAAATAGAGTGAATCTAGAAATGAAATAATAGTGAAACTGGTTCAGCTAAAAGAATATCCAAATAAATGACCTTATTGTTAACAAGTAGTAAAACAAATATGGAATAGAGAATTGAAAAGGAAGTGGATGCTTGAATGCTCTCTTTAATCAAGAAGAAATATGTTGTTGAAATGATTATAACAAAACCCATAAAAGCTCCAAGATGTGGGATGCAACTTAAAGTCTCAACAAAATCTCCTGTTTTATTTCCAAGTTTGTTTAAGCAATTAAATTGTATATCAACCCAGAGTATTGTGATAAAAAATACCCTTCACTTACATGCACATACATCCAGTGCTGAGAACAGCACAAATTGCAATATGAGCACTGGTAAAAATGATTGCTGAAGACATTAAGTTTATAAATCCTAGAAATTCATACACAGATGTCCTTAAGGTCACATAGCACACTGTATAAGTTAGTTAGATCCAGTGACAGAACCCAAAGAACTAGGAGTTCAATACCTGGTTAAGGCAGTGGAGAACTTGGAGAGGTGAATTAACAGGAGATAACTGACAGCCATTAGACATGGAACTAGAAAGGGTTCAGTTCAACATTCCAACCACCTGAAGAAGGCTGGAGCGTACAACAGCCAAACCGTTGTGATAAATATGGCAACGAAAATGAGGACAATAGTTCGAATAATGTAAATAGTGTACATATAATACCTCATCTCAGAAATATAGGCAGATCCAGAACCTTTGCTTGAAAACCAATAAAAGTTTTTAGTTTTTATATAAATTTTTTTTTTAAAAGTTAATTTTTTTATTTGGATCATTTTCCTACTTTCCAGGAAAAGTTTGAACATAAATTATCTAGTGTTCTGAAACTCTTTCAAAAGTAATCATATTTACCCTAATATACTTTTACATAACATGCAAGTGAAGTGGTGCAATGGTTATTAGTCTATAAAGCAAGCCTAGTTTAAATTCCAGATTAGTCTGCTGCATTCACTTTTGCCTGCAAGAAAGGTATGCATTCATCTCTTCTCTCCAACCACTGATGCATAGCTTAGACTCTCTAGCCTTGTTGGCAGCCAGTCTAGGAGAAGGACAACTCTGAATTCAAAATCCATAGAGAATAAGAAACCGTTTCATTAGCTTGCCTAAGTTATGGCAATAATAAAATGGAACAATAACACTACAATAATAATAATCAACAATAAGATGAGATAAATCTAGTATAATAATAATAGTAAACAAAATATCTGACTCAAATTATATGTACCAACTAAATTCTGAAACAAAAATGGTGGTATTAATACGAGGAGTTGAAAAATCATGATAGTAATGATAATATTTAAAATGGTGGTCAATTATGAATGCGATAAAAGAATAGAGATGGAGAAGAAATAAAGTGTTTAAATCTATGTTTATGTGTGACTGAATAAAAATGTGTATGAGAAAGTGTGAAAGACAGTGAGACCTTGAATCAAACATTGTATATTTTCTCATATGAATTAATATTTTCAGCTTTTGTTTATCTATAACATCCACACATACACTGTATTTATATAGTTATAAAGAAGATGGTTTTTACCCTGCGCACCCTTAGAAATGGATTCACCTTGCTACCATATACAGGGTGTGATGAGTAATTTATCACCATTTTATATTTTTAATTTTGCGCACGCACATTGTTTTTGATTTTGTTAACTGCAAAGTATAGTAGGATCAGTTGGTCACTGGTGGTGAGAAAAATAGCACCATAATGCAATTCACTCTGCCAGAAATTTGGAAATGGCATGCTGTTCTACTTGGCATTTGCACTAGAAGCTCCAGTACAAACATTTCAGAGTGTTTGGGTGTCAATGAGGACAGTGCAGAGGATTTGGAAAAAATTGGATGAGTCTAATGATGATTACGAAGGTGTTTGGAGGGATCACTAGTGATGGCAATGTTATGCCTCTATTCATCTTCCCACAGGGAATCAGACTCAACATGGAGGCCTTAATCAAGTGCCTTGAGGAGTTAGTGCTACCCTGTGTCAAGAGGGTAGCTGTTGAAAGACCCTATGTCTGGCAACAGGATTTTTCACCATGCCACACAAGCAGGAAAACACAGTCACAGCTGTCAGACAATTTCTGTGACCATGTCAACTCTTACATCTGGCCACCTAGCTCCCCAGATTGCAACTTCCTCGATTATTATGTGTGGAATGCAGTTGAGTGAGAGACCAACAAAACTCATTTAACACCAAAGACAAACTGAAGGCAAGGATTATGGTAGCATTTGCCAACTTAAACAAGGAGACCATCCAGAAGAGTTGCAAGAGATTTCAAAGTCACATGGAGGCTGTGGTTGAAGCCAATGGCGATTTTATTGAATAAATTTACTCTTTAGTATTTCAAGATATTTTTGTTTAATTTTGGTAAATATGTCTGTTAAAATGAGATGCCAATGTTATTTTCATTTTTGCATAATTTAGGTAATAATTTATTCTTTGCACCTTGTATGTGATGCAATAGAAGTAGTTGTGGCAGTTATGGGATGTGAACAGGATTTAATATCATTAGAATACTACCAGGAGATGCCAGAATAGGGAACATTACATTAAATCTAACCCCAATTCATATGTTTGTGGGAAAATTAAATAAAATCAATAAATAAAATAATAAGAATGAATAATAAAAAAAAGAAAAAGAATATATATACCCATGATGTTAATAAAGAAACTGGAAATTTTATTGCCCCACTTGACTTCATCAAACATCCATTAGGTGGCACTGTTTAAGTTTATAAAAAGATAAACATTTCCTTCCTCTTTCTCCTTGTTCCAAGATATAGCAGAACATTGGAAAAGATATGCCCACTGGGGAATGACTGTTTCTCCCAGTTCACTGACTACTGAACTCTCTTTTCACTTTCCAAAACATAGCATTCGCACATGTGTTTCAAAACTGCCTCCTATGAAGTAAGTAAACCTTTTCTTTCATTGTTCCAACTCAGTGCCATGCTAACTTGAGCTCAACTATTACAACTATACTGACCTCCAATGATGAAATAAGTACAAACTTTTCTTTGGTCCATTCAACTCTGCACAAGGCTGACTTGTGCTTGATCATTATAATGATACTTATTCTTACCAACGCTTCTGGACCAGAAAAAGAAAATGGACATACCCAAGAGACATTGAGAATGTTGTTGCACTACAGTTCATATAAAAAAAAAGGAGAATAAACAGTCATAGTAGAAACCCAAGGTTTTGTGTGCTTAATTGTTTACATGTGAACATGCACCAACCTTTAATATATAACAGCATGCACCTTTAAATTCCATAGTTTTATACAAAAGCACTTCATAAAATATATTACAAAGAACTGCTTGAACTGTTAGCTAAGCTTGATATATTTGGGAAGGATATTAGAATAATTCAAAAGTGATATTAGGAGTAAACTGTCTGTATATAGATAGAAAATTCAGTAAATGCACAAAAATAGAAAGGGATATGAAACAAGGATGTATCTTCTGACCAGATTTATTCAACCTTTACTGTGTGGTGTTTCTGAGAGAATTAGAAGTCCTGCTTGGATTCATTATTGTTGACTACAATCTTAACAAAATTAGATATGCAGATGACACATTGTTGATAGAAGACATAGAAAGGAAAATAGAGGAACTCCTACAAAAGGAAGTGAAGGCAAGTGAAAAGAAAGGAATAAACAGTAATTGTAAAAAGACACCCTGCATGTGAATTACTAAAACAAGCAAGTACAACAATTTAAATATCTAGAAAGTGTTTTAACAGAGAATGGAAAATGTGACACTGAAATCCAATGGCACATTTGGATACCAATCAAAAGTTAAGTAAAGTATTAAGAAACTGGAAAATCTTGTTAGCAAAGAAAAAAAAATACTTAACTGTTGCGTAATATCGGTTCTCCTATATCACAGCGAATGCTGGACAATCTTCTCACAGATGAAGATGAGACTAGAGGCAACAGAAATATGGTTCTACAGAAGGATGCTGAGAGTACTTTGAACTGAACATGTAAGCAATGACAAAGTTTAAGAGAAAATGGGAATAAAAAGGACACTTATGCTTAACATTAGAAAGATATAAATGAAATTTCGAGAGTACATAATGAGGAAAGAGGGTTTAGAAGATTTGACACTGACAGGACATTTTAAAGGCAAGAGGGATAGAGGAAAGCAGCATAAAATCTACCTAATGAGTTTGTGTTAGCAGAACAGGAGAGATAGCGAAAAGACATAATTTACTAAGAGCTACAAAAGACAGGAAATTATGGAGACATGACCCATAGACGAAGGTTAACATTTTTGATACCAAAGCATTGGTTACTGAAACTCAATTGGATGAGAGGATGTCACCACTGGACTGTGGAAAACTGATGTTTCATGAGACAAGTCATATTTACAACATTTTTAGCAGATAGTCAAATTTATGGCTATAAATCCCTATAAACAGGTTTTTGTTCAATCTGTTTTTTAACCTTTTTAAGCAATGGCACACCGAGGAGCAAACGAAAATAACACAACACACTTAGCAAAATTTTTAAAGGGTATACACTTAAATGTTATGAAATAAAGCCATAGATTTTAAAAAAATATACACAAATATGAATATACTTTATTTCAATGTTTTTATTCAACTATTTGTGCAACTTATTTAGTGTGAAACCTGTGCCTGGTGTTTTTTCATGATTTCTTCAATTTTTGGTTGAATGTGTGATAAGCAAACCCTCATTTCTTCTTCTTTTGACAATATTTCACAGCACACTAAGTGTGCCATGACACAGTGGTTGAGAATCACTGCTCTAAATGGTATGGGCTATGTCCTGTTGTAGTTTGCAAGGACCATGAGTGAAACTGGAATCTTGGTAGGTGTAAAATACATAGATATGGTTAGGGATAATTTTCACTCTTTAAGACTTGCTACAGTGGTGGAGGATTTGTTCCAGTAAGATAATGTAACACTCACCATGGGCAGATAATGTGAAATTGTTTCTAGGAACACTCTGTTGACCTCCAGGTACTCCATTGGCTTATGCACTCATTGGGTTTAAACCTCATTGAGCCAGTATGGGATATGTTGCAGAACTAAATTCCATGCAGCCACATTCAACAAACACAATTATGGACAGCTTTAAAATAAGCTTTATATATATATATATATATATATATATATATATATATATATATATACACAAATAAAGAGAAAGAACAGTCAGCTTAAAAATCCAGTTCTTTAGCATTTACTTTTTACAAAAGTGCTCGATACAACGTAGAGCATATATAATATATATATATATATATATATATATATATAACATGATAAACTTGATAATTGAAAGTGCTCAGTACAAGTTAGAGCCTATAAAACATAAGTTAAATGAAGAATAAAACTGAGGCAACTCAAATTTCACCCTAATAATGATGGATACTCAATGAAGCTAGATTCTAGTTCCCTTTACTGATAAGGTGAAAATTGAGTTGCCTTTATTTATTTATTTATATATTATATATATATATATATATATATATATATATATATATATAAAGAAGCACACAGTGAGTGCTGGTGATAATAAAAATATTAGTGCTTTTTTCTGTGTCTGATGATTGCGATGTGCATGAAAGTCAGAGTTATACTAAATAGTGTGTGTGTGTGTGTGTGTGTGTATATATATATATATATATATATATATATATATATTAATCGGTATCACCCCATGTAAAGCAGTAAAGCTACTAACACACAGGGGTGTTGCAGGGTGTGGAAGAATTAGGAACATAATCATTAATAATGAGCAGGAAGTGGAAAGAGTAATCAAGAGAACAATAGATTGTGATTGACATTGCATTTAAATTTTTGCATGAAACTGGAAGGAGTGCAAGAAAAGAAACTGTTAGAATAGAATTTATGGTTACATCTAGTCAGTTCAACTGTAAATTGATGAAGTCTCAATGCCAATTTAGTACTGACCTTAAATTCAAAAAGTCTAGGTACAATATTGAAGAGCTCATCTGAACAATTACCATAAAAGTATTTATAGAAAAGACAAAGAGGCAACTTTATGCTGGTGGGAAATTGACTGAAACTAAGCTGCCAGATCAGGACCAATAATATTTCTGATTCTTCTTTGGATTTTATCAAGGAGCTCAAGGAAAATAGCAGTGGCACTGGACCATATGCGGCAGAAATATTCTGTGCATGGGTGAATAGTAGACTTACAGATATTTAAGAAAGATTTACACGATACAGTGAACCAGCATATATATATATATATATATATGCCCATACACACCCATGCAATCTTTTTGTTGTTGATTTTTAATCACAATACTCCTCCTTGAACAAACACCACAAATTGGCAATAAAGAAGTAATTACTAGTTGAGATTCACTCCATGCCATGGGAGCCTATATTTTATGAGTTTTGCTATGACTACATCAGCCACATAATTATCAGAGATTAAACAGTGCATTCAAACACCAAATACTTTTCTAATTCTCTATTCCATGTAAAGTTATTTATTTGAATATTCTTTTTAGCTGAATCATTTTCACTATTATTTTTATTTCAAGGTTCACTATTTTATTATTACTGTTGTTGTCACTTTTTATCTCACTTTTCTATTTCTGTACCTGTAATGACTCAAGCACCTTGTTGATTTCATGACATGTCGCATTGTTATTCAGGTGAAAGAATTAGCTACACAATTTTTTTGGCACTTCAGTTTATGAACATGTTAATGAACATGTTAATTTAGAAATTAAATAAAAAACTTGATAAAGATTTCTCCAATCAACATTGTGAGCCAAGGACAGGTAACAAAAGTGAAAGGAATATTAAAGAAATATCTTTTTTTTAGTTTAAGCTTAAATGTTTTACAAAGTACAAATGGAAAAAGTTATGAATATTGCTTTATTAGTACCAAATCTAATCATTTTGTCCATGTTGCAAGTCAAAGATACTGAAGAGATTAGGAATAACTTTTTGTATCTTCTTTTTATGAATTTAATTTATCCATAGGTTTATAGCAGAGAAGTTGTATTAAAATTTTTCTTAAACACAGTGACAAATATCACTTGCTTAAAAAAATACTGTATTGGAAAAGAGAAATGAAAAGTAATATTGTTCTTGTTAGGTTCTATTCTAATGTGAAAGTTTATTAAAAAAATAATGGTAATTAGTACTGAATAAATAAGTGATTTAATTGATTCTTTTTATATTAAGAACATACATCCTGAGATTTTGATTTGTATTTTTTTCTCACAGCTTTATGAGTTATTTAAAGCTGAAACATATTTTGGATTGTAAGAATAATTCCATTTTTTTTTTTTTTTTTTTGGTGAGTTAATATTGCATTGATAATTTTTTTTGAGATTACAGTTACAAGTTCTACTATTTAATCTATAACTAAAGTGAGGTGATGGATTCATACCTTTCCCAAGAGTATTTACATGTAAGTGGATGTAACAAACTCAGACTGAAATTTGAACTTGGCTCTCTGTTTTCTCATTCTGAACTGTTATCAGTTACACCACCTACACATCCACATATTTTATATATATTTCAGTGCAACCACATCACCACCTAACTCCCCAGACTGCAACCCCACCTGATTATTATGTATGAGATGCAGTTGAGTAGGAGACCAACAAAACTCCTTGTAATACCAAAGATGAAGGCAAGGATTATGGCGACATTCACCAAGGAGACCATCTAGAAGAGATGCAAGAGATTCCAAAGTCATCTGGTGGCTGTGGTTGAAGACAATGGCAATTTTATTGAATAAATTTACTCTTTAGTATTTCAAGATATTTTTGTGTAATTCTGATAAATATATCTGTTAAAATGAGATGTCAATGTTATTTTTATTTTTGCATAATTTCAATAACAATTTATCCATCGCAACCTGTATATAATTTGCTTAATTTATGGGAGAAAAATTCTCAATACTAGGGAAAGAGCAGTTGTAGCTATAAACAGTGTGTACATAGGCATCATCTTTGCATTATAATGTACAGTTTCATAACTTAAGTGATCATCAGCCCATGTGAAAAGTTTTATATACAGTGTCAGATGATTACATGGTGACTGACATTTCCAGACCTTAAGCAATCATCAGTCATGTGTGTAACACTTTTTTTTTTTTAGATTATAACAACATTCTTAAGAAAGAACAAGTTTAAAATTGATGTAAAAATAAACTTCTTTTTCTATATAATGTACTTTAAGCTAGATAATATATCTGTTAATAAAATCAACTGTTATATATAACACCTGAAGAAAGGAAAATTTTCTGTAAAAAATTAGAGTTTGGAAATATGTCTTTAAACTTTTAATCTATTATATATATATATATATATATATATATATATATATATATATATATATATATATATAGTTCTAAAATATTAAATTATATTGCCTGTGAAAACCTTCATTGGTAGAAACTTCAGTAGTGTAAAAGGTTAGTGTTTGTAATATTTTAGATCTTAACTTGCTCTACACTTTTGATTGTTTGTAACTGTGTATTGAGTCCATTTTTTTAATATAACCTTTTCCTGGACAAGATAAACATTGTCTGTAAAAAGAGTTTTACTGTGTGTGTGTGTGTATATATATATATATATATATATGTGATGTGTCAATAGCTGAAACATACTGATGAGTGGACTAATTGATTACAAAAAGGTTTGTTTACTAAACTCTGGAGTTCAGGTGCTGAATTGAACATTAATCAACTAACAAATTCAGTCCGATGAAGTCCTAAAGAATGAAACTCATCACAAGAATACTTTTTCAACTTTGTCAAACATTTTTCCCCAATATTGTTATCTCATATTATATATAAATATACACACACACATGATGGACTCTATTGTCATATTGACATATGAGGGCCCAAAGGTTTAGCTCCAAGAACTAAACAACCTGATTACTTACACACATGACTTGATTACGGTGGTGAAGATTTGTGTATCCACACTTCAGAATTGAATATAGAAAACTGGTATGCATAGTGTGTCACAAACAGCCTTCCTCAAGTTTTGAATTCAGAGTTGTACTTCTCAAAGACTGGTTGCCAACCAAGACTAAAGAACTCCATCTGTCTTACTATTTATAACCCATAGCAAGGAGAGGAGAGAGGCATTCATGTTTCCCAAGTATATTATGCAAAAGTGAATATAACAAAATTGACTGAAATTCAAACTTGGCTTATTCCAAGCCACTGACCATTAAACTTCCTGCACACACACACACACACACACATTTTACATATATATATATTCATTGCTATTTTTAATTACATCTCTGTTTCACATGATAATGTTGATCACTGCTTATCTTACATAAATAATATCAACATCAATGGTTAATATTACAAGAATGATAATACTAAAAACTATATAAATATTGTAATATTAAACTGCACTATACAACACAACTATTTACCTTTATATTACCATTATTGACACAGTTGTTCATGACAATAATTAAGAGCAATAACAATAAAATATTCAGAAAATGCATCCCAAATTATTAGGCACACCTGTAAACACCTGCAAACACCACACACACAGATACACAAAAACTCAACTCATTTAAGTATCTTGTTGAACATCACAAGGTAGCATTGCTTTCATTTACAGTTGTTTATATTTTAATTCTCTTCATATTTTATAAAAAAAATATTTGCTTGTTTTGCTTTATTATAACCTGATCCTAACTTTACAGTTCTGTATTTGATATAAACTTCTTTACACAAATAATATTCTAGATTGTGACCTCTTTAGTCAATGAGAACAGGAAAGTATCTTTTGTTATGTATGTAACTGTTTTGATATTTTATTATTCATAAAAAAGTGTAAAAGCAAAGAAATATATGGAAAGGACAAAGAGATATTGAATCAGATTGACAGTTTACTTATAATAACATTAAATAGAAACTTACTTTTTTTTTTTTTTTTGCTTAGAATAGAATTAGATATATTTATTTACTGTAGAAAATTCCTTTTCTATGTATTTTTATATCCTGGAGCAAACTTTCAAAATTTTTCTAACTTATCAGGAAATTTTATTAAGAAAATATTTTATGGTTTCATGTGAGGTGGATGTTGAAAAGTTCTGACTCAACCAAGAAGGGTTTCTCAAAAAAGTTTTTTTTTAAATTTGAGGTTTGTTAGATTGTGGGAAGTGTGTTGGGTCAAGAACTTTTCAGTACCCTGTAAATGTTAAAAGCTATGAATTATTCACTGACCTAAAAAGAACAGCTTCAACTCTCATAGGCTACAGATAGATTTTCTATCACAATCTCATGACCCTAAATATAAACAATTCCCCCCCCCAATGTATTTTTTCATAAACATTTGTAAAGTTGGTCTAATAAATTTGCAAAATGAGTTCAAATTGCAGCTACAGTAGTTTGTGTTCACTTTGTACAAATACTCTTGAGAAAGACATGAATTCACTTCTCTTAATGATTTATGTAGGGAATTACTCCCTGTTTTAGTATCATATAACCATGTCATATTTTACTTGAAGTGGAGATTAATTAGCCACGCTGATCCCTGAGAAATAATGAAGAACCTTACACTGCACCCTTAAAATCTACTAGGCTATGACAATTTGATATTTGATTTTTTTAACAACATATCTTTTATTATATTTTGACAACTTCATTAAAAGTTAATAAACTAAATGGTGATTGGAGGTTGAAGTAGTTAATACTAATTGTGTTGTGAAAGTATTGACTTGCCTATTGAAATGTAACTTAGTGTAGATCTACAAATGCTTTTAATATATATATATATATATATATATATACAACAAAGCTTGTGAACACATATCTACATAATACAATCTCATATACACAAATTGTAATGAAAATAGATTGGATGCAAAATCCTCATTTTCTTTTGCAATTCATACAACAAGGAATGCTAAAACTCCCTGTTAATTTTAATGAACTTTTAAAGTTAGAATTACAAAGATTTTCAATTGAAAATCCTTAATTCTAGAAATTAGACATTATAGCCATTACAGATTAAGAACAAAAAGATTTCACATTTTAATTTTCATTAAAATGATGTTTCTTTTCTCTTTCTTTCTATTTTAGCTTTATAGAACTGCTTTTTTAAAGTGAGAAACTTTTTTTCATTTAATCTGTCAGTTATCTTCAATTTGTTTTAATGACATGTCCTTTCAGGATCTAAGCAAACATAGCTCTTCCCAAATTCCATTTTTTTTTTTTACAATTTGTGAGTTGCCATGACTTCTTAGGAAATATATGGAAGTGGTTTCTTGTTGCCTTCTCTAGGGCTTTTAAATTCAGAATTGTTGTTCTCCTAGACTGGCTGCTACCAAGGTAATCTAAGCTATCCAGCAATCATAAGGAAGGAGAGATGGATGAATGCCTTTCTCGCAGGCAAAAGTGAATGCAGTAGACTAGTCCAGAATTTGAACTAGGCATGCCGATTCCCTTTTCTGTGCTAATAACTGTTGCACTACCTGCACTTATTCAATTGCATGTTATGTAAAAGTAGATTTGGATAAACATGATTACATTTGAAAGAGTTTCAGAAACCATTAGACAATTTATGTTTAAAATTTACCTGGAAAGAGGGGAAATGGTCTAAACCAAAAAAGAAAGAAAAAAGAAAACTTTAAAAAAAAAAAAAAAAAAAAAAAAAAAGAACTTTTATTGGTTTTCAACCAAATAATCATAAATGAGAAATTTCTGCCCAAAGGCGCTGAATGTATGTGAAGGTTATTCACAAATCTACAGAGAGAAAAAGTATGCTTACATGCTCACACAGGCAACTCTACAGACACATGTAAGCATGATAAAATAATATTATTATTATTATAGTTATGTACCCTTATTAAGGGATTATTCTCCTTCATAGAAGAGTTCTAAAATAACCATCTTTGTTTACATCTTGTGTCTTTTTGAGTTCAATAAAACCTTAATCACCCAAAAGTATTTTCTTCAGTCTCGTAATTCAACACAGTAAGGAAAGAAAAAAGGGATGGAAAATAAAAATGTGTGTGTATACAAAGTAAACAAAATACTAGTGTGTACTTTATATACAGGGTGGTGCTGAATAGTTCTTGACCATCAAATATTTTTAGAAAGGATTCTTGGTTGAACTTAGAACTTTTCAGTACTCCCTCATGTATATATAGATAGATACTGAAGATAGATAAAAAGATAGATAGATACCAGAGATGGATAGAAAGATAGATAGATACCGGAGATGGATAGAAAGATAGATAGATACCGAAGACAGAAAGATAAATACCGAAAATAGATAGATACCGAAGATAGATAGATAGATAGATACTGAACATAGATAGAAAATAGATAGATATCGAAGATAGAAAGATAAATACCGAAAATAGATAGATACCGAAGATAGATAGATAGATACTGAACATAGATAGAAAATAGATAGATATCGAAGATAGAAGATAGATACCGAAGGTAGATAAAAGATAGATATCAAAGATAGAAAAATACATAGATATAATAATTCACTGTATTGAATCCCTTCTAATTTTGAACAAAAGATAGAGCCAAAAAATTAAAAAGAAATAGAAACAACAAAATTAAATGTAAATTGCAATAAAATATAAAAATGTATACAACTGTTTGAGGTTATTTCTTGAGCTTCATTAAAATACTGTGTGTCATATTGTGATTTGACTTTTACATTTATCAGGTGGGGCTTTAATAGAATATAGGACAAATATTGTATAGATTTGATAGAAATATAATAGCAATGACTATTATAACTCTTTTTTACCAAGCCCATAAGTGTTTACTCTGACCTAAAAAATAAGAATGATTTTTAATTAATGAACACCTTTATGAGCTTAAATACTTTATGTATAAAACAAAAATATAGGCACTAGAAAACATAGTTTTATGTTTTAACTCATATATTTTTCTATGAATATAAGTACATTAGTAAAGAAATTGACAGTATATACGATTAAAAAATATCTATGAGAAATATGGTACCACATCATAGTGAAATGTTGATCTTGTGGATGATTAATGAATTTGATTCTCACAGCGTGTGCTTGTGGCTAATCTAAGCTAAGTTTATAAATAACTACATATGTTCAAGATACATACACACACACATATATATATATATATCTATAGATAGATAGATAGATAGATAGATATAACTATATTTCAAAAGTAATACTGATTCATACAAGTTTCATAGAAGGCAACTGACAAGGTACTGTGATTAAACTTTTTCTGGTGAAGTGAATTGCATCATGGTGCTCTATTTTGACAAATGGTGCCCAACTGACCCTACTATACTGTATTGTTGACAAAATCAAAAACAAACAATGTGCATATGCAAAATTAAAAATATAGCATGATGACAATTTACCCATCACACCCTGTATGTAGGGAGTGTACTTTGGAAGATGAAAAGACAAGTACACATATGATTACAATATGTTTATATGTATTTACAAGTTTATAAATAATAAAAACATACACTTTAAAATCATTATAAATAGTAAATTATATTCAGTACAAGTTTATCAACACAGAGAACACAAATAATCATTTTTACATATACTTAAAATGTATGCCTATGAATATTCATAAATCTACAAGTAAAATAAATTGTATATTATTCAATCATTTAAGTGTGTGTATATGTGTGTGTATGTGTATCTTGTATGTAACAGACACACACACATATATATATATATATAAATGTATGTGTGTGTGTGTGTGTATATATATATATATATATATATATATAATATTACTGACAGCACATCAGGACCCTTCAGTCTATTGGAAAAGTATTTTGTGAACTATAAATATATAAGAGGGTGATTAAAATTTTTGAGTCTGGACAAGAAGCTTTTCCAAAAAGAAATCTGTTTGATTAATTAGTCAGATCTTGGGATGTGGGTTGGGTCTAAAATTTTTAATTACCTCGTCATATATATATATATATATATATGAACATATAAAAAAACATTAAATATAAATAACGTATAAACAATATATATATACACACACATATATATGTATGTATGTATGTATGTATGTCTGTGTGAATGCTAACATTAGATATAGATGGATATTATTTGTATATATTTAAGATTACTTTATAGCATTTATGAATTGATATAAGACTATTCTTTAAAATAAATTCTCTCATTCTTACTGAGTCAAATATTCACATGTTCAACGCACAGAAGAAGCCAATCAAGTTAACTCTATTATTAAAAGGTAGTGAGTTTGTGGTGATATAATACATATTCATTCTTGTATGTACAGTGGAAAAAATATGACTGAATTAAATAAACATGCTCTGTTGAAAAAGACCTGGAAAGTTTGCTCTATGAAAATTTGGAATGAGTGTTGACGTTACTCACTTTCAGTAAAAAAGTACTTCATCCAGTAGGTTTGATAAGTTTTTAATGAATATTTAAAGCAGATTTTAATGCAATATATATATATATATATATATATATATATATATATATATATATATATGTACTTATATTTGGTCTGTAAGTTTTCATTTATGCATATTTAAAGAACAATCAAAGTTATGGAATTTTTTTTTAAATAGTCTGAAATATAGGAAAATTTAAAATATAGAAAAAAAATAAATAAAAATTTTTTAACAAAGAACTTTGGTTGGACATTAACCAAATTTGTATAAAGTTATATAAATATATATATATATATATATATATATATATATATATATATATATATATATATATACACACACACACACGCATTTTCTGTTTACAATATTTAACTAAAATAAATATCAAATTCTCACCTTGCTATATTACCTTACAAACAAATGAAAATACACTAATAATAATGACATACATGATATAATGGCATATAATGATAGATAATGAACAGAGAGATATGTAAAGATAGATAATGAACAGACCGAGAGACAGAGAGAGATAGCTAATGAACAGATTGAGAGACAGAGAGAGATAGATAATGAACAGACCGAGAGACAGAGAGAGATAGATAATGAACAGATTGAGAGACAGAGAGAGATAGCTAATGAACAGATTGATATAGGTAGATAAAATCTTATAATAAATAGACAAAAAGCTAAATGAAAATGCATGAAAAGACAAGAATTAAATCACTTAAAAATAAGGTAGACTACTTATTTATATTTCTGCATGGGAACTAAGTGTCCTAATTATTGCAAAATCATTAATTTAGAAAATAGATACTTATTATCAAACTTATCTGGTTTTTAAAATTATAAATTACATCTGAAATTCTTTCAGTATTTCTGTGAGCATTAAAAGGTTTTCATTTTTTTTGCTTTTCTCTCTAGTTTTTGAATCGTTTACTTTTTTCTTACCTTTGTCACAACTCTACTGAGTTTACCATCATCATTTGCACAGTAAGTCAAGACATCCTGCCGTACCAAGCATTTCTCAGGGAATAGTTTTGCAAGTTCCTGCACCGATTCTATTGGTTTGTTTCCCTTTCCATCTTCTGAAAGAACCTCAAACCATCCCTGGTAAGTGATTGGAATGGAGAGTCTCTGTTCCAAAGATAACATTTTGCTTGTAGACATACGGAACTTTCGACCTCCAACCCCGAGTCCATCTGTTAATTTCTGTACACTATGGGAGAGAACCTTTATACAACTCCTAATAGAATGAAGGTAAAGTTGTTGATGTGTTTTCTGTAATGCAAATCGATTTAACCCAATATTCATATAATGACCTTTGGTAACTTTTACAAGATTAGGGACTTCATGTTTTATATGAAACTCTTTCAAGAGTACTGATGAGCTTCCCCATTCTGCTACCCAGGGACTTGTTGATTCTCCCATATCTCTGTCCTTGTCTTTGGCTGTAGACATAAACACTGTACTCTTTTCTGTGTTTTCACTCTGAACCCTGGCTTGAGGTTGTGACTGTATTTGATTTGATACCGTGTAGACCGAGCGGCTAAACATACCTGAAAATTGAGGCAGAACCAGTTGTTTCCTTAATTGTCATTGGTTATTTGAAGCTACTATCTCTATCACTTTTCCTTCCTTCTCTTTGTTTTTTTGTTGTGGGTTGAGAGGAAATTTTTCAGTTGTATGTCTTCGTATTTTAGGCATTCGCTATCAAAAGTAGCGTCTGTGTTATAGAGCTTCCACAGAGTATATTGAGGTAATCCCCAGCAGATCAACCAAGCAAGCAAACACTGAAATAAAAGGTGGTATGGAAGAAGAATTTAAAACCAGTTAAACAGGTTCAGGACAAAAGTTTTTTTCTATTTTTTTTTCTTTTTCACTTTCTCATGTCTTTATTTTTTTTTTAGTACTTTCCTTTTCTTGTCTCTCCCTCTTTTATTTTACTCATTTCTTTACCCTCCCCTTTTTTTTTTTACAACTTTCCTTTCTCTCACAATTATATTTAACTTCTTTTTCTCTTTCATTCATTTTTTCTTTATTTTTCCTTTCATTTTTCTTCTTTTCTTGATCTTTCTCATCTTTATTTTCTATCTGTTCCTTTCTTGTCTTTTCTTTGTTCTCTTTCTTATATTCCTTTTCCTTTCTCAGTACATAAATGTGAATATTTGTGTGTGGACACTTCAATATTCACGTATAATTGTGACAATGCCTATGTTTGTATGTAGGTAAATCATTTCTTGTTGTGTGTACATGTATATGTATGTATGTATATTATGCATCTTTTTAGCAATTGTGTGTGCATCATATCATACTAGAGTGTGTATATACCAATGTATTTATATACATATCACAAAAGGTCTGTAGCCTAATGATGAAGAAAGCATTTATTATAAACAATATTTATATTTCTACCTAATCTTCCTTTCCAATGCACTTAATTCAATGCTGAATATTACATAGAAAATTTCAGCTCAAAATTCCACTAATAATGTGTCAGGCTATGGACTTATTAATCCACTCTCATATATCTATGTACATGCACCTATATGTATAGACATTTTATATATGCATATATCTGTTTGTATGACTATTTGCAGGGAATGGCTAACATGAAAGGGATTTTATCATTTTCTTTTTTATACTAAAGCTCATTCATTACAAGGCTCAAGAACCACTCAAGATAGAAGGTTACTGTTAAAACGGTTATGATTCTTTGGTTTGGTTTGTTTTATGGCATATCAATTTCAATGAGTTATTTAATGCCAACAAGATTTTTATTGCTGGTAATATTTTTTTTCAAAACGTATTTCTGGTAATATTTTTTTCCAAAAATATATTACTGCTAATATTTTTTTAAAAAAAATGTATTGCTGGTAATATTTTTTCCAAAAAATATTGCTGGTAATAATTTTTTTTACAAAAATGTATTGCTGTATTAAAACCTATTTTTACACGTTTTGACCCCAGTTTGGGGGTTAACTATTAGCCTATATCTGGGACCCTAACAGGTGCTACCAGCACAGGTTAGGGTGGACTTGGGAACACCAGGAATTAAGAGATGGTTCCACAATCCTCAAAACCTCCTGGTCAGAGGCATTGCTGTCAGATGTAGTTTATTGCCTTACCCAGGACATGGATGTAGTTTCTTGTCATATATAGGACGGGGTTATGATGAATGTGGTGTGATATGAGGGAAATAAGTGATGGTAGGAAGTTTGTTTGTTTTGTTTTTTTTTGTTCATTTGTTTAGCAGCATATCAACTCCTTCTGGATTATTTAATGCCAAAATTTAATTTTCTTGGGGACATTAGTAGTTTCATTTACAGAAATGTATTGTTGTATGTTTTTCTTTTGTTGCAAAAATGAATTGCTAGTACTTTTACTATAAAATTTTCATACTTTCATAGTGTTTTGACCCCAGTTTGGGAGTTTACTATTTGCCCATAGTTTGGACCCTAACAGGTGCTACCACCCCAGGTCAGGGTGGACCTGGGAACAACAGCAATTAAGAGGTGGTTCCACATCCAACAAAATCTTCCAATTAAAGGTCTTTTTGCCAGATGTAGTTTTATCACCATACCAAAAACAATATGGTAGTGAAGATTATGAGGATAGGAGGGATAGATATTGATTGATCATTGACTTGAAGAGGTTAAAATTGTAGTGAAGCATCCATGCAGGTGTCTGTTCCACAAAGTAGCAGTTCCTGGAAAAAAGCAGCCTGAGGGGAACTTTATACTTACACTTGGAATACAGGGGGAAATGAGGGTGAGTAAACTCTGTGGAATTAGTATGGCATGTCCTAGCAGAAAAGACCTGAACTGGTGTAACTAAATGATATCATGTGGGAAATATTTAATAACATGTGGAGAAAATTTTTTTCTTGTAATAAAGATAATACCTACATTTCATATAGGTATATTCCTTGGAATAGGAAGTGCAAACTGTCCTTATGGTTAGAATATGATATAATAAAATCTATAAAACAATGTCAATTTCTGTAAGAATATACCCACAGAAAGGCTTGAGCCCAAATGTCCCTATTCTCTGTCATATTGTCAGTCAGTTTGTTGCTATCTATTTTAATTACATGGCATGACAGAGAGCTAGAATGAGGAAAATACAGCCTTCTTTACAATAATCCAAATTTGAGTGTGGGTATTAATCCTCAAGAGAGGCTTGATAAGTGATAGTTAAACAAAATCTGTGCATTTGTAATTATATGAGTTTATATACTGATGAATATCTCTTTATTTACAATTCTTTAAAGGTAAGCAAAGTATTAAAAAACAGAAAAAATTTGTTAGAAACAAAAAATGTGTACTGAATATCAGTTTTGCTATATGCCAGTAAATGCTGGACAATCTCATCACAGATGAAGAAGAGCCTTTAAGCAACAGAAATGTACTGTGTGTCTTCTTGAGCTCAAATTTTGCATTGATATGAAATGGAGGAAAAATATTAAATCAACTGCTATGTCTAATGCTAGGAAACTTGATTCACTGTTCACAATTTTTTCTTGTCAGAATCCATCTTGCACATTTATAAATCTACCATTCATCTATGCATTGATTACTGCTGCTATATCTGATCTGGTGCTCCTGCTGTATATCTTGAGATTGACAAAATTCAAAAAAGGGTCTGTAATTTAATCAATCCTAACCTGGCATCTTTAATCCAGTCACTTTCTCACCAATGTGACATGGCTTCTCTCTGTCTTTTCTACAAATATTTCCATGGCAACTGTTCTGATCAGCTTTTTTCCTCTTTGTGCCTCGACTGCATGAATTTGAGCATGCTACTAGATTGACAATTAGGTCTTGTTATTTTACTGTTGAACTAGCTAGATGCAAGGGTCTCTTTGTAATGAAAACAGGACAAGAGATTCTGTCTAGTAATCGTTTATTCAATTAAGAATACTACTACTCATCTGACTTGACAGCGGAACTATACAGCTTTTATAGCTTGGATTATCTAAGAGGAGATAATCCATATTCACAACATTCTCCCCACCAAATTTCTCACTGATAGGAAAGAAAGTCCCTTAAATGTCCAGGCTCCCTACGAGTTCACAGTGGCCGCCTCAGCAGTCCATGATTTGTGGTCGGAGTACTTTCGAACAGGGAGGCTCTTCAGTGCTGAGCCTGTCTGTGGGCTCTAAAATACCTTGCTCGAAATGTTTCCTTCTCAGAGGAGCAGGCCGTTCCGCGTCAGAGTCAGTCTCTGGATGAACACGTTTATTCGGTGCTAGCCCTTCATCTGTCAGGGTTTCAGGTGTTGGCCCATCCGAAGTGTCTGACGGGGCCTGCGAAGGAGACAGTGTCGTCAGGCGGCGTGTCAGGAACAATTTCAGTGCCATGATCTTCGGAGGGGCTTCAGTGTCAGGGGGTAGTTGGTCTGTCCTCAGGGGCTATCCACGGTCCGGTACGTCTCCGGCCAGTGCTAGGTCCCTGAGAGACACATTAGACTCTCTACCATCTGCATGTCGTACTAGTGCATACTGAGGGTTCACCTCTATAAGCTCTACCTCGTCCACCAAGGGATCGTTCTTGGTGTAACGTGCATGTCGTCTCAGAAACACAGTACCGGGTCGAGAAGGCCAAGATGGAAGCGAAGCTCCTGCTGAACTCCGTCACTGAAAAGGTAGAAAACCTTTCGTGTGGGGTGGCATTCGTGGCGGTACACAAGGGGAACGAATGGCGTATAATGCGACAGGAAGGAGATTTTCCCAATTATCAATTGTACATCCGTTATTTGAGGCAGCCAATTGAACGGTCTTCCAAATAATGCCGTTATATCTTCGCATTGGCCGTTACCCTTAGGGTTGTAGGGAGTTGTCCGACTTTAGCTTCTCCTCGTTCCTGTAGAAATTGCCGAAGCTGCTCTGACATGAAAAAAGCCCCTCGGTCCGAATGTACATAGGCAGGGGCTCCAAAGATGGCGAACAGTGAGCAGAGGCATTGTATAATTGCAGCACCCGATATGTCTGAACAAGGGAAGGCAAAAGGAAACCGTGAATATTCGCCGATAACCGTTAATATATATCTGTTCCTTGTTTTACTTGGTAGCGGTCCTTTAAAATCAAGATTGAGTCTTTCAAACGGTTGTGTTGCTTTTATTAAAACGCCAGTTTGGGGTTTATAAAACCGAGGTTTTATTTCAGCACACGTTCGACAAGAATTTGTAATTCTTTTACCTCCTCCACTGAGAAAGGCAAGTTTCTACACCTCACAGCATGAACCATTCGAGTAATGCCCGGGTGACAGAGATTGTTATGTAGCATTCGGAGTTCGTCCCTGCTTGATGCCATACAGCATGTTCTTGACAGTGTATCAGCTGTTAAGTTCTCCTTGCCAGGTCGGTAGCTGACGTCAAAGGAGAAACAAGATAGCTCAATTCTCCACCTCGCTATTTTCTCATTCTTTATTTTACTCGTAGTTTTAGAGTTGAACATAAAGTTGAAATTTCTAGGGCACATAATGAGGAAAGAGGGTTCAGAAAATTTGATACTCACAGGACAGATCAATGGCAAGAGGGACAGTGGAAAGCATAACTTACCTAGCAAGTTTGATTAAATGGATGGAAGAACAAGATTTAGAAGAAATAACAAAAAGACAAAATTTATTTGGGCTAGAAAGGACAGGAGATCTGTGATTGCCAATGTCATGAAGGGACATGGCAAGGAGGAGAAGAAGGAGAAGAATAAGAAGAAATGAAAAATATCTTTGTTAAAAGAGATTGTGAATATTTACACTGTAAGGAATGGAGATTCTAATTCATCAAAACTCCTTTCTCCTCTGGGAAAATAATGTTCTCATTTTATTGAACTTTTATCCAAAAATGTCAACAACTTGGCGCCAAAATATTTGACTGCAGTCTGTTATTTTACATATAGGTTTATACATAAAAAGTATGTATGTTTTGAATATATTTATGCTTTTAAGAGGATTTGTTTAAATGAGTGTGTGTGTGTGCTTTTTAGGAACTTTTGGGAATCAAGCTATTTTGATCAGAAAACAAAACTAATTAATTACATTAACATTTCATAATTAATTTCACATTGAATTTTCTCCTTATAAGGTTGATATTATGTGTGCATGTTAACTTTCTAGGATTTCTAAAATCCCCAAATGATAGGAAAATGAATTACAGCTTTTGGTACAAGTCAATAAGATCCTAATAATGAATAACTAGGTCTTGTTTTTAATGGGGTATTTTAGTAGTTTCAAATAACCATATATATCTTCAAAATCAATAAAAAAAGTATATTTCAAAACTCCTCTGGGAAAACATAATGTTCTTGTTTTATTGTACTTTTAATGATTAAAAAATAATCTTATTTTAATGTAAACATAAAAAAGTGAATTTCTTGCTGCATTTTGAATAATTCAAATATAAAGTTAGTTGGTTTCTAAAACATTAAACGGCTAAGTAAATCAGTTAAATAAATCTTACATTTTTAATACCACCTGAAATTGTATTTGATTATGACTTAATAGAAAATAAGTAGCTCCAGAATTAACGGATTTTCTTTATCTCTTGTTTCTCTTTCCTCACTTAATGTTTTTTGACTCTTCTACCCATTTTTGTAGCAGCTTTTTTCTCAAACTCTTATGGATGGGGCTATTATAATTATATTTTCTATGAGTATGTTGTGGATGGAGTTTGGCAGGTTTTCCATGTGTTTAAATTCATGAATAATTATATTTGACATACCACTACAAAAGACTCACATTAAATCTGTCTGACGATAGCTCAATTAGGATAAATTTAAACACACATGAAATCCTACCAGACTCCATCTGCAACATACTCATAGAAAATACAACTGTAATAGCCTTATCCACATGTAAAAAAAGGCTAAAAATAATGGAAGCATTGATAATAAAAAGAAAAAGCCAACACTCAATAACATCAACTATGAACATGGCCACAAAGTGGTGACTGTGTTTGGAAAATAAAAAAAAATATTCCCATAACTCTAGATACATACATAAAAATGTACACATTCAGTTAAAAATAAAAATAAAAGAACATCCTTGATAATGGCTAAAAGAATAGTTAAAAGCACTTGGACATAGAGAACATCTGTACAATTTTTATACACTTTATATTCAGAAAAGAAAACACTTATACAAATGCAAGAAAAATGAAATAAAAACTTGACAGTACCTTGTCAGTTGTCTTTAATGAAACTCATATAAAAGAAGGATTGCTGCCTAAATTCAAAAATTGTATATATGTGTGTGTGTGTGTGTGTGTGTGTGTGTATTTAGGAAGCATTTTTTCATTAATGCATGTTTCATTAAATAATATAGACAAGTTTTGTCTATTTATTTTAAGTAAATTCCTTTATTATTGTCAAATAAGCTTTTTAGTATTATCACTGAAACACAAAAGAAAATCACCATATTGATACATGTTTTTATTGTTAATCCTGTCTAAGCTTTTGGCTTACATAAGCCATCATCAGAGATTACAAGTACATTACAATAAATTAAATAATAAATTAATATATATATTAATTAATCATTAATGGCTGGCCACTCATTCGAGGACGCCCTTCAACTAGGGTGGCTAGCTAATCCCTATTGCAGATGCTTGCACAGACTCTCAGTCACAATGACTTGTGTCTTTGTGCTAGCACAGCCATCAACAGCCCCTCAGGGTTTCATCTACCCAATTTCACCCACAAGGCGCTTGGGTCAACCCGTGGTATGGTTTTCAGGCAATTTCCAAAGGTGCCACATGCTGGGATCACCTCCTCCAGACTGATAACATCAGGAAGATTCAAATCCAGATCTCATAGTCAGGAAGCAAACATTCTAACCACTTGGCCACATGCCCATATATAATATATATATATATATATATATATATATATATATATATATATATATATATATATAGCACACAGTGAATGTAGATAGTAATAATAAAACAGTACTTGATGTAAAAACAGCAGATCAAAAATATAGTGATTTTCCAAGCATAGCTTAGATGTGGTACAAGGCCGAAAGTATGGAGCACCCAGTAAGGATCGAACTTATTATTCAGTTGTAACAGTTCTAGCAAGACAAGCTTGCTAACCATTATACCATACTGAGGTGCCCAAACAGACCTAAAATATATACGAAGAAGAATTATATATCTGTTCATCACTGCTCATTTAAAGTTTTATGCACAGAGCAATCAGGAAATAGGCACAAATGATAGAGAGAAAGATGAACATAAATGTTAACACTACCTTGTGACTGGTTGTTTCACACTTTAAGCAATCATCAGATGGTCTAATAATTGCTCAAAGCATGAAACTACCTGTCACACCATGCTGTGCTGATTTCTATGTTCCCCAATGTTTATATCTACAAATGCTTTAACCTTGATATTGAGCACTTCCCTCATAAATATAACAAATTTTAAACAGTTATATATTTAAAATACATAATTTTTCAGTAATATCTCATGCTGTCAGGATCATTTATTCAAATGCTTCACATATTGCCAACATGGAGAATGCATAAATAAAAAAAGACATATCTTTCATTTATTTTCTACCCATTCTGATGGATTTCTATCTTTAAACTTGGACACTTAAAACAAAGAACATAAAATGTTAAATGACTTTTTAAAAAGTCACTCATTTTCTTTCTTTTCTAGTCGCAAGCAACACCCGATTGGGAAAAATATATGACCTCATTATTTTAAATAAACACACAAATGCATACACACCCAATTTGTTTTTTTGTCTTCGATCTGATGAAGCCTAAATGGGCAAAATGCATTATCGAATATTTTTTCAAAACATTATACTTTCCTGAGCATTTTTTCCAATTGTCATTTAATATATAACTCTGTCGGGATCATTTACCCAAATACTTAACATGTGTGTGTGTTTATGATGATTGAATCCTCTTGTCAGAAGATTGCCATATTTCCATTGATCACTGCACTACAACATGCACATATATGACTCTTCAGCCCAACCTCAGTCTTGAACTGTCCATCTTTCAAGGTCACTGGCTGAAATACATCTTTAAGCCACACCCGCACTGCTCACATCTGAGAATGGATCAAGCAATAGAACTGCTTGAAATCAAGTCACAGCCATAATCTATGTATCTGTTAAGAATTTTGATGAATGATCCTGACAAGAGTTATACATTAAATGACAATTGGAAAAAAACATACATGAAACTATATTTTTTTTTAAACATTATACTTTAATGAACATTTTTTTTTTCAATTATCATTTAATGTAAAACTCTGTCGGGATCATTTATCGAAATCCTTAACATATTGTCAACATGGAGAATGCATGGATAAAAAAACATGTATTTCATTTATTTTCTACTCATTCTGATGGATTCCTATCTTTAAACTCGGACATTTAAAAAACATAAAATGTTAAACAACTTTTTTTTTTTAAATAAGTTACTCATTTTCTTTCTTTTCTAGTCACGATCAATGCCTGATTGGAAAAAATATATGAACTCATTATTTTAAATAAACACACAAATACATACACACCCAATTCACTTTTTCATCTTCAATCTGATGAAGCCCAAATGTGCAAAATGCATTATTGGATATTTTTCGAAACATTAGACTTTCATAAAAGTTTTTCCAATTGTCCAATTGTCATTTAATATATAACTCTGTCAGGATCATTTACCCAAAAGCTTAACATTTTATATATATATATATATATATATATATATATATATATATATATATATATATATATATATATTTATATAGTTTAAAATTTGGTATATTTATAGGAAGAGTGCTCAATAATGGATATAGAGCATTTATAGATACATACAGTGTGGACACAGGAATCAACACTGCATGGTAACTGTCTGTTTCACACCATAATGTGACCTTCAGAAGAAGTGCCACTACTCCTTTAGTGGGTTCTATATATATAGGTCATTGGAGGGCTAAGGGAAGTGGGGGAAGGAGACCCTTCCCTCTTACCAGTTCTATTTTAGTGTGTCTGTATGTGCACACGTGTGCATGCTTGCATGTATATACACACATTTAGTTCCATTATAGTACACAAATCAGAAATTACTCCCCTTATTTGATGGGTGCCCAATATATAAACAGAAAGGGTGATGATATTTGTAAGAGCACGTCACCATCAATACAAACATGTCACTAAAACTCAGACATTAAGAAAACACTTTCCACTGTCCACAAACAACCATGTCTCATGGGTGGTGGTGGTGGGGGTGGATTATGATTCATTCCCCAATAATCCGGTTCTGCTTTAATCCCTTTCATCTTGAAGAATTTTTGCAAAGATTTGATCCTTCAGAGTTTTTCTCAAGATAAAAATTTATAATGTGAGATACAAAAAAGGCAAAGATAATTTTTAGATACACACTTAGGAGTTAGCAAAAATGGGTGACCGAGTGAGTGTAAGGTTATTCTGGGGGTGTTGAAAAGGAAGGAAGAAATGGGTGAGATTTTTATGTTAAGTCTGAAGGAAGGAAGAAAGAAAAAGTAAGGGAAAAATGAAACAAAGAATGATAAGACATGGAAAGGAAATAAAAAGAAGAGATGAAAAAAAAAAAGAGAAAATAAAAAAGAACAAATGTGAAGAAAAAAGAAAATGTTTGATTTGAATTTATGAAAAAACTTTTCCCCAAAGAGAATTAAGAAATATTTAAAAAAATGTGAAAGAATTGAAGTTTTGCTGACACAAAAATATCATATGAATGGATAATACGTTAAAGGCTAAATCATTTAGAGGCAATATATAAACTACAATTGTTTACATATTTATCTTTACAGTTTAGATTATAAAAGTAACATATCTTCCCTATGCTTTTCTATAAATATTTTTATGATAATTGTTCTGATGAGCTTTCCTCTTTGATACCTCAATTTAAACACAATACTAGATTGGTGGCAATGTCTCTTCATTTTACAGTTGAAATGGTTTGATGCAATCACAAGTTCTATGCTAACAGTTTCTTCTCGCACACTTCTTTCTTGTGGAACACTCTTACTTATAGAAACTATCTTGCTTGTTGGCTATTGTTGCATGCAGTGGCTTCCTTACTTTGCTTAATTAAGCAGTAGCAGCAACAGAAGTAATCAGCAGGGTACAACTGGATGTCTTGAAAATTATAAAAATGCTGACAAAGCCCTATTTGGTTTCTTCTCCCCTTTTCCTCTTCAGTGGCTGCTACCTTTAAGGACCAGGTTGAAGGGCTATGCACAACCCTTGCTGCAGAAAACACATGGCCTATCCTGGCAGCTTGATTCAGTTTTCTCATTCCTCGTGGGAACAAGTTGAGAAATCTCCCTTCAAGACACCTATCCAAACACAACCCTTGCTGCAGTCCTAGCAATTTGACGCTCAGATTTTTATTCCTCATAGGAACAAGTGGAGAAATTTCTTTCTATGAAACATCTACTCAAGAACTTTTTTAACTGGGAAATCCAACTCATTTTTTCCCCCAACCCCCCGCAAAATACCACTATTTTACATTCGCTTTCTCAACCACAAATAAAAGTTGTTAAACAGTTATTTTGAGCCTAGGGTTTTATCCATTCCATCCTCTCTGCCAAACACAGGCAGACACACACAGGAAAAATTCCTACATACTTTCCAGTCAACTTTGATCTTCAAAAATTTAAAGGCAATTGTTATTTTCTATCTTTTTAATTCTCATTCTTTTATTGCTCTCTTTCTCTTTAATAATGTTTTTCTTTATCTCATATTATTTCACTCAGTAACCCCTTTGTGGCTTAGTGGATTTATTGCCTTGCTTAGGTTGAAATGATTCAAAAAAAAAAAAAATAAAAAAAAAAAAATAAATAAATAAATAATGAAGTATGTGTATTTACAAAACTGTACATACAATTCTATTTTACAGACAAATTTTTCATCGGTTGAAATAGGCCTATTCCCTATATGAGGTAATTTTGTATTTTATTGTGTACTAATTATTTGCTTTGTAATAATAAATACATGGTGCTCTTTTTGTGGATCAGTTTTAATATTTTATATTACTAGGATTTACTTGGATTATATGCCAACAAATTTATTACCTTTACTATATATATATATATATATATATATACACACACACACACTGCATACCAAATTATTATTGAGATAACTTTTTTCTAATATTTCAAAAACCGTCCAATCAATTCACATAAAATTTTCACACAATATTGGCAACCCTGAACTGTACAATTGCTGAAATTTTTGTACTAATCTGCGCAATGTAAACAAACTGGCGCCATATTTATTATCAGCATAGTGATTTGAGTGTGCCAAATTATTAGAAAAGTATAAGAATTTAGCGAAAAGATTGGCCGTAAAAGCAGTTTAAGTGATGCTGAAAAGAAAACTATTACCTCAGAACTCTCAAAAAGTAAATCTACCCTAGAAATTTTTAAAATGATAGGGAAGTGTCATCAAACAGTGAAAAATTCACCACCGACCCTACACAAATGCGCAAAAGGTCATATAAAGGCAAGCGAGGGTTATTTCAAGTCGTCTCATGTCACAACTTAAACGAGAGGCCACGAGTAACCCTGGACTTACCAGTCAAGAGCTTTTCAGTCATACTGGGGATCCTACTGTATCTAAAAGTACTCGGTGTCGGTATCTGAGGGAAATAGCAACAACAGTCAAACCTGTATCGAAGCCTTTGTTGACAAGAAATCACATTCAAAATCGATTGAAATCGGTCGAGGACAATATGAAGATTGACTTCTCTAAAGTTTTGTTCACAGACGAAATTCGAGTAACACTGGATGGGCCAGGTAGATGGTGCAAAGGCTGGGTAATGAACGGACAGAATTGCCATCAGTGTTTGAGACACCAACAAGGCAGTGGAGGCATAATGATCTGGGGTGGTATTATTGGAAACACATTAGTGGGCCTATGGAGAGTACCAGATGGCGTCAAAATGACTGCTGATGCATACATAGCATTTATGAAGGAGCATCTTGAACCGTGGATGAAAAGCCAAAGAGTTGCCTTCAGAAGGCACATTGTTTTTATGCAAGATAATGCTCCTTCACACGCTGCTCACAAGACTACTGAATATTTGAAACAGTTAGGCTTCGATGGACCTCGAAAAATGAAGTGGCCAGCAAATTCTCTGGATTTGAACCCAATCAAAAACCATTGGAGCATCATGAAGCAAAGACTGTATGCCAACGGATGACAATTCAGGAGCAAAGCTGAGTTGTGGGAAGCAATTCTTGATATATCTCGCGGCATTACAGCAGATGACATCCTACAATTAACAAATTCTATGGATTGTTGATTTCAAGTAATTTCAAAACAGGGAAAGCACATTCCCTATTAATTTGTTTAAAACTAGGCCTATGTTTATATCTGTTATTATTTGTTTGATTATCTTATTTATTAGCTTCTTTTGTTCATAAACATTCATGTTCAACATTAACAAACATTTTGTTTGCTCAATTCTGGGAATTTCACTAAACCTTTCTAATAATTTGGCACGCTCAAATCACCGTGCTGATAACAAATATGGCGCCAGTTTGTTTACATCATGCAGATCAGTACAAAAATTTCAGTGATTACGCAGATCAGTGTTGCCAACATTGTGTGAAAATTTTGTGAGAATTGTTTGGACGATTTTTGAAATATTAGGAAAAAAGTTATCTCGATAATAATTTGGCATGCAGAGTATATATATATATATATATTGGAAAAAACTTTTTCCAGTTTGTCATACTATTTTTCTAAACACTGTTGATATATGTAAAATCATATATATATTGCTTCAAACATTATAGTGGATACTTGTATTTGAAATAAATGTGTCATTTTTATTTTAAACAATGTGTATTATGTTTATCAACCTGCACATTTGAGAAACCTTAATAAAGAAAATACATTCTCTAGGAGGGATAGAACTTGCATCCCCCTTTGTAGGAGAAACCATCGTTTAGTTCAGCTTGCTTTACCACTTGACTATGAAGAGCATCACAGTTCTGCAAGGCTGTTTTCTCTTTTTAAGGAACACAGACTTCTTCATTAACTTTTTCTGAAAAGCCCATATCTGCTCAGTTTTCTATCCAAAACATAAAGAAACCAATTTCTAACAAATTAATGTATTTATTTTTAATCCAAAGTTTTTATTACTTCAAATGTTATTATAGTGGATTCTAAAACAGGTTACAGTTGATTTTGTTGAATAAAGTGCTCAATATCTTGATGACAGGGCTATATATAGTGTAATGTTACTTATTTTTTAGAGCATATTAAAAATGTGACAAGCATAAGTTCCATGTAAAAATCAAGCACTCCATATCCCCAAAACTGTATTTGTACCTATGAGTAGAAACTACTATCATCGACTTCATTCTAAGCATCTGATGATCAGCTCTATCAAAGCATCGATGGATTATATCACAAGCTCAATTTTACCATGAACTTTTTTTTTTGCATGTATGCTTCTTGCATTTTTAATAAGATCTAAAAATGCAACACTATATATATATATATATATATATATATATATATAACATAACTAATGTTTATAGTGAGAAGAAATATACATTTTATATAATGTATATTTCTTCTTACTGTAAACATTATTTTTAATGGGTATATGTATTTGAGTTGCTATTCCAGTTTCATATTTTTTTTAAACAGTAAAATTAATAACCACCAGCCAAGATTGAGAAGTTCTACTAAAGAAATTTTTATGTCCCCAATAATCATCAAACCTGTATCCTTTTTTACATCATGGAAAACACTTTTTTAGCCAAAGTGTGCCATTATTAGGATTTCTCAAGCAAGGCTGGTCATTATTAATATCACTATTTAAAAAAATTAAAAAAATAAGAATAGCAACTCAAATACATGTACTCACTAAAAATAATGTTTATAGTAATAAAAAATAATGTTGAATAAAAAATCCCTTCAAAAATTACTGTTGTTTATGTTTTGGGTTGCTAGTAAGATATAGATTTGTAGAAGTCCCAACAAGAAAAAGTGTACATTCCTTAAATAGGTAATTCAAATCTTGCTCTGAAAACAAAACTTAGCCTCTTTAAGAATGTACAAAAGCATCTATGCCAGCTTTAACCAAAGAAGAAACCTCCATGACACTATTCTAAACAGGAAGAGTAAGAATATCAATCCAAGGGGTGTCTCTAAAAAGTCATGAAATGAATCCCAATCAATTTGGAAAAAAAACTTATGTTGACATATTTCACTGATCAACCACTTTTTTTCACATATTGCCATATTCTTATACAAGTACACACTGCCTGACGTAGGGATTGAACACAAAATCATGTAAGATAATAGCCTAGTGGATTAAAACATCAATTTGGGAATTAGGTGACAGAAATTATGAGTTCAACCACTGGGTTTGACAATGTGTACTTGGATTCAGTGGAAATGAGCAAGCAATAACTAAGCAATACTAAAAATAAAAACTAGACGAGATATTCCTAGACATAGGCAGTGGAATGAAAATCATCTACTCTTATAGATTAAATAAAGGGTTCAGTTCAGTTCAGAATTCCCTGTAGTTTACCTCAATCAATATACACCTGATGAAGACTGGAAGGCATGGTGGCCAAAATGTTGTGATAACTACAACAAAGATGAAGACAATAGTCTGAATATAAATAGTGTAAATAATGATAACACCTAATCCCAGAAAATGGCTTCTCCATAATTTTGTCTTCCTCTTAGACTGATTGCCAACCAAAGCTAGAGAAGCCCAGTCTATTGTGAGCTTTATTTTGTAAGAATTATACATTAGAACAGTTGAAATATTCAATTGGTTCAGTAAACTGGCAATAGCCAAGCAGCTGACTGATGGGATATCCTCACTGCAAACTGGATAACGTTTGCGTCTTTAGTCTTTTTGTTGTCAAAGCAAATCCATTTACTGAGGCCATAGGTGTATGTACATAAGAATACAGACACATATATTTACTGTGTGGGGTATAGAAACTGTACCTCACTTGGGTACACAAACCAAGAAGTCTAGCACAGTGTGCATGTTTGCTCACCTATTGGCTCATGTGTAAGCTGTTCAAGCAACACTTTTACTGTTTGTTCTTCTTTGTTTTTGTGAAGAGGGCCAACTACCATTTTCTATATGAAATGAAGACCTTAAAAATTATTGTTTACTTTTTTTTATTTTATTTGTACATGAAGCCTTTTGAGATCTTTTACTACCCACCCTTTTGAGGTATGCCAGGTGTAGTCTTTCATTTTCTCATAAGATTTCTATGAAAGGGAAAAATAGAAAGATTAACAGTTTTGAATAGATGCCACTTGCAGAAACAGTTCACTTTTGTTCATTGGGAAGCATGTGGTTAAATTAAATTTGAAATTTATTAACATATTCTCATTTACAAACTCAACATTTATAAAAACAGAAAAAGGGCCACTTATGAGTGATTTTAACACTTGATAATTTATATTATGAAAGAAGAGTTGATTCTCTGTCTGTCCATCATACACTGCGTGTGACTTTGCATGTATGTAATGTATATGCATGTGCCTGTGTTGTGTGTGAGTGCCATGTGCTTGTTCAATTTACAAGCACATAAGCAATTTGACAGAGTTTGAAATATGATATATGAACAATAGATACTCTCCCTAATTAGTCTGAAGAACCCCTACCTTGAACAATGCAATAAAATCATAAAATTGGAGATAAAAAAAATTCTTTTAAACCTTAAAAAACTCAGATTTTATTGAACTTTTTGGAAATTAATCGGTAATGAATAGAGTTATCTGTTGTTCTCTTATTTTATAGAAATATTTTTAGTCTGTCATTGAATACAAATATAGAGACACATATGCAAACATAAATAATCACACAATTTGAGTAGAACTGAAGTGGTCATCTGTGTTGTGAGGGATAATTTCCTTTTCTGTCTGACCCATGAGTAACAGGCAAAAAGGATAAACTGGAATGTTTGTCCCTTTGAAGTCATTTTTATAAATTCTGTAGTTAAACTGAATGTATTTTCTAATAAATGTAGTATTCTAAATGAACAATTTAGATTTGAAATTCAATCATTTTGTCATAAGGGAAGCAACAGGTATTGAACGCATAAAACCAAAACATTGTCTCTATAATGATGTTCACCCATTAGTACGAGACAGAATCATGTGAATGTTAAGCTATATATCTATCTTGTATGATCTAAATTTTCTTTATTATATCAAAATGAAATAAAAGACAAAAAATGGTAATGGAGAGAAACATGAAATACAAATGCAATAAAGGTAGAATAAATAAAATTTTAAAAAGTCAAATCAAACCTAAAACTTGTTTGTGTTTCTCTTAAATTTGGATCATTCCATTTTAATTTATCCTTTTTCTTAAAAGTATTTCCATAAATAAGCCATATGCCTCACTTTTTAAGTTGACATTTCATTTGTTTGTATAATCTGTTTATTCTCACATTTTTCAGTTGGTAAAGTATATTTTTTCCAAATATGACAATATCTATGGTATTATGGAAACCTTGGAGCCAAATGCTTGAACTTGGGGATTGTGATAGGTTATGAAGAAGAGTAGTTCAAAAATAGATCTAGTAATCTGGCAAATATAATACCTTCATATTTAGTAAAAACAAATGTTACACACTAAGTTTGTACTAGTCTGATACTCACACACACACATTGAGCTATATGTGTGTGAGTTACATTAAATTTTGACAAATGACAAGTCGACCTACAAGAGAGTGTGGTGCATGTGTGGCCAATGTCAGAATTTAACTTTTTTGTTGCTTGTTCTACCCACGCCTTCAATACTTTAATTAAATCATCTATGTTGGTTGTTTAGCAGTTTAGTTCTAAACTGAACTATTGGGTCCAAATTGACCAGTATCCACTATCAGACCCACACACACACACTATATATATATATATATATATATATATATATATGAACTTACATTACTGTAGATTGAACTCATTAGAAATATCTTACAAGACATTTAACATGTATATGTGTGTATGCATATAAAAGTGCCAAAATATTTTAAAGTATTGGATAGCAGAAAATCTTTTTTTTTTTTTTTACAGTGAGGTTCACCCTTTATAAGGCTCAGGAGCTACTCGAGGTAGAGGGTTATGCATGGAGGCCATTTGTGTGTATAGGAGTGGAAGATAATGGTTAACCCTAGCCTTGAACAGGTTAAAATTCTAGTAATTGAGGAAACACCCAGTTGGGAGTTGATTCCACAGGGCAGTGGTTCATGGGAAAAAGCTGCTTGAGTGAAACACACTTCTCTCACCAGTGGAATATGGAGGGAATGTAGGTGGTTTGATACTATGTAAGTGGCATGGTGTGTTTTTATTGAGAAGGTTTGCCTCAGTGGGACCAGAGAATGTACTTCATCCAAGCACTTTCTGTGGAAGTAGTGGTAGATCAGCAAGAGGCTTGCCACATCCTACCTATGGGAGAGAGATTGAAAGGTGGAAAATAATTCATCACCCACAAGAACTTAGACACACTTAGAGTACTCCATTTCTGGCCTTATTTGGTTCTTGTAGAGGAAAGCATGAGGAGCATGGAGCAGTACAGACTATTTTACATGCATCCTTAGCAATGAATCATATGTACAAGTTCCACTTGAGATCAGGTGTGAGTTTGAAGCCCAACAGTCTTTCAAGGCAATCTGCTTCCCTGAGAGGACCTCTGTTCCTCCTGATTGGTGGTAGTTTAGGGTCAGTTTGGCAATAATGGAATGTAACTACTTGAGAATTGCTGAGAATACCATGGATCGAACATGTGAGCAATGATAAGGTTTTAAAGAAAATGGAAACAAAAGGGAAACATATTTAACATCAAAAAGAGAGAGTTGAAATTTCTGGGGCACATAGTGAGGAAGGAGTACTTGGAAAATCTAATACTCACAGGACAGATTGAGGGAAAGAGGAAAACAGCATAACACATTTTATGGGCTTGATTAAATGGATGGCAGTGAAGTTGTGGAGGGCTATGATTATCTATCTCCTGAGGAGACATTGCACATAAAGAGGAAGAATTTTATATTACTACCTATGGAAAAGGTATAAAAATAGAAACTAAATACAAACAAATATATCTTCAAATCTCAAATAATGTTTTTGTCAATTTTTGACTTGCAACATATCCATATTCTTATGTGGTCAATGATTCCACACCCTAGCGAGATAAATATAGACTTCTTATTCATGGACTTCTTATAATTCATGAACATATTGTATTGATTAAATTGTTAGTCAATTTTTTCTCCACCTCCACAGCAACCTTAGAATGACAGCAGGATCTAATCTAGTGAGATGGAAGTAGAATTTTTAAATAGGATCAGAAGTGAAACAAAAGTGGGAGGTAATGACTGATGCAACTCATATTTTCTTTCTATTTCGGTCCTTTTTGTTTTCTTTTTCTAAATCAGTGAATTTTTAGAGAGTGACTTTCCATGTGGAACTCACAACATTATAAAGTACACTTACTCATGTACATTTCTTCATGAAAACATCTAAAATGTAAGAGTAAAAACAACATTAATAACAAAAACAGCTGAGAAAGAGAAAGTCTTATTACTTATCATAATCAATACTTATTTCAATAGTGCTTATTACATTATTATTATTGTTATTATCAATGTTGGATGTATGAGTAGTGTAACAATAGTGTAATAGAATTTACATGTCAAGTTAAAATTCTGATCAGGTGTGTTACATACACTTATCACTAACACCCCTTTGCTCCAGTTATAGGTTAAATAACAGTAGCCAGACTTCTTCTATGTGCTGTGTCCCTTCAGGATAGGTGATCATGGCTCTCCACAATTTTCTGTCCTTTGCAACTTAATAAATTTTGTATTTTGATTATCTCTCCTAAAACTTCTGCTATCCATTTAGTCAAGCTTTTGCATTATTTTCATTTGTTCCTCTTATCTTTAATCTGTCCTGTGAGTATCAGATTTTTCAAGGACTCTTTCCTCATGATGTGCCCTAGAAATTTCAACTGTCACTTCCTGATGTTAAAGACTAGGAGAATGAAAACTGGATTCAAACCAGTATTGTAAAGTGTGGGAAGGGCATTGCTACTGGATTCTAGAGTGGCGATGTTGCACAAGTGAGTCTGAATCCATACAAGTTTTTACTTGCCTGAAATCTAATCACACACTTACTGCTCCTTCTTAGAATTAATAACATTTATATCACCTATGTTATTAATAATACTCTATTATTTCATTGAATTAATAAATCAATGTAATAGATATTAAGAGTATAGGCATAGAAATCAACACTGCATCGTGACTAGCATGTGGTAATGTGGGTTGCCAACACCCGGTGCAAAGCATGTACTGTGTCCCCTAATCTGTTAGCACTGACTTTCACCAGTCCAGTATTTACCTCCACCTAAGTACATGTATATTAAGAAGATACTGATATAATTAAAGTAAAATGCTACAACAAAAACAATACTGAAATTTATATTGGAATCTCTCTGAACAGAAATTATTACTAGGTTTCTAAGTCTTTCTTAGTTCATTGTAGATCATTTCTATGTTTTGATTCATTTAAGCTTTGAGAAACTTCTTTCACAACTGCCAATTGAAACTGTGACAGAATTTTTAAAAATTCATTGTTAGTATATTTTTTCTTTTGAAATTTTGTGTTCTTAAGAATTTTTTTTTTTTGCCTGGAGCTACCAGGGTGGTAGCCCTGCTCACATTACACCAATGCTAACTATTTTATACCTTAAGGCAGTGGTTCCCAAACTTTTTCAGAATGAAAATTTGCTCACGTCTCACCAAATTTTATATGATAAAAAGTACATTTAAAAATAAAAAACAAGGTTAAAGGGAGATAACCACAGATTCAAAGTCAGAACATTATGATTGATAACTCTCCCCTTCAATTTGTGGACACTAGTTACTATATTTTTAATACTAGATATAATGCAAAAATATCACAATGATAAAATCGGTCAATAATTATTTATAACTATGTATACTGGGACTCATGTATGCAATTACAAGTAATCCTTAATAATATTTTAAACTTTGAAATCATATTTATTTTTGGTACATGAATTTTTAAAATCTTTAATTGTCTTTCAATCGTTCCGCTTCACCTGCTATCCTCTTCCACCACATATATGAGGCACACCACACAGTTAGGAAACCACTGCCTTAAGGGATCATCAAAAACACACACACACTGAAGGAATTATATACACATATTATGCTATTAATGCAAAATACATATGACTAAATTTATCAGTCTCATGTTTAACATCAGTTTATTACTTCAATCACAGGTACTTAGGTATAGAGTAATGTTTAAGGAGGCTAGTCTAGTTGACCATACAGTCTTCATTGGGTGTCCTATACATTAAATAACCCATTAAGGGGTGACATGTCATAAAACAACCAGCCTAACATTTCTTTGTTTTAATTTATATTCTGATACTTTAACCCTTTTTTTGACAAACACAGGAGCCAACCAAGTTGGATGCAATTTCACAGATATGAATAATTTAGTTTTACTTTTATTTTTTATTACTTGAAGGACAATGACTCAAACCACTCCATTATTTTCTTTATCTTCCTATCTTTTCTTTTGCCTTTTCCTCTCAAATACAAAATACTTTTGGTACAAGCAGGTACGTTATTTGTCTTCATGATGTCAATACTTTGGAGGGAGGAAATTAGGAAGTGCTGGTTGAGATCATTTGCAAACAGAGTGGGTCATCTTGTTCGAAGAATTAGCCTGTGGTCAAGTTTAATGGAGGATGGGCTTCAGTTTAGTTTAAGGCATTTCATATGCAAATACTTTATGAATTAAAAAGGAAAAAGAGTACAATGTGTTTTCGAAAAACTCTCTTAGGTGTCTAATATGGAGGTGAAAGTCCTTAATAATGGTGGGAGGAAATATTCATAAATAGGGAGGGTCAGAAAATAAGCAATAAAGGGGAGGAGTTATTTAAAGAATAAAAAGATATGTGAAAGTAAATGGGTGGTTTTAATAAGTTTAGGGCAAACAGAAAATATCATAAAAAGAAATAAACCCCACCCCTTCTATTAGGCACCTGACTAAGAGTACACAAACAAATAATTATACACATACATTAAAAATGTTTTCCACAATAACCTACTCGATACATATATACCACCATAAATTTATTTTCATTTTTCAAACCATAACTTTAGATGAATTGGTAGCAATTTTCAGTAGAATTTTCATTAAAATAATCAGTTAAAAAATCAATTCTGATTGATTAATTTATTAAAATAAAAATTAGTTAAAAATTTAAATAAAAATAAAAATTAACATACTTGAATTTTCTATCAGAAAAACTCACTTTATATTATCTGATGGTTGGTGATCTATTTATATTGCCTGATGATAGGTTTAAAACAGTAAACCTGTTGAGATTCTTCAATGATACCCACACATCTAAAGATTTCATTTTATATATATATATATATATATATATATATATATATATATATCTCAATTCACCCTAAGCAAAGCAATAACACCACTATGATACAAGGAGCTAATGGAAGTGGAAGAGAAGGAAAAGATTTTAGAAGGAACCAGAAACCCAATCCTAAGTAGGAAAAAAAATGGATAAACCTGTACTCCTGTTCAAAAGGCGGGGGAGGGGTGTGAACTGAATGATAGGTGATATATCTTTAAGCAATTTTTGTGAATAATTATTTTAGTTTAAAAAACAGAGAAAATATTATTTATATGTAGACTGTTATCTTCATCTTTGTTGTTGTTATCATGTTTCAGCCATTGTGCCCTCCAGCCTTCATCAGGTATATTCTGATCTGGGAATTTCAAATGGAACCCTTTATTTAATCTACAGGTGTAGATTGTTCTTACTCCGCTGCCTATGTCCAGGGATTTTTCGTCTAATTCTTATGTTGTACTGCTCAGTTATTGCAGATCACATATCCACTGAGACCAAGTACACACTGGCCAGCTCAGGGATTGAATTCACAATTACTATATCACCAAACTCATGAACCAACACTTTAACTTTTCACAAGGCTATTGTCTGTAGACAATAGTCTGCATGTAAATAATGATAACTCCTCATCCTAGAAATTCAGAGAGAAAATATTTTCTGTTTAGAACATAAAAAAATTACTTTTTGTTCTTGCACTGACTAATATGCAATGGGAAAAGACCCATTTTTTTCCCAGCCAGATGCCAGTTTACATTTTAATTATATGTTTAAAATAAGTAAGTAGCAAAATAACATAATGCCAGTTTTAACAGGAGTCTAGTCAGTAAATCAGTAGATAACTAGAAAAATGTTTATAACTAGCTTAAAATTCACACTATGTACAGCCTTTTAATCTGACTCCTGTGGAGGGATACTTGGGACTCTGGCACAAAATTAAAGGAACCTCTGATCCAGCTTAGAAAACAGCAATGATAATTTTGAAGAAATAACTTTGAATTCCTCAATTCACTCTATAGAACTTCAAAACCTCACTTTAACTCTGATTTGGGCCATAAATCCAATTCTGGTCAAAAGTTTGATTTGGCCTGAAATGGCAATTGTCTAAAAATTGAGTTCTTCAAATAACAAACTCCATAGAACTTCAATTAAGTTGAGTTCTTCTAAACCTCAAATCATAAAACCTCTCACTTTAACTCTTTAACTTTTGCATTTTGAATAAAATTGATTTCCTCAATTCAAAAAGTTTTGGGGATATTTTTAACTGAATTTAAAACAAATTTTTAAGTTCACAAAATTTTTGCATTACTTTAACCTCAATAGAAATTAAAAACCTTTAAAATCACTAATTTTTTTTTTCAGTTATTTTAAAATTTGAATTTTTAACTGTTCCCTCCTCATCCAGACACAAATCCCAATGCTGGATGTTTAAGGATCAGATGAAGAGCAGATTTTCAATCCAGGGATCATCGTGATTCCAAAAAGGTATAATATGTCTATGTAGAGCAAGTGTGGCTGAAATTAGTGTGGTTTCAGACACATGGACCGATAGACAAAATTTGCAGTTTATTTAATTATATTTTAAATTATAATGTAACACCAATGCTTACAGAAATGTTAGGATGCATTCTCAGTTCTCAGCAACATTTTTGGTGTTCTAAAAATGTGAAGATTGATTGCCAAGTAAAAAGCATTTACTTAATATATTTATTAGTAGCATTATGTGCCATGTTCTGAAAGGACATGATTGATCATAGCTTTCCACAACTTTCTATCCTTTGTAGCCAAAAGTTCATCCTCTTAGTATGTTCATCCTCTTAGTATTTTCTTCAGTCTCTGTTCTGCCATCAGTTTAAACAAGCTTTTTAGGTAGGTTTTGCACTGTTTTCCATTGTCTTTCTTGCCTTCAATGTTCTGAGTACCAAATTATCCAAGACCTCTTTCCTCATTGTGTCCCAGCAATTTCAACTGTCTCATTCTTATTATAAGTATGTCTCCCCACCAATTTTTCTTAAAATTTTTGTTGCTCACATGTTCTGTAGAACCAATCTCATCCTCTGTGAAGAAATTTCCCAGCAATTTTCCTGTTTCTTAATACTTTGTTTAGCTTTTGGAAGGTATCTTTCACTATCCTGATGTACCTTCAGTTTTTGGTGTTGCATTTTCTATCCTCTGTTAAGATACTTTCTAAAATTTTTTTTTTTAAGCAATTCACCCCAAGCAAGGCAGGAGTGCTACTAGCCTGTAAGGTGTTACAGAAGATTGAGAACAAGAGTAAAGAGGCATGTTTGAAGAAAGGATACAGAGAAGGACTGGGAACAAGCTCAGGGTATCAGATGTCAATTGACATTATACTTGAATATTTGAAGATTATAGTCATCAGGGAAGCAAGCAAGGGGAAGGGAGTTCCACAGACAGGAAGTGCAAGAGAAGAAGCTGTTTGAACAGAAGAGATGGTTACAATTTTTGTACTTGTTTGATTTAGGTATCTTCAATTTGTAATTCACATGTTGAGCTTTTCTTTTTCCTGACAAACATATATTCTCTCTTCTTACAATTGATGTTTAGTTCTTTTTTCTCGCTTCCCTTTACTACTTTTTGTAGTTTCCTTTGTCTGCTATCAACATTGTGTCATTTGCATAATTAGTGTTGTTAAGATTATGTCTGCAAATAATGAATCCTAGTAGGACTTCTAATTCTTTCAGGATTGCCTCACTGTAAATAAAAGTTGACTACTTATTTCAGGAGTTGAAATATTCCATCAGCATGACTATTCCAGACAACACTTATATTTGGCACAAAAGAATATGCACCACCCTGATTTTGATAAAATTTCAGAAATCAGATTCCATAAGAAATCCATATCTTAAAACCACAGATGTCAATGAATGGTTATGGGCAACATGCTTCTTCTTGGATTTCCCCTATTTATTTATGATGCAAGTAAACGTGATAAATGACAGTAGACACCTAGAATCAATTGGGCTTGGTTTTTTTTCACACTGTAATGTGCCTCCTTGAAAATTGTTTTTGGAGTGATACTTCCTGTTGCATCTCCTCACTGTATTCTCATCATCAGAGATGCACTTAGTGATGAACATTTAATAAATCTGCTTCTGCAATAATATCTATGTAAGCTTCTGTTAAGATTCGTTGGGAACAGTTTATTTTCTGCTCAATTATTTTCTCATTTTAAAAAAATAAATAAATAAATAAATTTAAATAAATAAAAATTTATCAATGAGTCTTTTTACATAATTCTTTTCAGTTCCTGATCTAAAAACCAGTGAACATCTTTTCTTGCAATTACTCATCTTTTCAACTGTAGTGCTTTGTATTTCAAAATATAAAAATATTTTCTTTGCAGTTTTTGAAAAAAAAAAAAAACTTTTTTAAGAAAGAATCTTTTAATTTCTTTGCATAAACTGACTTTGAAATAAATATCTGTACCTTATTTGGGAATTTGTGATTTTTTGTTGCTCTTAGACATTCAAATTTTTCTGCTTTACAAAAAATACTATATTACAACATTTTAATATAAATTACACATTACATTGCCTTTTTCATTCTTTACAATATTACTTTTTTTCTTTCATTTTCCTTCACTGTTATACTGACTTAAACCCTTATTTTAATTTTTTTATCACATTGGTCCTAATCAGGCATCTCAGCTTCAGTTACTTTCCCACCACCCTAATGTAGCTGCCATGTGCTTTTCCATAAATAGTTTCATAGAAATTGTTCCGATAGCACCTGTTAGCGTCCCAACTATGCCCAAATACTGAACCCCCCCCCAAACAAAAATCAACTGTACATTTTTATAATAAAATGAGCATCAATACCTTTGTATAGCAAAATGACAATCAATGCAGTACTAAAAAAATATAAAAGTACATTTTTATAGTAAAATTACCAACAATACATCTTATGATCTACAAACTATATATCTACAAAACATACCTTTACCCTGAAAGTATAAAATTATGTACAAAATAATTGTAGTTAAATGCATAAAATTGTGTTCAAAATATTTAGATTTTGGCATTAAATAACCCATAGTGGTTGATATACCATTAAACAAAATCAATCAACCAATCTACATTATGTCATCATCTTTGTTATTATTATCCCAATGCTAAAGATGTTGTACCCTCTTGCCTTTATATGATGCTTATTGATCTGGGTAAACATCAAGGAACTTCAAATTGAACCCTTTATTTAATCTATAGGGGTAGATTTTTCTCATTCTGTTGAGCATGTCTTAAGCTGAAATGACAACTGAAAACATATTCCAACATTTTTTTGCACCATACATACTGCAAATGGAGCACAGCAAATAGTCATGGAATTGAGATTAAAGGTTCTTCCATTCAGGAGTTCTTTTTTCATCAGAAAGATCAGAATGAGTTTTCTGAGCTGCTGTACCTTTGTAATCACCATTAGACTCATCTATTTCCAGATCCTCTGTACTGAACTCTGACACTCAATCACTCTGAAATGTTTGTATTGGGCTTCTGGCATGAATACCAAGCAATACAGCATGTTATTTCCAAATTTCTGGTGACGTGTATTTTTTTCACAGTGTCCAACTGACGCTACTATACTGTGTAATAGACAAAAACAAACACACATCTGTGAAATTAAAAATATAAAATAGTGGAAATTACCCATCGCATTCTGTATATATAAACTTTAGTTATAATAATAGTATGGCTTTATCACATGATTCAAAAGATCTTCTTCAAGCCAATCAAAATGCTCAATTTAATTTAAATTAAATTACAGAGCAAGTAATATACATACAGGGTGCAGCAAAAGTAATGCCTTATTTTATCTATTAACTTTTATTGAACAGAAATAAATTACAGTAGTTTAAGATGGCTTAAGATTAACTATGGCTTTTGTGTTCAGGGTGGTTAAATCTTAATTCCAAGCTGAGGTGGATAGGACGATGTGGAGTGGCCACCACAGTCACCAGACCTAACATCATCAGACTCTTTTTTGTTGGGTGTACTGAAAGATCTTGTTTACGCGCTCAAAACAAAAACAATTCCTGAATTAAAACAAGCAATTTCTGACACCATTTTCTGAAGAAATGTGTCAAATGGTTTGTAGAAGTGTTGCTGATAGGGTTCAGCATTTACTGGACATGGAGGGGAACATTTTGAACATCTGAAGTAGTCTATTAATCATAACAAACCATATTTGTTTTGATGTGACAATACTCATAAATTTTCTTAAACTGCTATAATTTATTTTTGTTCAATAAACCTTAATAATTAAAAAAGGTGTTACTCTTGTTGCCCCTTGTATACAAAGTTAAACAAGTAACATTATATATAAGGTGCTTAATTTTTTTATCTTTCATAAAAGATTTATTTGAAATCAGAAGAAATATTAGCTATATTTTAATAAAATAATTATTTTATGTTTACAGCATTAAAATCTTATTTTGGTTAAAATTTCAAATATTGAAATTCACAAGGCCTCAATATTATTCATTACTTACTACAATGACTATAATGTTTTCCATCTATTTAAAAAGAAAATACACAACTTCTGAATGTGAACAATGCTTCAATCACACTCAATACAGTTTTTCATTTTCATTTATTCCTTTTCCATTGCATTTGTAAAGAGTTGCAGATTTAAGTTTGTATAACAATATTTAAGATCTTTTGCAAACAAGAATTTTAAAATGGGTCAAGGTAAAATCTATGTATATTTTATTGAATTGCTATTATTTTTAATGGGTAAATTTTCCCCAAATGTTTGTGCTCAATTTTAACATTTTTATCTGTGGGAGGTAACGTAACAACTCAATTGATGATAGCAGGTAGGAACAAAGAAACTGGTGTCGCACGTCCAACATTCTCACAAGCTGAAAGCTCTCTCATCCCAAACAGCAAAACGAGCCTGCTTTATACAGCCGAGGACCGACCACGATTTGCATGCGAATGACGAGACAACGAGATTTCGTGTTAACTAACCGAGACCGCCCGGCATAAAATATGGGCGCCGCCATTTTGGTTCCTTTTACCGTTGGGAGGACCGGAGTTTGCACACTGCACAGATGCACACGCGTTTCCGAGGTAAGCCATTTTCACAATTTTCCCCACATTATCTAAGATAATTGGTCCCTAATTCTATCTGAAGTCTTTCCAAAAATATTCATGCAAAATAAAAATAGATTTTTTAGGCTCCCCGAAGAAGTTGCCTTTCAGCAAAATCAATCTTTTGCTTCCTCTATTACAGCATATGTCTTTTGATCTGTTTGATCGCTAAATTGTATATTTTATACCTGTGCCAATGACTCCTGTTCTAACCCAGGTGAAAACTAGGATTTAAAATGCTGATTTTCAAGGCAAGCAACCTCTCCCCACCTGGCTTAACACAATCTTCCACCTCTATTTAGTTTTGTGTAAGACTAATCTAAGCTTAACAAATATCTATATTAACTGCCAAATTTTAAAATTACAAAATGTCCATATATATACTTTGTTAGAATCAGGGGAACAGTGCTGAAAAAAAAAAATGCTTAATTTTTTGGAGGTGAAGTTACCTAAAATCCTGTGGGATGTGCATATAGCATTGTGGTTATTGGCAGAGAAAAGGGTATAGGCATGCCAAGATCAAATTTCCTCCAAGTTCATCATGTTTACTTTTACACAAATACCTTTGGTTAGGGTATGGATCCATGTCCTTCCTCTCTGATAAACTATGGGGTTAAATAGCAGGGAAAACTAAGCTCTTTAGCCTTAGCCTATTGACAACCAATATAGAAAAACAGCTCTGAATTCAAAAGTAGTTGAGTATGGAGTTAGCAAATCCACCCCATAAAAAAAGCCATCTTGTTACAGAAACCACAACAGCAACACCTAGCATGGTGGAACTGTGGCCCTATAAGATAAAGGGTGGTCTAAAGGCACTCAGGAGGGGAAGGAGAAGGGAAATCATGTGGTAGTAAGCAATTTATTTTTGCTTTAAAATAGCACAGTTATGACGCTAAATTCAGATGAAATGAAAGATTAAATCCTTTGCATTAAATTATAGAACTGATTTCTCCATTTTATAATGATTTACTTTTGATTTTCAAAGAGACGAGCTGGAAATGATTATTCTTTTTAGAAAAAAAAATTTTAAAAAATTCAACCAACCCCTTTTGTTAAATATTCAAGAAATTTTATCCCACCCTTTAATTTATGCTGCAAGCTTTCTGATAATTATAGAAAATTATTCCAAAAAATTCCAATCACTCAATTATTCTTTATTGGAGAAAAATCCACCTGTGACATAATAAAAGAGATGGTTGGAATAACTAAATATTCAGGAAATATTTTCATATCTTTTAATTTAGATTGCAAACATTGTTTGATTTTGTTTAGTGGCTTATCAACTTCTATGGGTTAATGCCAAAATCTAAATATTTTGAACACAATTTTATGGCTTCAATATATTTTGAAAACAATTGTATGCTGTCAGTTACAGATAAAATGTATTGTTGGTCATTTTACTATAAATAGATACCGTTGGTCTTTTTATTATATAAAAATGTACTGCTGGTATATTTACTATAAAAATGTATTTTATATTTTTATATTAGTGTTTGAGTGTTCACTATTTGCCTATAACTGGGGCCCTAATAGATGCTACCACCCCAGGTGTGGGTGGACCTGGTAACAACAGCAATTAAGAGGTGTTTCCATGCACATCAAGACCTCCACTCTCCCATTAGAGGTCTTGTTGCCGGATGTAGTTTATCATTATACCCAAGACTAGCTTGCAAACATTCTAGGACAAAGAGTTTCATTAGGAAAAATCTTTATTAATTATTAAAAATTATAAAAATTCCAGCCTAGCCTTTTATTCCAACAACCCTGTCTATTTGAAATTGAAGTGTACTAATTTTAACTTAGTTTGGCACAAAATCACAAGATAGGAGAACTTGGTGAAAATTAAATTCTCTACAGAAATACTTTGTTTAGACCAGCTTGTTAACCATTGCCCTGATGTAAGATGTTCTCTTCCTTTTTATGCATATAAACAAAAATAGAAACCAGTAAAAATAAAAGTTTATATACATTTTTTTCTATTCTGCATTTATTAAAACTGACTTACAAGGAAGAAATGTCAATTTTGAATACAAGCTGATTTATACAACTTAAACCCAGCTACTTGATTTGAACTTAATTTTTTGTACAGAACATGTCCTGTTAATATATATATATTTATACAGGAGGAATTTTGAGGAGTAGTCAGGTAGAAATATTGAGTAGAAGCCAATTAGCAGATTAATCAGTATAAGGTTTCATTTCTTGAACCAATCTTATCTGTTAATAGTTAATAATTGGGTGTATCAATTATCTGGAAGTTTGATGTCTCTCACAATGGTAATCATTTTTATCAGTTAATCTACTGTCAGGTCATTTTCCACACTCTTAAAAAGCAACTTATTCATGTTGATGATATTTAAATTCATCAAGCACCAATCCCAAGTTGAGAAAAGACATTAAAGACATACACTGCAGATAGGAAAGGTAAAGTAATTTTAATGGGTAGCAAGAATACTGAGGTGAAAAATATATTGAAGTGATTCAAAAGGCCATATTTAGGGTGATATTTCTTTTGGGGAATCTCAGAAAAGAGACAATGATGCATATGTATTGTAGTTACAATCTATTAACAAAATGCATATTACAATGTGTTTGGTATTTGCAAAATGGAGCATATTAACATTTAAGGAAAAATACTTGTGTTGCCATCTGGATCATTAAATATGCTTTAGTTTACATAAGTTACAAATTCATTTTTTATGATCTATAATATTATAAAAATTTATATTGATATCTGAAATAATTTAACTCTAAGCAAGATGATAATGCCACTAAGATGCAAAACGTTACTGGAGTCAAAGAAAATAAGAAGATTTTAGAAGGAACTGGAAATCCAATCAAACAAGGGATTAAATAGTGTTTAAATCAATCAACATAGGAACCCTAAACATCTATATATTTCTGCCATTGAAATACAAGGTTATTAATGCCTTTATGATAAAACTCTAAAAGTTTGGATGTCAAGAAATCTCTGAATACAGTTTCAGCATCTTCTCTGCAATGTAATGTGTTTTGGCTTTAAAAAATTGTTAAAATGCTTGAAAAATTGGTAGTCAGTAGGTGAGAGATCAGGGGAATATGGTGGATGTGACAAAGTCTCATATCCAAAAATTAGTGAGTTTCTGCAGTGTTATCCTGGCAACATGTGGCCAAGCATTGTCATGAAGCAGAATTGGACCTCACCGCATAACTGGTGCCAGTTGCTGTTTGCTTAACTGAATGTGCATTTTACCCAGTTGCTGGCAGTAAACTTCAGCAGTGATGCTCGGGTTAGATTCCAGAAAGTTATAATGGATAGTGCCAGTAGTGGACCACCAGACAGTCACCATAATCTTCTGCTGGTGCAATTTTGATTTTGGAAAGTGCTTTGGCTCTTTGTTATGATCAAACCATTGAGCCAATCATTTATGATTGTCATAAAGGATCCCTTTCTCATCCCAAGTCACTATTCAATCAAGAAATGGATTATTTGAATTTCCCAAATGCAATATTGAACAAGCTTCAAAACATCAAACTCTGACTTTCACTTAGTTCCAGTGGAACCCATTTATTGTGTTTCTTCACCTTGCCAATTTTTCTTTAGATGGTTTGATATTGTTGAAATGTGTGACAGCCATTATAAGACATTTTTCTGATACTTTGATATGGCTTTTGTTCAACTAATTTTTTCAGATCTTAATTTTCAATTGCAAATGGATGTCCTCTACCACCGTGATTTTCAAGACTCGTATCTCCAGTGTAGAACTTCAGAAACCAGAGCCATAATGTTTGATCATTGTATGCTCTGTCAATGCTGGCAGAAGTTTGAGAAGCCTTATGACCAAGCTTGAACTCATGGCAAAAAAGTAAATGTACCTCTTCTTTTTCATGTTCAAGATGAGTGTATATATTGTTTTAAGTTAAATTCTTTAATCATAGGAATGAGTAATATATTTTTGCACAGCTATTATAATAATATATTAGAACACAAAAGTTTTCTTTTAAAATTGGACATATTTTCCAAACAACCTAATAATTTGATAACAAGAAAATGCAGACATTACCTGTGAAGAGTTATAATTTAAAAATAAGATTCCTATTTGGGTGCAATTGATTGATTGCTTTCTAAGGCTTATCAACCCTTTGCAGGTTATTTAAAAACAGAAAATATTTTTAGATTGTAAGAATTTTTTTTGAGATAATAACGATTTAGAGATATAAGCCTTACTAATTAACCCATAATTGAGGGAATAAGAGGTGAATTCATACTTTTCCCAAGAGTATTTTAAGTGAATATAATGAATCCAACTGGAATTGGAATTGAGTTCTTTGATTAAAAATTCTGAGCCATTATCCATTACACAAATCACACATTCAAGCTTAAAGCACCTGGTATTCCCAAGCAGTTACCCATCTAGGTACTGACTAGGCTTGATGTTGCTTAACTTTGGTGATTGTATAGGAACCAGCATTTCAGCATGATGTAGCCATAAGTCTGCATGTGGTTTACTTAGTTATTGATACTAAGAGAGTTAGTGACTATATTTTTGGTTTTGAAAGTAAGTTTATCAAATGACATTCAAGAAATAAATCTCCCAATCTGACTGAACTATTCCCACCACCAACCACCATCATCCTCAAACTAATGCCCATTAAAAACAGAAAGAATAAGTAGTCATTTATTTAGTGGGGAGGGAATTTTGTTAATTTTAATTCAAGAAAAATCTTCCTTCCTCAATTCTTATGTCTCCAAAACTAGGAGATAGTTTCATTGATAAGCAATAGATGTACATGTAACTGGCTCTTTAGCACATACATAGCTTAAATAAAGACAGTGGTACACTTGTTTTTTGTCAGCTAGGAAATAAGCCAATGTTGTTTCAAACCTAAATGTTATGGATGCTATTAAGATAAATTGAGTATCAGATTAAAAGAAAACTATAAGAAATAGAAATCAGGAATAGGCAGATTTAAGAACACACACATAATTATTTATGTTGGAAATGGCATATTAAATTACTTTCTATATTAAATTACAGTGTATTCAATCAAGTACATACTTATATGAATATGCATTGTATCAAATGCTTTCTGAACTCCTACTTGTTCACAAGTTCATTGCTTCTATTATTAAAAGTTATCTTAATATCCACAGACCCAGTAATGTATCAGCTAGGACAGAAACCATTATGTATACCATTGAAAGAATATATAAAGCTTGATGACAGACTGAATAAAATTGAAATATTCTTGCTCCTACCAGTATTTAACCACTAACAAATTTGTTTATTTTTTCCCTTATAACTTATACTTTGTAAGAGTTACATTAGGAATGACAAAGTAAAAGAAAATATATATTTTCTACATTTGTTAGATTTTTAAAAATTAATGATAGTTTTGTTTCTTTAACAAATTTTTTATGCAAATAAGAGTTCAGTTTGTTGTTTATATTTACTAAGTTTAGCTTACTACATATCACAAAGCAACAAACATAGTACACAAGTAGGTATTGAACTTACTTAAAGATAGCTTGATGACTAGACACTCCTTAGCGAAATGTTCCAGTTTTATTTATTATTAAAGCATGTATAAGTCACGTATTCTATTCCTAAATTTAAAAAATGCACTGTTGAATTTTATATATAAAAATGGACTTTCCTGTCAGTTTCCAGCAGCTAATAAATGTTTATGTCAAATATAATACTTCAATCCTGAAAGAGACTTACATCCAAAACCTTCTTGGGTACAAAATTGTAAGCTACAAGACCAGGCTGCTGGACATAATGCAGATTGTTTAGTCTTTGTTCTTGCCTCCCTTAGATGTTGGAAGTGTCTAAGTTTGAATGCTTTAATGTCATTGCTATGGGTGTATCACCAGTGGCAGTACATTTGCAGTGAAGCAGTCGGCCCTGCTTTACACAAGTGAATTGGGATACAGAGCTGGACTGGTCTACAGCCTACATCCAACTCTCACTCAGGGCTCCAAGAAGCCATGGGCACTGTAACAGCCAGACCCCAGCCAACAGCATCAACCTGCCGGCTAAAATGTATGAAGGTAGTTAGAAGGGTTTCCGTGACCTAACCAATGAAGGGAAATGCTTCTCCTTAACCCATTTGTGCCAAGCAGCCATCAGCCGGTTGCCAGTCTTGGCACAGGAGTTGCACCTACAGCTTTACCAGTGGGTGGAGAAACTTCTGAGAGGAGGGACAGGGTTATCTCAACATCGCTGGTGCAAAAGCCATTGCACTATTTTGACTTGAATTTTACCATGAACTACAATTACAACTGAAATAGGGGGTGTGGTGACCACAGCAGCAAAAAATGCACTAACTGAATAAATGAATGCCATCATGACAGCATACTCACCACTCTTTTCAGTCTTATGGAGTATTCTATCAACTTTAAGATTGCTCTTTACCTTGTCTTCATACCTGAACCACGGTCTACCTACATTTCTTTTGCTACTGTATAGCTGGCTGTACATCAGGATTTTGATATTAGACTGTCGTTTATTCTGATGGTATATTAGGTTGTTACATAGATTAATTCATTTTTTATAATATTCTGCAAAAGATCTCAAAGATTAATCTTTTGTAGCAATCTTTGCTTCTTAGTAACTCTGGTCATCATGTGAAACTGTTGTCTAACGTTATTGAAATTTTATTTCAGATTAGACATGCCTTTGAGATGGAATGACAAGTAGACAAGAATGAGAATGTTCAATATCTTTAATCAAGGTCAAAAAGCTGCTCAAGACATTTAGGCTGTGTACAGAGATGATTTCATTACTCAGAAATGGTTTTCCTGTTTCAAGTAGGGGAAGTTTGAACTCACAGACTCTCCACATTCAGGCTGACCTGTTCAGTTTGATGAGAATCAATTGCATGCACTGATTAAAGAAGATCTGCATCAGTCAACTCAGGAATTGGCTCAGAAGATGGCAAGCTTTCATGTTACTGTTACTCATCATCTTCACTAATGGGTAAGGTTCAGAAATATGGCACATGTATGCCACACACTTTGACTGAGAGGAACAAATTCCAGCACTCCTCCATTGCCACAAGCTTACTTGCTCAACACCAGGTTACTTGTGGATAAAAAGAAAAAGTTTAGTTCTGACACATCCACCATATTATCCTGATTTAGTCCTTACCAGACTACCACCTTTTTTAGTCACTTATTAAAAAATTTGAGTGGTGTTTTTTAGTCAAAACCTAGTGATTTCTATTATTGAGGCATTGAACAGTAGCTCATTGGCAGGAGATTTTGAAGTGGAATACACTATTGTCGGATTCATCAGAACTATTAATAAGTATTAAAATAAATTATAAAAGCATTAACAAATTTATGCAACAACCTTATATATATATATATTTTTTTTTTTCTGTTACACAGTGCAGAAACACTATTGTCTATTTCCCCTTTGTCCTTATTTTAGGTTAGGTACTTTTTAGATTGGTCACCGTTTTGACCATTTCCAGTAGCCCTTAGCACAAGGAAGCAATCGGTAGTCTTATCCTCCTGATTTTTTCCCCAAAGTTAACCGTCATCATTTTACTGTTCTATCCCCAAGAATATGTATCCATGTTATACGCATGTATAATCTCGAAGACAGTCAGATAAACACATTTTGGTTATTAATAAACCTGCCAATGTATGGACCTTTGTCTTCTTCAGAGTTTTAATTGCCTTAAGGCATTTATCTGTCTGACTTCAAGACTGCACACCTGCACAACTTGGACATGTACTCTTGGGAGCAGAAAATCTTACTTATTATAAAACGCAGATTGTGTGTGTGTGTGTCTGTACGTTTATATATTGGATCGGATTTCCTACATTTTTCAACCGATTTCAACAAAATTTCACAGGACTACGTAAAATTACGTTGCGATGGTTCTGATAGCGTTAAAAATTGGAAAAACAATTGTTTTTGCATGAAATCAATTTGAAAACACAATTAAGAGGCATCACGAGAATGAAAGGGGGACAACTCATATCGAGTTATACTTATTATAAAACCCAGGTTGTTTGTGTGTGTGTTCATTTATATATGGGATCAGATTTCCTACATTTTTCAACTGATTTCAACAAAACTTCACAGGACTACGTAAAATTACTTCTTTTTTTTGGCAGGTAGTGTTTCTTATTGTCTTGCACACTTTTTCTTTTATTTTTACATTCAGAATGCTTTAAAATTCCATTTACAAGACAATTGTTTATAATAAAATTCTATTCAATCGGTAGACTCATAACGATTGAAAACAATGTTTTTGTTTGAGTTTGGGTAAAAAAAAAAAAATAAAAATAAAACTAATTAAGACATGTGTGTCCGTCAACCTTAAACAATAATCTTTGTCAATTTTATTTTTCAGTCATTATGATGGCCGATACTTGATCTATCTCTTACAGTTACATCCCTGGGTAACGCCGGGCTCTACTGCTAGTATATATATATATATATATGTTGATTAAAATTAATTTATATTATTTAAATTTGGAATATTGTCCTACATGGAAATGCAGAAACTATAACTTAGAGCCTTAAATCAAATGGAACAATAGCCTAATAGCTTAAAGATTAGTTTATGAATTTGGTGGCATCATCATTGTAAGTTCAATCACTGGCCAGCACAGTACAAACTTACACTCAGTAGAAACAATAACTGCACAGTACTAAATACAAACAAGATGAGATATCCATAGACACAGAGACAGCAGAACAATCAGCCCGCACAGATTAATAAAGGGTTCATTTCAAAATTCCCTGAAGTTTATCTGAATTGTCAGATACCTGAAGAAAGCTAGAGGGCCCAATTGCCAAAATGTTGTGAATAATGATAACTCATGACAGAAATTCAAACACAAATTATTTAAAATTTACTTTAATTATAAGGGAAGAGTGCTCAGTATTGGAGACAGAGCATTTAGAGAGATAGACAATTTAGACATAAGGCTCAACACTGTATGGTAACTCTCAGTTTTTTGTCTCAATGTGATCTTCAAACAAAGAATCAACACTTCATGGTCTGAAGATAAAAGAGAATGGTGAAACTGACAGTCACCATGTGGTGTTTATCGCAATGTCCACACCGTCTTGTTCTCTCTCTCTCTCATATATATATATATATAAAACCCATCTGTTATGCTTAACATAACTAACAAGATACTTTTGCTTAATTTTTTATTATGTTTTTCTTGTATACATATAAGTGTCTTCTTTTCTGGACATTATGATTGTTAAAATTGGCCAAAAGATTTTTGGTTGAGTGCTTTCAGCTAAACTGTTAGCCATTTTACAATGATTATTTTTGCTATAATACTATAATAAATGATGCGTAAGTGTTATGGTATACAAGTTGCTGTAAGTGGACATATTCTTCATTTCCAAATACAGCCAATACATTGTGACCATGTTCCTAATTAATGTTATTATGAATTGGTTTTTTTGTCTTTTTACAAGAAGAGATTCCATTAATTTTAAACAGTTTTTGTGAGAGGTACAAATCAAATTTGTATGCGCAATGAGTATGTTGCTTATTGAGATTGGTGTAATTCTATGTTGGTTTAAATACTGGAGAGATACAGCATTAGTCATTTTGACAGGCGGGTGGCAGTGTGTCCAACATAATTATTTATGAACTTGTTTTCGTCAGGAAGACAGTTACTAATGAGGTATCTAAATTCATAAATAATGTTGGTCTAGTATTACTTTGAATTTGTTGTTGAGATGTTATTTCTGATAACATTCCTCATAATATCCTCTACCTTTATAAGAGTCAGATCAGGGCCAAAATGGAGTGCTGTTGCCATATTTAGGTGGGAGCTGCTCAGTCCTTATTTTTCAGTTTTGATAGAGTTCAAAAGCATCTCTGAGTCCTTGTTGGAGAAGAATTATTTTCCACCCTTCAACCTTTCTCTCACAGGCAGGATGTGGTGAGTCTCTTACTGCTCTATCACTACTTCCATGGAAAGTGCTCAGATGAACTATATTCCTTGGTTCTGTGAGGTCTAACCTTCACAGCTAGAACCTGTCATGCCACTTACATAGTAGCAAACCACCCACATTCCCTCTGTATTCTATCAGTAAGAAGTAAGTTCCACTCAAACAGCTTCTTTCCATGAACCAATGCCTAGTGGAGCAGACTTCCAAGAGGATGGTTCTTCAATCACTACAATCTTAACTTGTTCAAATTTAGAGTTAACTGTTATCTTCCCCTCCTATCTATATAAACTACCTCTTAACATAACACTCTACCTCGAAGGTCCCCTGGGTCTTGTACAGGATGAACCTTACTGTATATAAAAAAAAAATCTTGCTCAAATACTCATTTGGTGAATGTGTATCAATAAGTAAACATCTTTGTTTGAATTTTTGAAATTATTATATGCATTTTCATTCATATAAGTATATTGATCAAGGTTTTGGTTGTTGTACACTCTGTTGAATAGAATTTGGTTTAAAAATTTGAAAAGGTTATTGAGCATGACACAGACTAAGAAGGTTGGGAGCTCATCTGAAACCTTGTGATTATAATGACCAAAATGAGTATACTAATCAATATAGAAAGCTATATAATAAAGTAAACATCATTCTGATAATTTACATTTTATTTTGTTCATTGGTACAAAAATTTAGCAGAATGCTACTCTCATTATTTGCATTCAGACTAATTTCATCATCTTTGTTGTTATTATCACATCATTTCAGCCAGTGTCATCTAGCCTTCTTCAGCTAATTGTCAATCAGGGCAAAGGAATTTTTAACAGAATCTTTTATTTAATCTACAGCATCAGATTTTTCTTCTCCTGCTGTCTATGTCTAGGGATATATTATCTTATTCTTATTTAGAACAAGAAGAATCTATCTCCATTGATTAAATAAAGTGTTCAGTTAGATAATTCCCTGAGGTTACTTGCATTGACAAACACCTGAAGAAGGTCAGAAGGCTCAATAGCTGAAACATTGTGATAACAACAAAGATGAGGACAATAGTCTGAATCTAAATAATTTAAGTAATGCTAATTTCTCATCCCAGAATTTCATACAAAAATGTTACTCTCAGTACAGTTTATACAGTCAAACAGAGGTGAATCCAGAATTTTGAGTCAGGGAAGGTCTAAAAATGAACAAATTTAATTAGATTTGAGTCATAGTCTTTCAACAATGAAATTAACAAAATAGTAAATTAAAAAATAAAGAAAATTTTTAAAATTTACCACAAACAATAAATAAAAGTTTATAAAGAATAAGACGGAATATCTTTACTTAGATGAAAAGCAAATTGTAGAAACCAAAATCAAAAGGTGTACTGGAATAGTGAAAGGTACCTTCCAAAAGCTAAACAAAGAAACAGGAAAGTTTCATTAGAAACAAAGAAAAGAGTACTGGTCTGTTATGTAATATCAGTTCTCCAATATAGCAATGAATGTTGGACAATCTCCTTACTGATGAAGAAATTTGAGACAACAGAAATGTTCTTCAGAAGGAGAAGAAATTGTGAAGAACTATGATCACCCATGTCTTGAAGGAACGGGGCTCATAGAAGAAGAAAAAGAATAAAGATCAGTCTTCATGACCAGGTAAAAAAACCTGAATTTTCAATGTTGATTTTCAAGGTATTCATGTAGTTTTGACTTGGAATATAGATGCAATACAATCATTTCACTTATCTTTGGGACTATACATTGATGCATTTTCTATGGTTTATTAACCCTTTGCCAGAAACCAGGAAATATTTTTGAATTGTAAGAATTTTTTTTAGATAATAATGATTTAGTGATAACCCATAGTTGGGGGAATAAAAGGTAGATTCATACCTTTCCCAAGGGTATTTTTGCATAAGTGAACAAACTCAACTGAAATTGGAACCCAGCTCTCTGATT